>CAWUFW010001207.1:2400000-3059144 GCA_963921515.1 Calotriton arnoldi | reverse complement strand
GTTGCCATTTCGCAGCGGCTCGTTGAGTGCATGGCTCGCCAGTGCAGTCCAAATGCACGCTCCCAAGCTGCTGTGAGTCTCCTTGTGTAGCTCGGAGAGACAGACTGTGTTCTGTTGGCTTGCTTTGGAGGACACGTCTTCCTTCCCACATGCTTCTCAGACAGTTCAAGGTCAGTGCTGTGTGACTCCTTCACTAATCCTGTAAGGGTAATACATGGGGGAGTGTTTTCTTTCTTTCTTCCCACCCAGTGTGTGCTTCTGTGATATGCGCGATCTGCCCTGTGGTCGCCCCCTGCATGCCTGTGTTGGTCTATTCTTGGACAATGGCTGTATTCACCGGCTTCTGTCGTAGGGCTGTGGTTTTGGAGCTGGAATGTGAAGGCCTAGCCTGTAGTGCTGTCTGCTCTCCTTGTGTGCTGCATGCTTTCCGCCTGCGTTGGGCCTTGTGTGTGAATGTTATTCTTGGGCCACCTGGGTTGCTTGGGTCCCCGGGCTCTTTGGTGTTCCGTTTATATGTCTTGTCTATATGTGCAGGGTGGTATGTTTCTGTGTGGCACTGGCGTTCTCTTCCCGAAGGGGCCCTGCTTCCTAGTTGGTGTTGCGTCATTGTGTGCTGGCTACTGTATGTTTGTTACACTGGGGTGTGTCCTGCTGTTGGCCCTCACTGACAGCCGGTTGTGTGGCGTTGGGTGTTGTCCTCGTGAATTGGGCGTTGGGGTCATGTCTGTGGCAGCCTGTCACGGCCAAGTGTGCGTTCGGGTGGGGCTGATGTGTGTGCTGCTTGGTTGTGTCCCTGTGTCTGTGTGCGACGATGCATGGCGCTGCGGTTGGCTCCTGCCAAAGGATAGGTGGCGGCGTCATCGGCGCTTTGGGCCGTTGACGTGGGCATGGTCTTGGGGTCCCAGGTGGTGTGTACATGTGTTACGATGCGCGATTTGGCCTGTGTGGCCAGGTGGATGCGATGTGGATGGTAGTGCACACGCGCTGGTGGGGTTGTCCGCGCCCGCCTTTGCACTGTGTGCGCGTCATGCGCAGCACTTTGTTGTGTGGTGCTCATCTGCGCCTCCGGTGCGTTAAGGGGCCCTGGTTGCATCAGCAGAAGCATGGGGAGTGCCTGCAGTGCTGGATTCAAAGCCGTGAGCCGCTCTTCGTTGTCCGTGCTGCATCCTGTTACCGCTCGGTTTGTCGTACGGCTGGGTTGTTTGGCCTCCGGTACCATAGTTTGTACCAAGCTTACCCCGATTAACACCTTGTCCACAGCTTGAAAGCTTCATCACTCAAGACACATTTCCGATTACACTCGGCTGGGAATTCTCCATCAACTAAGAAACCTATCATCTTGCAGATGTAACTTTTTCTGCGATAGCCCAGATTACAAACACTAAAAGATACCCCTGATGAAGTGCTTTTGGTATTGGCACAAAATGCATTGGGTTGGATTAAAAGTAAATTCTACAAGAATGTAATGACCAGTTCCTACAAGGAAGAACTATGCACAAGAATCTTGTCTCTGGAATAAAATCGACTTGCTCAATAAGAAAACTGGATTTTCACAATCTATTGCGAACCATATTGTTTGCGGAGCACTTTATGTTTTGAATTCTATGTCTATTTTGTTCAAAATGTTGCCTATTATGGTTGTATAATATTGAAACCCAGATTGGAGAAAGTAGTGCACACTGTGGGGCCGATTCTGATCTCGGCCGGTAGGGCACCGAATCGGATTCGGCTTAACCGGATCCGATTCGGAGCCCTCTTTCCCGACCGATTCGTACGTGCGTCCGGGCGAGCGAGTATGATGCGAGCGCACGCGAAATCGCCGACCGACTCGTACGCAGGTCCAACCCGCTCCGACCGACTCGCACGGACACAACTCGCACCGCGCAATGGAGACGTTCCCCAGCCGGGCAAGTACGATGCGCGCCTCCAGCAGTCCGACCGACTCGCGCCATCCGGCTCGAAAGAGCTGTCGGAGCCGGACTTTGGGGGTTCGTGTCGGACCCCCCTGTACGCGTAGCCGTGCGAGTCGCACACAGGGGGGACCCATGGGTCCCCCCTACCTGTGCATGTACGGCGCGATTCGCATCGAGGCGTACCCGCTGTAGGGGGCGCCCTTGTTCGCCTCGCACCCATTGAGTCAATGGGAGCCCGCGTACGCGTTGTACGACCGGCTCCCATTGACTTCAATGGGAGTCCGACCGAATCGAGTCCGATTGCATGCGTACGCATCGTACTCGTTCGGTCGGGCTGCCAGAGTCCGATTCGGTCAGAAATCTCTCCGGGTCCGGCTCGGTCGGAGTGATTTCCGGCCTGAATCGGAATCGGCCCCTGTGTCTAGACCATATGTTCTAGAAATTTATACTACTCTCTAATAGTTGCATTTTCAAGCTCATAATTTAAAAACACTCTTCGCTAATAGATGTGTTATTTAATTCAGAGAACCTAAACTTTATTTCTCTATCTTGTCCCTATGGGAAGTTATACTTGTAAGGGAAGCCCGTTCTGACTGCTGCCTGCCGCCAGTTGCCACTGAGGGGGAGAGGGGGACCAGGACTAGCAGTCCCAGCCTCCAACGTGGCCGCTGCCACCATCGTCACTTTCCTGCGCCCGGATTCATCTTAAAAATCTTTGCGGGCTCCCGCAGCGTGGGACGTGCCCGGGCGTTGTCCGGGCAAAGCCCGGGCCAAGGGCAGGCCCGTCTGCGCCCGTCACAGCCCGGATGAGGCTGGGCTGGGCCCACCCTCTTGGCTTTTAACTCTTACCATTTGTTTTCATTTCTCCCTGGAAAAGGATTGCTTGGACCAGTGACCTCCCCTGAAGAAGAACTCTGCCAAGTAAGTCTGCTGGAAAATTTGTCCTGATTTGTCCTGATTTCAGTCCTATTCAGTGTGACTTTGTTTAGCCTGGACTATGGCGAAAGTGAAGCAAACGGTATGGGCGGGAGAGTACTCCTAGACCCCTCCAGAACTCTACCCTTGATTGCTTCTTAACATGGGCTGTGAAAGCCATAGATAAAGAAATATTAGTAGTACAACGCCGGCTATCTATAGAGGGAGGCACTACCATATGTATGAACCAGGATATTTTCACAAGTGCCCTAACAAAGAATATTGACTTAGAGAGCCTTGCTGTCGATCGATCTGTACTGGAACTGACCCCTCCCATGATGTCCCTGCCCCGACCTCATACATCCCCAATACCTTGCCCTCCAGCAAAAAGGAAGAGGAAGCAAAAACATCTGGAGCCTGTACTAGCAGCCAATACTAGATCAAAGAGAAAAGCCAAAGAGGCCCCAATTGTGGACCGTAACAGCTCTATCCTGGTATCTCCAACAGCATCACACTCCTATCCCGCACCACTTCTCCCTGCAGTTCTATCGCCACAGGATATCAAGCTTTTAATGAACGGTCTTGAGAAAATAATGCAAAATAGTTTGTTACCCATTATCAATAGGCTTGATAACTTAGAAGCTAGTGTGGAAAATATAAAAAAAGTCGCTTTCCATCTTAGCAATAGAGACAGGGAATCATGGCCCCTCATGTCCAGATTCTGTAGATCAATTGGTAGCTAAAAGCTGCAAGATGCCTAAAACCATGGTGGAAAATTACCCCTGTAATCCAACACAACCTTTAGCTTTGACCAATGCTCAAGAAAATGGTCATGATATACGGGAAGTCCCACTTAAGCGCAAAACTATGGTGCATAACTCTGGTAATTACCCTAGACTCAACACCACCAGTCCCCCACTAAATAGGGAAGGAACTGAACTATCTAGACAGTCCAATCTACATTTAGGCAATCCTTCCACAGGGGCAGACTACCGTAATGATGTGATTCTACACCTCCCTCCAGAATGTTGCCCATATGTGGTGATTTTACCTAATGCTCCGCCACTCATGGACAATCTCCGAATGCCCGCTTTGTTCTGAATTCATCAAATAGAAAAGCTCATTTCCCCATGGAATTCAGTAATAGATATGCAGCTCTTACTGATTTGGATAGCCCAGATTGACTAAACCAAGGGAATGGGAATATAAAACCGGCCTAGGCTGTAGCTACTAGCATCCTAGCAGAGGGAATAATATCTGCTGGTAATACCTCTATGATGAGTTAGTGAATAATATCTCACCCACCCAATCAATTACCTGTGAAACTGCCCAGGATCCATCACAAGTAAATCTTACAACTAGCTGCCCGCAACTGGGAAGCGTGGGTACTGAACAGCCACTTCAGTTTGTCTCCTGGAACATTGCAGGAATAAAATCTAAGTTAAGTGACCCTGAGTGGAGTAGGATGGTAGACAGTTGCCACCTATGCCCGTTTCAGGAAACCTGGGCGACAGAGCTAGTGCACAGGGTGGGGTTTGCGACATTTAGTATTGAGGCTAAGCCATCAACAGCAGGCCGCCCGGCGGGAGGGCTGCTAATTTGGGTTAGGACAACACTGGATTGTAAAATCAAATTACTTGAGGTAGAATCCCAGGAGATCCTTGGCATCGATCTGATATGGCCCAAAAGGAATATCCATATTAGGTTATTCAACATATATAATAGGTTTAGTAGCTATCATAAGCACTCTGAAACTATCACAACGCTTGCTAATTTTCTTGAAACCTGTAGTGGAGAGTACCATCTTATCCTAGCTGGCGATTTTAATACGACCTACGAGCCGGTAGATTTTGTACAAGAATTAGTACAGGAAGAAGAGCAAACTAGGGGTGTAAATACGCTACACATTTCTCCCATTAAAAGATGCACCAAGGTTGGGCAGCAAGTATTGTCTTTTACTCTAGCCCATTGGGTGCGTGCCTGCAATGGATGGACACCTTCTAACGAGGAAGCTAAGTTTACATTCAAGAGCGGGAGTACTAAAAGTAGGATAGATTATATTATGGTGGACTTAGATTTGTGGCCATATGTTAAGGATATGATCGTCCAAAACCGTGAGGACGGCGATCACAATGCCCTCTTTTTGGAGCTTACTGGCCTTCCTATTTTTAATAACCAAACCTATCAAACAATAGCTCCAATTGTAACCACGAATAACAACAGGAGAATTAAATGGCCCCAGGTTACGGCAGATGGGAAAATACTCCCTATAGTTTATAAAGAAGTGGCACAGACCCTTATGGCTCTTAGTGACTTAGACCAAAAAGACGATGATCTTAGTGTGGCCTGCTTCCAAAAATTGTCCAATAGTATTAAACCTCACTTTAGTAAATTGTTAAATTTTAACACGTCTAAACGAAACATCACCCCGTGGTACATTGAGGACTGCAGACTAGCTAAGGTAAATTTAACAGTGGCAGTAAAGCAGGGGACACAAGATGATATTAAGAATAGAAGAATGTTGTATAAGAGGGCTCAGGACAAGGCTAAAAGAAGCTGGGAGACCGACAACTGGCGTACATTGGCAGAGGCCTCTGGACAGAAGGATAGTCTACTTTTCTGGCACCTTCTCTCTAAGGGCTCAACTAAGCAGGTCAGTGAAGATGATTATTATATACAACCGCATGTCTGGGAAGATTATTTCAAAAAGCTTTATACCGTGTCGCCCCTGACCAAGAGAAGGGAATAGTAGCAATAGCAGGGGAAGGTATCTTAATGTCAACATAGGAATATACTGAAGGTTTTTCCTTAGAGGAAGTTTTAATAGCAATCAATTTACTACAGACTGGGAAAGCTCCTTGCTTAGATAGACTCCCAGGAGACCTGTATAAAGCAGAGCCTAACATCTGGGGTCCTTTGCTCCATAGGGTCTTCAATGCCATCCAGCGTGGTGGGGATATCCCCCCAACCTGGAAAAGAGCTGAAATAATTCCCATTTTTAAAAAAGGAGATAAAGGGGACCCCTCAAATTACAGACCAATAAGTCTTATAGATGTCTCCCAAAAGGTTTTCTGCAAAGTCATCCTGCTACATCTCCAGAATTGGATAGAGGAAAACAACATTATCTCACCCTTGCAGGCAGGCTTCAGGTCATTCACGAGTACCCTAGATCAAGTGTTTAGATTCCTGCTGCTCATTTGGAAGGAAGTGAAGATCCGGAAGGGTCACTTATACGTCGTATTGGTTGACCTCAAAACCCCTTCGATTCCATTGACCGCAACAAGCTTTGGGCCACACTCAGGAATTTAGGACTCCCAGGCGACTTACTACACCTATTGATCCGCTTACATCAGGATAACTACGCCAAAGTTAGGCGGAAGTCAGATGGTAGCCTTTCCAACAGCATAGCAATCTCCAAAGGTGTACGCCAGGGCTGTGTGCTTGCCCCAACTCTTTTCACTTTGTACATTAATGGGCTAATAAAAGAGTTATATGATTGTGGAGGCGATCCACCAAGACTAGCAGGTAGCCTTTTGCCCTCTTTGCTATTCGCAGACGACACATTGCTCATTTCCAAGACCCCGATGGGCATTCAGAATATTCTAAACAAGTTTGCTGAAGCATGCAAAAATCGGGGCCTTGAGATTAACTGCTCTAAAACAAAATACATGGTTTTTAACCCTTATAAATCCACCAAGGGAAAACTGATGTTGGGTACCCAACATTTAGAACAGGTCAAGGCCTTTGACTACCTGGGAGTCAGAATTAGTGATAATCTAGCATGGATACCTCAAATTCAGAAGAGTGAGTTGGTACTGCAACATGCGGACTGCGCAATAGCAAAGAGGGCAAAACGCTCAACCTTTCGCCAAATCTCTACCATACTTGAAATACATAAAGCGAAAGGCCTAGACGCGGCCCTTTATGGGGCCGAACTGTGGGGGCTAGAGAACGTGAATCAGCTAGAGGTAGCGGAAAACAAATTTTTAAGGGCAATTCTCAATCTCCTTATCAATACACCAATATTGCCATTACGCCTTGACCTAGGGCTTAAGTCCATTACACATTTTGCTGCTCTCAAAGCTTTACTGTTTTGGGTCAGAATTTGGTCTAATAATACCGAGATCCCTGTAAAAGAAGCTGTGGTGGAATTACTAACCCTCCAAAGACAGACAGGTCAATTGCCCTGGTTTAATAGGGTCAAGGAGTGGGTTTTTAGACTGGGCCTGGATGTGATGTGGGAGGCCCTACAGTCTATTACAAAAAAAATGGCCCCCCTGTTAAAAAAGAGATATTGGGACTTTGTAGATTCTTCCTATATAGATACTGTAGCACGAGGCACTTTAACTCTCCAATTTTTAAATGTTAAAAGTTGTTTTAATTTTGACATGTATATGGATGACATCGAACCCCCTCAGGCACGAGCACTTTACATTCAGTTTAGGACAGGGACTCTTCCACTAAATGCATGGAAAAACAGTTGGGCAAAGGTTACTATATCTCCTTTGTGCCCATCCTGTCATTCTGCCCCAGAGACTATAGAACATTTTATGTTTTGGTGTCCCATGTATGCAAACTTAAGGAAATCATGGATTATTCCAGTCTGCCGACTGCTTTCCTTCTCACGTCCCCTTGAAGCTTTACGCATATTTATGTCAGATACAAGAAAATGGCTTGTTTTTGCAATAACTAGATACCTGTTATATGCTTGGTGACAGAGACTGAAAGTTATATTATAACAAATGTTGGGGCTAGACTGGTCTTAATATATGTGTCCTTAAATTGATATCTTCATTTTATAGATTTGCAAAATTGTAACCTGTCCTTAGTCTACCTGATAGTTGAGCCATGTTATGTTTTATATCATTGTTTTAATGAACTTGCTTTTAATGTTTTTATGTAATAATGTGTATATGAGATTTTTATGCTGTGTATGATCATGCTATTGGTCGATCAATAAAATACACCTTGTCCACAAATGGAGCATATAGCAACGTTCTCCTCCTTACTGCTAACCGAAAAGAAGTCCCAAACTGGGGAGGTGAACTTTCTGGTGCTGCTGGAGGTGCCACTTGCAATGCCGGATGAACTGGAAGGTGGGCATGGTGGAGTTTGACTCTCTGTAGACGCAGTACCTACTTTTACTGAGGTGGTTTTGCTGGATGTAGGTTGCTGCCGGGCCTTTGCAAATGCAAATATGGAAGCTGCAGGTGGTCTTGGTGTTATCTGTGTTGGTGGTATCCGTGCCACAGCCCTCACAGCAATTTGGGATGGGGTAATGTCGGTCTCCACTGGGGCGGGACTAATGTCCATGATGACTGGCTCGTCTTCATCCTCCTCTTCTACATCTACCTCCATAACTCTAAGGCTTTCTGGAACCTTCCTTTTCCCTAGCCTTCTCTCATGGCGTGTCTCACTCTCAGACTGAGGTGGTGGCTTCCAATTGGCATCTAGATCATCAGAAGGAGGGCTTGCAGAAGAACTCGATGGACTTATCCTCCTTTTCCTTGCTGGGGATCTGAAAGACAATGGATTTTCTGAAAGAGTGGCTTGCTCTTCTTCCTCTGCAGGAAGCTCTATCTCCTGATCTGCCCCTACTTCGGGAGGAACAACTACTAATGTGGGCGATGGTTGCGGCTGTTGTGGCGGCTGTTGTTGTCCACTTATCTGAGTTTCCTGCGTTGATTGGGTACTACTTTGCGATAACGATAAGTCAATTTCAACATCACTGCTCGTCGGCGTTGTCGTGATTAGACTGGCTGCCTCTGCGACAGACATGGGCTTGAGCCTAGGTTTAAGGGATGAGTCCACTGATGCGGTGGTGCTGCTCCCAGCTTGCTCGCCGGACACCGCTGCTGCAGGCGCAGTTTTTTGTTCCCCAAAAATCATCTTGGGCAGCACACCAGTCTTGCTAAGTGGCAGTTTCTTCTTCTCACTGGCAACTTTCTTGGTACTGGAGGACCTGGTACCTTTCTTTGGGGCCATCTTCTTCAGATGTCAGCAGCACGCAGTGGCACAAGTTGAAGAGATGTCTGTCTGTGGTCACACGTCATATGACGTCGTGCGCAGCAGGACTTCTGTCTGACAGTACAACGGGTGATGATGACACCTCCTCCTCAGTCTTTTGTGCACCTTAAAGCAAAGAAGCCAGAAGAACGTCAGTGAAACGTGGCATTTGTTGTTGTGGTTCGATTACTATTAGTACAAAAAAACAAATTTAATAATATATAACTTAGTGTGTGGTCACACTTGTTAGTGTTATTATTAATATTATTTAATTTTATTAACTCAGTTTAGTTATTAAAAAAACATAACAGTGTAGCCATTTGTGAGACTTTGACAACAAGGGCTTTCATGGTATACTGTGTACACTCAGAAAGGATAGGAAAGAAGAAGAACAAAAACAAAAATACAAATGTAATGGAACCTGTTTGGCATTGTGCATCACGTGGGATGCAGCATTCATGGAGCTGCAGCTGGCAATGGGGATGGAAGCAGTAAGCTAAAAGCAAGAAAGGAAAGTCATGCAGGCCTATTGCAAAAAGCAGCACACTAACTAGTACTACCACCAAAAAATGGCCACCAGCCACATGGTCACTCACAGTCACAACAAGCAGGAGGCCTGTAAAACAACGAACTCAAGCAGGCCTATATGGCCAGACAAAGGAGGCATGCTAAGCAACACAGCTTTAATGCAACAATGCAAAAACGAAAATCCACAGGGCTAAAAATGGTTTGCAAGTTACACAACAACCACACCACACATATCCAGCAAAGGCATTTAATTAACACACACGAAAAAAGTGAAATACCCCCCAAAAACACATTTTGCAATTCAATCTAATGCTATCCATGCCCTAAATGATGTTTAAATTCAACAGACACCACAGAAACATTTGCTTCATGCACCCATGAGTAGCTCTGGGCCTATTGGTTGGAAAACCCATTGGCAGACTAGACCACATAGTGAATCAATTCAAATCAATAATATTGCAAATGTATTAGAAAATGTAGTGAACTCTGCTGCATTTTTTGCTGGGTAAAAGAAGAAAAAATTGCATGCAAATCAACAACAAGGCATGGGCACCATTAAGAAGGCTTGCAGGCCTAATGCAGAAGCACACTGGCTGCTTTCACAAAATGGCCGCCAGCCACATGGCCAGGCTGTAGGAAAGTGGGTTTCTGTTGCAGTAACCCCCCCCCACTTTTTGCCAGACTACTGATGCACTTTGACTTGATGTGCCCTGGGTCCCTGCCAATCAGGTTCCCAGGGCCTGTGTTCTTTCCCCAAACCTAACCCAATTGGCATCTCTGGCCACAGGTCAGCCCCTGGTAAATGGTACCACATGTACCCAGGGCACTGTGACCAGGGAAGACCTCTAAGTGCTGCAGCACTTATTGTGCCACCCGTAGAGACCCTGTACCTTTACACACACACACTGCCTTTGCAGGCTGCGTGTTTTGGTGCAGAACAAAGTGAAGAGTCGACATGGCACACATCCCTGTGTGCCATGCCTACAACCCACTGCCCTGGCATAGATCAGTCACCCCTCTAACTGGGTGCCCTATACCAGTGGTGAGGGTACAGGTGCATGAGCCCTATACCCCTACAGTGTCTAAGTCCATTCTTAGACATTGTAAGTGCAGTGCTGCCATTAAGAGTATATGGTGCTGGGAGCTTGTCATTACGAACTCCACCGCACCACAATGGCTACACTGAAAACTGAGAAGTTTGGTATCAAACTTCTCAGCACATTAAACCCACACTGATGCCAGTGTGGGATTTAATGAAGAATGCACACAGAGGGCATCTTAGAGATGCCCCCTGAAAAACGACCAGCCTCTGGTGGGTTCCCTGACTGGTACACACCAGCCTGCCACCTTGAGACATGTTTCTGGACCCCTAGGGTGGGAACCTTCGCTCCCTGAGCCCAGAAACAAAGCCTTTCCTGGGCGGAGGTGTTCACACCTCCCCCTGGCCAGGAAGAGCCATCAGTGGCAGGGGAGCTTCAAAAGCCTGGCGGCATTTGTAATGCGACACCCAGCCTCTCCTGCAAGCCGGAGCAGGCCCCCTTCCTGTCTCCCCTCCTTTTCGGCGGGAAGACAGGCGGGAAAAACTAGCCAGCCCAGAAGGTGTGCCCACCTCTGCCAACTCCACCCCTCAGGTGGGGGAGGCGAGGTGAAGCCCTCTCTTCAGTGCTCGCCATTTTGCAGATGGCAGGCACTCCCCAATCAGGATTAGGGATTGTGCTCACTCCCCCACGTGGGGTGAGCACACCAAGGGTGTAGTCACCCTAAAGTCAGTAGCCCATTGGCTACTGACCTCAAGACCCCTAAAATGCCCCCTAAATACAGTATTTAGGGGGCAGCCCTGAACCAAGAAAGCAAATCCAGACAAGAAACAAGAAGAAAAGAAGAAGGACTGAACAGGCGTGCAGCAGCTAACAAGAGGAAGACACCCACTGACTTGGCCCCAGCCCTACCCGCCCGTCTCCCCCTCGAACCTGCTCCTGCGAAATCCCGGTGTGTCCTGCAGCCAGCAACCTCAAAAACCCCGGAGGACCTGCCTGCCTTCACTTCCAAAGACTGCTTCTCCCGTGAACACCGGATTTGTTCAACTGTAACCTCTGCAAGCAGCCGGAGACCGCGAATCCACCCCACTCTGCACCCGCCGTCCACGGCCCGAGCTCGAGTGGGCAAACACCACGAGGAGGTCACTCCGGCGATCCTAAACCGAGATCCGGCGAACCCTGACCTGCCTCAAGCCTCCAGCCGACGCCTGCAGTCTAAATCCAAAGGCACCCCTGCACCCGACGCCCCACGGCCTTGTGTGCCCAAACCAACGGTGCCTAACCAACCCCTAACTTCCCAATTTACCTCTCGAAGTGGTGGTCGCACCCAGAAGTCCTTCACCTCCCTGCCTGCATTGCTTTTGCAAACCAGAGGCTCTCCATTGGAAACAACAGGGCATCCAACGTCGAAACAGCACCCTGCACCCGGCCGCCCTAGTGCCGCTGAGGGTGCACCTTTGGTGCTAATTTGTTTCCCCATTTGCCCTGAGCTAAAGTCCAGGAGCTTTGCTCCCACAACCCAGTGGCCTGCTTGCCAGCAGCCACCAACCGGAGGCCCCCTATCCCCCATTGGATAACAGTGGCCCTCAACAATCTGCACCCGGCCGCCCTAGTGCCGCTGAGGGTGTAACAAGAGTGCATCACTGACCCTGGGGGACCCCTGAGTCTACCCCCAGAACCTCAACTCCCACTACTGAATACTTACCTAATGGATCCCTGTGCGCTTCGTTGACCGACGGACCTGATCGACAGACAGGTTTACCGGCTCCTTACGAGGGTGACACATTTTCCACTCTCTGGCTGACCATCCAGCGACGCGGCCCAGCTTCACCTTTGGGGAGGGTTTGGGTTTTTAAGACCAAGAACAATACGTGTCATATACGCTAAGACGTGTTGACGACCTTATAATAGGTATGGTGGGTTTATAGGGTGTCTTTCCCTGACCCCACTTCCACAATTTCCACTCATGGTCCTGATGAAGCGCACAGGGATCCATTAGGGACCCACGTGTTGCGCGAAACATGTCGACCACCCTTCACTTCTAAACACGACACATCTTTCACAGGGGTTGAGAGCAGCGGGAACATACTTGTCCCTCCCTATATTTCTGTAAGGAGAGTCTCCAACTCCATTCATTTTTAACCTTACCCAGAGGACTCCTCATTAAAATCCGTCAGAGTACTAATAGGTAATTTTATCCACACTTTCACTGACCTTATTGGCCCACACACCCACAAGCACAAGTGCGGCACCTCCTAAAAGAACTCCACCAAAGAGCCCTCTTGAGGAGCCCGAGGGACTGCAGCGCCACCCCCAGGAGGAGCACTGCCCGATGATGATGCTTTACACTCGCAAGGGTGTGTGAGGGCACAAGAAAGGACAGGAGGATTTTCCCCACTCACAGACACTCAATCTCTTTCTGGAGACCACTATCACTCTCACTCGCAACCGTAGCAGGTTGCAGAGTGTTTGCTTTCATTCTTCTTTTAGGAACTGATACCATCCAGTGTAATTTACGATGCCCTTGGGAGCATTGGTACAGGACCTTTAATTTTTCTAAACAGCTCCTAGTCCCCCCTCTCTTTAGATTGTGTTTATGCAAGGATGCCTGTGTCATGGGGAAATTGTTTTTGTGCAGGAAGGGTCACCTTCCTGCACAAAAACAATCATTTGAGGTGATTTCCTCTTCCAATGTGTGCTGTAGAATGCAGCACGCATTGAAAGATGAAAACAACGAGGAGAAATGAAAACACCCCTAGGGTGGCGTAGCAATGTGACGCATTTCCAGATTTACGATTTCTCGTAAATCTGGAAATGCATCAGTGGACATGGGTGTTGCGTGGGAACACCCACAGCAACACCCATGTCACGCCCCTAACACGCAAAGTGTTGCATGAACAGGGGCGATATTTACAAGCACAGGTTAAGTCACGCAGGGTGACTTTACCTGTTCTTGTAAATATCACTTAGCAGGCTGCGCCACCGGTCTGTCACACACCGGCGGCGCAAGGGGCTTGAAAATCTGCCCCAAAGTGTGTGAGTCATTGAGACAAAAGGGCATATACTGGAACTGTTTAGGTCATTCCCAATCTGGCTAGGGCTCTGGCCAACCTGATGCTGGAGCTCTGAACACAATCAGGGACAGGGGATCAAAACCAATACAGTGGTTCAAGGAGGGATTTTCCTGGCAAGGCAGAGTTATTGCTCAACTCATGTTCAGACGGCGGGATATTCTAGTTTCTGGTGAAGAATGAGATGGCACCTGGTCATTACTCCATGTCTTTGTACTCATTGTAGTGGCTGACACTCTGGCATGTAGTTTCACAACAGAATGGCAATCCACCTTACTTTGCCTGGACTGGTTTGTTCAGTGTTGGTGAGTTCTTTGGGCTGGACGGAATCTCCAGCTTGTATGTTCAGTGCATGGCAATTCGGCAGCATCCAACTGCCAATAAAAGCATCATTCCTCTTTGAAAATCCAACCAAACAAGCTGGGGTAGATTTTGTCCTCTTCACTCCTTGACTTCTTCCTTGCTGCTGCTTGCTCTACACATAGAGGGTTGACATGTGGGAGTTGTGTGGAGGAGATAGCTGAATGAGGGATAAGTCAGCCTCACCTCCTCTCTCTGAGAAGATGGCAAGAAGAGGCCGACGGTGGGTGACGGTGAATCCTGCATAGATGTGAAAAGCACCTGTGGTTGAAATTCTATTGAAGTTGTCATTCTGCGTGTGGTAACACTCTTCGGTGGCCACATAGGTGGTATATGATTGGGATTTCTCTTGGGATTACATGCCATGCTTCACTCGTGGATAGCATAGTATGGCATCATCATCAGGCAGTTTCTCCCCATGTGATGCAAGGAAATAGACATTAAAGAGGGTGTGAGGGCAGAAACAAGATGTGTTTACATCAACTTTAAGGCACAGGCAACACGTTTAATGTTATTTGCTGCTTGATTTATGTCTATACAATGAGATGTAAAAGCATATTACATGCGAATGCCATTGATGTTTCCAATGTGGACAGACAACCCTTGATGTCAGCTACTGAACAATTGTCCTTGAAGACGGTAGTGGACGTGTGCCCCTTCATGCAACAGCTAAAGAATGAAGTCATGAAAAGCTTTGGAATTCTGACTCAGGACAGCTATTATAGTTGTCACTAATTGTGTCTATGTTAATAAATGTGAAAGACAGGGTTGGCCCATTCCTTTCACATTGAGAAATGAATAAATGGACAAATGTTTCATAGAAATAAACGAGGTAAATGAGTTGCAAAAATATATAGATAGTAGAATATATATTGTAGTAATAGACTCACCTGAGCAATGAATGGCAGAGGGGGATGTAGTATGATTTCGTCTAATGCTTGATGCATAGTTGGGACTTCGGGGACCATTATATCACTGAATGTTAGAAAGTCATCCTTTTGCCCTTTTCACCCCCATGTTTTGCTGAATGATACTGGTGGTAACTGACTCAGATTGTACCCTGGGCTCTGCTAACCAGACCCAGGGCCAGTGCTATGTTTAAAAAGGTCCATGTAATAGGGTGCACTTACAATTGGCAATGATAATCCCTAGTAGATAATAGGGCCAGGGGGTTGCGATCTACCTATAAGTCCCTGGTATATAATAGGGAATGGAGGTTCACTTGCCCAGCAGTTTTCCTGCACTTGCATGTGTGTGCTGCTGTGTGTCTACTGTCCTTTTAAAGGCAGTCCTGCCTTGCAGCCTGTCTTTAAAAGTAAATTCTCACAATTGGCATTGACAGACCCTATAAGTCCCTAGTATATAATAGAGCTATGGGGAGTTCAAACTACCTATAAGTCTCTAGTATATAATAGGGAATGGAAGTTTAGATGTCCAGCAGATTTCCTGCACTTGCATGTGTGCACTGCTGAGTGCCTGCTGCCACTTTAAAGGCAGCCTGGATTTGAAGACTGTCTTTAAAAGTACATTGTATGAAAATTCGATTTGGGTGGTATGGGCACTTTAAAAGTGAGAATCTACCTTACGTTTACATATTAGGCACCCCAAGGTCTCCCCTAGGTGTCCCAGGGGTGGGGGGTGTAACTATAAGTAGGGACCTCATAAAAGATGTTTTATATGCCCTGGTTAGGGAAAAACTGCCCATTTAATGTTTCCCCTTTGTAGATACTGATATCTTTTATTTATATTTTCAAGACAATCGATAATACAGCACATTGGGAGCAGAAGAGAAATTAATACATCACAGTTTATCTCGGGTGATCCTGTGGAATAAAGCAATATATCAATAAATCACCATTTCTCTCCTGTCTCTTGTAAAGGGCACTGTTCACCCACCTATCAATCCCCAGTCAGCATCTAATCTTTGATAGGATATGCTCCCTGTCCTCCACCCAACCGATCATTCACTTTCAGAACCACCATCATTTTCTATACCCTCAGCCTCCGTGCTAACTTCCAAATCCAGGAACCCGGCACACAAATCACTCCATTCAGCGATATCCTCCTCTGCTTTCTCATCCCTCCCACTAAGGGCCTCATTACAATGGTGGTAGGACGGCCACTGTCAGAACGTCAGTGGCGGTCCCACCACCATCGGACCCTGCTGGGCCGCCTGCCGCATTATGATGGTGGGAGGATGGAGGGCATGCAGAGAGACAGACCGCCACGCATCCAACAGGCTCGGAGAGCCTGTCGGACCGTTGGAGGGACTGCAATCCCTACAACAGTGGCAGTGCCCGTAGGAATTACAATATCCCTTTCCGTCGGCTGTTTCATGGCGGTTAACCCGCCATGAAAAGGCAGGCGGAAAGTGACTTGGGGGCCATATCAGGCCCCCCTTCCCCTCTGGCCCTCCGATGTGGGCCCAGGGGGGGCACCTATTGTGCCCCCCTACATATCCCCGCACCATGTGGCAGGCACTGCATGGTGCCTGCCACATAGTTCAGGGATATGTCAGATGTGTATGTTTTGTTCTGTGGCATGTGCTGCAGCCCGCAGCACACGCCGCAATACAAAGAATACACATTGCGACTGCCTTAAAGGTGGCCGCATTGTAATGCGGACAGCGGGACCGCCGACTACTAGTTGGGCGGTCCTGCTTGCGCCACGGAGCCGGTCAGACGTGAGTCTGACCGGCTTCGTAATGAGGCCCTAAGTTTCATGTGCGCTTCTTCAGCTACCGCCCATTGTTATGTTATGTTAACTTGGATTTGTATAGCGCATAATCACCGGCAGGTCTCTTAGCACTTTGAGAAGGTAGCCAAACCCCCCAGCAGTTACAGAAGCAACACTTAGAGGGATTTTATGCTGTGTCCAGAGCCACCCTAAACAGCAGAGTCTTGAGTTGTTTCCTGAAAGGGAGGAGTGTGGGTTCCTTGCAGAGATTTTCCGGCAGACGATTCCATAGTTGGGGAATTAAAACAGAAAAGGCTCTACCGCCATTAGATGTGGTTTTGAACCGAGGATGGACCAGGAGGCCTGCCTCGGATGACCGAAGTGTACGTCCTGGCACATAGTGCCCTAGGCCCTCCTTGATGTAAACCGGGGCCTGGCCGTGAACAGCTTTGTGGGCAATGCAGAGGCTTTTGAACTTAGCTCTCTGTTTAATGGGGAGCCAGTGCAGCTGTTGCAGCAAGGGGGTAGCGCGAGCTCGCCTGGGAAGCCTGAAGATGTCTAGCTGCATCATTCATGATCACCTGTAGCTTTTTGATAAGTTTCTCTGGGAGACCAATATATATGGCATTGCCATAATCCAGTCTGGACACGATCATAGCTGACACGACCATCTGTAGTGTGGCTGATGAGAGGAGCGGGGCAAGTCTCCGCAGCTGTCTCAGTAAGCCCACACATGTTCCGACCACGGCAGAGACTTGACATTTCATGACATCCCTACGCCAACGGTCAAAATCAGGTGCTGCCTGACCCAATCATGTGATGGCCAATCGTCTTCTAGCCAGGACCACGGCCAACTGCAAAAATTTGTATGACATTTTCTTACCCTTAGGTCTTATGATACTACCCAGGAGACAGCAATGTGCATGTCCTATGAATCTCTGGCACCACCAGGATCAATATCTCTGGACTCCCCCACACTTCTAGGCTAAGTGCATAAAATCTGCACCATTCACGACACACCTAGGGAATACTGCTGAGTGGGAAGGATCCCAGCGCTGTAGTCCTCGTAGTTATGTTGGACCTACGCAGAATATTGGAATGAGTCAATTTAAAACGCGCATTACAGGATACCTTGTGCGTGAGATCATTAACTCTGTTTCAGTCCCTATGGGTGAGAGGTGCTTCTAAGGCTACATCCTAGGCCAAGCGCGCTTTTGAAGGGGGCTCCACTGCGTCTTGATGCATAGCTTCAGCTTGTAATCAATTGCCCACCTCCCCCCACATGTCAACATAATGCCCAATGTGTGAGTAGATTTGGGGGCCGCAGGGTAAGTGGGCCAAGTTGTTTTAGCAATGTCTGCCAGCCCGGCATACTGCAAGAAGTGACCGGGGCCAATCAGAAAAGTATCATAAGCCTCTTCAAAGGAAATTAAGTGCTCATCTGAGTATAGGTCCCCTAAGTGTTCACAACCGCCCTCTCATCACGCCTGGTATGACATATTATCCAGTAATAATCGGCCGGGCTTCAAAATCCAAATCGGAAGTTCCCTATGAAACGGGCCCTGTTTAACACATGACCGTACAGACCTATGCCACACTATTGCTGTGTGCCTGACAATGTGAGGGGCGTCAGATGGGACACCGGCACCCTCCATCAGGAGCTCCGGAAGGCGCGCCAATGGCACCCTGCCCTGCAACAATCTTTTTTCATGATTGTCAGAAGAGTCAAACCATCGAGCCACATTTTGCAGCTGAGTGGTGATTCAAGACGCGGTACTTCAAGTTCCACTCCACATACCACCTAGTCAAGGTCGACAATGCCACTCTACTATGCTTTTCCACCCACAAAAGGGAAATTATGATGGTATCTAGCTGACGGAATATACAAGCCGGGAGCAGACAGGGAATTCTGCAATATGTACAAACATCTAGGCAATAGTACCATCTTAGCAATGGCCATTCTGCCCATCAACGAGAGGGGCAAAGTATTCCAGAATGACACTTAAGTCCGTAGTCCCTCCATGAGCCTGCCTACATTATGACGAAGCTGAAGTTTCTGTGAATTCGCTACGTTAATCCCTAAAAATCTGAAGTAGGATGTCTCCCACCATAGGCCCAAATTAGGCAATCTGTTCTGCAGGTTCTTGGCTAAAGAGGCAAGAGAGAACAATAATGATTTTGCACGATTAAGCTGGAGACTGGAATCGGATCCAAATTCCTTAAATAAGCCCAGCAACACTGGGACCGCCACCTGGGGGACGACAGGTAAAACAATGCATCGTCAGCATATAATGAAATGACATGCCGGACATCCCCAACACAATCCTCCATTCCTGCATCTCTCGTCTTACCCAGACTGCCAACGGTTTCATCACAAGTGCAAACAGGAGAGGGAACAGCGGGCAACCCTGTTGCATCCCCTGGCCTATTGCCCAAGCCTCCGATTGGTATTTGCCCACCCTAATTTTGACACGTGGCTCAGTGTACAACAGGCGCACCCATGAATCCCATGACTTGGAGCACCTCCTGGAGGTATTCCCAGTCCACCGTGTCAAAGGCCTTTTCAAAATCAATAGCCATGAGTGCCAATTCTTTGTCTCTGTGTTGGACTTCATAAGGAACATGAGCTAGCCTCCTCAGGTTCATCCCGATGCTACGACCAGGAATAAATCTGGTCTTCATGCATAAAGGGCACCAAGCATGTAGCCAGCACCTTACATTGGATCTTCATGCCTGTGTTAATCATCATTATGGGCCTATAGGTGCCGGGTCACATTTCTCCCCCCTATTCCCTCTCCTCCGCTGGTTTAAGCATTCGACAAACCTCCCCTTCTCTCATCGTGGGAGGTAAAATGCCAGCATCCCAGGCTCCAAACAAACCTTTAAAAGATGAGTAGCTAGCACTTCCTGGAAAGCCTGTTAAAGTTCTGGGTGGAAGCCATCACTTCCAGGGGCCTTTCGATGAGGAAGAGCACAAATCGCAGCTCTGATCTCTTCCAGCTCCAAGGGAGCCTCAAGAGCATCCACCACTAATCGGGAGAGACCCAACTCATTCAAATAGGGAGTGTAACGCTATGGGTATTCACTTGGGTCTACGGTATACACTTGTTGTAGATGTATCTGAAAAGTATGTAAGATGTCTGCTCTGGATGTAACCTCCCGGCCCTCAAGTGTGTCACAAGCGGTGCGGTTTGTTCTCTGTGTACTATCCAGGCTAGCAACCTCCCGGCCTGGTCACCCTCCCTATGTAAACGCTGTCTATACTGACGTAAGATATATTTGTCCAGGCAGTTCCAGATGTCGGCCACCCGCTGTCTATATGTCAGTTCCCTGACAGAAACGTCAGCATCACCCAATGGCTCCGTCTGCAATTGTGCCAGATGGGCTTCAAACTATTGAAGTTCTGCTCTAGGTTGTTGGCTCACCCGGAAGTTAGACCCATGCACGCACCCCTTAACAGTGCATTCAAGGCTTCCCACTCCTTGGCTCTATGGGCTTAGGGTTCCAATTGCTGTCCATGTAATCGGTCAGAGCCTGAGACAGAGTCTCTCTCCCCAGTGGATCGTCCAATGTGTCCGCCGGGAACTTCCAAGAGCTGTCTCTGTGATGCGATCATCCCCAGTACATCCAACAGAAGACAGGTGCATGATCCGACAAGTAACGTGCCAAACGTGTGACTGACACCCCTGCCATCATCGTTTGCCCACTGACCAGTGCACTATCTAATCGAATATGGGTGTTGTGAGTCAAGGAGGACATGTGAAGACCCTGTGTGTGGGGTGTGCCGATCTCCAGGCATCGTGCAAACCCAAGTTCTGCATCACAGTCCGCAAGGCCCTTGTCATGTGGGGCTTCGTTCCTGCTCTAGCGTTGAATCCAAAAGACACACAGTTGATGGACGGAATGCAGAAAAAATCATAACATTCACCCACAGTCAAGAGATCTGGGTTAAATCCATCATTCTTTTGCTCACCATGCCACCCCAGTTTAGACCTGGCCATATGCAAATCAGTCTTGACCCTGTGCCTCATGGGAACAGTCCAGCCCGAACTGCCAAGCCAGGTCCTCCTTGGACCGGAAACAAGCCTCCTAGGACCGGTTTCGGGGTTTCACCCCTCATCAGCCAGTATAGCTTGAATCCAGTGGCACAGTGAGCCTGGGACGCACGTCTAAACATACCCGGCGCACTTAGGGTGAGAAAGCAAAAGACACACAGTTGATGGACGGAATGCAGAATAAATCAAAACATTCACCCCCAGTCAAGAGATCTGGGTTAAATCCATCAATCTTTTGCTCACCATGCCATCCCAGTTTAGACCTGGCCATTTGCAAATCAGTCTTGACCCTGTGCCTCATGGGAACAGTCCAGCCCGAACTGCCAAGCCAGGTTTGTTGCAGTTACACTTTTCGCCCTAAGTGGGATGGGTATGCCAAGACGTGGATCCCTTGCTCACTGTGCCACTGGATTCAAGCTAGCCTGGCTGATGAAGGGTGACATACCCCGAAACCGGTCCCAGGATTCTTGTTTCCGGTCCAGGGAGGACCTGGCTTGGCAGTTCGGTCTGGACTGTTCCCATGAGGCACAGGGTGAAGGTGCATATGGCTGGGTCCAAACTGGGGTGGCGTGGTGGGCAAAAGAACAATGGATTTAACCCAGATCTCTTGACTGGGGGAGAATGTTTGAATCATTAAGCATTCCGTCCATCATTTGTTGCAGTTACACTTTTCGCCTTAAGTGGGATGGGTATGCCCAGACGTGGGTCCCTTGCTCACTGTGCCACTGGATTCAAGCTAGCGTGGCTGATGAAGGGTGACATACCTCGAAACCGGTCCCAGGATGCTTGTTTCCGGTCCAGGGAGGACCTGGCTTGGTAGTTCGGTCTGGACTGTTCCCATGAGGCACAGGGTCATGACTGATTTGCATATGGCTGGGTCCAAACTGGGGTGGAGTAGTGGACAAAAGAACGATGGATTTAACCCAGATCTCTTGACTGGGGGAGAATGTTTGAATCATTCAGCTTTCCGTCCATCATTTGTTGCAGTTACACTAGCGTTGAATCCAGCACACAACTGAAATCACCCAACCATAGTATTGGTGTATCTTGGGCCTGTGTTAGGAGATCCTGCATGGTGTAGAAAAACCTGGATCGACAGTATTAGGGGCATATGTATTTAGTATGGATAGGTCCTTGCCATCTAAGGTACCCTGTAACAGCACATACCTTCCCCCGACATCAGCCTCCAAGTATGTGTGTGCAAATGGGACACCAGGAGTCACCCATATCAGTGTACCTCTTACATATGTCAAGTAGGAGGAATGGAACACCTGCCCGCTCCATTACTTCGCCAATCGCTCATCCCCTGGGTCTTCCAAATGAGTCTCTTGGAAGCATGAAATGTCTATTCCATGCCACTTTAAGAAGGAGTACACTCTATACCACTTCACATTGATGCCTAGTCCCCTCACATTCCAGGAGAGAACACTGAACTCACCCTGTATCATAAGGTATATAGACGATCCTGTAATAATGATGAGGCCCGCTTTATGGTGAAACGTAAGAAGATTTAATCCATATGAAAGACAGCTTGAACAACCACCATAGAGAGACGACTCAGCAGGTCAACCGTCAGCTTCAGAATGACCAGAATCGCCCCCAACGTTCCACTAACAGTAGAATACTACACACCTTTCCCCTTAATAAAAAAAACAACAACAAAAAAATAATTTAAAAAAAGAATAAATAAAAAACATAGGAATAAAAACATGGAAAGCTATTATATACAAACAATAGATCGTAAATACATAAAAAGCTTAACATCAAATAGAATAAATCAATACTGAATAAAATCTTTCAGTTCCATAGGCACATTCTTGACACTTGAACTTCTCCTCATTTCCACCACGTGCTCTTTACCAATAGGTTGAGTAATTACCTTGTGCCACTTGATTATCCAAATCAGTAGCTGGAACAGAGCCTTGCGCAGCACCAAACTTGCTCGCACTAACATCAGACTCACTCAAATCCTGAGCATTCGGATCATCATAAATAACATCAGAACCAGCAATCCATTCACAATCCTCACCAAACTTGCTATAAGAAAATCTCTTTCTCAGACTTGCTCTGTCCTTGGAAACTTCAGTGCAATCATCACTCGTAAACTCATGTAACTTCTTACCAACCTGAAATTTGCACACCGAAATGCGTCTAAAATTCCAGATTTTCCCACCTTCTACTCTGACTGCCTTACTAAAATCTTCAATCACTTTCACAGGATCAGACCATTTGGACCACTTCTTATTTAATAGTCCCCCAAAGTTGACACGGACCATATCCCCAACTTTCAACTTCGACTCCTTAGACTGATTCTTGGAACTATCACACTTCATCTTTTCTTGGTACTTTTTAACACGCTCCCTAATTTTAGCAAAATCCACAATATCATACAAATTTTTTCTTTCAACCACCAAGGTAAAAGTTTAGATCCAGGTTTCCTGCCTCGCAACATTTCAAAAGGAGATAACCCTGTGACAGAATTAGGTGATGTACGATAAGTCAGTAAAGTTGCCCGTAAAGCTTTTTTCCACCGCATACCACTTTTAATAGCTAGCTGAATAGACTCTTTAACAACTCTGTTGAAGCATTCTACTTGACCATTGGCCTGAGGATGATAATTAGACACCTTCTTATGTAAAACACCACACCTCTTCAGAAACAACTCTAGTTCCTTACATACAAATTGTGGACCATTATCAGACATTAGTTCCTCCGGTAACCCTTTACGACAAAAGACATCATCAAGAAACTCAATGACCTACACAGAGGTAATCTTTTCCACAATTTTCAACTCCAGCCACTTTGAAAAATAGTCCACAAGTACTAAAGCATACATATCCTTGCCAAAATGTGTTCCAAAAGGACCCAAAATGTCAACTCCCAATTTTCTCCAAGGCCCCTGAGCATATTCGATGGGCGAAACATCAACAGTTGATGGTTTGACAGACTTGTCACTCCGAGCACAAGGAGAACATTCCCTGACCCATTTGTCAACCATGCCATCAATACTAGGCCACCAGTAGAACTCTCTTATTCTTCTCTTAGTGGTGGACATTCCCATATGACCCTCATGGGCCAAGGCACAAATCACCTCCCTAAGTTTCCGTGGAGGAAAACTCTTGTTGCCTCTCATGACAATACCCTGCAAAGACATAAGCTCCTCGTGAAATTTGAAAAACTAAAACAGTTCCCCACTCAACTTCCTCTCTTCAGGCCAACCTTTGCGGAAAAACTTCTGAACTTCACTCAGAGTACAATCTTCCTTCATAGCATCTTTCCATTTCTCCTCAGAAATGGCATTAGCTGAATACTCATCCACCAGGTTTTTATTGACATCATCTATAGTAAAAGCCACATCACACTCCTCCTCAGCCTTGATCTCAGTAGCATCCACTAAAGGTAAACGTGACATACAATCTGCATGAACGTTCACTCAACCTGGAACATACTCAACCACACACCAATATTCCTGCAATTTGGCAGCCAACCTTGCTAAGCGAGCTGTCAATGTTCTACCTCCACCAGCCGCTAGCATATCAATCAATGGCTTATGGTCAGTCCTTAACCGAAATTTGGTTCCCCATAAAAACTGACAGAAGTGTTGGACTGCCCAAGTACAGGCTAGCAACTCCTTCTCAATAGTAGAGTAATTACACTCTGAGTCACGAAGCATTCTTGAGGAATATGATACCACATATTCACCTGTACTATCCTTTTGCATAAGCACGGCACCCAAACCCACACTACTAGCATCCACTGATACAATACATTCCTTACCAATCACATAAGATTTTTAAAAAAGAGCACAATCAATTTCTTTCTTAAGTTCATCAAATGACATTTGTTGTTCTTTTCCCCATACAAATTTTGTGTTTTTCTTTAATAATAGTCATAACAGATGCACTTTGGTAGAGTAATCTTGTACAAATTTGCCATAAAATTCAGTTAAACCCAGAAACAATACTAATTGCTCTTTGGTTACTGGCACAGGTGCATTAGAAATACTTTGCACATGGTTGAATTTTGGCCTGATTCCCTCACTGGAAATTTCATGACCCAAATACTCAACTTTGTTCTGCCTGAATTTGCATTTAGAAAATTTCAAAGTCAACCCTTTATTTTGCACCCTTCTCAATACATCTTTCAAATTTTTGACATGTTCTTCACTTGTTCTTCCAAAAATTAAAATGTTATCCTGGAAAGCAACTGCTCCCTTACTACCTTCCAAAACTTCCTTCATTAAGCGCTGAAAAACAGAGGCAGCACTTGCTAGACCAAAAAGCATTTGCAAAAATTCAAACATACCTTCTGGTGTTACAAAGGCTGTTAACCGTTTAGATTTCTCATGCAACTCTACTTGGTGATAGGCACTTGCTAAGTCAATTGTGGAGAAAACAGAAGCACCAGATAGGGTAGATATTAATTCATGTATATTGGGGAGAGGATATTTTATCAACCCAGATCTCCGTATTCAGACTGCATAGATCCACACACCAACGGAGATCACCTTAAGGGATAAAACAATGGGAGACACCCAAGGTGAGTATTCTATGGGTTCAATTATATTCTTCTGAACCAAATCATTTAACATGACTTTAAGTTTGTCCCAATATGCTAAAGGTACATTTCTCACCTTGTGCCTGACAGGTATTGCCTCATCCTTCAGAATAATCTTATGTCTAAAATTGATGTATTTCCCAAGAGATCCATCAAACAGTTTTGGAAATATTTCTCTGACTCCACTGACAAATTCTTCATTGTTAACAGAAACAACATAAACCGATGGAGTGGCATTGGGGTCTAATCTTATGCCCGTTCCTTGTTGATGAGGCCATCCCAAAATAGCCACTCCTTTAGTAGCTACATAAACCTTCCCTCTAGTTCTTCCTTCAAATTCTAAATCTGCCCATATGAAACCTTCCAAATCGATTTTGTGACCTGAGTACCCACCAGGTTGAATATCAGGTGAAAATAATTTTTCTCACCCCAAAGTTCATTAAACAACTTCTTCCCAATAATACTGTACCAAGCACATGAGTCAGCCATCATAGATACAGGTTTACCCTCAATTACTACTGTACATCTGGGAAAACCTTTGCAATTAATGTCACCAGCGCATAATAACGAGTTTAAATCAGAAGGTACTTCTTCCTCATCATATGTGATGTGATTGACTCTTTGAGATGATCTGCACACTTTACCAAAATGCCCCTTTTTCTTACATTTGACACAAACTTTGTCCCAGGCAGGACACCCTTTAATACTTCCTACATGGTTCGGACTGCCGCACCTGTAGCAAACTATGGTACTTCTCTTTCCATAAAATTTGTTGGGAAATGTTTTTCCCTCAACATCCTTTTTGACAGAAATAGGCAAATTCTTCTTTGGTCCCATTTGGTTCCTTACAACTGAAACCTCAGGTTCAGTATTTTGAACTTTGACATTTTGATTTCTAATTTCAGTAGCAAATCTTTCAGCCTGTTCAATGCCTTTTGCTATGTTAACCACCGCACTTAGAGAAGATTCAGTGCCCAGCCATAGTCTTTCTTGAATCTTTTTACTCTTAGTCTTCATCATTATCTGATCTCTTAATACTTGTTCGTAGGTAATAGTTTCAAAGGCACACGACCCTGCCAAAGTACGTAATGCAGAAACATAGTCTTCTATTGATTCCTCTTCCTTCTGTGCGCGTGAATAAAATTTGAACCTTTCCATCACTACGTTAATCCTCTTTCCAAAACGGACTTTCATCTGTCTGATCGCCTGTTCAAAAACCTCCATATCTCCTGCATCTTCTATGGGAGGAAGATTACTAAATTCCTTCAAACCTGCACCACCCAAACAATGCTTTAATAATGCTAGTTTCCTTTTAGCAGGACAATCCTCTTTCTCAAGGATTTCAACATATGCTAAAAACATAGAAAACCATAATTCCCACTCCATTTTGGGCTCACCTGCCACTTGTAAAAAATGTGGCGGTGCCACAATGTTAGCCATAGTGAGAATTACACCACCCAATAGCACAATTGTTCCCACAGAATGTTAAAAAAAAACACTTTCAAAGGGATTCTTACTGTTACTTAAGGTGTGCCTGTCACCGATAAACAGGCTGGAATATTGTAATACTACAAATGGTGTGCCTGTCACTGAAGATGCAAGCTGGAGAACCTTCTGTGTCCAAAGGTGTGCCAGTCACCGAAGATGCAGGCTGGCGAGTGATGTAGGTAGTATAACTTCCAAATCAGTGAGCTGTGTACTCACAAACATTGCAGACAAGATAAACGTTATCCAAGAGAAGACGAGTAATACGGGCTCGAATAATTTCCCAATCCAAGATGGCCACCAAAACCTGACCAGAGCATGGTGACGTTGTAAGAAACTGGCTCTATATATACTGCACCAAAGTGAGGTACAGTGTGTATAGAGTCCAAGGGTCTCCAGAGGTTTGGCAGAGGTTAAAGTTAGATAGAACCTTACTCTCTAAAGTGGTAGCTTGGTCGAGCAGTAAGGCAGTATCAGAGGACAGTGTAAAGCATTTGATGTACACACTCAGTCAGCAAATGAAACCACACACTCAAGAACTGAACTCTAGGCCAATTGTTTTGTATACAAAAATATACTGTTTTATTTTAGAACCACAGGTTTGCATAAAAATACTTTCTCAAAATAAGATGCTGTTTGTTGATTACTTTCAATGAACAATAGACTTTAAATGCAATATGGCACAGGGGTTGCAATAGGCAACACAATACTTGGTATACTATAACATTGAGCTTAATGGGATTTTTAAGTAAACCGTAATAGAATTACTTTACAAACGTTTTTCTTACTCAGGGCTGGATCCTGGATTCAGCCCTGGTGCATTTCCTGTAAACAGTTGAAAGAAATCGTTTTTGTTACACAGGCGATTTTTAAGGAATATTTGTATGTTGCAAAAATCGACAGAAGAATTTCTGGCAAAAACCAGGCAATGTTATCCTATGGAGGAAAATCAAGTTACCGGAAAATCACAGTTGTAATCACTTTTTCTAGTCAGTGCTGGGTACCTAAATCCAGCACTGGGATCTCTCCCGAGAACAGGTGAGTAATTTCGTTTTTGATGTTCGGACGATTTTTAGTGAATATTTCAAAGTTCCAAAACTCGACACTTAGAAGAATTTCCAAGTGAAAACCAGTCAATGTTACCCTATGGAGAAAATGCAAGTTATCGGCTTTCAGGTAAGTACTCGGCTGGCAGAGTTAAGGTTCTGGGGCAAGACTCAGGGGTCTCCCAGGTTCAGGTTTGTACTGTTGTTACACCCTCAGCGGCACAGGGGCGGCCGGGTGCAGACAGAGTAGGCCCAACGTTAGCCTATGGCGGGCGGGGGGCCTTTGGTTGGTGGCTGCTGGCAGGCAGGCCACTCGGCTGTGGGAGCAAAGCTCCTGGTCACTTACTCAGGGCAAGGGGGAAGTCAAACAGGGTAGTTGGTGCACCCTCAGCGGCACTGGGGCGGCCGGGTGCAGTGGGCTTTTGGGCCGTCGGGCGCCCAATGGATTTCAATGGGAAAGCTGCAAGACGAACAAAGGCTGCCAGCTCGGGGACGGTGATTCTTCAGGTGCGACCACCACTTCGAGAGGTAAGTTGGGAAGCTGTAGGAAGGGTAGGCACCCAGGAGTTGGGCACAGGAGGCCGTGGGGCGCCGGGTGCAGGGGTGTCTTTAGGCGTCGGAAATCTTACCCTCTGCTGGTCGCGGTTGGAGGGGTCCCTGGTGTTGAGGCTGGTGGCGTCGTCAGGAGCGTCGAGGGGAGTCCTTGGGTGCTGGATTCTTGGTCACAGTCGCCGGGGGGACGTCCTCGTGGTCTTTGTCCACTTTGGCTCGGGCCGGGCTTGGCGGGTGCAGAGTGGGCAGGATCTGCGGTCTCAGGCTTGCCTGGGGTTGCAGATGCTTTGAGCAGAACCACTGCTCGTGGGAGTCCCAGTCTTTTAGTTGAGCAAGGCAGTCAGGTCCTCCGGGGTTTTTGAGGTTGCTGACCACTGAAGAGGCCGGGGTTAGCAGGAGCAGGTTCGAGGGTCGACAGACCAGTAGGGCTGGGGTCAAGTCAGTTGGTGTCGTCCTCTTGTTAGCAGCTGCATGGCTGGTCTTCTTTCTTCTTGTTCTTCTTGTTGTTTTCGGAATCGGGATCTGAGGAAGGAAGGTTCAGGGTGTCCCTAAATACTGAATTTAGGGGTGTTACAGGTAGGTAAAGGGCAGGGACCAATGGGTCCCTTCCCTGGGGTGGGTACACCCCCTACTCTGCCACTTTCCAGTGGGAGGGGGGCAGGAGCCTGTCCTTGGTTGGCTGGGTCCCCCCATCCTCAAGATGGCGGGGACTCGAGGTTGTGCTTCACCTCGCCTCCCCACCCTAGGGGTGGAGTTGGCAGAGGTGGGCACACCTCTCTTCCTCACTTTGTTTTTCCCGCCGGGTCTCCCGCCCAAAAGGGGGGTGGAACCAGTGGGGACCAGTTGCTGAGTACAGCAAGTGGTCTGGAGAGGCTCACAAAGGCGGTATGCCTTTGAAGCTTCTCCATCGTGAACACTGCCCATCCTGGGGGAGGAGGCTTGGCACCTCGTCCCAGGATGTGCATTGTTTCAGGCCCCCGAGAGCAGCAAGCTCTCGACCCAGGGGTCCAGAAACATGTCTGGGGGTGGCAGCCACTCAGTCAGGTCACTGGGAGTTGGTCGAGTTTCAGGGGGCATCTCTAAGATGCCCTCTGTTGTGCATTTTACATTAAATCCCACACTGGCATCAGTGTGGGTTTAATGTGCTGAGAAGTTTGATACCAAACTTCCTAGTCTTGAGTGTAGCCATTATGGGGCTGTGGAGTTCGTGATGACAAACTCCCAGCACCATATACTCTTAGTGGCAGCACTGCACTTACAGTGCCCAGGAATGGACCTGGGTACTGTAGGATCACAGGGCTCATGCACCTGTACCCTCACCACTGGCATAGGGCACCCAGCTAGAGGGGTGACTGAGGTATGCCAGGGCAGTGGTCTGTGGGCATGGCACACAGGGATGTGTGCCATGTCGACTCTTCACTTTGTTCTGCACCAAGACACGCATCCTGCAAAGGCAGTGTGTGTGTGTCAGGGTACAGGGCCTCCAAGGGTGGCACAATAAGTGCTGCAGCCCTTGGAGGCCTTCTCTGGTCACAGTGCCCTGGGTACCAGTGGTACCATTTACCAGGGGCCTACCTGTGGCCAGAGATGCCAATTGGGTTTAGGCTTCAATGCAGTTTAAGGGAAGGAACACAGGCCCTGAGTACCTGATTGGCAGGAGCCCAGGGCACACTCAGTCAAAGCACATCAGCAATTCAGCAAAAAGTGGGGGCATACCATGCAAGAAAGAGGGCACTTTCTCACAGACGTCACACCCTGAATGTGATGTGACGGTGGGTAACACTAAACAGTGTGCGCTCTGATGCACCGCGCGCTCCGATGCACACTCCAATCACTCTGAGTTGCGCACGCTGAGCCGCTGCCAACTGACACCACAAATAACACCAAAATTGACAAGAATTCCCCTCAGGGGACTCACGAACTCCTGGATGCGTGGAAACTTGAATGTAGCACCGTGGCAGATCGAGCAAACTCTCCAGAGCACTAGCGCAGCTACGGACTTGATCAGGTGAGCGCTGTCTTGGTTCCCGGTCATCGCCAAATTCATGTAATAATGATGAGGCATGCGTTATGGTGAAACGTAAGTAGATTTAATCCATATGAAAGACAGCTTGAACAACCACCATAGAGAGACGACTCAGCAGGTCAACCGTCAGCTTTGGAATGACCAGAATCGCCCCCAACGTTCCACTAACAGTAGAACACTACAGATCCCACTGGCCCTGTATCCCTGTATCACCCCCTCTTCCCCAGATGCTAACAAACTCAATAAACTGCAATTCTAAACAAAGAAAACAAACCCAAATACCACCCTTCCTCCACCCCCAGGCAGAAGCGGCTAGACACATTGGCCATCAAACCCCACCTATAGCATGTGCCAGGACGACCACTCCACCCCCCCAAAGTCCAACCGGGACCAAACAACAAATCCCCCCCAAAACACAGCCCAACTAGCCAGCTGCGTACTCGCACACTATGATATTTACACCTTATAGAGTCCCGAAAACCTTTGTTACATGCACATTACAGGCATTCCGTTCAAACATCTTCACTCCGAATAGTACCACCTTGTCCCTCCCAATCCTCCCTCACGATACTGGGTCAGGTCCTCTGGGAACCCATTCTTACCAACATCTTTGTCTAAGTTGACCCTCTCCGAGGTCGACTAAGCAAGCAGATCTCCATGATGGGACTCAGCCAGGTCCCCCTTGTGAATCGTCTCCTCCCCCCATCTTCGGTGAAACAATAGTGTCGGGTATCGCATCAGGTTCAGTGTTCTGAAGGTCATTGCCCTCGCTATCTGAAGACACCTGAGCAACAGATTCTTCCAGTGTAGCTGGTGCCACTGCAGCGGACAGATGCATTGCGCCATCCTTTCCGATCAATACTCAGTGCTCCCCAAAAGGAGTCAGGCTCAGGTTGTCTCAAGGGTGCTCAGAGCGGGAGTGCCCCACACGTGACCGATGCCCCCAGTACACTCTCGGTTACTGCCACCCAACCGGGGCGTCACAGTAACATCTCTGAGTTCCAGCCACTCCCAAACATCTTCCGGTCAATCGAAGAAATGGGTTTTATCCTTGGAAATAATTTTCAGCCGTGCCGGATACAGGAGCATGTACCGTAACTGGAGTGACCGCTGCGTCTGTTTAATAGCCATATAGGATTTACGTTGTTCCTGCACTTACTTAGTGTACTCAGGGTATATGGTAATCTTGCTATTGTCAAAGTTCGGAATCTCCTGTTCCCTAGCTGCTCGTAGGTTGCAGTCCCTATCTTGATAGTTAAGAATTTTAGCAATGAGAGCCCTGGGAGGAGCCCCCGGTCTCGGCAGAGGCACCAAGGCTCTATGCGCCCTCTCCACCACCAAAAAGGCAGACAGGCTGCGAGGTTTCAGGGCAGTGCATACCCAGTCCTCCAGAAAATGAGTTGCTGATGACCCCTCTGCCCTTTCGGGAAAGCACAAGACCCTAATGTTGCTGCCATGTGAGCACCCCTCGGCATCCTCCACGCGTTGACCTGGCTCTGCCGTCATCATCATCATGGTGGCCATTTGACATTTGAGAGTTGCAACGTCTCCCTGCAAGGTCTAAATATTCGTTTCAGAGGTTGTAATTGTATCTGCTATCTTGCAAAGGTCCGTCCGGAGAAGATTGACATCAATGGACACAGAGTCTATCCGGTGCGCTTATGCAGTGCGGAACCGCTGTATTGCTGCCAACAGTTCCGCCCTTCTGAGTTCAGGCTCAGCCTTCAGGTAGCGCTCATCCTCCATCACACCAGATTGCCAGGTTATCTGCTGAGGGGGTTGCTGCGGCGTAGTATATTGTGTGATAGTATAAGAGCCATGTGTGCGGTTCAACTTGTCTTTGCCCATATTTGCTAGAGGAGACAGAAACGGAAGGGCCCACCGAGGGACGATCCAGGGATCAGCTCCTCTCCTCGAGCCACAGTCTCAGCGGGCCCCCACTGCAGTGCCCAGCACACCTCGACCATGCTGGTACGCAATGTCCACCAAACACGGCCTGCCAGGAGCTATGATATAGGCCAGCCTATACGGGGCAATTAAACACAGGGACCTCCACTGCAGGAGACAAGGGCACCACTCATGCCACCACAAATCCATCCAATTGTCGGGTATAAGCCCCACAGCACTGGGTCCAAACATTAGTAGCCACCTTTATCCCTCAGCACCTTTCCAACTAGTACAAGCCACAATGAAAGGTCTGATGAAGTCCTTCCGCACCCTTCTCAGTAAGGGCCACCCCAGAATCAGAGAGATTCTCTTCCTGATGCAAGCTGCACCACACCTCCCAGCAAAGGGCAGCCGCAGGGTACCCTTGAAACAGGCAAGGAGCAAGCAAAGTCGCCAAGCTGAGCTCCCCAATGTGCCAATCAGGGTAATTTACTGTCCACATAGAGCTATAATGCCGTAATAATGTTGAGGCATTCCTCAGAGTGTCTCATGATACAGGGAGGTGGCCCCCCTATAAGAGCAACCTCATAACCAAATGATCCTCAACAGGGGTCACCCTCAATTAAACACAGGTAGTGGCCCCCACTCACCACCAGATCGTCTATCACTAGCAAGTTCAGTAAAGAAAATGTGGGAGGGGAGGGGAGGAAAGTTGCAGCCCAGCGGAGGATAAAGTAAGATCCCCAGAGCCATGCCTGCAATCATTGATGTCGGCCTCAATAAGGCCCTGGGACAGCAGCGATCCACCTGGTGAGTGCCGGAAGGCCCATCACAGGCCCGCAGTACCACACTGCGTCCAACACAGCACTCACCTCCAGCCAGGCATGTTGTTCTCCGTGGCGTCCCGAAGAAACCAGCTCCAGCCGAGTGCCTGCAATGCTCCAAGTGCTCCCCCTCTCCACCCGATGACACTCCAACAGCAGCAGGTGAAGAAGCGACAACAGTCCGGGCGGGCCACACGGATTGGTAGGGCCGCATACAGCAGGTTGGCTTCTCCTACCAGCTCATGTCTCCAGACGGCTGTCTCATGCACCAGTCCCCCGGTGTCACCTCACCCCAAAGGAGGCAAGGGACACCCCAGCAGCATGGGAGCACACCTCCACCCTCTCCAGAGGGAACACGGCCACAGACACCCTCACCCAGGTCCACCCCAGGACGCCCAGGGGGGCCCCAGAAGCACTTCCACTGCCACACGTCCGCGGCTCGCCAAGCAGGGAAGGGGAGGAGGGAGGGAGGATGAGGAAAGGCCTCGATCAGGCACAGGTGGCCTGCCCAACAGGAAACAGCACACTGCCAGGCCACTTCAGTCCAGGGCTCAGGCCGATGTCTGGGCCCCGCCGCTGATCTCGGCTCCCCCTTCCGCCAGGAAATCAGCCTGCAGGCAGGCACTATGAGTCCTCAGACGCAGGAGAGCTCACATCCCCCTGCTCCCCCCTAGCATGTGCAGGGCAAGAGGGGAGCCTCCACACCTCCACAAGGCCAGAGAGGCCGCAACCCAGCCACCATGTAATTCTCAGCCCCAGTAGAACAAAACCTCAGATTTTCCCCATCCCTTCACAAGAATCAGATTGCGGTGGCACAAGAGGGCAGAAAAGGTGTAGTGTGCAGGATTTAGGCAGGATGAAGCAGGATTTAGCATCTAGGCTGGCCGGTAGCTTAGGAGCTCATGTCCTGTCGGCCATGTATCCCCCATTGTAGACACTTAGCTCCATAGGCTAACATTACAATATTTTATTTAGGTATAACTATTGCTAGGAAAGTGTTAGCATCAGCTGAAGCCATTTTGTTTTTGGCAGCCATTTTAGTTAGCCATGTGCTCGCCATGTGCTTTCTCCCTCTTCACTGTTGCCTGCTCTTGTATTTCACTTGAGTCAGGAACTATAATTAACTCCTTCAGTACTGAGCCAGAGCACTGCACATGCTCAGAAAGGCCTGGCTGCTAGAATGCACCTTCTCTTGAAGTAACTGTCAGGCTATTTTAACTAATGTCAGCAATATTGTAAACCCTCCCACTCTGTTGACTAAGCAATTCTTATGTATCCTTATATGTAACTAGCTATTCATGTGCACACTTGTACCGCCTCTTTTTGAGTCTACATGCTAACTCAGCTATAAACTGGGCATAAAAGACCCAGGGTCTCTGTACTCCATAGACTGCCTCCTACAGTGGCCTGAGGGTACTGTATTGACGCAGTCTCCCTCATGTGAGGTTAATAAACTTATTATTTTGATATTCCAGCTTCCGTGCCAATCTCTTCTTTGTTGGTTTAAGGACCAGGTGCATCAGTGAACCCCTAGAAAGGTTTTTTCTTCTACAAATTGGTGCCCGAACGTGGACCTCATCGGAGACGCGGCTGTCCAAGGGAGTGGTCTTGACGGAAGGCAGGAATCTACTGAGGAGGTATCCTGCATGAGGAGACCCTTTGTCTTTGCAGACCAACGTGTTTTCCGGTTTTCCCGATCTGACCCTCCAGGTGTTGGCCGCTCCCGACTGAGATCTTCTTTGGTGTGAGTATTTTAAAACGACCGTTAGGTCACTCAGAACTTGGCAGGTGGAGGTTGGAGACTTTGGTTTGGTAAGGTTGCTGTAGCAACCCTTTTGTTTGGATTAACTTGGCCAAGATTTTTGGTTTGTTTGTTTGCTGCAGCAAATGAAAGCAGGTAATGAGGAGATTTTTCTCTAAATTTTGAAGTCTTGAATGGCACAAATTGTGTTAAGTGTCACTTGGAGAATAATATTATATATGCTATAATATTTTTGTCATGCCTGCTCCTAGCACACTTCGTAGAAAGTGTTGCTGTCTTGGAGGTACCAATATGGATTTAGGAAGTACTCAGCTGACTCCCCTAAGAGGGGATACCTAAATGGGTTTAGGTATATTAAAAATTGTATTTCTTCCATGATGTATAGTACACTATGGAATAAATATATATATATAAAAAGGATCCTGATCTGCGCACTTAGTAAAATTCATAAGTAGTGATACGGAGCGCATTTGAGTGTTCTGCCAGCCCAACTGGTAATTTGGTGTATTATTGGAAAAGGCCTGAGGCGCGAGCTGGTCTTTTTGAACATGGCAGTCTTTTGGCTGTCTATTTGTCTTGGTGTAATCTCTGTACCTTTTTTTTGAGAGTCCTTTCGTTAAATATGACTTACAATTGGTATTTACAAATGGTTTGGTTTAAGTACAGTCTGTGAGCTGTCTCTTGCTTTTGTCCTAAGTGTTGATTTGTGAGGTTAATTGTTTTTTTGAGTGTCTATGTGGTTGTGGATTGACACCGGTGGTGATGCTTAAAAGTACTTGTTTCAGTAAGTAGTGAATATGTTTTTTGTGTGAGAATGGCTTGCTTTAGCAAGCAGTGTTGTGTGCTCTGAGTGTGTGGCCCCCCTTCTTGAAAATGTCTGGAATGAGCTCAATTTGGATTTTTGTCGTCATTCTGTTATGCAAATGTCATTGAAAGAATTACATTTTAAAATTCAAGGAATGAATTATGTAACATATGCTAAATAGCTGCACGCTACCATTAGAAGTAAAACAGTAACAAAGTATAGATGTGTGAATATTGCCACAAGAGAAATTAGAATTAACACTTAATAGGGAAAAAATAGGCCTCATAGAAAGAAAAAAAAAAGAATTTGTGTGCTTACATAACTAGGACTTAATATAAAATGTTACAGCATTATCCTTAGATATTAATATTAAAAGGCATTCACATCATCTGAGTAAATTGGTTGCTGCTGAAATAAACGCGCCTTTTTTTTTTTTCACATTACAAAACGATAGATTTGTGCTGGCTTGGAATGCCTGTGTTTTAAATAGGCTGCACCGTGCTCAAATTTCCAGCACCAGAAAAAGAGCTTTTAAACAGTTGTTTACCGCTGTCTGACTGAGAGGAAGCTGTCTGTCAAAACAGACGGAGATCAAACTTTTTCAGGACTTACAATACAGCAAAGGGTTTTTCTCCTGAAAAAGGCGTGGAAATTGAGGCTTGCTGGTCGTAAAAACACAGCTGAGTAAACAACACATGGCTATGCCCGGCCACAAGCTACAGATCCAGCACGTGCGTTAAAGACTACTGATTTTAAAAGTTACAAATACAGTTTCATTATTTTGGATAAAATAGAAAGGATTAAAAGCAGGGATTTTCTTTCTTTTTGCTTTTCTAAATAAGCATATCTACGGTTCTGATGGTAAATAATTACTGCCCTTTAAAAAGTGACACAAACTATTTTTTGTTTCGCTACAGCTTCTGTGCTTAGTGTTATAAATACATGCATTTAAAGGCAAAAGGAAAGGAATGAGGCTTGCTTTTCATATGTGGAAACATCAAAGGGGTTAGTGATCATTATTAAAAAAAAATTGACTATATGAAAAAAAAAAAATTATTAAAAATAATTGCACCAAAATCGTTTTTGCATTTTTAATGTCTAATAATCCTACTGTGACAAATATATAAGTTCCTAGCATCAAAGTTGAATTTGAGCAGCACTTTACCACAATGTGGGGAGTGAAATGTGAAATTTCACTTTACCCAGGCATATAAAACCTTATTTTATAAGGGTGTACCTTATACATTTCTGACCCCCCACCCCTGGGATATCTAGGGGAGACCCTGGGGGTCCCTAATATGCCAAAACATTGTAGGTTATTCATTTTTAAGTGCCCCTACCACCAAAGTCGAGTTTGGGCACAATTTACTTTTTAAAAGCAGTCCTGGCACCCAGGGCTGTTTTCAAACTGATCTCAGGTTTCAGCAGTACACACATGCAACTGCAGAACAAGCTGCTGGCCTCTAAACTGCTAGAAAGCACATCACACACTGCATACGAATAAAAATAAGCATAAAATAAGACAGCAAACAGTGCATCTTACCTTTAAAATTATTAGCTCACAGGCACGGAACAGGACTGCTTTTCAGCTGTGATTCTTCAGAGTTACTTTGAATTGGAAAACCGCATGGAAATAGCCTTGCACAGAAATGGGACAGCAGGTTTAAGGGGCAGAGGTCGAGTTCTGTATTTAGCAGACCAGCAAAATGCCCACGTAGGAGGGGTTTTTCTAATAGGTTTGCTTTGGCACTTCGACCTCGGAAAATATTCTGAAGGAAGGGATGACAGCGCAAAGAGAAAGAGAAGCTTTGCTTATTATTTTTGGCAAAAAACCAGGCACGTTTTGCGCAGTCATAAGAAGCAAAGGAAAGGCAGTAATGTATGTGTGCCCTGCGTAGAGTATAGCTCTGCCATGTATATAGAAATAATGCTTATAGTTTAAAGATTACTGTGCAAGGGCTCCAATAAGGAGGCAATGAAATTCAGTTTGCATTCATGCGCCCTCATGTTACACTAGTACAATTGCTAAAGGAATTGGTAGTTGGTTATTAATGTTTTCTAGCTAGCTCAAATGTGCTCTTTACCTCCTACAAGTTTGTTTGTGCCCAGCTGCCAAAAATAGGGGTAGATAGTGTCGACAGAAGGTTACCTGTTTCAGGTTACCTGCTGTCGAATGAGGGGAAGAGATTAGGGAGATTAGCTCCTGGGCAAATTAAGGGTAACTACAATTAAGTAATACATTGTCATTTTTCTTGATTTATATGCTCTCTCTCTCTCTCTTTTTCTCACTCTCTCTTGAGCCTGTCTAAGTTGACTAGGAACGGCCATGAGACGTTTAATTGGCTATTCAGTAATACTGTTTTAAAATTATTGTTAGCATTAATAAAATGAATAAAAAATACGCCATGTTACTGCCCATCCTGTCTGATGAAATTATGAAAGGATGAGTAGTCTAGATTGATGTTCCCTTATTTGACCTTTAAAGGGGAACTATATGTGGGTAGTTTTTGTTCTAAAATTCTCAGGTGATAACACCATTATTGTTTGTTATTTTTTATGCTACATACAGTTTTGCAAAGGCATTATTAGTCTCTTATTAGTCTGTGTAATTGAGCTGACAGGATCCCTGTTAAATTAGCAGTTTTAGATTTTCCCGCCGCGCCTATAACATGAGAGCATGGTCCTAAGTGTAAAATGTAGGTGTTTTCACGTAAGAAAAATAATTTTAGAAGTGTCTGCAGTCCTGCACAGGTAGTGAAAGGTTATGACTTATGAAACACAAGCTTGTTAAGACAAGAAGCACAAAAGAATGCTTGTTCTAAAAATTCCCTTTCTTGAGGTTCTTCAGATGAATAAAATAGGAATACACAAATGTAAGGATTTAGAGTATGTCCGTATTGTTTTTCTTTTTCCCTCAGAATTTAGTAAATAAACATAGACTTCCTTGGCTGCTTCAAATAGTGTAACGTTTTACTCTTGTCAGTTCACCAAAAAGTTCCTTTTGTACTCGCTAATAGGTCCAGGGTTTTTTTTACTCTCAGATAGATGAAGTGGTTCTTGGGTGCCTTGCTAATGTATGGGGCGCCCCAAGCTAAAAAAGAAGAAGGTATTTGGAAATAGACTATCCTCTCTGTTGATAGATTATTTGTATGCCTTGTCTAAAGATTTTTTGTTCTGTCCATCAATGGATATCTGCTGCCCTACAACCATTGCCAGAGGGGCCCGGACTTCGGATTCAGCCTGGGGAGTCAGCGCCAGTCCAGCTTGAAGCCAGGGTAAAGGGAACCAGCACAGGCATTGCTGGCAACTAGGACCTCAGTGAAGGTAGAAGGCCGAAAGCACTGGGCCTATGGAATGGTGAAGTGTGTACCCCTGCTAATGTCTTGGACGAAAGACGGGGTCACAAATCAGGATGGAGAATTCTTTGCGTGGACCCAGTTTTTGATGCCCAGCTGAGAGAGTCACAGACCGACAAGGACGGCAAGGAGGCTTTTGCTTGAGGTGACCCCCTTTGAAACAAGGGTTGCTTCAGATATCCCAGCATCAGGCCTTTGAGTCCTGGTCCCCAAGTGAATGCAAGTCTGCACCTCTGTTTGTTGATCAGGAGGTGCCTGGGCATACTGGGTACAATCTTTGGCCCCGACAAAAGAGCAGTGCGCCAGCGGAGCAACACAGGAGTTAGGGAAGGACTCGAGTTCAGGGTACAGGTGCTGTGCCTTTGGTGCCTGTTAGATTAAAGTGAAGAATACTGGTGCACTGCCTGAGATACTGGACAGGATCGTTGAGGGCATTTGCCCCGGAGGGTGATTGCCCTATCCTGAAAGAAGAAATCTTTTCCCTTAAAACTGGGGCGTGATTGTTTTCTTGAGTTGCAAGTTGTGCAGCTCCACCGTTGGAAAAGAACTTTGATAGGAGCCTGCCTGTGAGGCTCAGACGGACACAGGGAGAAGACTCCCCTCTGACTGGTTGTACAGCGGCTTCTATTCTTTTAAGTACTTTTTAGCAATGTATCCCTTTGGTCGTCCCATTTTTGAGGAGGAGCAGCCCTTTGCGGCTCCTCATCCTAATTCCCATGGCCCCGTTTGGTCTTCCTGGTCCCTTGAAGCGAAAATTGTTTTTGTAATGATCCTTGTATTTTCTTTAATATTTGCATTAGGAATGTTTATTCTGCAAGAGAAACTTTTTTTGAACAGTTGATAAATACTACTCTGCCCTCCTCCTGAGCATATCAATTGGTACTCTAGCCCTCATAAAAAGAACACTGGAAAGGTCTATTAAAAAATGTTTTTTATTTAAGATATTATATTAGATATGTGCTGTTGGATATTCTGAAGCTGAAATAGATGGTCACTGACATACATAGGAGCCCTGAAACATAGAATTGGACTGGATGGTTTTGGTATTTACTTTCTGCTTGGGGTTGGAAAAATTGATAGTTCTGTTTGTAATAATAGCCATTATTTTCTCCTGCTATCTGTGTGTTCATTATGACCCAATACTCTGTTCCCCATGTATTTCTACTTGTATCTCACCAGTTAAACAATGTTAAAAATGTAAATGCCCACTTAGTAATGGATCAGGATATTAATGGATTTATGAGGATAAATGTGCAGGATAACTTCCATGCTTCTATTAATTCATAGCGGATGTCTTCAGCTAATGCTAAAACGGCCATCTGTAGAAATCAGCTGAAATCGCTGTTAGCATCAGCTGAAGCCATTTTGTTTTTGGCAGCCATTTTAGTTAGCCATGTGCTCGCCATGTGCTTTCTCCCTCTTCACTGTTGCCTGCTCTTGTATTTCACTTGAGTCAGGAACTATAATTAACTCCTTCAGTACTGAGCCAGAGCACTGCACATGCTCAGAAAGGCCTAGCTGCTAGAATGCACCTGCTCTTGAAGTAACTGTCAGGCTATTTTAACTAATGTCAGCAATATTGTAAACCCTCCCACTCTGTTGACTAAGCAATTCTTATGTATCCTTATATGTAACTAGCTATTCACGTACACACTTGTACCGCCTCTTTTTGAGTCTACATGCTAACTCAGCTATAAACTGGGCATAAAAGACCCAGGGTCTCTGTACTCCATGGACTGCCTCCTACAGTGGACTGAGGGTACTGTATTGGTGCAGTCTCCCTCATGTGAGGTTAATAAACTTATTATTTTGATATTCCAGCTTCCGTGCCAATCCCTTCTTTGTTGGTTTAAGGACCAGGTGAATCAGTGAACCCCTAGAAAGGTTTTTCTTCTACAAAAGGAGTTACAATATTATTCAAAGGCAAGGATTGGTATTGATAAATTCAACAACTTGCAACAGTGAAAGTTGTCAAAACTAGTACAGAAGAGAAGTTATAGAACTTTCTCTTCTGTAAGCCAAAACCCAGCCTTCTAGTGGTCTCTGCTGATTGGTCAGCCTTAACAAGCTTAGACAGGCTGCTTTGATTAGGTGATAAGTGGGCTGGCCTGAATAGAGGTTATCTGATGGAGAGAGTTCCAAAGCTGCGGAGGATAGGTCATAAAGAGGGGGCTGGGTAAATCAAATTGTGCTCAAAGAGAGATCAGATCAGTAAGGAATGCCAGGCGTACCTACCCCCACATCCTATGGCCCCAGCCAGACAACAGGCTTAGGACAGTAATTTTCTGAGGTCAGGGGGAGGAGAGCTAATGGAAATGAGTCACACTGTGAGTTGGTTTAGACAGCTCTCTCTTACTCCTCTGGAGAGAAATCATCCATGTTGGATTTTGGAAGTGCAGTGCTTTGTGGGACAAGAATATGCCACACTTTGGAGGAAGTTGTCATTCTTTTGGGTGGCGCCCCGCATCTCATTGGACAGAGGTGCCCCCCTGCATGTCACCGCAGAACACTGAATAAATATGTGAGAGCTGCATAGTCACTCAGATTTGCTGCTTGAAACTACAAGGAGAAGAAGGACCGCCCTGCTGCTATCTGGATTTGCACCCAAAGGCCTGCACTCTGACTGACTGCGCCTGCTGCACAATCTGATACTACAGCCCTGGCGACTGTACCTTGCTTCAAGAAGAACTAAGGAGTGGACTCCCTGCAAGCTACAGGTTAACAGAGCGCACCTGCATCATCTCCACCAAGAGTCCCCATCCGCGTCCAGTGGACTTTCAAGGATTTGTCCAGGTGCATTGTGGGAATTGTAGTCCAGACATCCCAGAGACCATCTAGGAAATTCCAGACATTTGGATTGGTGTTTTGGACATTTTGAACCTACAAGGAGACCTTCAGGAAGTACCTCCTGAAGATTGGAGAACTTTTGTGCAAAATCTCCATGAGGTGACCAACCCGACGTCGAGAGTGAAGGCGACTGCCTTCAACTGCGACCTGGACTGGATTTCAGGTTCGTCCCGCTGAAAGCTCCGGAGGTCCAGATTTCCAGGATTTGACCCGGGCCTCGCAGAAAGTAGATCCGGTGAACCCTCACCGAATCCGGCCTGCTGAGGAAGGTTGAGTGACGTCGGAAGAAAAAGCTCCAGAAAAGATTCTAAGTGTGAAGGTAAAATTTTGACAGAGTCTCCCGCTTTTTGTATTCGACCAGGGCTCCATCGCGATCGACCTCAAATTTTGACTTTTTCCCAGTCAAGCGCGACCAGATGTCCCTGAGTGGCCCTATATGTTTTTAAGCACTACAAAGTGGTTAATCTTTAAAAATTCTTATCTCCATTTCCCTACATTGGTTCTTTGGTATTTTGGTGTCATTTTAAAGATAAAAATATTTTCTTTTTGGATACATTGGTTTGGGATTTTCATTGTGTTGTATCTTACTTATTTGATGTATTTGTGTTTTTAAATGCTTTACATACCTGTCTCCTAAGTAAGGCCTGACTTCTCGTTGTCAGCTACCAATGGTTGAGCAAGGGACTAATTTACTTAGACCTTTACTGGACCCTATACCATGTTGGTGGCCTTATTACTAGTGGTAGGTGCATAATCCACCTTCCAACTCTGAAGCTTGTGAAAAAATCAGATAAATAGAATTAATATATCCCAAAAAAACGAATTGAACTTGTTAATATTATTTGGTAAAGATTCTCAGAGACCTCTCGTATGATAGCTAGTGGGAAAAATGCATATGTTAGAGGCTGACATTAATGTGACGTGGAAGAGTGTTAGTTACTGATAAAGGGGATATTTAGAACTGAATACGTGTCTGTGATGTGGACATGGGTGGACAGAGTGGGTGAAAGGAAACATAGATAGACTTACCAATAAGGTAGCATAATTGAAGGTTGTATGTTCTGGCATAAGGACACAGACATAAGACCATTTAGTTCACGAGGTACACTTGTTAGTGGGTCACGGGGTCTTATTGTGTTGTAAAATCACATTTTCACTATCCGTACACTTTTGCAGAGGTGACTATGTCCAGACACCAGCCTCCTCCCATTTTATCTTGAAACCCCCACATAATGTACCTTCACTCCCCTCATCCGGTCGGTGAACTGCTCACACATGGCCGCATTCCTCGCTCCACTGAGGGTGTGTGGCATCACAAGCTTCATGTAGTGATCCCTAACAAACTAAACATGTTCTGTCTCCTCCTCGGCGATGTTCCTCACCCGGTCAGGGTCCTATAGGCTTCCTCTGGTGTCTGCTGTCACAAGGTCAGGAGATATAAGGGGAAGAGGGCAGAGTCCAGGGTGTAGGGTAATTTGAATCTGCTTCCATGATAATATATGTCAGGTGTGTATGTGATTGTGCGCAGGTGAATGCTGTTTACCTGTTCTTTTGCATTCATAGTTCTACATAGTATATGCAGAGATATCTGCCTATTCTGCTTAGAGTTCTGCTTAGAGTTCGGCTCACAGGTGTGCGCCTGAAATACAGGTGTAAATTCATTACTTACATCATTAAAGTAGTCCATTTATTAGCACAAGTCTCCCCACCTCCTCATTTAAGGGGATGGAGACACGTTCTCCTAATAATGAGAGGAAAAACGCCAGGTGTGGGTGAAAATCTATATGTACGGAGATTTGTGCCTATAGATTCTCGTATGTGAACAGGCCCCAATGTTTGTAAACATTTCCATTCCATAAAAATGAGCACATGGGGCCCATTTGTACAAGCCCTGGACTGAAGTTAGAGGAAGGCGCCAGTAAACATCTACTGCACCCCAATACACTGCACTGTGGTCACCAGCCCTGCAAACAGGGCAAGAGGGCACATGAAGAGAGTCTCTCTAATGTCGTGGACCCCCAAGGGGTGACCTTGAGGTGCACGGATCTGAAGTTCGAGGCATCCTCGGGATAAGAGGCCCCACAGACCCTGGCAGGAGGGAGGACAGAGCATGTCGGGGCAGTGGAACATGGACGGAATTGTAAAGTTGCACCAATGCGCGGTGACCTTGTTCCTTCATCCTTACAGAAGCCAGTTTCTGGACATGTTTCCCTACGTCCCTGTGAGTGTCTTCTGCAAATATTGTCACTGATTGCACGTATACACTGCCTCATCCGGACCTGTCTTGTGTCGTAGCAGGGAAGATTATTTTTATAGATAAGCTTTTTACCTAATTCCATTTCATAAGTTGCCCGATGTGGCACAAGATGTCTTTATATTTTACATCTCTGGTCTGATCTCTGTCTGCAAGGTTTATGGCACCTCAGTGCTCGCTGCACGAGTATTGAGGAAGTGTCTTTTATAAAAACCGCACGCGCTCAGCGTACTTGTCTGTTTCCGGTGATCCCGTGAAGAGAGGGAGTGCACTGAGGCCGGCACTGAGGTCTGGAGAGAACTGACGAGTGTGGATGAACGATGGCTGCGGCGCTCACTCCTTCGCTGCTGCTGCTGCTTCTCCTGCACTCCATCACTGCAGATCACCTCCAGGGGCCCGGCCCTGCAGACAGCGGGGGCCCAGGTAGGACTAGCAGAGACTTAGGAGGTATGCTCCCCCTTGCAGTTTAGCTGCTCATCCAAATTGTAGCGCCCAACGCCCCATGCTGACACACAACAGAACTTCACACGAGGGTGGCCGGTGGGGCACATTCTCACAGACACAGATAAGCAAGGTCTGGACATGCTAAGAATTCACTACATATGGTGCACTGCCACCGCTGCTTCACCTGTACAGGGGGGGGAGTCTTCTGTCAGATATGATGACGTGCGTGGGCCGCCCCTCAAGGTCACAGGGCAGGTGTTTTCAGGGACATGCCAACATCAGCAGGCAATGGCAGCATTAAAAGCATTCTGATTTTCTAAGCTACTCTTAGTGTTCCGCAGACTCTAGCAAGGAACAGCATTTACATCAATGCCGAAGGGTTGAACCGTTTACTGTTCCTGTTAGAACTTTGTAATGACATGGAGTGTATTCATTTGGAATGAGGTATTATTAGGTTTTACTAATACTATTTTACTTATATATATACTTATATGTATATATGAGTGTTTGTGTATATATAATGATATTCACTCGCATATTGTGATATATACTCCAAATCATGCGTCTTGACATCCCCAAAAAGCACACATTTTGCTTGACGAGAATTTTGCTGTTTTGAGCAGAAAATGTCTCGTGGAAGCCTTGTTCGGCTCAAACTACATTTTCCTGCCAGTTCCTTTTGTGACTTTTAAACACGAGGTGCCGTCATGTGTATTTTTTTAAAGTGAAATATCCCCCCCGATAACCTTGCAAAATGTCAGGTTTTATGGATACTTTCTTCTCAGATTGATCGCCCAAACAAAGCAATCCCCTCACCACCTCGAGTCGTGGTACAATCCCGAGTTATACAATTCCATGAAGAAGAACAAACATCGCTCTTTTCTGGTTTCTCTGTCAGTAGTTGGTTAGTTCCAGGACATCTTACGGCGCTGTATACATTTTTCAATGTATGAATTACTGCACTCAATCAACACATATTTGTTGCATATGCTTAAATGCTATGGGCTTGAGTCACAAAGGTAATTTACACCTTTGAGTAATTTACGCTTTGAGTAAGTTTACCACTTTTTGGCTATTCACAAAATCCGAGTGTAAATTTTCACAAAAGTGTATCTCACGTGTCTCCGCCAAACTGAAGGCCCTGGCGGTTATTCACAAACTGAAGGGGCTAGTCACTAAGGTAACTTACACTTTTGAGTAATTTACACAGGTAATTTACTCTCTCAATTTTGAGTATCTTTACACCAAAGTAGTTAATTAACTCCAAAGTATGAATTACTTACACATTTAGGTTACCTTTGTGTATCAGGCCCTATAAGTGTACCCTGGGTGGTAGAAATTCATATGGAACCTGGGAAGCTATTCAATGTCATAATGTCCCAGATGTACAAAGTGAAAGCCTTTGTCCTTGGGCGTATGATAGCACAGAAAAGCATAGCAAAGACCATCAGACCTCAAGTCCGAGACCCAGGGCAAAGCAACTGTGGGTCTGTCATGGTATACAACTGAAAAAGTCACTAGCCTACTCCAGACTACACCAGACACAACAATCCTCTGTACCTGCCAGTCAAAGCCTTTCAGTGATATGGCATCTTCATATGAACCACCTAGGAGACTCTATTCCTCCGACAAAAAAGTGGCAAACATGTTCTCTCACAACCCACTAAGGCCTAGACAAGCTGCTCAAATTTGGGGATTACAGTGGCATGAAGGGCAGGGACGGTTGGGTAGTCTGCCATCAGAAGATGCTCCTTAGATAGAGGAATGGAGGGACACTCTCGGGCTCCACACACATCATGGGACACCCCTCGATTCCTTCCACAGTGAGCTCAGTGCACAGATAGTTACTCTGTGGCAAAGGCCACATTGTGGAAACCTTCACATGGGCACCCTATGCCCTGCACTGGAGGGGGGGTCTGCTGGTCCCCAGAAAGGTGTTTATAATATAGGACTGCACCCATTCTAACTGTGGCCTCGTACTCATCCTCAAGCATCACAGAGGCACCAACCAGAAGACATGAAGCAGTAGTTTCACCTGACGCGTCATAAGTCTCTGGCCCACTTTTACAGTTAGTGCGTGAACAGGAAACTGCGTTTGTGCAAACCATGAGTCTCCTCTTTTGCTAAAGTGGTCACCAGACACATTGATGCTAATCTAAAGTGGACTACTCCTTAGCACCATATCTACCACCTGTCACCCAACCCATGGGACTCTCAAAAGACCCAAAAGGCTCCTATGTGGATGATACCTTTGAAGAGAGTTCTGCTTCTCAGTTAAGTCATTGAGAAGAACTGTCACCCAGACGAGCTTTAGGGCCCCGAAGCCATTTGGCCTCCGATGTGCTTCCTCTTCTCAGTTATTGTGGGCAGAGTAGAAGTGAAGAGCCCATCTGTACTAAGTCTTTCACTCCTGCCTTTGATAACATGAATGGATGGGTCACTGCCCACTCATTCTCTTTATATGGCCATAGGCTTGCCTAAACGTCCAGGAGACCAGTCCATGCCTACACCCTTTTGGACTTAGCAGAGCTCTGGGCTCCAACCTCCCAGTTCCATGCCCTGGTGTCAAGGCTCTCACCCCCCAAGAGGTCTTCTAAGCTTCCAGTTAGAGGAGCGGAGGGGTCATGGTGCACACTTTGTCACCTTATTCATCAGTGGCGTTGATTTAGAAAAGAGCCAACAGCATCTCAACCGCCTGCTTCAGATTTCATAAAGGAAGAGAAACCGACAAGGGTGCTCTATGTTTTTCTTGGCGTAATCCAATGCATTAACTGTACACAACCCAACTTCCTCTCTTACTCCTTGACTCCATGCTCGTATATGACCATGTACAGCACTCCGCTACCTTTTGGCTAGGTTTGCGACCTATAAATACCATATTCATACATACATACATACATACATACAATCCAGTTGGATCATTGTGAGCTATTGGGGTACTCCTGTTTGTTGGTAGAAGCTCGGTAATGGAGACATTATGCTAGAGTGCAACACAATTAGTGAACTACATTCAAATCGTTTGTGAAATTACATTTACCAGTAATTACTTTTCATCATCATTATTTGGAAAACAAACAGATGCCTTCACCTCAGTCAGTATATCGAATTAGATCGATTTTATTGTTTAGTTTGTCATAAAACATTTTCAGTGTACAACCAACCAATAAAAACAAAACAATGAAAACATCAGAATAAAAAAAAATCATCAAATTATTATGAATATTACAAATGGAGGTGATTAACACAGTTGTCTTGGCATGATTAGCACAGTCCATTTTCACCTATTGGTGTAATGGAACAGGGTATATTTCAAACTAAGGGCCTGATTTCGATGTCGGCCGGAAAGCCCCGACAGTCTGTCGGGTGCTTTCCGCCCAACATCGAGGGTTTCCCTCCGACCGCCGTATTACGATGATGGCTGTCGGAGGGAAACCCGTGGGGGGATTCCGCTCCTCTTCTGATGGGCTCATAGAGCATGTCAGAAGAGGAGTGGAATTGTAATGTCATAAATGACGGCGGAGTCAGCCTCGGCTCCGTCGTCAGGATTACAATATCTGTTTCCGACAGCCTTTCCACATCCGCCTTTCCGACATGGAAAGGCTGTCGGAAAGTGACTTTGGGGGCCCCTAGCAGGGCCTCTGCTATGAGGCCTAAACATCCCTGCACCTTGTGGCAGGTGCCTGCCACAAGGTGCAGGGATGTTTCCAAACACTCATTTTACTTTGGCAACTTGTGCTGTGGGCCTTTTCCGCCCGCTGCACAAGGTGCCATAGTAAAATGGATGTTTCTGACCGCCCTATGGGTGGATGCATCCTAATACTGAGGTTGGAACCACTGACCCTAAGGTCGGGCAATTCCAGACTGCTACGGTGAAGCCACCCGACATCGTAAGGAGCCCAAAGTTTTAGGCATTCTCAATATGCTTGACCATTGGCAGCCCAAAGAGGTAGGAAAAAATAATGCTTTGGCAGGGTCTAGTGTTCATTTTCTGTCCCAACCCAACATCATCAGATGTGCCCTAATCACAAGGATGCCATGTACAAAGCATATTAACAAGCATTGGCAAAGACAATATATCTGGATTTATTGTGACAACACATGCATGCTAACCAAATCAATGGAAGGTACATGGGGTTATTCCAGCAATTCACGGGCACTGCAAGATATGGGGGGCCCTTGATGCTGCTTGGCGACTCAATCCCGCACATGGTAGGGCTGAGGCCAGGTGCGGGGAGGCATTCGAACAGTCAGGCAGAAGGGTAACCATAGCACCCTGAACTGTGGTTTAAGAGAACAGTGTTCCAGTCTTACTGTATCTTGGCTGCCGGTGTGCCGAGAGCCATCAGAGATGGTGAGTCTATCAGCAAGATATGCAGGGGTGCTGGTTATGATGGCTTTGTAAATGTTGCAGCTGGTTTTGAAGATAGTGTGGGGCAGCAAGGGGAGCCCTCCGAGTCCCATCAGGATGGGAGTGATGTGATCATATTTTCTCTGACCTTGGATAAGACAGGTTGCAGCTTGTAGGATGCCCTTAACGGGTACCATTGTGGAGTCTGGGAGGCTATGTACAGGGCGTTACCATCATCCAGATGCTAGATTATGAGGGTTTGAACCGCAGTTCTTGAGTTGCTTTGTGGAAGAAAAGGTTTCACTTTCTTTAGAAGAAAGAGTTGGTACCAGACTTTCTTTGTTTTTTGGCAAGTGTGCCTTTGATCCAGCGCTGACAATAAAAATAATTTCTCCTATTATGCTTTGGTCATCCAGGTGCAATTATTTCTCTAACACACACACTATACCCATATGACGGTGGGGCCCATAACACCGCATATACATTCACTTACTCATTTGTTCCCTGGATTTCCTCCGACAAAGAACCTAGGAGAAAAAGGATTTGCTGGAAGGAGACGGGATACCTCTTTATCATGACATAATATTTCTCATTTGCTTTTAAGGTATTCCGCTCATTGGTCGATGGACCAACTAGTAGGAATCAGTTGATGGTGATTAAGACCAGCTCAATCACAATGAACTCTTTTACCATTTCAGTATAAATCATTAAGCTTAAAGAAATTCACTGAGACATTTGCTTAAAGAATAATAAAGTTTATATAAAGTTTTGAAATCAGGAAATTGAAATTAACTTTATTATTCAGATTATTGCATTTATCATCAATATAAGAATAGTTTGAAATTGCAAGGCACTTTTATTAGACGGAAAAATTAGGTTATCATAATAAGTACTCTATAGATCAATCTATCTATCTCTCTGGGGAAAGCCTAATAATTCTAATAAAAATCTATCAATTAAAAGTTCTCCTAAAGCTGCATCTTTATACTCAACTGAAAAAGGAAAATAACAGCAGCAGCATCAGCTCGTCAGCATCAGCAACCGCAAACTCTCCCATCTACAGCATCTAATTTCTTCAGCATCTCCCGCAGCATGTCCGCAGCATTCGAATAGCATTCTAACCCCTCCCACCAAGAGTAGCTCTTCTTATACCCTAATTCTAGCTTACAACATAAAATGTTTCTTCTTCATGGCGCGATTCATTCTCATTGGTCAAACTCTCGGGTCCATATACATTTTTATCAAACTTCCTGGTCTTAACCAGTTCCGTGTGGAATGTCCATGCAAGCATCGTTTCTCACAGTTCATGCACTTGCTCATCCATTTCGATCAGTCCAAATTGTATCTTTTTCTGCTACATTTTGTGTAATACGGTACTGTCTATTGATTCAACCAGGCTTCTCACGCTTCTTGCTGATCATCTTGGCACACATCTGCTCAGAAGGGTCACAGCAGCCTTGACCATACTTTCATCTTAGCCTCTTGGCATCAGCACGTGACCATCCCTTTTCCACAGCTTTTCTCCTCTATCACATGGTCTCATCCGCTCATGCGCACTCTAGTAACTCGCGGCCATTTTATATTGCTGCTCGGCAGGCCTAAGCGCACTATTTTCAAAGATAAACAAACTGTTATTAAAACAAAGAAATATAAACCCTTTCGTTTCCCTCCCGTCTTTCTACGTACCCCAATTAGGTATTACCTAGCAGAAGCAACATATAAAGCTGTCCCTTACTTACCATCACTTTATTTTGCAACCACACGTTTTATTTGAAAGCACAAATCATGCATTTATTATTGAATTAGTACGCAAAATTTTATATTATGTTAGACACGTAAACAATTACAAGTCAATTAATTTGCACACTGAATTGCGTGTTACCATCAACCCTTAACATACATTGTTGGTTATTTACTTTACGAACATGTTTATTAATATTGTACGAAAATATTAGGAGGTTAACATTTTTATATTTACCCTGCTTCATCAACTCCCCCCTTTGGTGATTTTTAATATCACCACAAAAACCCAAGTTATACAATTTTCTCAGACAGCATATATCTTTTATCCATTTGCTTTTGTTAGTTCACACAATGGTATCCTTTTCAACTTGTTTCTTCGTTTTCTTGTACATGTTCTCTTTTATTTCTTCTAACTCTATTTCACTTATTTCTCTCTCTCTTTCCTTGTTTATCATGTTTTCTTTTTCTAACTTATTCTGCCTTCTTCTTCTCTTTATACATGTTATTGCAAGCTTCAGTACTAATACTATTATTATTATCATGGTTGCTATTATTATAACTTTCCCTATTATTAATCCACTCATTCTTGTTAACCAATTTGTTACAGATGAAAACCCTTTACCAAGTTTTCCCCAAGCACTTTCAACCTCCAGTGGAACAAGTTCTTTGTGCAAATTTGTAATATTTGTTATATACTTCTGTATATTTTCGCTCTTATCTGGAATGTAAGTGCAACAATGTTGGACTTTCAGCATTCCACAGACTCCGCCCTCTTTTGCCAAAAGAATGTCAAGGGCAAGACGATTTTGCATCACCATAGCTCTCATGGCAACCATCTCGGTATTTACCATCAAGAACCCTCCAGCAGTATCTGTAGATAAACGATCTACCACTGTGGATAATTTCCGAATTCTAAATGCATTCAAAGATATTCCCACTGCTGGTATCAATGCACCAAATATATCACCTACTATTTCTGAAAAACTTTCCCTTTTTCTACGCGTGTAAAGGTATTTATCATTTTGTGTGTTCCTTTTTCTTTTCTATCCACATGAAAAATCTTTGGAAAGACCAGGCCTAAGTAACATGACCCATACCAATGGTCCGGCAACCTATAATAAGCCCTATTCCCACAAATATAATAAATCTCAGGAAATATTGGATCTTTTCCCCCTTTGAATCCCCATCCACCTAGAATTTGGTAATTGTCATGGCAATTGCTGGAACCCACAAAATAATTGTCATATCTTGTCTTATGTCTTCTAATGCACAACCTTCCCTGTTGGGGCCAATCCAGAGTCATAGCTGCATTTGTCCTTTTCTTGTCATGATGGTCTTCCTCAAACGCCCAAAGAGGTGTTTTTGTCTCTTCTATCACTTTTCTTTGAAATTTCACTCTTCTATCTTCAACCATTTCTAAAAATACCTTTTCTTCTTTCTTTAACTCACAGGTAAGGTTGTACCTAATTATACTATCTAATGTTAAAATCTTATCTTCTAAGAAATATTCACCAAACGTCTTTCCCTCTTTTATTTTGTTAAGCTCTGGAACTACAGAAACCTTTGCAAAAATCTTATTTATATCAGTGTAATAATATTCTAATCTACCTGTTTTATAAAATAAACTTGCTAAAACACTACATGTTATTCCATACGTCAAAGAGAGGTGATGATAAGTCACACCCTCTGCTACAGATGCAGGTAACTGCATACAAACATAGCAATCTCTTACATCCATTGTTTCTACATACTCCTATAATAATTTAGTAAAAACATTTTTAGAAAAATCTGTTATTGATTTGTCCTTATGTAATTCTGCACTACTCTTTAAAATAACTGGCTCCTGAGTGTTAGCTCCTTTGTCTTTCTCAGTGTTATTAGACATTTCTACTACAGCTAAACTAATTGGAATAGTTATTGCTAATACCACCCATACTGTTATTAATAATCCTGTACAAAAACAGCACATCTTGCACCATCTACTTAAAAACTCACATTTACATTTTCTATCTCTAGTATTCTCCATTTTGTCTTCTAACCTTATTTATTTGTTTTCTAGAAAATTGTGTCACTACACCTCAGAAATGACTTGCTTGCCACTCTGTACTTCCAATATTTTGTCTTTGCTTGGTACTTTCTTTCAATTCTTTATCAGAATTCTTTCTTTGTCACATCCGGTAAAATTCGTCAGTTCAGTGTTTTGTCAAATCCGGTAAACTATCTAAACTTCTTCAGGTTTGTTGCTTCAGGTTTGTTGCACTTCACTTTCTCCCATCAGGTTTCTTTGTTCTGGGTTTTCGTGAGTGTTCAATTCTTCTTGGTTACTAGTCAAAGCACGATACAACCATTCAGGCGATCTATACTTTTGATTTACTTTCTTTATTCTTTTCGTTTTCTGCAAGTGTTTTCCACCTTGTTTTTCTTGTTCCTTTTGACTGGTTATTTCATTCACTTGTTCAGCACTTTTCCCATCCAATTTTATGATTCTGTATCTTAATTTTCTTACTCCGTTGGGCCAAGCATCTCCTTTTCTTGGCCTTTTTGCTTCACTTCCTTTTTCCTCTCTTTCTGTTTTCCAATTTCTTTTTCTTGTTTCTAGTTTTTCATTTCTTTCTTCTCCACTTTCTTCAGACTCTGTTTCAATTCTTTCATTATTTCCTCTTATTTTGAAGCTTATAATTTCACTTTCATCTACTTGTGGTTCTTTTCTTATCTTCCTTCGTTCACCTATTTCTGTCCCTCCTCGAGGTTCTTCCGAATTTGTGTCAGTCTCTCTATCTGCTTCTAAAATTCCCTGTTCTTGTGTTTGACTATCTGTCCCTACTGCTCTTTGGGGTTTTTCCGATTTTTCTAACTTTTGGTTTGAAACTCTCCCTTCTTCATCTATTAGTATTATCTTCGAAGGAATTATACCACAACTTGTACTTGGTTGCTCACTGTCTCTATCTTCTGGCTCAGTTTCTTCTCTTATGCTTTCAAAATTCCTCTTTCTTTTTAGAATTTCTTCACCTTCCGAATGTTCTGTATCAGATTCTGAACTGGTGTCAGATATTTCCAGATGTCGACTTTCAGGTCGATCTTCAAATTCTGGAATATCAGCTATTTCTTCTATTTCTTCTTCTTCTTCTATCGTTGCACTTGCAGTTGGGTCTTCCAGATGTCGACTTACAGGTCGATCTTCAGGTTCTGGCACCCTGTTTGTTTCTTCTTCTCTTTCTGATGCTGAACTGTTATCTGATATTTCCAGATGCCGACTCGCCTGTCGATCTTTAGGTTCTGGAACTCTGATGGTGTGGCTGGCATGTACCCAGTGTTTCACTCCTGCACACTTGACTGCGGTGGTCGTCACTAGGATTACTTGTCGTGGTTCGTCCCAGCGAGGAACTAAACAGTTTCTTCTCCGGTGGACTTTTATTCAAACCCAATCTCCGGGATTCAAGTCGTGAGCTGGTTTTCTCTCAAGAGTGGTCGCATCCGGTCCAACCTGATGAAACACAGAATGCACCACATCAGCCAATCCTTTGCAATAATCCAGCACTAGATCATCAGTTATAGTCAGTAGCTTGTTGACAGGTACTTGTGCTTGTCTCATTGCTCGTCCCATGATTATTTCATGTGGACTGAGTCCAGTCTTCCTTTCCGGAATACTTCTGATTGTCATCAGAACCAATGGCAAAGCATCTGGCCATTTCAGTCCTGTAGCTTGACACATTTTTCCTAACCTGTTTTTGATCGTTCCATTCACTTGCTCTACTATTCCAGAAGCCTCTGGTCTGTATGCACAATGCAGTTTCTGTTTAATACTAAGTGCTTCACAAATCAGTTTAACTAATTCGTTTTGGAAATGTGTTCCTCTATCTGTTTCAATTGTGACTGGAAAACCATACCTTGGAATGAATTCTCGCAGCAAAAGTTTTGCTACTGTGATACTATCATTCCTTCTTGTTGGATATGCTTCCACCCATCGGGAAAACAAGCAGACGACCACTAGAACATACCTCAATCTGCTGCAAGGTGGCATTTCAATAAAATCCATCTGCATTCTAGTGAAAGGACCCCCTTCTCGTCCTATTCTTCCTAGACTCACTACTGTCTTCCTTCCTTGGTTTAACTGTTGACAAATAAGACATCTCTGACAAAGACTCTCAGCTATGGCTCTGAATTTTGGATTATACCATGTTTGTCTAAAAAGTCTGATCATTGAATCTCTCCCAATATGGGCTTGTCCATGGTACATCCGTGCCATGTCAGAAATCATGCTATCAGGCATAACTGGTCTCTCATCCCTGAAAACCCAAACATCAGTTTCTTCATGTTTTCTACATCCTGCTTTTAACCATGTATCTTTTTCTTCATCCTCTGCAGCTTCTTGTAACTGTCTCACCTCATCCCATGTTTCAATTGAGTTAGTAAAAAGCAAAGGACAAGAAATATGCTCTCTTTCGCGACATTTATTCAAAGAAACCACATTCTTTGCACAATACTGTGCCATTTCATCAGCGTATTTGTTACCAACAGTAATGTAGTCTTCCCCATTTTTATGGGCATTGCACTTTACAACAGCGATCTGTTTAGGCAGCTGTATCGCCTCAAGCAACTTTTTCACAAAATCTCCATTTCTGATGGGCGTCTCTGCAGACATCAAGAAACCCCTTTGTGACCAAATCTGACCAAAATCATGTACGACCCCACAGCCGTACTGGCTGTCAGTCATAATCGTAACCCATACATTTCTTCCCAACTTACATGCTTGAATCAGAGCTACTAATTCTGCAACTTGGGCAGACCGTACACCTTTCAGACAAGATGCTTCCAATACAGTTGCTACTGTGCAAACTGCATATGCTGCACTTAGAACTCCTTCACTCGTTCTCAAACATGAGCCATCCACAAACAGAATATAATCTGATTCTTTCAAAGGCTCATCTCGTATATCAGCTCTTGGTTTTGTACAGTATTCGAGCACATTCAAACAATCGTGATCTACTTCATCCATTTCAATCACATTCTCTTCATCTGGCAATGATTCACATTCATACATCTGTCAATGGTCACATTATCTGCACTCAAAATTACCTTTTCATACCTAGTCAGCCGACTATGTGTCATGTATTGAGTTTTCGTTCTTGTCAAAAGAATTTCCACAGAATGGGGAACATACACTCTCAATGGATACCCCATCACTATGCCTTCACTCTGTTCCAGACTCACACAAGTAGCAGCAGCCGCTTTCAAACATCCAGGCAACGCTTTCGCTACAGGGTCTAAAACAGCAGAAAAATATGCAATTGGTCTCTTCATAGTTCCATGTCTCTGCACCAAAACTGAAAACGCACATCCATCTCTTTCACTGCAATACAGCTCAAAATCTTTCTCATAGTCAGGCATCCCTAATGCTGGAGCCTCACACAATTTCTTTTTCAACTCTCTGAATGCTTTCATTTCTTCATCATTCATTTGAAAAGGATCTTTAACATCCTTCTTTGTCAGTTTCTGTAATGGTTTAGCAATTAGTGAAAAACCGCTTATCCATTGTCGACAATATCCAACCATTCCCAAAAACATTCTTGCCTCTCTTTGTGTCATTGGAGCTCTCATTCCTTGAATCATTTTTATTCTTTCTGTCGTTACCTTTCGCACCCCTTTCTCAATTTTATGCCCTAAATACTGGACTTCTTGTTGACAAAACTGCAACTTTGAAGGGGACACTTTATGTCCTCTCTTCGCTAAATGATTCAGCAAAGCAATTGTATCGTTGACACATGCTTCTTTCGTTTTTGATGCCACCAGTAGGTCATCAATATACTGAACCATTACTGACTTTTCTGGCATTCTTAAATCTTCCAATGATTTCTTTAGGATCTGATTAAAGATTGAGGGACTTTCTGTATACCCTTGAGGAATTCGGCACCATGCCAAAATACGCTCTCCAAACCTAAACGCAAAAATTGGCTGGCTATCTGGATGCAATGGAATAGAGAAAAATGCATGACATAAATCTATTACCGTGTACCATTCTGCTTCACGTGGAATCTGGTATAGAATCACAGCAGGGTTTGGTACTATTGGGCAACAAGGCACAACAATTTTGTTTACCTTCCTTAAATCCTGTACGATTCTATATGTTCCATTTGGCTTTTTCAGTCCCATTATTGGCGAATTACATGGACTGCTCATGATTTCTTTTAGAAGTCCTTGTTCAATCATTTTATTTATTACTGGCGTTATTCCTTCAATTATTTCTGGAGTTAATTTATACTGGGGTGTATTTGGGTAACTCGTTCCTTCTTTTACTGTTATTTTTACAGGATCTACTCCTTTCATTAATCCCACATCCTCTCCTGTCAAGTCCCACACTTCTTCTTTCACTGTCCTTTTCAACTCAATTGGGATTTTCTCTGCATCAAATACAGGAAACAAACCATTTACTTCTGGTTCTAAATTTACCATTGTCATTTTATACAGCACATCCTCATCTGGAGTCTGAAATGCAATTCCGTCTGGAGTACAATAAATTGTGCAGTTCATTTTGCACAACAAGTCGGGTCCTAAAAGGTTCACGGGACTACAATCACACACCACAAATCGGTGCATTTCACTAAATGGACCAATTCTCACCTTTACTAATCTAGTAAGAGGCGTTTCAATTTGCTGATTGGAAACTCCAACCACTTGGATATGTTCACCTGAGAGAGGAAGATTTGGAATTTCCACTGACCTAACAGTAGAACGGGTAGCTCCAGTGTCAACAAGGAATGTTACATTTGCACCATTCACTTCTCCATCCACAAATGGACCAGACTGATCTACCTCTAGAGTTGCGCCAAGCACGCACTCTTTCCTCTCTCTTAGGCACCGTCAGGAACTTTCATCCGTGTCATCCTCATTCTGTCGCAACCAATACTGGGAAATGGCAGCTGCACGCGGCAACTGTGTTACCTGTTCTCCTCCGTAGAATCCTGTTTCTGCACTGTATTTCTGTTGGTTAACACTCTTGGGAAGTGGTGGTTGTGGCACCTGACCTTGTTGAGTAACTACCTCACTCTGCACCTGTGAATTTAATGATTGATTTTCCACATTAGTTTTTGGAGGAAATTTACACTTGTTTCTCCAATGTCCTAGCTTTCCGCAGTTGTGGCATGGCCACTTTTTCTTTGCCTTATCTATGCTCATTTGTCCTTTTCCTTTACCTATATTAGGTCGGGGTTTAAACTGCCCTGCTTCACTGCTAGTATTATTCAATTGAGCTTCTTGCTTCTCTGCAACTTTCACTTGTGCCCACATGGCTTTTTCTTTTAATTTACGCTGTTTACTCTCAATTTCATCACTGCAATACTTAGCATATCTCAAAACTTCATCCACTGTGCTATTCTGCCATCCTATCAAGTGCTGCTTAATCCTTTCACTTATCTCTGGTGTTAATCCATACACAAACCTATATACAAAATGACTCATATCCTTCTCACTTAGTGTCTCATAACCACTATACTGTTTGAAAACCAACAACAATCTTTCATAGTACGCGTGCACTGACTCTTTGCTTTCTTGCGTTGTTCTGTCTATTTTTACCCAATCTGTTTCTTTTGGTGGAATCTTATTCTTCAAAAAGGTAACTACTTGATCATACTTCCTCATCACTTCTGGACCTGGCGCTCCTGTTTTAGCATCCCTTGGATATTCTACAGTTGGCCAATCAATGGTAATCCTACATTCTGTCCACAAATCAGCTGGCACTACTATATCAAACAATCCATCTAGATCTATCCACAGCACTTTTGACACCTTAACAAATCTTTCCACTTGTCTGTACCATTCTACTGGTTTCTCTCTCAATTTGGGAAAATCATTTGTAAATGACAGTATATCCTGTCTGGTCCATGGAACATGCACATAACTACCACCTGGTGTTTCTCTCATCGGGTATTCCCTAGCAACTGGTTCCCTATCTGTCACTGCAAATGCCAAAGATGCTTTATCTGTTGTTTTCTCATTCCTCTTTGTCCATCTATTTCTCCATCTATCCACATCACCCCATTTTCTCAATAAAACAATCAGCTCTTTTATTTGGGTCAGTCTTCCTGATGTGTTCAAATTCTCTATGTCTTTCTCACAAAAATCTACTCTGTACGGTTTCTGCAACGTCCTCACTTTCACAAATTCTACTCCTAGTTCACTTGCGATCTCTTCCAATTTGTCATGTAAATTTCTAGCTCTCCATGTAAGACTCTTACACAAAAACATAATCTCATCATCCTGATAATTTTTCAGTTTTTCTGTTCCAATTGTTCCCAAAATCAACTCTTCCATGTCTATTTTTAACCTAATTACATCTAAAGGTTTCTCATCCTGTTCTTTTACTTTAAGCGCTTTCATCCATTCATTTAACTCTTCTGGAGTCGGACCTACAGGCGTACTATTTAATTCTATCCAATCGCTGCTCTTTTCCGGTGTTCCTGATGCGGACTCTGTCACCATAGGCATTCTCCTAATCTCATTCTCATTTATCGTCAAATTTGTAGGTGGACTTGGTCTACATGTACTAGCCAAATTGTGTGCACCTTCATTATTCAGTTCCATCCTTTCTCTTTTTCTTTGCAAATGTGAATTCATAGGAATCACCAAAGAATGGTCATTCATTTTCTGATTCTCAAAAATTGGCATTACTGGACCGATTGTTACTGGTACCGTTACAGCTTCCATATTCTTTGTTAATTCTCTTATTTTCTCAGTTAATTCTTTTGTCGTTTTTGCTAATTCAATTGCATTGTCACTTTCTGTCTCTTCATTTTGTGAAGTTTTAAATGTTTCTTGTGACCTATTTATTTCATTTCTTCGTTCGGGTTTTTTATTCCTCCCAGTTTCCATTGGCGGTGCATTAGGTGTCACCACCGCAGAAGTCTGTTGGTATGGAGGTGGGTTTCTGTTTAAAATATCTTCCAGCAATTCGTCATCTGTTTCACTACCATCATACACATACTTTTCTACCACTACATGTTTCTTTTTCTCGGTACACTTTCTCTTTGCTTCTTCCTCAACCGCAAAAGCCGGAAACAAACCTACTGCCATGTTAGCGTATCTCCAACGCTTTACTCTGTCCTCATGATTTATTCCCCACAACCTTCCAGGCATAAACTCATGATTCTTTAATCCTCTGGATCTCTTTCGCTCATACATCTCATCTTCCCATTCCGTTAAAGCTTCAAACTGTGTCGGTCTAGGTCTGGGTTCTAACATTACCATCTTTTCTCTCAAGTTCCGTAGTACAGCTACATTAAATGAACCATTCTCAGGGAAAGCCAATGCTCCATCATTCTTGGTATATTTTGTTCAATTTTCTAACCATATGCATGTATGATATCCATATTTCAGCATCATATGTGAAGCTGGTGATTTCGGCGGAGGAATTATTTATCCCTCTCTAGTCACTACCTTTTTGTCCTTCCTAAAGAAGTTTTTAACTTTCGACATCCAAGACGCTTTCTCTTTTCCATACTCATAGTACGACATGATTCTCAACCTTTTTCTCCTCAAACAATCCGCAATTCAACACTGTTCCCTATGCGTTATTTCCAACGAATACTAGCGCGACTCACACCAACACTCCAATCACATCGATTTCTGTCTACGGCGCACTGCCAATCCCAGCGCGGCTTTTGTCTACGTCAGTTTGCTCCTGTTCTCATGTGACTAGCGCACTGTCCAATCCCAGCGCGGCTTTTGTCTACGTCACTTTGCTCTTGACCCCTCCTTTACAAAATTTATCGGCAATTTCTTTTTCAACAATTCTTGTTAGTTACAACATTTTATCCACATTTCCATTGTCTGATTCGCTAAACCGAAAAGATAGCTTTGACCATTCACACAAGAATTCTGTATTTTCCAGTAGGCAGCGCTTACCTCTACCCTACCACAGATCTTTCAGTTTCGTCGATAAAGTAGCACTTCCCTCTACCTTACCCTTCTTTCAAGCAATCAGTAAACCCATTTCTCTGGGGATAAAACACATGTGGAAACTATACTGCTCCTGAGAATTAAGGCCAGAGTTTCACAAGAAAACTGATCACTATTTCACTTACACACCTTTTATACGCAAAATATCCCTAATATAACACAACCTGTGTTATTACCTAAAATGAACTCAGACAGTGTAAAATTCCATGTGACTTCTCTTGCCACACGTGCTCCACTTCCTACTTCCTGGAAGCGTGAAAACTTACATATAACATAACGCGACTCAACAAAAAGTGTTAGACATAAACTTATCAATAATCTATAATCAAAAATCAATAATCACCAAACTAATCTATAGTAACCATAACTCTGCTACCAAGAAATCTGATCCAGCGCTGACAATAAAAATTATTTCTCCTATTATGCTTTGGTCATCCAGGTGCAATTATTTCTCTAACACACACACTATATCCATATGACGGTGGGGCCCATAACACCGCATATACATTCACTTACTCATTTGTTCCCTGGATTTCCTCCGACAAAGAACCTAGGAGAAAAACGATTTGCTGGAAGGAGACGGGATACCTCTTTATCATGACATAATATTTCTCATTTGCTTTTAAGGTATTCCGCTCATTGGTCGATGGACCAACTAGTAGGAATCAGTTGATGGTGATTAAGACCAGCTCAATCACAATGAACTCTTTTACCATTTCAGTATAAATCATTAAGCTTAAAGAAATTCACTGAGACATTTGCTTAAAGAATAATAAAGTTTATATAAAGTTTTGAAATCAGGAAATTGAAATTAACTTTATTAATCAGATTATTGCATTTATCATCAATATAAGAATAGTTTGAAATTGCAAGGCACTTTTATTAGACGGAAAAATGAGGTTATCATAATAAGTACTCTATAGATCAATCTATCTATCTCTCTAGGGAAAGCCTAATAATTCTAATAAAAATCTATCAATTAAAAGTTCTCCTAAAGCTGCATCTTTATACTCAACTGAAAAAGGAAAATAACAGCAGCAGCATCAGCTCGTCAGCATCAGCAACCGCAAACTCTCCCATCTACAGCATCTAATTTCTTCAGCATCTCCCGCAGCATGTCCGCAGCATTCGAACAGCATTCTAACCCCTCCCACCAAGAGTAGCTCTTCTTATACCCTAATTCTAGCTTACAACATAAAATGTTTCTTCTTCATGGCGCGATTCATTCTCATTGGTCAAACTCTCGGGCCCATATACATTTTTATCAAACTTCCTGGTCTTAACCAGTTCCGTGTGGAATGTCCATGCAAGCATCGTTTCTCACAGTTCATGCACTTGCTCATCCGTTTCGATCAGTCCAAATTGTATCTTTTTCTGCTACATTTTGTGTAATACGGTACTGTCTATTGATTCAACCAGGCTTCTCACGCTTCTTGCTGATCATCTTGGCACACATCTGCTCAGAAGGGTCACAGCAGCCTTGACCATACTTTCATCTTAGCCTCTTGGCATCAGCACGTGACCATCCCTTTTCCACAGCTTTTCTCCTCTATCACATGGTCTCATCCGCTCATGCGCACTCTAGTAACTCGCGGCCATTTTATATTGCTGCTTGGCAGGCCTAAGCGCACTATTTTCAAAGATAAACAAACTGTTATTAAAACAAAGAAATATAAACCCTTTCGTTTCCCTCCCGTCTTTCTACGTACCCCAATTAGGTATTACCTAGCAGAAGCAACATATAAAGCTGTCCCTTACTTACCATTACTTTATTTTGCAACCACACGTTTTATTTGAAAGCACAAATCATGCATTTATTATTGAATTAGTACGCAAAATTTTATATTATGTTAGACACGTAAACAATTACAAGTCAATTAATTTGCACACTGAATTGCGTGTTACCATCAACCCTTAACATACATTGTTGGTTATTTACTTTACGAACATGTTTATTAATATTGTACGAAAATATTAGGAGGTTCAAATTTTTATATTTACCCTGCTCCATCACCTTGAGGGTGAGATTGATGTCCAGGCTGAATCCAAATGTCTTGGCATTCAAAGAAAGTTGGGATACAAAACTGTAATGGTTGATTTAATTGAGCCAGGTTTGTACAGTTTCCTGTGCTTGGCAAAGAACAGGAGTGCAGTCTTGGTTGGGTTGACCTTCGGGTAGGAACTGGACATCCAGGTCTGGATGATGGACAAGCACTGTTTGAGATGTTGAATGTCTGAAGCAGAGGAAACTTTTAAGTAAAGCTGTGTATCATCTGCATATTGATGAATCGTGATACTGTGATCTTTCAGTAGAGCACCATGCAGCTAAATGCTTAGGTTGACAATGACAGGAGACAGTATGGAACCCTAGAGAACTCCACAGGTGATAGGGATCTTTTGGGACTTGGGAGTACCGTGTGAACAAACTGGTGTTGGCTGGAAAGGTAGTAGGAGAACCAGTGAAGGACTGTCGAAGCTTGGTCCTGGGACCCGCATCACCTTAACTTCAAGTGGGTTCCTCTGAACTCAACCTGCAAGTGACTGAGTGTCACTAATGATTTTCCTCATTGACCGCAATGGCAAAGTTTGACAGCTTGATCTATTTTCCACTTGAAAATCCACATCTTCGGTTATATGTATCTGATTTACTTTGTTTTGGTGTCTAAATTAATATACAAATCTGCTTTATTTTTATAAATTTGTATTGGATTTCTTTCGACTCATGTCAATTACTTATCGTCCATGTTGGTACTCTGAAATACTTAACACATGTTGCTCTAGTAAAGCTTGACTGCTCTTTGCCACTCTACCAGGATTGAGCTAAGGATTTATTTTTGTGAATCCAAGGACCATCTTTGCGGTATTGTGAGAGCATTACATAGTGAAGCCTAACCAGCATCACTGCATAATACTCCACTCTCCTACATTGGTGGAATCCTGAACTTGTGTTTCGCAGTACCACTTGGTCATAAGTATTTTTAGTACACAGGAATTTCTCAACTGTCATTATATGCAAAGTAATTTTTCAGATTTTTAAAACAAGTTTTTAATTGGAATTGTTAGGACCCAGTGTAGACCCCTATTACAATAGTGTTTCAAAAGTTTAAAAAAGTTCTTGTAACATTTTAATAAGGTCCCAACGTTTAAGTACAAGTTAGTGCACAATGGAGGCTGGTAAGAATCTCAATTTGTCTGTCATCCCTGCTCTTAAGATCAGTGATCTTAGAGTCCTGTACGAAGCAAGGGGCATTGGCTATTGAGCCACAGTCAAAAAGGAGGATCTTGAGAAGGCCTTAGCCTCTATGAGAAGGAAAGGATAGAGAGACATGGCCATTTCTTAGAAGATGACCCTGATGAGGTCGAGGAAGTTGCCCAAGCCCAAGTACATGATGAGGAAAAGGGTGAAGACCAAAACTCTCTACCTTTTTCCAGACCCCCTTCACTACTCTGCACGACTCCCAGTCTGGATTTAGGTCAGGCTACAGCACGGGGACAGCTCTGCTTGAAGTGGCTGAGTCGATTCGTGAAACCGTTGAACAGGGTAGCTGCGCGATGTTGGTGCTGCTGGACCTGTCCAGCAGCCTTTGATACGGTGTCACATAGGATTCTCCTACACAGACTCAACCATTTAGGAGTGACGGGAATGGTACTAGCATGGTTCCATTCATTTCTTGAGGGTCGCTCTCAACAAGTGTTTCTCCAAACATGAGTGCACTTTGTGGACTCCTCAGTCATGGCGATGGAAGTCTGGATAAAAGGGAACAAGGTGGACAATTATGGTGGACTGTATAATTTGATCATGAAAGACCACATTTTAAGCAACTGTACCACAGACAAACTGAACCAGCATCTAGTAGATTCAGAAGTTTCTAGCCTTAGAGAGCTGGGCAAGAAGGCTGATGAGTGGATTAGAATAGGAGTACCCAAGAAAATCCAGGAGTGTGACCTCAAGAAGGGGGGGTTAGGCCCAAAGAAGAGAAAGGAGGGAGGTGTTAAGCACGCCACAGAGTCTCCCTCAGAACACCAGAACCTTAAAAAGGAGGAGAAACAGATCCACCCCACCTCTGGTAAGCAGAGTACGGGGGACCCAGGGCTAAAGTAACTCTTAGATGACAGGCTGTGCTTTGACTGTCAACAGACAGGTCACTACAGAGGGGATGCAGCCTGACCCAAAAGGAGGGTTAGCACTAAGCTAGCCCCTATAGCCTTTGAGGAGGATACATCAGAATCAGGAGGTCCTCATAGTGTTTAACTGGGAGAAGGGATCAGATGGAAAGCTCCAAGAAACCAGAGTTGCCGCTATGGTAGCTTACCCACCTGTTAGTGAGAGCACAGGATGTGGTTGTGGATACTGACAGCTGCCAGTAGCCTCTGTTGGGTGCTGACCTTCATGGCAACACTATTTAGCATGGGTCAGAGCAGATCTGAGGTTCTGGTGTCAGTGGTGCCCCTTAAATCCTAGATTTAGGGGCGTCAGAGTGGTCGGCGTCTGTGGTGATGGCACGCAAGGTACACAGTGAGGTAAGATTATGCATCGACCTCAGAAAACTGAATAAATGTACCATCATGGATCATTAGTATTTTTTCTCTCTCGATCTCACCTCAGCATATCATCAAATCAAAATTCATCCTTTATCCCAAGATTTAACATAATTTGTTACTCCCTTTGGAACGTTTAAATATGTGAGAATGTTGTTTGGATGAATCTCTGCTTCATCTGTATTTCAAAGGGCATTGGAGGGAGTATTAAAATGGATGCAAGGGATAAAAAAACTTATCAGGACGATGTTCTGGTGTATGAAAATACACCTGATGAACATGACAAAAGGTTTTGTAAAACCTTACAAAGAATTGAATCCAGTGGGTTGACACTTAAACTAGAAAAGTGTAAGTTTAATGTTCCCAGTATCGAGTACTTGGGTCACTTTATCTCTGCGAAGGGGTTTCAGTCCAAGAAGGATCTGGTAAATACGATCAATTATGTGCCCTGTCCCTTTAACAAAGAAGAACTCATGAAATTTCTTGGCATGGTATTTAGTGATTTCTTTTTACATTTCACTTAAAATAGTAAGAGAATGAGAAAGTTGTTGAAAAAGGGCAAAGAATTTGTATGGGACAGACAGTGTAAGAAAGATTTTTCATGTTTGAAGGAGTGTGTGAAAAAGTCTGCTCCGCCGGTGGAGTTCGCAGCGTTTTGGTCACTTTGCGCTACATATGTAACTCAGAGTTCAGCCAAATTCCTCACTATTTAGCATTTTTTTCTCACTTGTGGCTCGCCGATGGTAAGTTGGCAAACACGAGCAAGAATTGGCATCCCTTTGTCGTGTAGTTCCTAGGAGTCCCCAGGACCTGAGCATTTTGGATGACCTAAACTGAGGGCTTGGTGTCCAAACCGACTCCGGACACGCCCACAGGATATGTCAGCTGTTAGACCAGCTAGCGCTATAGTGCCACTACCACCCCCTGTCTTCTACAGTGGTGTAGGTAGTTTCTGGCAACCACTGAACATGACAACCCTGATTCCTCAGGGATGGTGAAAAACAGCACAGTACTTTTCGCTCAGTCACTCGTGCTTGCTTATTCTCAGGAAATACACAAGATGGTGATTGGGACGTTTTCAATAAGTATTTATTGGTCCAGCAACAGTCTTGTGCAAAACATACTTGCTGCGACAATCAGGAGACAGAAGCATATGAAAGAAATTGCAAGTGCTAATATGGTAAACAGTAGATACATTTCTACCATAGTGCTAAGAAGATGAACACATATAGTTCAGATATAACAGTAGCATTTGCATACTCCTATAATGCGCGCCCTACGTATTTTGCCTAAATGTACCTAGCCTGGATATGTGGGTGTAGCATGTATATGTATGTGGCTAGCCAAGAATCCCCTAGGGAAGCTCCAACCCCCTCACCTGATGGTAGAGAACGAAGGACCCCGTCTCTGCTCCGAGGATGACACCCCGCAAGGGATGTCAGGCCACTGCGTGTCGAAGATTCAGCATGCATGACCCCGTGTCAGCTTGGAAGGAATTCTCCTCTGATTTGTAGGGGGGAATGAGGGTCTTATATACAAGGGTGGACACTCCAGGGTTTCTTCTAGAATCAATATGTTTTTAAAACAATCATAAATGTTTTGAAAACAATCATAAATGTTTTTCCAAACAAATGTGATCATGCACAGCGGGCTGTTGGCCAAGGATGTAAAAAGTGGTGAACCTTATACATAATAAGTATGCGGTGCCTGGGGACATGATTATGTACGTCATGTACAGCATTGTTATGATAATATATTAAGAGCCTGTTTACGAAGAGACAGGGCTAACTACTAGGTAAAAGGTCACCCCTCAGAACCGTTATTGTCGTGTGGATGGGACAATGTATGTAAAAAGGAGGCATACATGACAGGACTAGCCTAACGAACATGACACCTTAGCATGATTTTCAGGCCCTAGGAGGACAAGATTTTCCCAACGCGGGCAGTTGCAGGCAGTCACGACCATTCAAGTTGCAAAAAGCTGCCCTCGAGTAGAAAATCTACTCGAGCGGCAACAAAACCAGCTCAAGCAGCAGCGTCCTTTGGCGCGCCCCGTGGTGCCGTTTGCGCTGATTTCTCAGCACAGAATAAGCTCCCGGTGCTAAAAATCAGCACAGGCAACGCGACGGACCGATTTCTGCCTGCTTGTGGAACTCAGTGGAATTCTGTGGAGTAAAACTCTGCGAGCTCCGCCCAACCTTAGTTTGAAGTCTGGTTTGAAAGGAGCTCTGGGTCTCAGCAGCTTAGAGCCTGGTCAAAGGACCATTTTGACAACTGATACTAGCTCCAATGGCCTAGGGCCAGTGCTTCTGTAAGAGTTTGATGGCTATGGGGGATCTATACTATTTGTCTCAAGAGCTTTGAACGGGGCAGAGTTAGGTTACTCTGTCATTCAGAAAAAAGCCCTGGCCATACATATGAGGAAACTGAGAAAACAAATTAATGGAGCAATTATTTCGAAATTACAACTGACCATTATTACGGCCAAGGATATTGACTGTGTCTCCACTAGAATTTGCAAGTGGGTGGTATGTCTCTAAAATTTAGGTTTCAGCATTGTGTATTTTCTATAGGGATTAAGCATGCAATTGTGTGCTGCTATTCTAGACTATGTGACATTAGTAAGATGAAAGGTACAGTTGATGAGGAAGTTTCAGATGAAGAATTTTTTGAAGATGAATGGTAAGTTTGTAAAATTATTAATGCAATCATTGAGGAGGAGGATTGGTTGAAGGAAGTAGAAACGAATCAGATGTTGCAAAACGTTGAGCGGATGGTAAGAGAAGGGCGGTGTTCAAAAAATTAGTGTGATGATGGAATGAAGTTATTTCGGAATTTTAAGGATGAACTTTGTTTAAAGGATGGATTTTTGTTAAGAGGTAGCAGGTTAGTTCCCCCTACAGATTTGAGAGAGCGGATAGTTGGCATAGCTCACGAGAGTCATTTAGGAATTCCTAAGACCAAGGAGAGAATTTGCGAAGATTATTGGTGGCCTGGAATGGATTTGATGGCAGAAAAAATGGTGAGAGGTTGTGGTGAGTGCTTAAGTAGTGAAAGAGTCTTAAAATGTCACATCCAACTCATGAATCTCTGCAAGTCGCCTTCTGGTCTCTGGGAAGAAATAGCACTGGATTATTGTGGGTCCGATAAATATATATAGTGTAGATAGCTACATAATGAGTTGCATTGATATGTACTCAAGGTGGGCCTAGGTGAAAATTATCAATTCTATTGAGACAAGTGATGTCATCTGTTTCCTGGATGAGTTGCTTGGTAGGGAAGGTTATCCCTCTACCTTGCCAACAGATAATGGCGTCCAGTAAACCTCAAGAAAGGTGGAGGAATTTTTGTTAGCAAGAGTAATGACTCACAGGAAGACAGCTCTTTATCATCCCAAAGCTAATGGGATGATTGAGAGAATCAACGAGGTTTTAAAGGAGACCATTCCGCATGCAGTGATCTGTAGCAAAAGTTGTTTGGGGGAATTAAAGGAGAAACTAAGAATGTACAGATTAAAACCTCCCTCCACAACTGGAAGATCTCCTTTCGAGCTTTTCAGGGGAAAGAAATCCAGTTGTTTAGTATGTCTGAGTTGGGTTAATAAAAAAAGAGGTCACAGGATGTGGTACACAGAGAGAAATGCAAAATGATGGAGAGGATGCCCAAATTTGATGATCATAAAAGAGTTAAGAAAACAGTGGTGTGTGTGGGAGATTGGGTCAGAAAAAGACTTCCAAAGTCAAATACGAAATAGTCCAAGTTCAGTAGGTCTTTGAAAGTAATTACATTTTTCAAGAATGCAAACAAGACGGAGGATAACAGAATTTGGAATTTAAGTTGAGTTGTGAAATGTTCTGCTTCATCTTTGGGTATTGATAGTGAGTGTTCTTCTATGCTCGATCTTCTGTTGTCACAAAGGGGAAAACACATTCATGCTCCAGAGTCTTCAGCAAGGAAGTCTCTTCACACTTCCAAGAAACTTTATTATTTGAAGGATTATTTTTGATTGTGCACTGTATCCGTCACATTTTGATGTCTTGAGCTTCATGTTTATGAATTGTAATGAATGCGGTGAGATCTTTATGTAATGTATATAGCACCTGTATGGTGTATTCTTACTGTTTTGTTGTTTTGGGTTATTGTTGGGGGGGAGGTATGTGGTCTCTAGCTGATATCAGAGAGACAATGTGGAACTACCATATGCTGTGGCGGTTTTGGAATGCTGGGGAGTGAGAAAAGCTGTTGGACTTATCGGCTGGGTGTGGTCTTTACTCTGAGCTTAACTTTTAACTTGCAATATAAATAAAGTTATTTTAACCTCTCATCAATGAGTATTCATCAAATCTGGACTTTCATTCATAGCCTGCGAACTGTGGGCCACCCTGTTTGGGCTCATCCCAACACTGGCACGCTTTATCCACAAACTAATCAGGTCAATAAGATTGCCTCTTAGTGTTTTCTGATGTTCAGGCCTTTATGGAAAATCCTCCCTTATCTCCCACATTCTTCCCATCTAGTGGTGGTCCAGTCCACAATTCTCAGTATGCTTGATTACTGCAACTCCATTTTCCTAGGCGCTTTTAACTACATCTTCTCGTGGCTGAAGAGTCTACAAAATACAGCAGCATGTCTTGCATTAGACCTTCCTCCCCGATCCTCAGCTTCTAAAGCACTAGAAACCTTGTATTGGGCTCCAGTCGTAAAAAGAATAGTTGTTAATTCATTCTGTCTGGTATTCAAAGCAATCCATCTTCGAAGGCTAGTATATCTCAGTAAGAAGTTCATATTCTAGTCCCCATACCAGTCTCTCAGATCTTTTACCGCTAGGCTCCCCACAGACCCCAGATTCAACTGCTCTAAATTAATTGGCCATGCTTTCTCAACTATAGCAGCCAGACTCTGGAACTCGCTTCCTCTCTCACTAAGAACTGAGACCCTGTTACTTCCCTTTTGTAAGCAGTTGAAAACCTGAATGTTTGAAAAAAACATTTCCCTCTATATAATTTATTTTCCTAGCTCATAAGTCTTAAATTCTATTTAATCAGTTCCTAACTCCAGGACATAACAGTAAAGATGATAAAGTGCCTTCAGTTTAATCAATAAATTATGGCCACTGGAGCAAGAGCTTTCGGGCACCAAGAATATGGCATCACCTACATGTGCCTTCAACTAAGCACGAATTGTAGCATACATTTTGGTTCTAAATACATTATTAAAAAATAAGTATTTTCACCAAAGGATAAGATTGTCATTTTCTGAAAGATGACATGGCTTCGAAAATCAGATTCACAAAGTTGACTTTTGGTCTGGGTTGGTTCATGGGTTGTTTCATGTTGATTATGTTGAGAAGAATAATGCTTCTTTCAATGTCTTCAGCAGAAATTGGCTGGTTATTTGAAGTATAAGAGAAACAATAAGATGATGGTAGATGAGTTGTTGATGAGGTTCATGATTTCCCCTCTGAAGACTTTCCAGGGTTAGGTTCTGCCAAATTAGTGAAAGTTGGAGGTCTAAGGAGGATCAGGAGGGGTTTTGAATAATAATGTAGAGCTAATGGTAGTAGGGTCTTGAGCCTACATGGATTGGGCAGCATGTGAATGAACTCAAGGTCATGGAGGTATGTGACTTCTAACACCTATTCTGGCTAAATGTTCCGTAAGGGAGCCCTAGGTTATGTCTTTGCCCATGGCTACCAAAACCCTTAACGTGGCTCTAAGCAAATTTATATTTACTGGGTGTGGGTGCAAATTCATTTTTGTGTTGAGTTTGAAGGTATCAGGTCAAGACTGCACTTATGTCTGATTTGCAGGGTGCATTTCAGACTGCACTCATCTCCCTTTATACCTTCTTGTGGGACAAAGAATTGTGCCATGTGTTTTCTGATGGTGTAGATTTTTTTGCAGATTGTCCCTTTGTAGCTTATCCTCACCTCACTTGATCGAGCACAAAGTCTTTCCAGGCAGAATGTATGGCTCAGTATTGACAAAGAATTGTGGGTAGGAGTCACAGGATCCAGCAGCTGTCAAAACCCAGATTATGATGGATCTTTCTGGCTTGATCTATCAAAGGATTTTTTTTTGTAAAATCTACACTATAATCTGGTTGGGCTCGTTTGGGACTGCACAATTATATGACAAACTATTGTTTAAAAATATTGTCGACCAAAGTTTTGAGATTGCATAAATTGCATGTAAAATGTTATGCCAAAAATGTAGTTTAACAGAATATCATCAAAAATGTAAGTATATTGAAATACTCATATATATATATCATAATACGGAGTATATATATTATCTACTGGCGGTCGCCAGTAGATAGTTATAGTTCCAACCTATTATCCATAGGAAATCCGCGACATTCTATTTGAAATAACTCTCTTGCCGGTTGACGTATCTTCGCAAAATTTTCAAACTTTGTGGCCCGCTCCGGTCCGCTCCTACCCTGAAAGTCTCGGGGGATTCGTCAAGCGGGGGCCGAGAAAAAGGGGGTCCCAAAACGCGTTTTCCCCATGCAATTTTCCATAGGAAACTTTAGACACGGCTACAGCCCGAACTGCTGAACAGAATTACACCAAATTTGGCAAAGAGGTAGTTCTTGGTTCAGAAAGAACCCTTTTTGTTAAATGGTGTAAATCCGTTCAGTAGTTGCTGAGAAAATCAAAAGTAAAAAGATAGTGATATCTATGGCCGCGTCGGATTCGCGCACCCTCACGATCACGAGCTGTATGCTAATTGGCTGTCAACACTCCAAATCAGGAAGTGTTGGCAGCCATTTTGTCCCTCGGTAGAACCGAGGGACAGAAACAAGTGCGCAAAGCGCACAAAGGGGGCAGGGTAGAAACACCCTGACCCCTAGGTCTGCTCAGGGGTCCCACAAGGACCCCTGGGCAAAAAATTATTATTATTTTTTTTTTAAATCGGCAGGATGCGCTCAGGGTGCGCGAATCCTGCCGAAAATCGAAGCGCGGTCTCCCGCGCTTCGATGGTAATTGGCCCCCGGGTGGGCCAAGTCCCGGGGGCATGCTGGGGGGTTAATTTTATGTGTGGGGGGCCTCTAAGGGCCCCCAAGCCCCGGGGACCACCACCCCCGGGGCTTTATGTATAATGGTGCGGGAGGGCTCTGAGCCCTCCCGCAGCCCCGAGGACCGCCACCTCCCCGGGGCTTCTTTTTATTTTTGAAAAACCTGTGTGGGGGGTTCCAGCCCCCACACGCCCGAGGACCACCACCTCCCCGGGGCACCAAGAAAATTACAATGGGTGTCCGTTTTGGACCCCCAAGCCCCGGGGACCACCACCTCCCGGGGCTTTCAAAATGTAAGGAGGGGGCCGCGCGGCCCCCTCCTGGAGCCTGTGGTGGCCCTGGGGACCGCCACCCCCAGGGCCGGCTCCTGCAGTGTCCCGGGTGCCTACCCCGGGACACTGCTGTTTGCAATGACAGGACGGGAGCCTCGCGGCTTCAGTCCTGTCATTGCAAACTGCTTTGGATATTGGAAGAGAGAGCAGGAAACCTGCTCTCTCTTCCAATATCCAAAGCTGATTGCTTTCCACATGGGGAGCAGCATGTTAGCTGCTCCCCATGTGTAAAGCAATGCCGGCTCCCGTAGGACACGGGGAGCCGGCGGGACTGTGGGGGATTGGGGACCCCCACAGTCCCCAACGAGAGGCCAGGCCCCGGGGGATGGGGTCCCCGGGGCCATAAGTGGCCACGGAGGGGGGCCACGCAACCCCCCTCCCCAAAGGTAAAAAAAAAAAAAAAAGTGCAAGGCCGGCCCCGGGGATGGGGTCCCCGGGGCCTTAAATGGCCTGAGGAGGGGGCCACGCAGCCCCCTCCAAATAAAAAAAAGAGGCCATGCCCCGGGGGATGGGGTCCCCGGGGCCAATACAGGCCCAGGGAAGGGGGGCCACGCGGCCCCCTTCCCTTTTTTTTTGTAATTTTAATTTAAAAAAGGGGTAAGGCCCTGGGGGATGGGGTCCCCAGGGCCTAAAAATAGGAAAAAGGAAGGGGGCCACACAGCCCCCCTTCAGAGGGGGAAACAAAAAAAAAAAACGATCGGGGCCCGCAGGCCCCGCCCCTTCCTTCACCACTCTGCAAACGCGCCCCTGGCGCGTTTGCAGAGGAGGAACAATTCCCCTTGAATACTGGGGGTCCCTGGGGGCCAACTAGCCCACCTGGAACCTCCAGTATGCGCCAGGGAGCTGCCTTGCAGAGAGGTGTACAGAGGCCACGCCCCTTTTTACACCTCTCTGCAACGCAGCTCTGTGGCGCTTTTGGAGGTATATGGTGGGCTAGTTGCACCCCAGGGACCCTCAGGATTCAAGGGAGTTAATCCCCCGACTTAAAACGCGCCACGGGGAGCGTTTGCACAGTGGTGAAGGGAGGGGGCGGGGCTTCAGGTGACATGTGTGCAAACAGGCCCCGTGGAGCGTTTTAAGATGGGGAATTAAATCCCCTTCAATCCTGAGGGTCCCTGGGGGCCAACTAGCCCAACAGGTACGTCCAGAAAGCGCCACAGAGCTGCGTTGCAGAGAGGTGTAAAAGGGGTGTGGCCTCTGTACATGTCTCTGCAACGCAGCCCCTGGCGCATACTGGAGGTTCCTGGTGGGCTAGTTGGCCCGTAGGGACCCTCATGATTCAAGGGACTTAATCCCCCTACTTAAAACGCGCCACGGAGCGCGTTTGCACAGATGTCACCTCAGGCCCCGCCCCTCCCTTCACCATTGTGCAAATATTCCTCTAAAATCAGCCGAAATACGAATTCTGATTTACTCACCTGTTATCAGGAGAGACCTCAGTGCTGCATCTTTCAGCCCAGTACTAATCCTGAAAAGTAATTTTAACCGTACTTACCAGTAACTTGAATTTCCTTCCATAGGCTAACATTGACTGGTTTCACTTGGAAATTCTTCTAAGTGTGGAGTTTTGGAACTTTAAAATATTCCTCTAAAATCAGCCGAAATACGAATTCCGATTTACTCACCTGTTATCAGGAGAGACCTCAGTGCTGTATCTTTCAGCCCAGTACTGGTCCTGAAAAGTAATTTTAACCGTACTTACCAGTAACTTGAATTTCCTTCCATAGGCTAACATTGACTGGTTTCACTTGGAAATTCTTCTAAGTGTGGAGTTTTGGAACTTTAAAATATTCCTCTAAAATCAGCCGAAATACGAATTCCGATTTACTCACCTGTTATCAGGAGAGACCTCAGTGCTGCATCTTTCAGCCCAGTACTGATCCTCAAAAGTAATTTTAACCGTACTTACCAGTAACTTGAATTTCATTCCATAGTATATAATTGCCTGCTTTTTGCTGAAAAAGTTTGTGTTGATTTTTGAAACATACAAATATTCCTCTAAAATCAGCCGAAATACGAATTCCGATTTACTCACCTGTTATACGGAGAGACCTCAGTGCTGTATCTTTCAGCCCAGTACTGGTCCTGAAAAGTAATTTTAACCGTACTTACCAGTAACTTGAATTTCCTTCCATAGGCTAACATTGACTGGTTTCACTTGGAAATTCTTCTAAGTGTGGAGTTTTGGAACTTTAAAATATTCCTCTAAAATCAGCCGAAATACGAATTCCGATTTACTCACCTGTTATCAGGAGAGACCTCAGTGCTGCATCTTTCAGCCCAGTACTGATCCTCAAAAGTAATTTTAACCGTACTTACCAGTAACTTGAATTTCCTTCCATAGGATATAATTGCCTGCTTTTTGCTGAAAAAGTTTCTAAGTGTTGATTTTTGAAACATACAAATATTCCTCTAAAATCAGCCGAAATACGAATTCCGATTTACTCACCTGTTATAAGGAGAGACCTCAGTGCTGTATCTTTCAGCCCAGTACTGGTCCTGAAAAGTAATTTTAACCGTACTTACCAGTAACTTGAATTTCCTTCCATAGGCTAACATTGACTGGTTTCACTTGGAAATTCTTCTAAGTGTGGACTTTTGGAACTTTAAAATATTCCTCTAAAATCAGCCGAAATACGAATTCCGATTTACTCACCTGTTATCAGGAGAGACCTCAGTGCTGCATCTTTCAGCCCAGTACTGATCCTCAAAAGTAATTTTAACCGTACTTACCAGTAACTTGAATTTCCTTCCCTAGGATATCATTGCCTGCTTTTTGCTGAAAAAGTTTCTAAGTGTTGATTTTTGAAACATACAAATATTCCTCTAAAATCAGCCGAAATACGAATTCCGATTTACTCACCTGTTATCAGGAGAGAACCCAGTGCTGCATCTTTTAGCCCAGCACTGACCCTGAAAAGTAATTTTAACCGTACTTACCAGTAACTTATCTTTTCTTGCATAGGAATCCATTGTCTGGTTTTCAGCAGAAAAGTTTCAAAGTGTCGATTTTCACAAACTACAAATATTCCTTAAAAATCGCCTCTATGACTTAAACGCATTTTTTCAACTGTTTACAGGAGATGCACCAGTGCTGGATCCAGGATCCAACACTGAGTAAGAAAAAGTAACGATAACAGTTTTTACCTGCTAAGTGAATTTCCTTCCATAGGATAACATTGGTGATTCTATGAGGAAAAGTTTCTAAGTGTCAACTTTTAAAATACAATAATATTCCTTAAAAATCACGACTGTAACCAAAACGCTTTTACTCAACTGTTTACAGGAGATGTCCCAGGACTGAATCTAGGATCCAGTCCTGTGGTTAGAAAAGTAATCCATAAAGTAACTAGTTGCATTTAACTAGAAATTCACATTGAGCTGAATGTTGCATTGTGTTTGAAAATGTGTTGCCCATTGCAACAACTGTAACTACTGTACTTAAAAGTCTATTGCCTATGTGCTAAGTATTTAAACTAAAGTAATTCATTCTGAGAAAGTATTTTTTGTAATGTAATGTATAATGTAATTACAATGTAATTTAAAAATAAAATATGTAAAAGAAATTGTTTCTAAAAATGTAGTAAATCAGTATGAAAAAAAATAATATAAAAATTAATACATTTAAAAAACCTTTGAAATTCACTGAAAAAACCGTAGGTTTCAGGCACGTTATAGTTACAAATTAGCATTTAAAAAACCTTTGAAATTCACTGAAAAAACCATAGGTTTCAGACACGTTATAGTTAGAAATTAGCATTTAAAAAACCTTTGAAATTCACTTAAAAAACCATAGGTTTTAGGGACAGTTATAGTTACAAATTAGCATTTAAAAAACCTTTGAAATTCACTGAAAAAACCATAGGTTTCAGATATGTTATAGTTACAAATTAGCATTTAAAAAACCTTTGAAATTCACTGAAAAAACCATAGGTTTTAGGGACAGTTATAGTTAGTTGGACATTTCACTCATACAAAACCCGTGAAATTCCCCCGTTATAGTTAGTTCAGCTAACTATAACTCGCGCCCCACAATGCACTGCTGATGAAGTCACATATTACATCACTCATGACATGGTCAGTGACATCACTGATGACATCACTGATGACATCTCAAATGACATCACTGATGACATCATCCACGTGATAATCTGATGCAGCTCCTCACACCCTAATATAACCTTTGATACACCCAATTTAAATTACAGACTGCCATTCGCAAAACTATAGACACTCCAACACCAATAACTACATACCCACTCACTGATTCTTAGGTCTACACACACACATCCACTCACTCACCCGTACAGTCACTCATACTTATGGTCACTCAGTACAGGACTATCATATGCACTCTTACTCCTATATAGACACTCAAACACCGCCACTCATCCAAAGAGGTACTCACACACCTAGTCAGTCATGCAAATAATTAAACACACTGCCATTTACTCACCTATACAGTTATACACAAACCAGCTCACTTAATCATACAAATACTAGCACATTGTTACGCTCTTATACAATCACTGATACAAGCACACACTCATCCATACAGCCACTATCACAATCACTCACTCTCGCTTATAGCTATTTATATACTCCAACACACATATATACTGGCTTTCACATATGTAGTTACTCACACATGTACCACTGGGACATACATTCACTCACTAACACACTCTTACACACACTTACCCACCCATACAGTCTATCACAGATGCACTCTTGAAACCATCCACCCAGTGAATCACCCACTCACACATCTATGCACAGAGTCGCACACACCCCACCCACACAAACACTCAGGCACCCATACAGATACTCAGACAACCAATCAATAACTCATATAAACACTCATGTAGCTATTCACAAACCCATGCAGCCACTTACACAGCAACAGACAGACGGATACAGACATTCACCCAGTTTAGTCACTAACCCATGCATTCAGTAAGATACGTTAAATCACTCACTTATAGAGTCAGTCACGCACCTACTAAATCATCCATACAGACACTTGCACACCCACTCATTCTTCAATACGTCTTTTCCTATATATATTAAAAATATTTAAACTTTACAGAAACACACAGTCACTGGATGATGTCATCAGTGATGTCATTTGAGATGTCATCAGTGATGTCATCAGTGATGTCACTGACCATGTCATGAGTGATGTAATATGTGACGTCATCAGCAGTGCATTGCGGGGCGCGAGTTATAGTTAGCTGAACTAACTATAACGGGGAATTTCACGGGTTTTGTACGAGTGAAATGTCCAACTAACTATAACTGTCCCTAAAACCTATGGTTTTTTCAGTGAATTTCAAAGGTTTTTAAATGCTAATTTGTAACTATAACATATCTGAAACCTATGGTTTTTTCAGTGAATATATATATATATATATATATATTCACTGAAAGAAACACAGGTTTCAGAGACGTTATAGTAACAAATTAGCATTTAAAAACCTTAGAAATTCACTGAAAAAACCAGAGGTTTCAATTACGTTATAGTTAGGGATTAGCATTTAAAAAACCTTAGATATTCACTGAAAAAATCAGAGGTTTCAGTTACGTTATAGTTAGGCTGACATTTTACTTATACAAAACCAGAGAAATTCAGCTGTTATAGTTAGCTGAGCTAACTATAACTCATGCCCCCGCAATGCACTGCTGATGACGTCACATATTACATCACTCATGACATGGTCAGTGACATCACTGATGACATCACTGATGACATCTCAAATGACATCACTGATGACATCACTGATGACATCATCCACTTAATATCTGATGCACCTCCTCACACCTTAATATAACCTTTGATACACTCACTCTAAAATACAGCCTACCATTCTCGAAATGATAAACACCAATACCAGTTAGTACATACCCAGTCACTAATTCATACATGTACACACATCCACTAACTCACCCATACAGTCACTCATTGACGCAGTCTTTCATCAATACAGCCACTAATATATGCACTCATATACCCATACAGACACTCACACACCACCACTCACCCATAGAGTTACTCACACATAGTCAGTCACCCAAACAATCAATCACACTGCTATTTACTCACTTATACAGTTAAACACACCCCACCTCACTTATTCATACAGATACTAACACATACTTATTCTCTTATACAAACAATGATACAAGCACACACTCATCCATATCTCACTCTCACAATCACTCACTCTCACATATAGTCACATATATACTCCACTGAGACTTCCATACACCCACCAACACAGCTATACGCACACTCACTCACCGATACAGCCCCTCGCACACGTACTCATGAACCCATACACTCAGTGATTCACCTACTCACACATCCATGCAGGGAGTCACACCCACCCTCACCCACCCACACAGACACTCTGGCACACATATAGGTACTCAGACAACCAATAAATAACCCATGTAGACACTCATACAGCTACTCACCAACCCATGCAGCCACTTACACACCAACTGAAAGACTGATACAGACATTCATACAGATTAGTCACTCACCCATACATTCACTAGGAGATGTATAATCACTCACTTACAGAGTCAGTCACGCACCTACTGAATCATCCATACAGACACTCATACACCCATTCATTCTTCAATACACCTTGGCGTGTATATATATATATATATAAATATTTATATATATATCCGAACCAAAACCAGCGCGTCTTCTTTCAGGCACCGGAATACAACACAGCGACCAAGGTAAGTTGCTCCAAAATTAATTTATTAGCAGGTTTAGAGGGCTATCACGCGTTTCGGCAGGATCCCCTGCCTTGATCACACAAAGAGCCAAATTCCCAAAATACATATAAGTGCTCTCCTACCACCACGTGATGCCAGAAGACATAGACAAAACACTACACACCTCAATAAAAGTTCATTGCTAATACAATATTGTTTGACTTTGACTATTTGTTGTTTACATTTCAACCTTTAAATACATGTGCTGGTGCACTGGTGGCACTGTGATTTAGTGTGTACAATTACACTTCCACTATGGGTCATGCATTTTTTCTCTCATTGCATTCTTTTTTATCCTTTCACTTCAATGAACTTTATTGTACCAAGTGAATAAGCCCTTTCAGATTGTTTCAAAAGTTAGTGTTCTTTTGTTTCACAAATTCTGCATTCTAACTGGGTGTTGATGGTTTAGATAATCCCTTGTTTTAACGGGACAGCGCGCGCCATGTATTGGATATTGAATGTATTCAAATATATTGTCTATCAAAGTGCACCGCATGTGCGATATAGTGAACTAGCTGTGTCTACTTTCCTTGACCCTAATGGCCCCTGACATCACATCTGTGATACAATACTGATCACATATATATATATTCACTGAAAAAAACATAGGTTTCAGGGACGTTATAGTTAGAAATTAGCATTTAAAAAAACCATAGAAATTCACTGAAAAAACCATAGGTTTCAGGGACGTTATAGTTAGTTGGACATTTCACTCATACAAAACCAGAGAAATTCGGCCATTATAGTTAGTTGAGCTAACTATAACTCACGCCCCGCAATGCACTGCTGATGACGTCACATATTACATCATTCATGACATGGTCAGTGACATCACTGATGACATCACTGATGACATCTCAAATGACATCACTGATGACATCACTGATGACATCATCCAGTGACTGTGTTTCTGTAAAGTTTAAATATGTTATATATATATATATATATATATATATATATATATATATGTATATATGCCAAGGTGTATTGAAGAAAGAGTGGGTGTATAAGTGTCTGAATGGATGATTTAGTAGGTGCATGACTGACTGCATAAGTGAGTGATTAAACATGTCTTACTGAATGCATGGGTTAGTGACTAAACTGTGTGTATGTCGGTATCAGTCTGTCAGTTGGTGTGTAAGCGGCTGCATGGGTTGGTGAGTAGCTACATGAGTGTCTATATGGGTTATTGATTGGTTGTCTGAGTATCTGTATGGGTGCCGGAGTGTCTGTGTGGATGGGTGGGGGGTGTGTGACTCTGTGCATAGATATGTGAGTGGGTGATTGTGGAAGAGGTGTGGCGCAGCGGCCAGGGCAACTGACGCCGGAACCCGGGGGCTCACGGTTCGATCCCCGGTGCCGGCGGCAGATCGGCCCAGCACCATGTGACTCTGGGCAATAGCTCGCTTAATCTTCCGATGGCCCCCAGCGCCTTGACACCTTCGGGTAATTGTTTGCGCTTTACAAATACTGGACATCTATTCACTGGGTGTATGGGTTCAAGAGTGCAACTGTGAAGGGCTGGGTGGGTGAGTGTGTGTATGGGTGTGTTGGTGAGGGAATTGATGTCTCAGTGGTACATGTGTGAGTAACTACATATGTGAGTTTTGGAGTATATAAATGACTATATGTGAGAGTGAGTGATTGTGAGAGTGGCTGTATGGATGAGTGTGTGCTTGTATCAGTGATTGTATCAGAGAGTAAGTATGTGTTAGTATCTGTATGTATTAGTGAGGTGGTGTGTGTATAACTGTATAGATGAGTAAATGGGAGTGTGAATGATTCTTTGCATGATTGACTAGGTGTGTGAGTAACTATGGATGAGTGGCGATGTGTGAGTGTCTGTATAGGTGTATGAGTGCAAATGATAGTTCTGTATTGATAAGTGACTGCATGTATGAGTGACTGTATGGGTGAATGAGTGGACATGTGTGTAGACCTAGGAATCAGTGAGTGGGTATGTAGTAACTGGTTTTGCTGTGTCTATGGTTTCGAAAATGATAGTCTGTATTTTAGAGTGAGTGTATCAAAGGTTATATTAGGGTGTGAGGAGGTGCATCAGATTATCACGTGGATGATGTTATCAGTGATGTCATCAGTGATGTCATTTGAGATGTCATCAGTGATGTCACTGACCATGTCATGAATGATGTAATATGTGATGTCATCAGCAGTGCATTGCGGGGCGTGAGTTATAGTTAGCTCAACTAACTATAATGGCCGAATTTCTCTGGTTTTGTACGAGTGAAATGTCCAACTAACTATAACATCCCTGAAACCTATGGTTTTTTCAGTGAATTTCAAAGGTTTTTTATTTCAAATTCTGTTTATTGAGTTTTAAGATTGATACAGAAATGTAGTACACATGCAACAGTTGTCAAGATAGGCCAAGAGTTACAGAAATCACATGTAGGTTACAGCTTGTTCACTAGTTCTGTGGCATGAAAAACGTATTGATAGTTACAATCATATCATGTTGCATATAGTATTCTACGACCTTCCGTCAATCCACCCGCTAAGGAGAGGAACATAGAAAGGAAACTTAACAACTCTAAAAGAACCAACATAACCGTGATGTCATGGTGCAAATAATAATGAAGTGGTCATGAGGGATGGGCGCCGGGGCCCAAACGAGGCAACCTCCTAGCTGCAAGCTGCCATCTGTGTTGCTGTGGCATTAAATATGAAACAGATTAAGGGTCCTTAGCCGTGGGGCGCATCCCGTCAGCGGGAGCCCTTCCGATAAGTAGCTCACCAGCGGGGACCATATATATTAAAATCCTTTTCTGGTGTCGTCCTCTATGTCGGCCATGCGCTCCAGAGCCAACGCCCTCCATAGCCGCGCATGCCATTGGGTTAAGGATGGTGCCTCTTGTTTTTTCCATGCGGCAGCTACTGCCATTTTAGCTGCCCCCAGGCAAAGCCACATGACAGACCTATCACTCTGCGTCTGGCGTTTCAGGGTTGTATCTCTCACCCCCAGCAAGGTGTGTTCCAGGGAATGGGGAAATGGGTAGCCCAACATGAGTTTAATTTGGGACAGGATCTCTTTCCAAAAAGGCTGTATGGAGGGGCAGTCCCACCAGATATGACGAAAGTCGCCCAATAGACCACACCCCCTCCAGCATCTATCCGAAGTGTTGGGGAAGATCATGTGCAGTTTCTGGGGGTACAAGTACCAGTCATACATGATTTTGTAGTGAGCCTCCCTTAGATACATCGAGCGGTTACATTTCGCTATGACTTTACTTATATGCTCCCACTGTTTGTCCGCTAAAGGAGAATCTAAAACTACATCCCAAAAGCGTTTATATCGCGGGGTCGTCCTGGGGCTCAGAGCTTGTATGAGAGCATACAGAAAGGAAATGCATCCCTTGGAGGAGGACCCAGATTGGGCAAACTTCTCTATGGGGAGCAGGTCCCTGGTGGCGGCCAGCCACACCAGGGGCTGCTGTACACAGTGTTTAAGCTGCAAATAGTGGAATTCCTCCTAGGCAGTTAGTGTGAATTGTTTCATGCATTCTTGAAAGGTAAGAATCTCTCCTTTATGAAATAGGTGGGAAATTGTGAGACAACCCCCACCTGCCATGCCTCAAAGGAGCGCAGGGGGGAAGGCAGCATTGAAATGTCTGGGCGTGTAGGGAGATGGAAAGGTGGTCAGCTGCAACCTCCTAGTGAGGCGTTGGGCGGTCTGTCATGTTTCGGCTTCCACAATAGATCCCATATGGTGCGGCCTGTTATCTGTCTGTCTATATGAAGCCAGTGTTTCTCAGAGGCACGCAGCGACCATTCTGTGATTACGCGCAGCTGAGCCGCCCTGTAATATCCCTGAAAATCCGGCAGCGCCAGACCCCCCTCCCCGCATGGCCGCGTGAGCAGGCGATAGGGCAAGCGAGCCCTCCTCACCAACCAAATAAATTTAGTAATCATTTGTCGCAACTCCTTAAAGAGACCTTTTTCCACTGGAATAGGTAGCCCCTGAAAGAGGTAAAGCAATCAGGGGAGCGCGTTCATTTTGATGGCATTAATCCTGCTCAGCCAGGAGATGTATGCAGCACTCCAGTTGCCCAGATCAATTTTCAATTGGCGTAGAAGGGGAGGGAAATTAGCCTTATAGAGATCTGATATCCGGGGGGTAAGCTTGATACCCAAATAGGTAATCTCCTTAACTGTGCAGCTAAATGGTGACTCGCTCTCCACTCGTCGCCACTCCTCTTTAGATAGGGTCAGATTAAGTAAGAAGGACTTGGCCAAATTGATCTTGAACCCCGCCGCCTGCTCGAACAGCGCAAGCTCCTCCTGAATAGCCGGTAGAGAGGTGGATGGCTCTGTGACCAGAAGAAGCACGTCATCGGCAAAGAGTGAAATCTTATGGTCGTCTGTGCCAAATCGCACTCCCCGTATGTTCGGGTATTCTCTAATTTTATGCGCTAGGGGTTCTATGCTTAAGGCGAAAAGGAGGGGGGACAGCGGGCACCCCTGCCTCATCCCATGCACCAAGCTAAAAGAGGGGGAAGCAACGCCATTTACCAGGACCCGGGAGCTAGGGGAGTGATAATTGGCGCGAATCATCCCTATAAAAGCCTCGTTAAATCCAAAGCGCTGGAGCACTCGAAACAGAATGGTCCACTCCACGCGGTCAAATGCTTTCTCCGCGCTAGCGAGAGAAGAGCCGCTGGGATGTTTTCTTCCGGGCCTTCTCAATTATATGGATGATGCGCCGCAAATTATCATGGGTCTGCCGCCCCTTAATAAAGCCTGATTGGTCCAGGTCAATAAGGCCTGGGAGCACAGATTTGAGGCGAGTAGCCAAGATTTTGGAGTAAATCTTGGCGTCCAGATTCAGAAGGGCGATCGGGCAGTAAGAGGAACAGGTTGTAGGATCCTTCCCCAGTTTGGGAATTACCGCCACAATCGCCTCTCCCATGGAGGGGGTGACCTGCTGTGTAGAGGCGATGACGTTAAATAAGGTAGTCAAAAAGGGGGCTTGTTCCGGAGCGAAGGTGCAGTAAAAGTGTGCTGTAAACCCGTCCGGCCCCGGTGCTTTCTGTAATTTAAGTGCGCCAATCGCCTGCTGCACCTCCTCAGGGGTAATGGCTTTAGCCAAGTCCTCATTGGTGTTGGCCGGGACCTGTGGGAGGTCTGAGGGGTCCAGATACCCCGTTTGGTCCTGCGCACGTGGGTGTTCTGAAGTGTAGAGAGTACAATAAAACTCTTCAAAGACATGCGCCTTCCCATCCTCTGTCTTATGTGAGACACCTGCGTCATCTACTATCAATTTTATGTATTCCCTTTCCTGTTTGGCCCTTAGTTGACGTGCGAGCAGGGATCCCACTTTGGTCCCCCCCTCATAACCCCTGGCCTGTAAGCGTAAGATGGTTTTTTCCGCCCTGTTAGTGTATATGGCCTGCAGCTTCCCTTTGAGGGCAGTTACTTTCCGCAGTGCCGGAGCCGAGGGGTTAATCTTGCGCGCCTGCTCTGTGGTCTGTAATTCCCTTTCCAAAATGAGGCGCTCCTCTCGCTGCTGTGTTTTCAATGTGGTGGCCAACTCGATGCACTTACCCCGGACTACCGCTTTGAATGCCTCCCAGGTAGTGGCATGAGAGGTGAGCACGGGATCATTCTGCTCAAAAAAATCTTTCATGGTTTGCCTAAGTTCATCTCGCAGAAGTCTATCCCTGCAAAGGAAGTGGGGAAAGTACCAACACACGTGTTTTGGGCGTGGGTTCGGCCAGGTGAGTGCCAGCTCGAGGGGAGCATGGTCAGACAGGCATATTGGGTGAAAGTGTGTCTGTAGTACCGAGGGGAGCAGATATAGGCTCGCAAATATGTGATTGATGCGGGAGTATGTTCTGTGGGAGTGGGAGAAGAAGGAATAGTCGCGGACGGTGGGATTGCTATCCCTCCACACGTCCACCAGGCCCAGGTGTTGGAGTTGTGACCTAAGTGCCTTTGGCAAAAAAAAACCTTCCCGCCCTATGTGGATGAGTCGTGTCTAGCCCCTGATACCAGACAAGATTGAAATCTCCCATCAGGAGTATGTCACCTTGTGCAAAGTTCTCCAAGGCCATAAGGAAGGAGAGTATAAAGTCCTGTTGTCCCGTATTTGTTGCAAACGTGCACTGCTGGCCCCTCAAGTCCCCCGAACCATAATGTACCTCCTTGCTTTGTCAGCTTTGGTGTCCTGGGCTTGAAAAGGGACCCCCGCATGGAAAAGCAGTGCCACCCCATTCTGTTTTGAGGCGTGAGAGGATCTGAATATAAGAGGATAAGCTTTATGTTTCAGACTGTGTTCCTCAGGTTTATTGAGGTAGGTTTCTTGGAGGGCCGCCACTTGGATATTATGGTCGATTAAGTATTTCCAAAGGCGTTGTCTCTTATTAGGGGAGTTTAGGCCACGGGCATTCCATGTTAAAGTCCGGACTGCCATAATTATTTGGATGGGACCCCACCTCCCACGTTGGGCCCCCTGCCCTGGCTTTGGCCCCGGTCACACCCCCACCCCCCAACCCTGCAAATGAAAAGTATAAAAAAGGCACCATGACATCTAACTAACTTAACAAAACAACATAAACAGTAAAATCGAGTACAGAGAGACTCGAGGAACATAACCATTCCCGTTCACCCAGCCCCTATGACATCAACTATTAAGGCATATGCATAGTGAAATTATACAGCCACCCAATGGCTGACACATTCCCGAGCACCCCTGCATTAGCTACTCAAGTCTGTCAGTTCCCACTGCTCCATAAGGGGCCAGAAGATTGCAAGTCCTCAGCTCCAGCCACCCTCCCAATGTAATCTCCTTACCACAATAGTGACAGGCAGCTATTCACTTCGTTCACATCAAGCACAGCTTGTCCAAATGGCCCACGGAGGTGACCGGGCTAATGGTTTCACCAAAGTCGTGTGAAGTGCAAGTCCTCCGCTCCATCCATCTCTCCACAACAACATCTGGCTGCCCCCCCATGGGGTAGGGGGGTAGAGTACCGTGTCATCTGTAAATAGTCCAGTCGTGGGACCCTTCGTTCCTAAGACTCAGTCCGGAGATTTGTTGCTCGTTCGCCCTACTCTCCGCCACTGGCCGGCCCCCTGTCGCTCTCGCTGCCTTTCCCCTTCTGTGGCCCTTGAAGTTGCTGCGTCGCTGGGCACAGGGATCTTGATTCCCAAGATGTCCGTCGCCTCCACCAACTTGGTGCAATGCAAGTGTTTGTTTTCCCATTGGAAGGCAATCCCAAATGGATGGGTCCACCTGTACTTGACCTTCTTCTCTCTCAAGTAGTCGGTGATCGGGCAGAATTGCTGCCGGCACATAAGAGTGGCTTGGGCCACGTCCTGGTAGAGTGTACACATTGCGTTTTGGAAAGAGACTTTGTCGGTGTTTCTAGCTTTTTGTAGGACCAGTTCTTTAACTTTAAATGAACTGAATTTTGCCAGAATGTCTCGGGCCTCCTGCCCTCCCCAGGGAGCCGCGGTCCCACTCTGTGAACTCTCTCGGGGCTATCCTCTCCCAAGACCGTGGAGAAAAGGCCCACCATGAAGGCCTCCAGATCAGGTCCCTCGCAGTCTTCCTCCAGGTCACGGACTCGTATATTATCCAGGCGGGACCTATTTTCTAAGTCTTCGCACTTGAGCAAGGTGGCTCGTAGATGACCGCTTAAGTCCGCAGAGCCTTCCTCCAGGGGTTGAATGCGATCAGTCAATTCTTGCACGTTCGCCTCGAGGTCGAGCATTCTGGTGCCCACCAAGTCCACGTCGGCCTGTAGGGTCGTCAGTTTCTCCCTCATTTCCACCAGAAATGCATTGAAGGAGGCATCCAGGTCAGTCTTAATGTCCGCTCTGAGCTCTTTTTTAAACTCCCGGAGGGAAGCCAGGAGGTCCTCCCTAGTGAGCGCCATTGCTCCTATAGGCTGCGCCGTTTCCTCACCGGTCAATCCCGCACTTGAAGCGGCAAAGTAGTTGGAGACCTTATTGTTGGGGACCTTTTTCAGTGGCATAGGTGGGTGCTTTGCTTGGTCAGCTCTTGGCCGCCCCCGTTGCCGCGCGGAACCAAGCTGTGCGCTCCTCGTTCAATTAAAGGACCAACGCCGCCCACAATCTTCTGCGGGTGTACCCCCGGTGCTGATTATTAGGGCTCCAGGAGCTGATCAGAGGGCCGCTTCAGTGAAGGCGGCTTGTGTGCTAATTTTGGGTCTCTTCAAGAAAGGTGGCGGCCGCTAGTGCTGCTCTCCTTATTACTCTGGCTCCTTTCTGTGTTCAATAGGAAGGGGGGCCTGCATAATAGCTCTGATATCGCTGCCGGAGCTCTCCAGTGACTTTCCTCAGTGTTTGGCGTCCATGTTAGGGTCAGACAACAGGCGCCCAGTGCCACGCATAGGAGTTGGCTTCAGGCCCCCTCTAGTGCATGCTGCTCAGACCATTAACTCCCTGCAGGGCTCAGTGATAAGTGTGCCTGTCCCACCGCTTCTCTGCTACTCCCTGGTTCTGCACTTTGTCATGCTCTTGCCACGGCGGCCATCTTGAAGTCAGGCGCCATGTGGTTCATGGTGGTCAATGGGCCCTGCTTGGTCACCCTCGGGACCCCCGCCGTAGTGTAGATCCCCACACTGCAGTCTGCCTTTGAGACACAGCGCTTGCCAGGCCCCCCCGCCGGTGCGAGCCTCCAGTTAAAGAAAATCAATGTCCCGGGGGCCTAGCACTGATCGTGGCCCCCCACTGTGGCTCCTGATGCGGCCGCCGGCCACCTTGCTCTGCCCCCCGGCCTAACTAGGGAGCCCCGATTGCAGCGCTCACCTGGTGGCCCTGTGGGGGCTCGGGGACACTGCTGCCCTTTACTCCACGATCCCAACAGGAAAAGTTGCTCATTCACAAGGAGCCCAGTCTCGAGTAGTCTTGGCCCCGTCCGCGCCTCATCTCAGCACGGCGGGGGCGTGCATCAGGTCGCCGATGGTCTTGTGGAGGCTCTGGTCGGCTTGTCTTTGGCCACGCCCCTCCGTTAGCACTGCTCATTGCGTCCGCAGGGGCGCCCCGCCATTTTGTTAGGTCCGGGCTCCGGCAGTTATCGCGTGGCCATCCCGCTGGCTCCCAAAGGCATCGTCGTCCCGCTAAGCAATTCAGGAGCGCACAAGGGGTCATGACCAAAGCCCTCACTGCTCCGCTCCCCGCAGATTCTCACAAGGGGCTCAGCTGCACTGCTATGTGGCGCGCCCGATGGGGAGAGCTGCCATTTTGTATAGCTCGCCCCGGGCCGGCCGCGGTCTATTGGTGCTCAATCGCTTCCCCATGGGGGCTCCTCTGAGCACGAAACCAGCGCGCAGCAGTTCCCCCACACCTAGCTGCTCCTTGGGGGGGTCGGGGTGTGCTTCAATACATCTCAGGACATACAAATTACGGGGCTTGGGACGGAGCCGGTCAGAGTCACGTTCGATCGGCCATGTTGGTTGGCCACACCCCCAAAGGTTTTTTAAATGATAATTTCTAACTATCACGTCCCAGAAACCTATGGTTTTTTCAGTGAATTTCAAAGGTTTTTTAAATTATAATTTCTAACTAATGTCCTTGAAACCTATGGTTTTTTTCAGTGAATTTCTAAGGTTTTTTAAATGCTAATTTCTAACTACGCCTACAGAGGTAGGACATGTGAAGAAAGAGGAAGAAAGGCGCAGAAAGAAGCAAGAGAAATGCAGAAGGAGGCAACAGAAGTCCAGAAAGACGAAGAAAAGTGCAGAAAGAAGCAAGAGATATGCAGAAAGAACCAACAGAGGTGCACAAAAATGACTTGTTGCAAAGTCATCCTGTGCCCCCAACTTTTTACTGACTGGTACTGGTGGTAACTGACTCAGACTAACCAGGCCCAGAGCCAGTGCTATGCTGAATGACACTTAGAATACAGTGAAAACACCTACATACACCAGGGTACACTATGAGTTGGGGTACCCCTGTGATTGGCATGACCTCCCCTGTAAGGCCCTAGTACATAATAGGGCAGGGGGATTAAAACTACCTCTAACTCAGAGGTGCAGAAAGAGGCAAGAGAGGTACATAGGCAGGAAAGATGCAGAAACAGGGAACAGGGGTGCAGAAAGAGGCAAGTGAGGTGCAGAAAGAAGCAAGAGCAGTGCAGAAAGAATCAACAGAGGTACAAAAAGAGGCAATAGGGGTGCAGAAAAAGGTAGGAGGGGTGCACAAAGAGGTAAGATAGGTACAGAAAGAGGCAGGAGGGGTGCGGAAAGGAAGAGAAGTGCAGAAAGAGGCAAGAGAATTGCTAAAAGAAGCAACAGACGTATAGAAAGAAGCAAGAGAAGTGCCGAAAGATTCAAGAGCGGTGCAGAAAAAAGCATGTGAAGTGCAGAAAGAGGCAACAGAGGTGTAGAAAGACGCAAGAGAGTTGCAGAAACAAGCAAGAGCAGTCCAGAAACAACCAATAGAGGTGCAAAAAGAGGTAAGAGGGGTGCAGAAAGAGGTAGGAGAGGTGCACAAAGAGGCAAGAAAGGTACAGAAAGGGGCAGGAGGGGTGCAAAAAGAAGGAAGAGAAGTGCAGAAAGAGGCAAGTGAAGTGCAGAAAGAGGAAACAGGGGTGTAGATAGAAGTAATGGAGGTGCCGAAAGAGGCAAGAGAGATGTAGAAAGAAGCAAGTGAAGTTCAGAAAGAGGCAACAGAGGTGCAGAAAGATGCAAGAGAGGTGCAGAAACAAGCAAGAGAAGTACAGAAAAAGGCAAGAGAATTGCTGAAAGAAGCAACAGAGGTTTAGAAAGAAGCAAGAAAACTGCAGAAAGAGGCAAGTGAGGTGCAGAAAGAAGCAAGAGCAGTGCAGAAAGAACCAACAGAGGTGCTGAAAGAAGCAACAGAGGTGCAGAAGGAGGCACGAGGGGTGCAGAAAGAAGGAAGAGGAGTGCAGAAAGAAGCAACAGAGGTGCTGAAAGAGGCACAAGGGGTGCAGAAAGAAGGAAGAGAAGTGCAGAAAGAAGCAACAGAGGTGCTGAAAGAGGCACGAAGGGTGCAGAAAGAGGCAAGAGAAGTACAGAAAGAAGCAACAGAGGTGCTGAAAGAGGCACGAAGGGTACAGAAAGAGGCATGAGTGGTGCAGAAAGAGGGAAGAGAGGTGTAGAAAGAGGCAAGAGAGTTGCACAAATAGGGAAGAGGGGTGCAGAAAGAGGTAGGAGGGGTGCAGAAAGAATGAACTGAGGTGCCGAAAGAGGCAAGAGAGGTGCAGAAAGAAGCAAGTGAAGTGCAGAAAGAGGCAACAGAGGTGCAGAAAGACACAAGAGAGGTGCAGAAACAAGCAAGGGAAGTGCAGAAGGAGGCAAGAGAATCGCTGAAAGAAGCAACAGAGGTTTAGAAAGAAGCAAGAGAAGTGCAGAAAGAGGCAAGTGAGGTGCAGAAAGAAGCAAGAGCAGTGCAGAAAGAACCAACAGAGGTGCTGAAAGAGGCAACAGAGGTGCAGAAGGAGGCACGAGGGGTGCAGAAAGAAGAAAGAAGAAAGAGGAGTGCAGAAAGAGGCAAGAGAAGTGCATAAAGAAGCAACAGAGGTACAGAAAGAGGCAAGAGTGGTGCAGAAAGAGGGAAGAGAGGTGTAGAAAGAGGCAAGAGAGTTGCACAAATAGTGAAGAGGGGTGCAGAAAGAAGTAACAGAGGTGCCGAAAGAGGCAAGAGAGTTGCAGAAAAAAGCAACAGAGGTGCTGAAAGAGGCAAGTGAGGTGCAGAAAGAGGCAGCAGAGGTGTAGAAAGAAGCAAGTGAAGTGCAGAAAGAGGCAACAGAGGTACAGAAAGACTCAAGAGAGGTGCAGAAACAAGCAAGAGAAGTGCAGAAAGAGGCAAGAGAATTCCTGAAAGAAACAACAGACGTTTAGAAAGAAGCAAGAGAAGTGAAGAAAGAGGCAAGTGAGGTGCAGAAAGAAGCAAGAGCAGTGCAGAAAGAAGCAAGTGAAGTGCAGAAAGAGGCAATCAATCAATCAATCAATCACAGCATTTATAGAGCGCGCTACTCACCCGGGAGGGTCTCAAGGCGCTGGGGGAAGGGGTAAGTTACTGCTCGAACAGCCAGGTCTTGAGCTGCTTCCTGAAGGAGAGATGGTCCTGGGTTCGCCGAAGGTGAGTGGGGAGGGAGTTCCAGGTCTTGGCTGCCAGGTAGGAGAAGGATCTTCCTCCGGCGGTGGCTCTGCGGATGCGTGGTACGGTGGCGAGGGCGTGGCTGGTTGATCGTAGCTGGCGGGTGGGCGTGTAGAAGGTCATGCGGTCGTTGAGGTACTTGGGGCCCAGGTCGTGGAGGGCCTTGTGTGCGTGGGTGAGGAGTCTGAACGTGATTCTCTTGCTGACGGGGAGCCAGTGCAGGTCTTTCAGGTGTCCGGTGATGTGGCTGTGTCGGGGGATGTCCAGGATGAGTCGTGCGGAGGCGTTCTGGATGCGCTGGAGTCTTTTTGAAGTTTGGCTGTGGTTCCGGCGTAGAGGGTGTTCCCATAGTCCAGTCGGCTGGTGACGAGTGCCTGGGTGACGGTCTTCCTGGTTTCAGTGGGGATCCATCTGAAGATCTTGCGGAGCATGCGCAGGGTGTTGAAGCACGAAGATGAGACGGCGTTGACTTGTCTGGTCATCGACAGGGAGGAGTCCAGGATGAAGCCCAGGTTGCGTGCGTGGTCCGTTGGCTTGGGTGCAGTGCCCAGGGCCGGGGGCCACCAAGAGTCGTCCCAGGCGGAAGGTGATGAGCCCAGGATGAGGACTTCCGTCTTGTCTGAGTTCAGTTTAAGGCGGCTGTTCCTCATCCAGTCGGCGACATCTCTCATCCCGTCGTGTAGGTTGGCTCTGGCGGTGGTGGGGTCGTTGGTGAGGGAGAGGATCAGCTAGGTGTCGTCGGCGTAGGAGATGATGTTGAGGTTGTGTTGGCGTGCGATGGCTGCGAGGGGCTCATGTAGACGTTGAAGAGGGTTGGACTGAGTGAAGATCCTTGTGGAACGCCGCAGATGACTTCGGTGGCCTCGGATCTGAACGGGGGAGGCGGACTCTCTGGGTTCTTCCGGCGAGGAACGAGATGATCCATTCCAGTGCTTTCTCTCGGATTCCGATGTTGCTGAGGCGCTTCACTAGGGTGCGGTGGCAGACGGTGTCGAACGCCGCGGAGAGGTCCAAGAGGATGAGGGCTGCTGTTTCCCCGTTGTCGGTTAGGGTTCTGATGTCGTCGGTGGCTGCGATAAGGGCGGTCTCGGTGCTGTGGTTGGCCCGAAACCCGGACTGCGAGGGGTCGAGGGATCCATTCGTCTCGAGGAAGGCGGCAAGCTGTCTGTTGACGGTCTTCTCGATGACTTTGGCCAGAAACGGAAGGAGCGAGATGGGACGGTAGTTCTTGAGGTCGGTGGGGTCCGCCGTTGGTTTCTTCAGGAGGGCGGTAAGCTCGGCGTGCTTCCAGCTCTCCGGGAAGGTGGCGGTGTGGAAGGAGGAGTTGATGATGTCCCGGAGATGGGGTGCGATGGTGGCGTCGGCTTTGTTGAAGACGTGGTGTGGGCAGGGGTCGGTTGGTGATCCGGAGTGGATGGAGTTCATCGTGCGGGTGGTGTCTTCGGTGCTGATCGGGGTCCAGTTGCAGAGGGTGGTGGTGGCGGGCGTTGGTTCGGCGGTAGGGTGCGTGGTCTGTGAGTCGAAGCTGTTATGTATGTCGGTGATCTTGCGGTGGAAGAACGCGGCGAGTGAGTTGCAGAGGTCTTGCGAGGGGGTGATGTCGTTGTTTCCGGCGCTGGGGTTGGAGAACTCTTTGACGATGCTGAAAAGTTCCTTGCTGTCGTGGGCGTTGTTGTCCAGTCGTTCTTTGAGTGCTGACTTCTTGGTGGCACGGATCAGCTGGTGGTGTTTGCGGGTGGCGTGCTTGAGGGCGGTCCTGTTGTCTGTGGTCTGGTCGAGTCGCCAGGCTTTCTCGAGAGTGCGGCAGTTCTTCTTGGATTCCTTGAGTTCGTTGGTGAACCAAGGGGTTTTCTTGCTTCCGGGTCTGCTGGGAGGGTTTTTTAGTGGTGCGAGGTCGTCGGCGCAGGCGGTCAGCCACTTGGCGAGGTTGCTGGCTGCTTCGTTTGGGTCCGTTGTGTTGGTGGGTGTGTTCTGGCTGAGGGAGGCGGTGAGCTGCTCGGCGGTGATCTTGCTCCAGCTCCGGCGGGGAGCCTGTTGCGGGTGGTGGTGGGTCGCAGTCTTTCTGAAGCTGAAGTGGACGCAGCTGTGGTCGGTCCAGTGGAGTCCGGTGGCGTGGCTGAAGGAGATGTGTTTGCTGGAAGAGAAGACGGGGTCAAGCGTGTGGCCGGCGTAGTGGGTGGGTGTGTTCACCAGTTGCTTGAGTCCGAGGTTGGCGAGGTTGTCCAGCAGGGCGGTGGTGTTTCTGTCGTTGTTGTTCTCCAGGTGGAAGTTGAGGTCCCCTAGGAGGATGTAGTCGGCGGAGGGCATGGCGTGCGGGCTGATGAAGTCTGCGATGTCTTCACTGAATAGTGTGCGTGGTCCCGGGGGTCTGTAGATGAGGGTGCCTCGGAGGGTGGTCTTGGGGTCAGTGTGTATCTGGAAGTGTAGGTGTTCGGCGGCGGTGAAGGTCTCGTCGGAGTTAGTCGAGATGCGGATGGTGTTCTTGTGTACGATGGCGATGCCTCCTCCCGTCTGGTTGACGCGGTCCCTCCGGGTGATCTTGTATCCGTCCGGGATGGCTATGGCGATGTCGGGCGCTGAGGAGGCGTTCATCCAGGTTTCGGTGAGGAAGGCGACGTCCGGTGCTGTTGCGTCGAGCAGGTCCCAGAGTTCCACGGCGTGCCTGTGGACGGAGCGGGTGTTCAACAGGATGCATTTCAGGTGGTTGCTGCTGGTGCTTGACTTGGCGGAGGTGGTGCACGTCCGGGGGCAGGTGAATCGGCAGGCTTGGCAGGTGAAGGGTCCGTGGGTGCGTCTTGGTGAGGCTCGGTAGCAGGCAGGGTTCCAGCTGGCATTGAGTGCGGTGAGGGTGGCGGCGTCGTAGGTCCGTCGAGTAGTGTTGCATCGGTGGGATCCAGGGGTCCTGGCGCTGGGCGCGGGCCAGGCGCGGACGGGCGCAGACGGGCTTACCTTTGGCGCACCTTCGGCGCTCCGTCGGTGCTCCCGCTGCGCGCGGCCGCTGCGCGGTCGCTCAGGGGGCGTCATAAGTAAGGAGCCTGTAGGGAGGAGCAGCTGGGTGGCGGGAGCGGGGCGGCAAATGGAATCACGGGGGGGCGGGCCGCAGGGAGGCAGTGGCGGGAAGTCCCAGGAGCAGCGGGCAGCGGGAAGTCCCAGGAGCAGCGGGCAGCGAGCGAAGGAATCTCCGGCAGGAGGCGGCAAGGCAGGCAGGAGCGGCAGCAGTGAGTGGGGCGACCAAGTCCTGTGGAGGGCTGAGCGGTCACACTCTGTGGTCTCCTACGGTCCCCTTAAGTAAGGAGCCTGTAGGGAGGAGCAGCTGGGTGGCGGGAGCGGGGCGGCGAATGGAATCACGGGGGCGGGGCCGCAGGGAGGCAGTGGCGGGAAGTCCCAGGAGCAGCGGGCAGCGGGAAGTCCCAGGAGCAGCGGGCAGCGAGCGAAGGAATCTCCGGCAGGAGGCGGCAAGGCAGGCAGGAGCGGCAGCAGTGAGTGGGGCGACCAAGTCCTGTGGAGGGCTGAGCAAGAGGCAAGAGAATTCCTGAAAGAAACAACAGACGTTTAGAAAGAAGCAAGAGAAGTGCAGAAAGAGGCAACAGAGGTGCAGAAAGAGGCAAGAGAGGTACAGAAACAGGCAGGAAAGGTACAGAAACAGGGAACAGGGGTACAGAAAGAGGCAAGAGAGGTGCAGAAAAAAGCAACAGAGGTGCTGAAAGAGGCAAGAGAGGTGCAGAAAGAAGCAAGAGAGGTGCAGAAAGAGGCAATAGAAGTACAGAAAGAAGCAACAGAGGTGCAGAAAGAGGCAAGAGGTATGCAGAAAGAAGGAATAGAAGTACATAAAGAAGCAACAGAGGTGCTGAAAGAGGCACAAAGGGTGCAGAAAGAGGCAAGAGAAGTACAGAAAGAAGGAAAAGAGGTGCAGAAGGAGATACGAGGGGTGCAGAAAGAGGCAGCAGGGGTGCAGAAAGAAGCAACAGAGGTGCCGAAAGTGGCAAGAGAAGTGCAGAAAGAAGCAAGTGAAGTGCAGAAAGAGGAAACAGGGGTGTAGATAGAATTAATGGAGGTGCCGAAAGAGGCAAGAGAGGTGCAGAAAGTAGCAAGTGAAGTTCAGAAAGAGGCAACAGAGGTGCAGAAAGATGCAAGAGAGGTACAGAAACAAGCAAGAGAAGTGCAGAAACAGGCAAGAGAATTGATGAAAGAAGCAACAGAGGTTTAGAAAGAAGCAAGAGAAGTGCAGAAAGAGGCAAGTGAGGTGCAGAAAGAAGCAAGAGCAGTGCAGAAAGAACCAACAGAGGTGCTGAAAGAGGCAACAGAGGTGCAGAAGGAGGCACGAGGGGTGCAGAAAGAAGGAAGAGGAGTGCAGAAAGAAGCAACAGATTTGCTGAAAGAGGCACAAGGGGTGCAGAAAGAAGGAAGAGAAGTGAAGAAGCAACAAAGCTGCTGAAAGAGGCACGAAGGGTGCAGAAAGAGGCAAGAGAAGTGTAGAAAGAAGCAACAGAGGTGCTGAAAGAGGCATGAAAGGTACAGAAAGAGGCAAGAGTGGTGCAGAAAGAGGGAAGAGAGGTGTAGAAAGAGGCAAGAGAGTTGCACAAATAGGAAAGGGGTGCAGAAAGAGGCAGGAGGGGTGCAGAAAGAATTAACTGAGGTGCCGAAAGAGGCAAGAGAGGTGCAGAAAGAAGCAAGTGAAGTGCAGAAAGAGGCAACAGAGGTGCAGAAAGACGTAAAATAGGTGCAGAAACAAGCACGGGAAGTGCAGAAGGAGGCAAGAGAATTTCTGAAAGAAGCAACAGAGGTTTAGAAAGAAGCAAGAGAAGTGCAGAAAGAGGCAAGTGAGGTGCAGAAAGAAGCAAGAGCAGTGCAGAAAGAACCAACAGAGGTGCTGAAAGAGGCAACAGAGGTGCAGAAGGAGGCACGAGGGGTGCAGAAAGAAGAAAGAGGAGTGCAGAAAGAAGCAACAGAGGTGCTGAAAGGAGCAACAGAGTTGCTGATAGAGGCACGAATGGTGCAGAAAGAGGCAAGAGATGTGCAGAAAGAAGCAACAGAGGTACAGAAAGAGGCAAGAGTGGTGCAGAAAGAGGGACAAGAGGTGTAGAAAGAGGCAAGAGAGTTGCACAAATAGTGAAGAGGGGTGCAGAATGAGGCAGGAGGGGTGCAGAAAGAAGTAACAGGTGCCGAAAGAGGCAAGAGAGGTGCAGAAAAAAGCAACAGAGGTGCTGAAAGATGCAAGTGAAGTGCATAAAGAGGCAACAGAGGTGCAGAAAGACTCAAGAGAGGTGCAGAAGCAAGCAAGAGAAGTGCAGAAAGAGGCAAGAGAATTCCCGAAAGAAACAACAGAGGTTTAGAAAGAAGCAAGAGCAGTGCAGAAAGAAGCAAGTGAAGTGTAGAAAGAGGCAACAAAGGTGCAGAAAGAGGCAAGAGAGGTACAGAAACAGGAAGGAAAAGTGCAGAAACAGGGAACAGGGGTACAGAGAGAGGCAAGAGAGGTGAAGAAAGAGAAAATAAGGGCGCAGAAAGAGGCAAGAGATCTGCAGAAAAAAGCAACAGAGGTGCTGAAAGAGGCAAGTGAGGTGCAGAAAGAGGAAAGAGATCTGCAGAAAAAAGCAACAGAGGTGGTGAAAGGGGCAAGTGAGGTGCAGAAAGAAGCAAGAGAGGTGCAGAAAGAGGCAATAGAAGTACAGAAAGAAGCAACAGAGGTGGAGAAAGAGGCAAGAGGTGTGCGGAAAGAAGGAAGAGAAGTACAGAAAGAAGCAAAAGAGGCACAAAGGGTGCAGAAAGAGGCAAGAGAAGTGCAGAAAGAAGCAACAGATGTACAGAAAGAGGCAAGAGTGGTGCAGAAAGAGGGAAGTGAGGTGTAGAAAGAGGGAAGAGAGTTGGACAAATATGGAAGAGGGGTGTAGAAAGAGGCAGGAGGGGTGCATAAGGAAGCAACAGAGGTGCTGAAAGAGGCAAGAGAGGCAGAAAGAAGCAAGTGAAGTGCAGAAAGAGGCAACAGAGGTGCAGAAAGACGCAGGAGAGGTGTAGAAAGAGGCAACATAGATGCACAAAGATGCAAGAGAAGTGCAGAAAGAGGCAACAGAGGTGCAGAAAGATGCAAAAGAAGTGCAGAAAGAGGCAAGTGAGGTGCAGCAAGAAGCAAGAGCAGTGCAGAAAGAACCAACAGAGGTGCTGAAAGAGGCAACAGAGGTGCAGAAGGAGGCACGAGGGGTGCAGAAAGAAGGAAGAGTAGTGCAGAAAGAAGCAACAGATGTGCTGAAAGAGGCACAAGGGGTGCAGAAAGAAGGAAGAGAAGTGCAGAAAGAAGCAACAGAGGTGCTGAAAGAGGCACGAAGGGTGCATAAAGAGGCCAGAGAAGTGCAGAAAGAAGCAACAGGGGAACAGAAAGAGGCAAGGGAGGTACAGAAACAGGCAGGAAAGGAGCAGAAATAGGGAACAGGGGTGCAGAAAGAGGCAAGAGAGGTGCAGATAGAGGGAAGAGGGGTGCAGAAAGAGGCAAGAGCGGTGCAGTAAGAGGCAAGAGGGGTGCAGAAAGAGGCAACAGAGGTGCAGAAAGAAACAAGAAAAGAGCAAAAAGAGGCAAAAGAATTGCTGAAAGAAGCAACAGAGGTGTAGAAAGAAGCAAGAGAAGTGCAGAAAAGGCAAGTGAGGGGCAGAAAGAAACGAGAAGTCCAGAAAGAACCAACAGAGGTGCAAAAAGAGGCAAGAGGGGTGCAGAAAGAGGTAGGAGCGGTGCACAAAGAGGCAAGAGAGGTGCAGAAAGAGGCAGGAGGGGTGCAGAAAGAAGGAAGAGAAGTGCAGAAAGAGGCAAGAGAATTGCTGAAAGAAGCAACAGAGGTGTAGAAAGAAGCAAGAGAATTGCAGAAAGAGGCAAGTGAGGTGCAGAAAGAGGCACAAAGGGTACAGAAAGAGGCAAGAGAAGAGAAGAAAGAAGCAACAGAGGTACAGAAAGAGGCAAGAGTGGTGCAGAAAGAGGGAAGAGATGTGTAGAAAGAGGCAAAAGAGTTGCACAAATAGTGAAAAGGGGTGCAGAAAGAGGCAGGAGGGGTGCAGAAAGAATTAACAGAGGTGCCGAAAGATTCAAGAGAGGTGTAGAAAGAAGCAAGTGAAGTGCAGAAAGAGGCAACAGAGGTGCAGAAAGACGCAAGAGAGTTGCAGAAACAAGCAAGAGCAGTCCAGAAACAACCAATAGAGGTGCAAAAAGAGGCAAGAGGGGTGCAGAAAGAGGTAGGAGAGGTGCACAAAGAGGCAAGAGAGGTACAGAAAGGGGCAGGAGGGGTGCAAAAAGAAGGAAGAGAAGTGCAGAAAGAGGCAAGAGAATTGCTGAAAGAAGCAACAAAGGTGTAAAAAGAAGCAAGAGAAGTGTAGAAAGAGACAAGAGAGGTGCAGAAAGAAGCAACAGAGGTGCCGAAAGAGGCAAGAGAGGTGCAGAAAGAAGCAAGAGAAGTGCAGAAAGAGGCTAGAGAATTGCTGAAAGAAGCAACAGAGGTTTAGAAAGAAGCAAGAGAAGTACAGAAAGAGGCAAGTGAGGTGCAGAAAGAAGCAAGAGTGGTGCAGAAAGAACCATCAGAGGTGCTGAAAGAGGCAACAGAGGTGCAGAAAGACGCAAGAGAGGTGCAGAAACAAGCAAGAGAAGTGCAGAAAGAGGCAAGAGAATTGATGAAAGAAGAAACAGAGGTTTAGAAAGAAGCAAGAGAAGTGCACAAAGAGGAAAGTGAGGTGCAGAAAGAAGCAAGGTCAGTGCAGAAAGAACCAACAGTGGTGCAAAAAGAGGCAAGAGGGGTACAGAAAGAGGTAGGAGAGGTGCACAAAGAGGCAAGAGAGGTACAGAAAGAGGCAGGAGGGGTGCAGAAAAAAGCAAAAGCAGTGCAGAAAGAACCAACAGAGGCGTGAAGGGTGCAGAGAGAGCAAGAGAAGTGCAAAAAGATACAACAGAGGTACAGAAGGAGTCAAGAGAGGTACAGAAACAGGCAGGAAAGGTGCAGAAACAGGGAACAGGGGTACAGAAAGAGGCAAGAGAGGTGCAGAAAGAGAAAAGGGGTGTAGAAATAGGCAAGAGATCTGCAGAAAAAAGCAACAGAGGTGCTAAAAGAGGCAAGTGAGGTACAGAAAGAGGCAAGAGATCTGCTGAAAAAAGAAACAGAGGTGCTAAAAGATGCAAGTGAGGTGCAGAAAGACGCAAGAGAGGTGCAGAAACAAGCAAGAGAAGTGCAGAAAGAGGCAAGAGAATTGATGAAAGAAGAAACAGAGGTTTAGAAAGAAGCAAGAGAAGTGCACAAAGAGGAAAGTGAGGTGCAGAAAGAAGCAAGGTCAGTGCAGAAAGAACCAACAGTGGTGCAAAAAGAGGCAAGAGGGGTACAGAAAGAGGTAGGAGAGGTGCACAAAGAGGCAAGAGAGGTACAGAAAGAGGCAGGAGGGGTGCAGAAAAAAGCAAGAGCAGTGCAGAAAGAACCAACAGAGGCGTGAAGGGTGCAGAGAGAGCAAGAGAAGTGCAAAAAGATACAACAGAGGTACAGAAGGAGTCAAGAGAGGTACAGAAACAGGCAGGAAAGGTGCAGAAACAGGGAACAGGGGTACAGAAAGAGGCAAGAGAGGTGCAGAAAGAGAAAAGGGGTGTAGAAATAGGCAAGAGATCTGCAGAAAAAGCAACAGAGGTGCTAAAAGAGGCAAGTGAGGTACAGAAAGAGGCAAGAGATCTGCTGAAAAAAGAAACAGAGGTGCTAAAAGATGCAAGTGAGGTGCAGAAAGAAGCAAGAGAGGTGCAGAAAGAGGCAACAGAAGTGCAGAAAGATGCAATAGAGGTGCTGAAAGAGGCACAAAGGGTGGAGAAAGAGGCAAGAGAAGTACTGAAAGAAGCAAAAGAGGTGCTTAAAGAGGCAAGAGAGATGCAGAAAGTGGCAAGAGCAGTGCAGAAAGTACCAAGAGAAGTGCAGAGAGAAGCAACAGAGGTACAGAAGGAGGCACAAGGGGTGCAGAAAGAAGGAAGAGAAGTTCAGAAAGAAGCAAAAGAGGTGCTCAAAGAGGCAAGAGGGATGCAGAAAGAGGCAAGAGCAATGCAGAAAGAACCAAGAGAAGTGCAGAAAGAAGCAACAGAGGTGCAGAAGGAGGCACGAAGGGTGCAGAAAGAGGCAAGAGAAGTGCAGAAAGAAGCAACAGAGGTACAGAAAGAGGCAAGAGTGGTGCAGAAAGAGGGAAGAGAGGTGTAGAAAGAGGGAAGAGAGTTGGACAAATAGGGAAGAGGGGTGCAGAAAGAGGCAGGAGGGCTGCAGAAAGAAGCAACAGAGGTGCCGAAAGAGGCAAGAGGTGCAGAAAGAAGCAAGTGAAGTGCAGAAAGAGGCAAGTGAGGTGCAGAAAGAAGCAAGAGCAGTGCAGAAAGAACCAACAGAGCGGCTGAAAGAGGCACAAGGGGTGCAGAAAGAAGGAAGAGAAGTGCAGAAAGAAGCAACAGAGGTGCTGAAAGAGGCACGAAGGGTGCAGAAAGAGGCAATAGAAGTGCAGAAAGAAGCAACATGGGTACAGAAAGAGGCAAGGGAGGTACAGAAACAGGCAGGAAAGGAGCAGAAATAGGGAACGGGTGCAGAAAGAGGCAAGAGAGGTGCAGATAGAGGGAAGAGGGGTGCAGAAAGAGGCAAGAGCGGTGCAGTAAGAGGCAAGACGGGTGCAGAAAGAGGCAACAGAGGTGCAGAAAGAAACAAGGAAAGAGCAAAAACAGGCAAAAGTATTGCTGAAAGAAGCAACAGAGGTGTAGAAAGAAGCAAGAGAAGTGCAGAAAAGGCAAGTGAGGGGCATAAAGAAACAAGAGCAGTCCAGAAAGAACCAACAGAGGTGCAAAAAGAGGCAAGAGGGGTACAGAAAGAGGTAGGAGAGGTGCACAAAGAGGCAAGAGAGGTGCAGAAAGAGGCAGGAGGGGTGCAGAAAGAAGGAAGAGAAGTGCAGAAAGATGCAAGAGAATTGCTGAAAGAAGCAACAGAGGTGTAGAAAGAAGCAAGAGAGGTGTAGAAAGAAGCAAGTGAAGTGCAGAAAGAGGCAACAGAGGTGCAGAAAGACGCAAGAGAGTTGCAGAAACAAGCAAGAGCAGTCCAGAAACAACCAATAGAGGTGCAAAAAGAGGCAAGAGGGGTGCAGAAAGAGGTAGGAGAGGTGCACAAAGAGGCAAGAGAGGTACAGAAAGGGGCAGGAGGGGTGCAAAAAGAAGGAAGAGAAGTGCAGAAAGAGGCAAGAGAATTGCTGAAAGAAGCAACAAAGGTGTAAAAAGAAGCAAGAGAAGTGTAGAAAGAGACAAGAGAGGTGCAGAAAGAAGCAACAGAGGTGCCGAAAGAGGCAAGAGAGGTGCAGAAAGAAGCAAGAGAAGTGCAGAAAGAGGCTAGAGAATTGCTGAAAGAAGCAACAGAGGTTTAGAAAGAAGCAAGAGAAGTACAGAAAGAGGCAAGTGAGGTGCAGAAAGAAGCAAGAGTGGTGCAGAAAGAACCATCAGAGGTGCTGAAAGAGGCAACAGAGGTGCAGAAAGACGCAAGAGAGGTGCAGAAACAAGCAAGAGAAGTGCAGAAAGAGGCAAGAGAATTGATGAAAGAAGAAACAGAGGTTTAGAAAGAAGCAAGAGAAGTGCACAAAGAGGAAAGTGAGGTGCAGAAAGAAGCAAGGTCAGTGCAGAAAGAACCAACAGTGGTGCAAAAAGAGGCAAGAGGGGTACAGAAAGAGGTAGGAGAGGTGCACAAAGAGGCAAGAGAGGTACAGAAAGAGGCAGGAGGGGTGCAGAAAAAAGCAAGAGCAGTGCAGAAAGAACCAACAGAGGCGTGAAGGGTGCAGAGAGAGCAAGAGAAGTGCAAAAAGATACAACAGAGGTACAGAAGGAGTCAAGAGAGGTACAGAAACAGGCAGGAAAGGTGCAGAAACAGGGAACAGGGGTACAGAAAGAGGCAAGAGAGGTGCAGAAAGAGAAAAGGGGTGTAGAAATAGGCAAGAGATCTCCAGAAAAAAGCAACAGAGGTGCTAAAAGAGGCAAGTGAGGTACAGAAAGAGGCAAGAGAGGTGCAGAAAGAGGCAACAGAAGTGCAGAAAGATGCAACAGAGGTGCTGAAAGAGGCACAAAGGGTGGAGAAAGAGGCAAGAGAAGTACTGAAAGAAGCAAAAGAGGTGCTTAAAGAGGCAAGAGAGATGCAGAAAGTGGCAAGAGCAGTGCAGAAAGTACCAAGAGAAGTGCAGAGAGAAGCAACAGAGGTGCAGAAGGAGGCACGAGGGGTGCAGAAAGAAGGAAGAGAAGTTCAGAAAGAAGCAAAAGAGGTGCTCAAAGAGGCAAGAGGGATGCAGAAAGAGGCAAGAGCAATGCAGAAAGAACCAAGAGAAGTGCAGAAAGAAGCAACAGAGGTGCAGAAGGAGGCACGAGTGGTGCAGAAAGAGGGAAGAGAGGTGTAGAAAGAGGGAAGAGAGTTGGACAAATAGGGAAGAGGGGTGCAGAAAGAGGCAGGAGGGCTGCAGGAAGAAGCAACAGAGGTGCCGAAAGAGGAAAGAGGTGCAGAAAGAAGCAAGTGAAGTGCAGAAAGAGGCAAGTGAGGTGCAGAAAGAAGCAAGAGCAGTGCAGAAAGAACCAACAGAGCGGCTGAAAGAGGCACAAGGGGTGCAGAAAGAAGGAAGAGAAGTGCAGAAAGAAGCAACAGAGGTGCTGAAAGAGGCACGAAGGGTGCAGAAAGAGGCAATAGAAGTGCAGAAAGAAGCAACATGGGTACAGAAAGAGGCAAGGGAGGTACAGAAACAGGCAGGAAAGGAGCAGAAATAGGGAACAGGGGTGCAGAAAGAGGCAAGAGAGGTGCAGATAGAGGGAAGAGGGGTGCAGAAAGAGGCAAGAGCGGTGCAGTAAGAGGCAAGACGGGTGCAGAAAGAGGCAACAGAGGTGCAGAAAGAAACAAGGAAAGAGCAAAAAGAGGCAAAAGTATTGCTGAAAGAAGCAACAGAGGTGTAGAAAGAAGCAAGAGAAGTGCAGAAAAGGCAAGTGAGGGGCATAAAGAAACAAGAGCAGTCCAGAAAGAACCAACACAGGTGCAAAAAGAGGCAAGAGGGGTACAGAAAGAGGTAGGAGAGGTGCACAAAGAGGCAAGAGAGGTGCAGAAAGAGGCAGGAGGGGTGCAGAAAGAAGGAAGAGAAGTGCAGAAAGATGCAATAGAATTGCTGAAAGAAGCAACAGAGGTGTAGAAAGAAGCAAGAGAAGTACAGAAGGAGGCAAGTGAGGTGCAGAAAGAGGCACAAAGGGTACAGAAAGAGGCAAGAGAAGTGAAGAAAGAAGCAACAGAGGTACAGAAAGAGGCAAGAGTGGTGCAGAAAGAGGGAAGAGATGTGTAGAAAGAGGCAAAAGAGTTGCACAAATATTAAAAAGCGGTGCAGAAAGAGGCAGGAGGGGTGCAGAAAGAATTAACAGAGGTGCCGAAAGATTTAAGAGAGGTGCAGAAAGAAGCAAGTGAAGTGCAGAAAGAGGCAACGGAGGTGCAGAAAGATGCAAGAGAGGTGCAGAAACAAGCAAGAGCAGTCCAGAAATAACCAACAGAGGTGCAAAAAGAGGCAAGAGGTGTGCAGACAGAGGTAGGAGAGGTGCACAAAGAGGCAAGAGAGGTACAGAAAGAGGCAGGAGGTGTGCAAAAAGAAGGAAGAGAAGTGCAGAAAGAGGCAAGGGAATTGCTGAAAGAAGCAACAGAGGTGCAGTAAGACGCAAGAGAGGTGCAGAAACTAGCAGGAGAAGTGCAGAAAAAGGCTAGAGAATTGCTGAAAGAAGCAACAGAGGTTTAGAAAGAAGCAAGAGAAGTGCAGAAATAGGCAAGTGAGGTGCAGAAAGAAGCAAGAGCAGTGCAGAAAGAACCAACAGAGGAGCCGGAAGAGGCAAGGGAGGTGCAGAAAGACGCAAGTGAAGTGCAGAAAGAGGCAACTGAGGTGCAGAAAGAAGCAAGAGAGGTGCAGAAACAAGCAAGAGAAGTGCAGAAAGAAGGAAGGGAAGTGCAGAAAGAGGCAAGAGAATTCCTGAAAGAAGCAACAGAGGTGTAGAAAGAGGCAAGTGAGGCGCAGAAAGAAAGAAGAGCAGTGCAGAAAGAACCAACAAAGGTGCAAAAAGAGGCACGAGGGGTGCAGAAAGAAGGAAGAAAGTGCAGAAAGAGTCAAGAGAATTGCTGAAAGAAGCAACAGAAGTGTAGAAAGAAGCAAGAGAAGTGCAGAAAGAACCAACAGAGGTGCTGAAAGAGGCAAGTGAGGTGCAGAAAGAGGCAAGAGATCTGCAGAAAAAAGCAACAGAAGTGCTGAAAGAGGCAAGTGAGGTGCAGAAAGATGCAAGAGAGGTACAGAAAGAAGGAAGAGAAGTGCAGAAAGAAGTAACAGAGGTGCAGAAAGAGGCAAAAAGGGTGCAGAAAGACGCAAGAGGGGTATAGAAAAAGGCAAGAGAGGTGCAGAATGACGGAAGAAGGGTGCAGAAAGAGGCAAGAGGGGTACAGAAAGAAGCAAAAAAGGTGCAGAAAGAGGCAACAGATGTGCAGAAAGAGGGAAGAGAGGTACAGAAAGTAGAAGAGATTTGCAGAAAGAGGCAAGAGAAGTGCAGAAAAAGAAAGAAATGTGCAGAAAGAAGCAATAGAAATGCAGGAAGAGGGAAGAGAGGCTGAGAAGGAAGCAAGAGTGGCTTGCACACCATTAGTACCTATTTAACACCCACATTTAGCAATAAGTAACAGGTGACCATTCTAGGTTTGCAAAGGGCCTTCCACCACGCTGTCACACTTGTCGTTTCATTTTTGGCAATGTTTGAGCCGTTTGAGCTAGAAACAAGGCTTTTTTTGTTCAAATCTGCAGATTAGGGAGCAGATGATGAATTATGCGGCCAGTGCGGAAAATGTATAATTGTGCGAAAGTCGGTGCAGCCAAACAGTCACATAATTCTAGTGGCCCTGCTCATACCTCTGACTAGGTCCACAAGTGCTCCTCAGTGATTCCTTCTTTTTTTGTCTCACTGAGTTCATAGTTGAGCTTCTATGGAAACGAGGAAGACTAAACCTGAGGTTACCACTCCACAACACAGACTACCATACCACATAATTACTCTCCATAACACATAATCCCACTCTACATAATTCCTATACACTAAATACCACATACTTTCTATCCACATAATTTCACTGCACAACATACCACATAATTCCACTACACACAACGTACATCCACTCCACTCCAAAAAACATTAGTAAAAAACTTTTACATTTACAACGCCAATAGCTCTAACTCTCGCAATTGCGAAACCTATTACATTGCAAACACTTCTTTAACTAGTAGTCGCGTTTGCAGAGTGGTGGAGAAAGGGTGCTGGGCCTCCGACCAGCGCTCAGGGATTCTGCTGCATAGGATTTATAGGAGGTACCAGGAGAGCTTCATGGCCCCCAAAGTCTCTCAGGAGTAAATTGGGCTTCATCCCCCATCCTGTAGTCTGCCAGGAGGCGCGTTTGCAGAGTGGTGGAGAAAGGGGGGCATGGCCTCCGAAGACGTTTTAGCAATCCCACTGTGTGGGACTTACTGGAGGTAACAAGAGGGGTAGTTGGCCCGCAAGGACATCCTTGGGGGCCAACTACCCCTCCTATTACCTCCAGTAAGTCCCACACAGCACGATTGCTAAATTCTCATAGCAGGCCACGCCCCCTTTGCCCACCACTCTGCAAACGCGCTCCCTGACGTGCTCTTGGATGGGGATTGAAATCCCCTTTGCTACTAGGGGTCCTTTAGGGGCCAACTAGCCTACCTCTTACCTCCAGTAAGCCCCACACAGTGGGATTGCTGAGAGGTGGACACAGGCCATGCCCCCTTTCTCCACCACTCTGCAAACGCACCCCCTGATGCGTTCTAAGTTGGGGGATTAAGTCACCTTGAATACTGAGGGTCCCTGGGGGCCAACTAGCCCACTAGGTACCTCCAGTAAGCGCCACACAGCTGGATTGCAGAGAGGTGGTCCGAGGCCACGCCCCCTTTTTACACCACTCTGCAAACGTGCCTCTTGGCGCACTGCTGCTCAGGGGATGAAGTCCACTTGTGTCCTGAGGTCCTCAGGACACAAGAGGACCTCATCGCCCCACCAGCAGTGCGCCACGAGTCGCGTTTGCAGAGTGGTGTAAAAAGGGGCTTGGCCTCGGACCACCTCTGCAATCCAGCTGTGTGGCGCTTACTGGAGGTACCTGGTGGGCTGGTTGGCCCCCAGGGACCCTCCGTATTCAAGGGGACTTAATTCCCCAACTTAGAACGCGCCATGGGGCGCATTTGCAGAGTGGTGCAGGGAGGGGGCGGTGCCTCCGGCGAGATTCCGCCTTTTCTTTGTTTTAAATATTTGTAGAAGGGGGGCTGTGTGGCCCCCCTTCTTTTACTATTTTTTGGGCCCTGGGGACCCCATCCCCCAGTGCCTGAGCATTTAAAAAAAACGGGAAGGGGGCCGCGTGGCCTCCCCTCCCTGGGCTGCTATTGACCCCGGGGACCCCATCCCCCGGGGCCTGGCCAGCATTTTTTTTTATTTGTTTTTTGGAGGGAGGCCGCATGGCTCCCCTCCTGAGGCCTATAATGGCCCCGGGGACCCCACCCCCCGGGGCATTGCCTTGTTTTTTGCTTTTAAAAAAAATAAAATAGTATGGGAGGGGGGCCACGTGGCCCCCCTTCCCTTGGCAACTTCTGGCCCCGGGGACATCATCCCCCGGGGCCTGGCCAGCCTGTGTTTATTTTAGGAGGGGGGCTGTGTGGCCCCCCTCCTTAGGCCATTTATGGCCCTGGGGACCCCTTCCCCCGGGGCCGGCCTTCCTTTTCAAAAAAATAAATAAATAATAATTAAAAGGGAGGGGGCCGCGTGGCCCCCCTCCCGGGCCACTTCTGCCCCCGGGGACCCCATCCCCCGGGGCCGGCCATCAAGTTGGGGACCGTGGGAGGAGCCCCAATGCCCCCACGGTCCCGCCGGCTCCCCGCCTCCTGCGGGAGCCAGCATTGCTTTTGCACACGGGGAGCTGCTGACATGCAGCTCCCCTTGTGCAAAAGCAATGTGCTTTGGTTTTTGGACGCGAGAGCAGGTTTCCTGCTCTCGCGTCCAAAAACCAAAGCAGAGTTTGCTAAGACAGGGCAGGAGCCGTGCTCCCACCCTGTCATAGCAAACAGCAATGTCCCGGGGGTGGGCACCCCGGGACATTGCAGGAGCCGGCCCTGTGGGGTGGTGGGGGGGTGGCGGTCCCTAGGGCCATCAAGGGCTGCCCCCCTCCCTTCATTTTCAAAGCCCTGGGGAGGTGGTGGTCCTCGGGGCTTGGGGGGGCCCACGAGGCACCCCTCATTATTTAAAGAAGCCCTGGAGAGGTGGTGGTCCATGGGTCTTGGGGGGGCCCGTGAGCCCCCCCCCATTAGTTATATAGCCCCGGGGAGGTGGCGGTCCCCGGGGCTGCAGGGGCCCCCGCGGGCCCCCGCATACATTATGAATATTGCCCTCGGGACCTGGCCCACCCGGGGGCTTAAGGATAACGAAGAGCGGGAGCCCGCGCTTCATTTTTTTAAAAAAAGTCTTGCCCAGATTCGAGCTCCCAGCGCAAATTCGGTCTAATTTTTTTTTTTTTAAATGCTTTTTTTGGGCCTGGGGGTCCTTGTGGGACACCCTGAGCAGGCCTAGGGGGTCAGGCCCTGCCCCCTTTTCTTGTTTTCACCTTCTTTTAAACTTTTTTCTTGTGACTCGGTTACCGAGTCACAAGATGGCTGCCAACACTTCCTGGTTTGGAGTGCTGACAGCCAATCAGATCTCACGATGATATGTGTGGTTAGGCTCCACCCAGATATCGATATTTTTTTATTTTTGAATTTCTTAGGAACTACTGAACGGATTTACACCATTTTAAAAAAAAGCACGCTTTCTAGACCAAGACCTACCTTTTTGCCAAATTTGGTGTAATTCCGTTTCGGGCTGTAACCTGTTTAAAAATTCCTATGGAAATTAACATGGGGAAAACATGTTTTGGGACCCTCTTTTTTCTCGGCCCCCGCTTGACGAATCACCCCGATACTTTCAAGACAGGAGCTGACCTGTCCGCCCCTTTAGTTTTGAAAATTTCGTGAAGATTCGTCAACGGCGCCAAAGATATTGGCAAATCAAAAAACGCTTTTCCTATGGAAACTAGGTCCTAACTATAACTATACACATTCACAGAAAGAAAGGTTAAAGGGTGAAAATGTCAATTAAAATATACCATTTTAAATTAACAAAACCACTGAAAATCACCAGTTATAGTTATCTCAAGTAACTATAACTCGTGCCTTAAAGTAACTGTCACTCACTCCTCTGCAGTTTGAATAATGTCATTCCAGATGTTGCAGTAATGCTATCAATGATGTCATAGAACATGTTATGAGTGATGTAATATGTTAGGTAATTAGGCATGCAGCCTTCCTCCCTTAGCCATTGATAGCACTGGGGACTTTTTGTTTATGAGGAAGGGGGGCATGTGGCTCCCTTCCCTGAGCAATGACTGGGCCTAAGGTGAGTGCCCCGGGGCACCCACGAAAGATATTACATCAGGGATTGCGGGGGCAGTTAATGGCCCCTGCACACCCACCATACCTCCTGCATGCACCCACCCTGGGTATACCGGGAGCCAACATGAGTAGGTTTTTCGCCAGGCGTTAGCAATCTTTATTTCCCTGCCCGCAAAAGTGCACACCTACTTCCCCTTCAATGTACCACTGACCCCGAGCAATGTGTCCCCAGAGCCTCAGGAAGGCCACAAACCCTTCCCCATAGTAAATTGTTTGCGCCAGCCGTGGCCCACCCCAGGGAGTTTGTTAAGTTAAAACATAAATTTGCAGTAAGATTAAAAAAAAGATTTTTGACCCCATGGAGTTCCTCTGGGACCTCCCACCCTCAAACCAGTGGTCATGGGGCAGGATATCCCTATCCTGCCCCCCATATGTTTTTAAAAAACATTTTTTGAAGTCCTGGGGACTCAGTTCCTGAGTTCTAAGAAGGATGCTTCCATATGATTGTTAATATGGTGGTAACCAATCATATCTTATGTGGAGATTAGCCGGCCCCACTAATTCTCTGTGGGGTGAAATGTGAAATATCTATATTTTTTAGCCCAAGTGTATCAAAAACTACTTAACAGATTTCCACCAAATAACAAAAAGCATGCTTCCTGGACCAGGGTCTAGCTCTCTGCCAAAGCTGGTCTAACTCCTTTCAACGGTTTTGGCTGTAGCTGTGTCAAATTTCCCTAGGGGAATGGGGGAATTAGTTTTGCCCCCCCCACCCCTTTTCACAGCGCCAGCTTGGCAGATCAACCCAAAACATTCCAAGGAAGGTGCTGAGGTGCATGAGACTTTTTTGTGTGGAAAGTTTAGTGAAGATTCGTCAAATGGTGCCAAAGGAAAACAAAAAAATGCTTTCCCTATGGAAATGTGGTCTTAACTGTAACAACCCAATGGCAAACAGCATACTTTAAAAAATATAAAAACAATGTTTAAACAATTAGAACATTGAATTAATTTACATTAAAAATAAAAACAAACATAAAATTAGCACACATATGAAAAACATACACACATATATTAATTATAAAAGTATATAGCAAGCATAATTAAAAAATAAAATTCACATAAAAAACAAATAAGCCAGTACATTTTTCTTAATAATGAACATTAAATAAAAAAGCAAAATAAAAAAAAGATAACAACAATGCAAAATACACAACACTAGCAAAAGAAGGGAAAGTGTTGCACTTTGGAAGGATGGGATTTACTATTCTCGCTCCAACGTGACCAAAATCAGGGCACGAATTGGACTTTGGAGGGGGGTTAGATTTACTATTCAAACTACACCCGAGTAACAATAGGGAAAGTGTTAGACATTTTAGGGGGTAGATTTACTATTCCCACTCAAATCAATGCAACAATAGGGAAAGTGTTGGACTCAGAAGAGGTTAGACTTACTTTTCCAATTCTAACTTAAGCAAAATCAGGGCCAGTGTTGGACTTTGGAAGGATTAGATTTACTATTCCCACTCAGACGTAAGCAAAATCAACAAAAGTGTTGGACTTTGGAGAGCTTATATTTACAGATTACTATTCCCATTCTAACACTAGCAAAAGCAGAGAAAGTGTTGGACTTTGACAGGTTTCAATTTATTATTCCAACTCCAGTCTTGGCAACAGTAAGGAAAGTGTTGGACTTTGGAGGGGTAGTTGTGCTATTCCCACTCCAATCTAAGCAAAAGCAGGAAAATTGTTGGACTTTTGAGGGGTTAGATTTACTATTTTCGCTCCAATATAACCAAAGCAGGGAAAGTGTTGGACTTTGAAGTGGTTAGACGTACTATTCCCACTCCAAGTTAAGCAAAATGAGGGAAAGTGTTGGAATTGGAAGGATTAGGTTTACCTTTCCCACTAAGATATCAGCAAAAGCAGGGAAAGTGTCTGACTTTTGAGGGGTTAGGTTTACTAGTCTCACCTCAATGTAAGCAGAATCAGGGAAAGTGGTGAACTTTGGAGGGGTTCGATTTCCTATTCCCAATCAGATGTAAGCAAAAGCAGGGAAAGTGTTGGACTTTGGAGGAGTCAGAATTACTGTTCCCACTTCAATCTAAGCAATAATAGGCAAAATATTCTACTTTGGAAGGGTAGGATATATCATTCAAATTGCTACATAAAAAAAAATAATTAAATACACGAAAAAATAAAACAAAATACATGCATTATAGATACATAAAATTAAATGCAATGGAAAACACATACCTTTCATAATACAAAATTAATTTTAAAAAAATAAAACAAATTAAAACTATTTAAAATAAATACACTTCATAAAAAACTTTATTCGGTTATTCAAAACCATCAAAGTATACGCAATCAATAAATAACAATCAATGTCTAAAATAAATCCTCATTTCCACATAAAAAAACAACATGTTTAAAACTTCCATAAAATAGTTAAAAAACTGCAGTCAGTACCATACTATCTAATAGTTATAGTGCTTTGTGCCAGATACAATCAAGCCTCATAATAGAAAGTTCCTGAAAACAGCATCCAAGCTGCCCTGGGGTTGACTACACCTCTTAATATAAAAACCACTCAAACAATCTAAGTCAAGAATTTCTGTCACCTATACCAAACATTCAACAGAAACCTGCTTACTGCAAAAACAATGTGATTTGATGTATCAGTCTTTAAAATCTAAGAGCAACCCAGTAATGTCTAGGTTTCAGGTTACAATAAACAAGTTGAATCCACCGTCTTCAAAGGAAGCGGTATTCAGTGCAAAAGAACAAAATATTTTCAACAGACTCTGAGGCATGACCACAGGAAGGGCAGTTAATTGAATCTGATTCGGAGGCCCAAGAGTTAAAAGACCTTACAGGTAAGTAGCCCAAGCGGAACCTCACATAAAGACTTTTAGCCAATGGTGGTGTAATCAAATCAAGAAAAGGCTCAAACTTGGGAGACAACATGAAACTTAAGCATTCAGTGGTTAAACGCCCTGCTCACATACTTGTAGCATGTCGTTCAGCCACAAAAATCCAATACTTGGCTTTGGCAATGGCTATGTTTTTTTTTACTAATACATTCTGAACAATCCCAGAGATCAGTCAACCCCAGGGGTCTACACCAGGTTGCAACATGAAGTAGCCAAGGAATCAGTTTAGCACTACTCATGTTTAGGACTTCTAAGAAAGATTCACAATATTCACCTAAGTTCCGGGGTGGACCACCAATGCAGCCAAAACATCAATGGTTTTAATGCAGCCATGTCGCCGATTCTCCTCATCCCAAGGTCAAGATACAGTGGGGTCAATGGAGTACTAGCTGGGATGGAAATGAGAGATCTGGCAAATATATTCTCGCTCACCGCCAGCTTGAGCATGTCAACGTGACCCCATAGCTCTAGTCCATATAGTGCTGTGTTTTGAGCTTTTATCCCTAACCCTCTAGGGCGGGGATTATTGACTGAGTGAAGGTCTGCTTGTGATAACAAATTATGGGTTTAGATTTATGGCACAGCATCAGATGACTTTTCTCAAGCTGTGGGTCCCAGCTCAGAGTGTCAGTCAACCTAACCCCAAGGTAGTCAAAAGTGACCACCCTCCGTAGGGGTTTCTCAGCTAACTTCACTGCTCTTATTCTACCCTTGCTCTTGCCAAATACCATATACTTAGATTTCTCCACATTCAGTTACAGGCCCCTGGCTTCACAAAAAGCCAGAGATTTGTCTAATAGTTTCTGGAGGCCCATGGGGGTCCTAAAAAAAGGTAGGGAATCATTGGCAAACAGCAGGTTCGGTGTTTTCTTGCCATTGAGCACTTTTGAATCCTTTGCGCAATTCCTCAAGTGATTTACAACTTCAATTACATACAGGGAGAACAATGTTGGTGCGAGGACATACCCTTGGCGTACCCCATGCCGAATGGGGATCTTAGTAGTTAGATCTCCCTGTCTCCCCCACCTAACCTGCCCATAATTACCCTCGTGCATCCTTATAAGCAAATGAACCAAGTTTGCAGGGGCTCCATCCCTAATAAGACTTCCAATAGCAGTTCCCGGGGCACACGTTTGAATGCAGCTCGGAGATCAACAAAAGCTACATACAATTTATGTTTGTTTAGTAATACATATTTCTAGGTGAGTAATATAAACCTAAACACCTGGTCACATGTGCTAGTTTTACTACGGAACCCAACTTGATAAGGTGACAGAATCTTGTTATTCTCCATCCATGATAGCAATTTATCCAAAACCTGTGTAGCAAAAATCTTTTTGCAAGTTGTCTAAAAGGCTAATCGGTCTGTAGTTTGATGGGATGGAGGCATCTCCTTTCTTGTGTATGTTAATTATTTCCGCCTCTCTCCAACTTGCAGGTATTTCTCCCCCATCAGCCACAGCATTAGTCAGAAGGTTTATGTAAGGGGCTGGTACAAGTGGCTCAGACTTGTACAGGTCGCCTTGTATCCGATCAGGCCCTGGGGCTTTAGCTGGTTTTAATCTATCTATAGCCCGAAGAGTATCATCCAAGCTGAAAAGAGGGCCACCGTTATTATCAACACAGGCTATCTCAGTAAGTTGGCCATAGGTTTGGCTGTCTAGTGCATGCAAGTGCATGTGTATCGTTAAGTATGCTGAAAGCTACTCTGTGTCAACTAATAATTTTACAAACGGGTGCCGATAGATATACCAGATAATGCAAAATTATAAACTGTATCGTAGTTCGCTTAAAAATTGCAGCTTGGCCAATGCTCACGTCTGCATTCTCCGTGCACCCTTATATAATCAGTCAATATGCACAATGACACATTCGCATATACTAACGAAATCACATCACTATTAGCAAATTCGCACGACAAACTCTTCGTGAACCCTGACTCAGAAGTACGTGGTCAGGCAGGCTCTGGGACCTAAGCCTGGGGTTACTGATTGATAAGTCACAGATGGGGTGGCCCTTAGCAGGCAGACAAACATGCGAATAGGAAACTCCGGTCAATCCCACAGATCAGCGCAGCGACACCGCAATGGTCGAGGGAGATGGGTCCCAGTAAAGCAGGTGTGCGCGTGTTCCATAAAGTCAGATGCCACATGAAGTTAGGAACACACAGCCAATCAGGACACAGCACACGTAGTACATGCTGTGATCACTCGCCCCTCATGCCGGACATCTGGACACGTTACCCACTGGCCCTCATTGTCGCGGCCCACCTACATTTGTCATCAGGAGCCTGAGGACACATAACCTCTTTCCTGACAGCGGAGTCCGAGGATTGTCCCAAGCCCGGTGGAGCTGCTCTGTTCAGCTAATGAGGAGATCGGACTTGGTTCACCCCCTGACCGTCACCTGCCCAGCCGGACCTTGGGCACAGTTTCTCCCTTTCTCCCTGTCTTGCCCACCCTCCCCCTCTTTGTATTCATGCCGTTCTGCTTTTGCCTTGTTCTCCTTTCTATCCACCTGTCTGACCGATACCCATTGGTGCTTCCTTGAGAGCTATAGGGGAGACTGGCCTCGGACTACCTCACTGGCCGTCACCTACCCATTCGGTCTTTGGGCTGACTTTACCTCTGTCTCTTATTCCTTCCTCCCCCTCGTCCTCTCCCTCCCCCCTTCCCTCTCTACTGATCTCTCCTTCTCTCCCGTTAATGTGTCTCATATATTTTGATGTAACGTAAAATTGTTATTATTGTTGTAACTTTGCTGACCTTATGTAAAGCGCTCTGATACCTACGGGTCTAGCCAGCGCTATATAAAACTCTTTAAATAAATAAATAAATACCATCCACGGGAAGGGTGGCTTCTCCTTTATCATAGAGCATCGTGACATGGTCAATCCACTTCTCAGGCTGGATAAAGTAATCAGGTGTAGTAACCCCATCCAGGCATCCACGTGCTATGATATGCCAGAAAGAACGGTTGTCATTGCACCTGGCTGTGACCAGTAAATCCTGCCAGCTCTTATCCAGCAAGTCACGCTTGGCCTGGGCAAGGGCTATTTCATAACTATTATGTGCTTGGGCCACAGCTGGTCCAGCACCCACACGGATAGCTTGCCTCAGCTCAAGTTTTGCCTTTTTACACTCATGATTATACCAGGCATGTTTCTTTCCTTCTAAGAGTTTCTTCTCATAAGGTTTAGATAAAAATACAGCTTTCAACGCCTCAAAAAAATCTCCATGGGCAGTTAATATTAGCTCGGGAGATGAGATGGCTTTATCGTAAATAGCAAAATGATGTAAGAATAATTCATAAATCATTACCTGCCGTTTGATATTCTCCAAGATCTTGGGCCAGGAAACACTTCTAAGATTCTTAGTTACTAGGGGGGCTTGGAGAGTTGATCTACTTCCAGAGGAACCCCTTCTGAGAAGAGTACCTTCCATAGATAAAAGCAGGGGGTTGTGATCGCTATCTGGGTGGATCGAGATCATCATATCGCTCACCAGTTGCCAAATTCTAACATCCACCAGAATGTAATCAATAACACTAGAGCTATGGCCTCGCTTAAATGTAAACTGCCTGGCTAGATCTGAACGAGTCCTACCATTACAGGCCCTTAGGCTCCTACCCGCAGCCATTGAAATAAGCTGAGAGGCTGCATTGCTATTACGATAACCTCTTACTTTATGTGTTACATTAGGAATTCCCCAAAACTCATCTTCATCCTCGGTCAACATGCTGATTAGGGGAGAAGGTTCAAACATGGTATTAAAATCCCCTGCTACCAGCACTTTTGTCTGAGGCTGGTAAATACCAACCAAATCATCTAACATTGACAAAATAGGTGAGTCAATGCCTGTGGCAACAGACCTAGCATAGACATTAAAAATAGTCAAGACTAACCCCGATGAAAATGTAATCTGTATCCCCAATAAATCATATGATTTGATCGGCAACTGATTATGGCCACATGCAGCAGACGTTTTTACAAAAATTGCTAGACCTCTGCTAGCCCTCCCTGAATTCCTTGGGGCAAGCGCTTCGATACTATAAGTGGTATCTCCACAAATAAAAACTCTCTCAGTGCCCAAGTCTCCTGAAGGATACAAATATCGTTAGCACCGATAAAAGTAAACCACCCCGGGTCAGAAAGTTTAGAATTAATCCTGGCCAAATTCCAGGAAATAATAGACAAACTAGAGTTGGCTAGAGGGCCTTCCACTGTGCTGCATTAAATGGCCCCTGCTTCAGGCTTGTGCATAGCAATGCCATTTAAATCAACTTTACTCGGCCCCCACTCAAGATTGTTTATATTAGGGGGAGTAATCACTACAGTGGCATTAGGCCTTTCTGATGAAACAGGACTCAGAAATTGGCACGTTGGGACTAGGGTTTGCCCTATGTGAGAGGAAAACTCAGGCTCATGTGTAACCTCTTGGTTGATAACATTCTCTGCGAGTAAAACAGTATTTGCTGCCACGCTATTGCCATTAAAACTGGGCATTCCAGACAGATTACATGGTCTAAATTCAGCATCCAGAATGATATGATTGATATGAGGAATTAGAACACTATCACTATCAAGCCGGGTCCTGGTCAGTAGGTCAGGAACCTCATGTATTGGATAAATCAAAGGGGATACGGGTTTGGGAAGTGCCAATCAATATCGATCAGTGATGGTAAGATACTTGCTCGAGTTTGAACCCCAGTGGATAGGTCTGTGCCAGGTCTGCAGTATTTAAACTGTATACTTGCATTGTTTGGTGGACTGCACCTAGCATCAAGGGCAACCTCGTTATCCCCCAACATCCCCTCTTTCAATGTTAACTCAATTGTATCATATAGTGGATTTGATGTTTGATTCCTCCGTGCACTAAGGATGTCTTCACGAATCACAGAGCTGCAGCCCATAACATGCCTGATCCAATGTGTTACCTTGTTGATAAGAGAGCCCTCGGACTCATATCTACCACAAGAAAGGGGTTTTGGGACTTTAACCATTGCGATTCTATGCACAACAGGATTAGGACCCACATTACAGTGTGTAGTGGACCTTTTACTCACTCCCCCTATGCCCCCCTCATGACTGGTGATTACACTTCAGGTAAACTATTTAAGCTATTTAAGGGCCTGTTGAAGTTACGGTACATGTATTCCACAAGTTAGGTTTCAATCCAAGGCCAGAGCAAGGCAGGGGGCTGGGCACATTTCCTGGGGAACTTTGTCCAGGGTAAACAGTATTCAGATAGGGTTTGGGTTGTTGGACCTTAGCCGAAGACTGGGCAAAAACCTGGGCGGTGGATACATTTGCATTTTCATTTTTGGTCACCTGGAGTTGCTTAACTGTAGCTATCAGCTGATAAATAATGGTTTTAGCTCTCCCACCTGGGCCTTCAGTTCCATTATCAAGGGAATACAATCAGCATTGGAAGGGGTAGGAATATCTGTTACAGCAGTGGGAAAGCAATTAGTGCTGGTAGCAGACAATGACATATCGCGTGATAGTTCGAGCAATGGTCGAAACCGATTGCTACAGGGAAGAGCATCTACGCCGGAGGAAATAGGTAATAAGGAAATGGATATTGGATCAAAAGCTTTATTTGAATCTTTCTTTTGCTGTGCAGCCTCAGGTTGAGGTTTCGCTTTTGCAAACATGTTCGGAATTCTTGTTTTGTGTGGGTTTAGACTAACCGGCTTAAGGGGTTCCCTCGACAGTGAGACAGCAAGGGGCCCTGTAGCAGGATTTAACAACACTTCACACTCGACCAAGAGATCATCTATACAATCAATAACACAATTACCTCCCGCTGTTTTTAACACTCTTTTAGTTTTCTTTGTTCTCCTTATGCCACTCACATCCTCCCCTGTCTTCCTTTTACCCATACTTGCAAGCAAAAATAACTGTAACAATTCCCTAATTATCAGAATGTCACACAGTGGATAGCAATTCTAACAGGGGGCCTAGAACGGGGCACATTCAAAGCCTGGATTTGCCTGGGTACACAGAAAAAAAGAGCAAAGAAAGACTGTTTAGCGTAGACTTTGTAAGCACTGCAACAGGGTCCCCCAATAGATCGAATACACTGGTAGCAATGGCCCCACAAGTTTGTGAACACAGTAGACAACTAGTTGTACCTTGAGTGAAAAAGGTTAGCGAGGAGGCCCTGCCCTGCCTCCTCCTGGTGCTGATGGGCGCAGGGCGGGCCAGCCCTTGGCCCGGGCTTTGCCGGGCGCGGCCCACCTGCGTCTTGCGCCGCGGGAGTTCTCACAGCGCTATAAGCGTCTCACGGCAAGTGGGGGGCGGCTAGTTGCAGGCCCCTCCTCTGACCTGTGCAGCTGGCCTTTAAAGTCCTGAGATGGGGCAGTGAGTCCAGCCCAAGCACACAGCGTCATAAACGCTCATGCTACTGATCATCTCTTGTTGGTGGCACACACACCGGAATTGGATTTTCACAGACTGGAATTCCACGGGTTGTTTTTCATTAAAGACACTTTTCCTCTAAGCGATCAGATGTCACTTGCCTCAAAATGCTAGCCCCTTAGTCAAGTACTCATTGAACCTACCTGGGCTGGAGTTGCGGTGGTCCAGGATGAGGAGGAGAGCCCTGAAAAAGCCCCAAACTATTCCAAGTTTCTGGAGGGAGCACTGGCTGAGGGGGGGGAGGGGTCTGAATGATCAGACACACACAGCGGTGGACTCCGGAGTCAGGGCTTCACCAGGTGGGGTGCGGGGAGGTACAGGTCCACTTTCCTGGCCGGTGTGTTGTGGAGAGGTGTTTTCGGGTTAGGTTTGAATGGGTGTTTAGTTTTTGTTGCCTATGGGTCCAGGTTGGGGAGCAGAGAACGGGTTTGTGGTGGGGAGTCGAGCGGCTGACCAGCTGCTGCTCTGGAGCAAATGAGGCTGGAGCAATAGAACACTTATTTTGAAAAAGTTATTATTACATACACTGATGAACCTATGAATTAACAATGCTTAAAAAACAAATAATTAACATAAATTACCAATTCTAAACTAATATTTGAATTAATCTAAAAAATAATTATAAATATAAAACAATTGTTTATACTTTCAATCTTTCCTCCCTAATCCCCTACAAACCTGACAACCTGCTATCAAATTACAAATCACTAATTGAACTTTAGAAAATTTAAACTAGATATAAAATAAATCACAAACTGTATTAAAAATTTTTTTTTAAATAGTTAAATTATTAACATAATTAATTACCAAGTAATTATATAATTACTAAACAAGTGCATTAAAAATAAAAGCAATAGTTTATATTTCATCTAACTTTTTTTTTTTAAATTTATTTGAGTTTTATATAGCGCTGGCTAGACCCGGAGGTATCAGAGCGCTTTACATAAGGTTCCACAAAATTACATCAATTACAAGTTACATCAGTTACAAGAGAACATTTCAAGAGCTTAGAAGGGTAAGGGGGTGGGGTAAGGTGTAGGAGGGAGAAAGGATGGAGATAGGATGGAGGGAGAGACGAAAGAGAGTCTGCCCAAAGTCCGGCTGGGTAGGTGACGGCCGAGGGGGAAGTCCACAGCCCATCTCCTCTATAGCTAACAGGTAGCTCCATCGGGCATCAGTCAAGCGGCTAGGTCTCAAAGAGAAAACAATTAGAGAGCAAAGAGGAGGGATAAATGGAGCATAAAGGAGAAAGTGGGTGGAGTAAAGGGGTATGAGGGAGAGTACGACGGAGAGATGAAGTAAGGTCTGCCCAATGTCCAGCTGGGTAGGTGACGGCCGATGGGGTAGTCCACAGCCCATCTCTTCTATAGCTATCAAGTAGCTCCACCGGGCATCGGCCAAAAAGCTAGATCTCCACGGTCAGAGGCAGGTTCACAGATTCGGTATCCTGAAGGGTAGGCCGGATGGGGGATGTGTACGAGGTCTGGACGAAGTCTGTTTTTTTTCTCAAGGAGTAGCACGACGTGGTAGGGAACACTGTGGCAGTCATCTTGGGGTCAGGCAGTCCCAATGATTTTAAACAAGTGATCCAAGCTCCCACAGGAAGGAGATCAGCTCCGCTACTGCCCGCGAGGATAACACCTCATTAGAGACGCGCCCCCGGCCATCAGCTAATCCGGGCTGTTAGTAAAGAAGGATCACCTTTTTCGGTGGCATAAGGGCACCTCAGAGGACTCCCTCTGCCAACACAGGTCGATTCCCCTCAATGAATTGCTGCAATGCACGGAGTAGTTTTACATTGCCGACCATCCCCTGAGCTAAGGTTTGGGCTATAGAGTCCTGTAATGACTGCAGGCTGCGCACGTCGTCGAGTTGGCACACTCACTTCCCATCCAAACACTCTACAAACTCAATTAATTAATTATCAGTGTCCGCTGTAGTCTCAGGGGCCTCTGGATTTGTCAGGTTGTTTTGGTGCGGAACTTTGTTGCTTATTGTTCCTGGGTGGGTGGCACCATAGGTGGAGTTTTTAGGATGTAAGATGGTTTCAGTTTCTTCAGGTGTATAGACAGTATAACGTTTATTATGGAATGAGAACAGCAGGCGGAATGGAAAATCGCACCAGTGAAGGATTTTTGATCCCTAATGTAGGTTGTAAAGGAGATACCTTGGAATATTAATATATAATCTCCTTCAAAGTGTATTTTCTCCATTTTCTGAGAAGTAAAGAAAAGCTCCTCTTTTGACAAATAATTCTTGTTAGGATGTCTGGTGTTAGATTTCTGTTTCTTTGAAACTCAGAATGTATGTGGTGTGTTCTATTCTAAATGATTTCAGTCTGAGCGTGTCGAATGCGGAAGTTTTTAAAATTTGTGGCTTGAGTTCTGAGTCTGAAATGGAGAAGTTTATATCACTAATTCATAGATTGTAACAATGGTTCTCTCTGTTGTCTACGTTGTTCAGTAAAGTAAGGTGTGATCTTTCTAAAGGTGCTCCTCTTACGAAAAGTGTGTCCTGCTCGTGTTCTGGTTCCACTGCAGACCTCTCCAGTTGTTCAACATGCCCTTCAAGTTTTTTAGGTCGAGCCTACAGGACTTGCACTGTCAGGCGATCTGTTGTATGTACTTTGTGGAGTCTGACTCCTCCCACTGCTCTGGATTGGCTTCTGTCTGTGCCATTCAAAAATGGTAGCCTGCAAATGGCTAATGCTTGGTGCATGTCCCACCTTTTTCTCAGAAGGAAACTCCCATGGAGTATTGCTGCGGGAACGAGCAGCGACCCGCACGCTGCTTGCATGCCTTTATCTTGTTTTTTTTTAAAGCATGTGGACGCTGGTCCCAAGTTGCACTTCACGCTACAGCTATCAACGTCGAAAATAGGTACCCTAACATCAAAAATGCATGTCAATCCTAATTTACATTAAAATGCACTGATTGGTCTGTAAGGGTGTGTTCTGGCAAAAACAAAATAGTAAATAAAATGTACAGTGCACATTTAAAATAGCACTCGTACATGGATCGGAATACATATTTTTGTTAAAACGGGTAACTCCCCATCTACTTTTCAATACCGATTATCGTTCTTTCTCGGTACTCTAGCCTGATGGCACGTGAAGAATAAAAGAAATAGTGAACACCCTTCTGACATAGGCTACACAACGAACTGAACCAATCACAATCCAGGGCCAGCAATTCTCGCTGCCTATTTGGAAGAGACTGTGTGAGAGGTGGGGCCATAGGTGGATGGATGGACGCACGCACACACGCGTTTCCATAGACACAGGACAGGCACCATGCAGGTAACAGTGCAAGCTTCCTTCACACAGGGCAGGCACCATGCAGGTGGCAGTGCAAGCTACCTTCACGCAGGACAGGCACCATGAAGGTATCGGGACAAGCTTCTCTCCAAACAGGACAGGCACCATGCAGGTAGCAGTGCAAGCTTCCTTACACACAGGAAAGGTACCATTGAGGACGCATCAGTGGATGCTTCCCTCACATAGACCAGACACAGTGAAAGCACCATTAGTGCACGTTTTACTCGCACAGCCACAGTCACAGCGCATGCAGCAGCAGCAGTACAAACCCCCTTCACACAGGACAAAATCCTTCTTTTCATTTCTGGCAACAATTTATGCAGGAGAAGACACCCAGCTTCTCCCTGCCCAGTGACCCCTGGTGTGGGACAGGGTTTCATCCTCTCATCAATTATCTTCAATATTTTCACGGATCCACAGGACCATTAATGAAAATAATTTGTTTTTGATGGAGCACTTCTGTTGTCAAGAGGTGTTCCTTTACGTAATGTATCTCGTGCCTTTTGCACCCCATTAATGTTATATACTTTTGCTCACTTGAAGTTGCTAGGAGGTTCCGTTCTATGATTGTGGATGGCAGCTGCCTGAACCATTTCACTCATAAGTTTTGTGGAACGGATGTGCATCATAAACAGTGGAGAGGGCTGTCTCCGGGCTTCTTCCTGGTCTGAACCCCTTTTGTCTGTCTGACGGTAGTTTGTTTTGTTGAATGAATGTTTGTATCTGGACAAATGCAGGCTTTTCAATGAGTTTACCCAAGAAGGGTCCATTGCCATTTTACTGTAATTTAGCGGGATTACCTTTGAGTCTGTGTTACTCTAGGATAGGTTTATTATATGCTGCTTTCAGGTCACATGGGAATTGACCAGTTGAAGGTCTGGGGAGGAACTGATGACCTCTCTCTCACCTGTACGGCAGCAGAGAATTCAAGCAGCACTGATGTGAAAGAGTTTGTCAGGAAAGGACCCACTGGTGAACCAACCAATATTTGTGGCATCAATCGGGTTGGTGGTTTCTTGATATATTAGAAGGTTGAATGAGTGCAGTATGCACTTAGATCTAAAGGGAACCTGGTGTAGTGAGGAAGGCTCAGAGAGGACAATGATTGCATTTGGTAGGAAGTGCGCCTCAAGTTTTGCAGCTTTCTTGATGACGTGGCCTGCAATGTGACCATGGAGTCCTGGGAGTGTTTACATTTATTGACGTGCTGGTAGGGTTTCAGAATTCATTGACAAATCCAAAAATCTTTTTGGTTGGGCATGTAGCCCCAGAGAAGTGTTGTGCTTGTGTGACCTCTTGCCCTTTTGATGTAAGTTCTGTAGATTCTGTATGGGGTGGTGGGTAGATGAGGGTGTGCGGGTGACAGTGTGTGTGTGTGTGTGTGTGTGTGTGTGCGCACGTGTACGTGCACATGTGTGTGTGTGTGTGTGTGCACGTCTCTATGTGTGCATATGTGTGTGAGTGTGTATGTGTGCATGTGTGTGTATATGTGTGTGCACGTGTGTGAGCCTGCTGGTTTCCTTGCAGTACCATTTCCATTGACACGAACTCTTGAACTGCTGCTGGCATATTGTTCCTGACCTGCGTGTGCTTGTGACGCTTGAGACACCCTTTAATATGTACAAAAATGCAAACTATTAGTTTTGTCATTGTTTTCTTCTCTTGGTGCTAATCAGATTGTAAGCTGCCCCTTTGGGCGCCCAGGAGTTATGTGTATCTCTAAACATTCATTATCGGACCGCAGAGAAGACGATTGGTCAGCTGGGAAACGCCCTTCACCCTCCATAACATGATAGATACCTCCCCTCTGCTGTCTGTTCAGTGTTCAAGTGCAGACTTGCAGGGATTTTCCTATCTTTAGGTTCCTCGTTTGAGTGGTGAGAGCCTAAAATAGATGACATACTTCTGTATCCGTGTGCCAGTCCCATCCATGTGTAAGCGATTCTCATTACTGCACCGAGCTCGGAGAGCCCTGGTGGAAATCCCATAGGAGGCGGTGTTGTAAAATATGGGATGTCCTTTCCTGTGGTGATTATCCCAGACCCAGGGAGTTTGTGCCCCTTAGTTAGATGGAATAATTCCAGTGTCGGAGCCGTAGGGCTTTGAAAAAGGAAGGAACTGCGGCCCTGCTACTTGCAGCGCAGAATATTACCCTACTGAGTCCCTGACTTGGAATCAGCGACACTCCACTCACTGCATGTTTATAACAAGCATTTGCAATGTAATAGTATTACGCACTGCTTGCAGGTTTTCAAAACACAAAAATAAAAGGCATTGTAATTTACAATGCCAATAGCTCAAACTCTCGTAAATGCGAGACCTGTTGCTTTGCAAATGCTTGCTTTACATGATGCTCTATGTCACTAATAGTTTTATTAATATCTTGTTTTAGGGAGGATTATTCATGACCTTTTGTGACCGGTACAACATTTCCTGGGAAGATGATAGTGGGGACTCATCTGTTAATTGCCCTATGGGCGTTGATTTCACCTATTTCTGATACATGAAGGCCTCTTTAATTGTAGGCCCATTCACAGATTTTGCTTTGGTGGATGTCATATTCAGTTCCTGCCCACAATACACAAGATATTGAGGAGTAGAAAACCGCCACAAGTAGACCGTGCATGTTGAACCCTGTGAGGCAGGCTCTATTACAGGTAGGCGAAGCGGGCCTTCACGTGGGAACCCTCACTCCTCAAATCAAGGTCTCCATGCTTTGAGGAGTACAGATCGGCCCAGGCCAGGTTCCTCTACTGGATTTGGACTCAGGTCAGCGGGTCTCCAATTACAGTATTTATTGTCCTCTGGGAGGCCCCTGCCCGCACAGCTACCATGAAGACATTGCGCTCCTCACCATCTCACGCCAACTCCAGGGAACAAGAGAGGGAGTCACAATGGAGGGGCAAGTGTCATCCCCCCCCTCGTGGGCCACCCTCAGCCCAACGGTTGGATCTAGCCCGTGACCGCAGCTGCTCAAGCAGCTTGCCGCAAGAGCCCTAGGGAGCAGCAGTTATGAACGTCACCTTCCTCTCTGCTGCACTCATCCCAACCGGTTGGCCCAACAGAGTCAACCTCCTTTGCAAATCCCAAAAATGGCTTACGCTGAGAATCAGCAATCGCCCCACTCCAGCGGGGCCTCACATCGTCACAGCACCATCGGCCATCTTGATTCGTGTCTGCGCTTCTCGTCTCCAGCACAGAGGAGCACCATTGCAGACCAAATCTCACCACTCCACTCCTCACAAGAGCCTTATTCACTTGAGGAAGGAATCCCTCTATGTACTGCACCGAAACTTCAGTGCTTTTGTTCCATTTTAAATTAATATTTGCTGGTCCACTGGATGTGAGCTCAGTTGGGGCATGTGCATCTTGGACCCTGTCCTGGGTATGCCCCCTCTAGACAACATTTTTGAAAACTCATAACATAGAACATACATAGTGCTATGTGCTATTCAATATTCATGAAAACTGTAATATTTTCGCAGGCCATTGTAACTCATAGAATAAATAAGATTTCTATGAAAGCTGCATATAATGTTAAAAGCTTTTGTTAGGTTGGTCTAATGAATCTATGCAAAATTATATTTGCAAAGAATGGTGCCTAAACTACTTATGCAGCTATTATAATTTAAAAACAGAGCATTTTCACTCAAGCACTAATGGAAAAACATTTGCCCTGAGGTACCAGTGAAAAGAAGTCCTGATTCACTGGCATTTGTTCCAATTTACCAGATTCGTTTTTGCAGTGGTTACACTAGTGTAAATGTTGGTGCCTAATTTCATTGCACTTTTTATGTTACCTGGTCCAAGGTTTAGACACTGTGGGCCAGAAGTATCATTATTTGAAGCAACACAGAAGAAAACAAGACAACTTGCTGCGCTGTAGGAAATTGAGAGAGCAGGAATATGCCGTATATCCCTAGATATGCCACATTCTTGCTTTCTCTCTGTGCTGCAACACTCAGTGAAGCTTAGCGCCAATGCAGGCACCCTTGTATCAAGGTGCAAGGGTGCCTGCGTTGCGGGAAGGATTGTTTTTGTACAGGAAGGCACACCTTCCTGCACAAAAGCAATCCTTAGAAGCGTTTTCCTCTTTCTAAGTGTGCTGCAGAAGTAAAAACGAGGATATTTCTCCTCTTTGCGCCTTAGTTGGGAAGGAGTAGCATTTTGACGCATTCCCAGGTTTACCTGTCGAGAAATTAGCTAAATACATGGGGGACGTGTGGGCACACCCACTTCCCACCCATGTAACGCTTTCCTGGCGCAGAGTTCTGCAGCGCTGTGCTCTGCCATGCTTTATTCCAGATTTAGCAAGCAACGCAGGGCCTTGCAAGGTGGCCTTGCATGGCTTGGTAAATCTGACTTAAGGATTGCGTTGCCCTTGCCTCACCCTGCATGACGCAAAGGCAACGCAGCCCAATGATAAACCTGTCCCTGTTTCTAGACTTCTTAGATTTCAAAAAAGGTTAGCAGGCCTTACACTGTTGCGCATTGTGAAGCCTGTAGGCTCTTTGGAGGTTACATGCTCTGTGGGCTGTGGTTCTGTATCAGATGTACAGGGTGGGCTTATACAGCACAAGGAAGTTACAATTATTTCACTCTGTGTTGTACAGTTCTCTCATTTTTGTACAGTGAATGGGAGACCGGATACATCAGTATATATTTATGCGCTGCCAGGAAGGGGTGACCGGCTTAGTGGGTTTTAATAATTAGAAAAGAGGAACTCTTCACTGAATAGAACCCGTCAGCACAGCATTGGAAAATCAAATGTTTCATAATATGTAAATCATTCTGAAACATACTCAGAAACCCCCTAGAGAAACCAAAGGGCTGTCTGTCGTGTCTGTTTGCATCTGTGGATCCATGTCTTGCCGTAGTCTGTTGAGGAGAAGTATGGCCTTTCCACATAGGCCCATCATTACAAGTTGCCGGAGTGATATCGCCTTGTGGAAAATGCTCTGGGCAATTACAAGTGGTCTGGTGTTCTCAGACCTGAAGTTACTGGGTCTCAAAACACTGGACCCCGTTTTATCAGGTACAGAGCAGTGACCGGAGGTACAGGTGCTGCCTCATGGCCACCCGCCCCTCCAGCACTCCCGGGGGGAGCACATATCACTCAGCCTATTGGGGTCTCAGCCTCCTCCTATGCTCAGGACATCCTCCCTGCCCACTGCTCATCAACTTCTCCTTGTTGATATTTACCTCTTGCTAAGTGCAGGTGATAAATATTAATGGAGAAACATTTGGCATCAAGGAAAACATGCTGATTTTAGCCCGGTGATCCTGGGGTGATGTAGTTATTCCCCAGTCTGGGGACTAAAACTTGTTATGAACAGATCTAGGGGGAGATTTACAAAGATTTTGCGCCGTGTTTGAGTCACAAAAGTGACGCAAAACGGCGCAAAATCTTTTTTTCCTCATTAACTTTCCAGCGCTAAACTTGTTTAGCGATGGAAATAACGTAAAAGAATTGCGAACCCATGGGGGCGTACCAAGGGTGGTGCATGGGCGTTCCCAGGCAACCACCCAAGGTGTTTCACGCTAAACCCTATTTACTAAAAACAGTAGATTGGGTTTAGCGTGAGAAAACTGCTCCCTTTCCAACTAGGCGCAAGGAAGGAGAAATGCTTTCATGTCTCCTTCCTGTTCCGACGTGTCTAGCATAGTATTTTGTACAGGAAGGGTACCCTTCCTGTACAAAACCTATGCTACACTCATGCACACACCCTAGCGCTACGGCGCTAAGGTGTGTGCATGGCGCATGACAGCTGAAATCAGCACTGGCGCAAGGGAAAGGCGAGGAGAGAGACATATCTTTGAAGATATGGTGCTCTCCTGCTCCTTCCATGTCGCGCAACGCAGCGCAGCCTCGCGGGGGGCTGCGCTGCGTTGCATGGAGGTTTTGTAAATCTCCCCCATTGTGTGAGTATACTGACTAGAATTGGCGATTCTCTTTCCCGGGTATCCCCACAACTATATCTGGCCTACTCTAACGGGGGCCTTAGAGTTCGAAATACACCAAGGGCCTGATTACGTGTCTGGCGGACCTCAACAGACCGACCGACGGTTGCGGTCCACCCGACATCTGCCCCTGCGGTCCGCCCGCCGGTTTACAGTGCGGTGGCATCAGGCATCTAGAGCCCGTCCGAGCATCAGAAAGAATCACATTCCCATAATGACGGCTAATTTTAAATTTGCCAGAAAAGTCGGGCTAATTTTGTGTTACTCTTGCAACATGAAATTACCGAAAATTACACGATTGCGCCTGTTCGCGTTATTTGGAGTAATATGGGGCAAAAATGCTGGCTGCTGCTGTTCCTGTTCTGTTGCATTTAGCACTATTTTCTTAGTGCAAAATGCATTCTCATTTTGGATGCAAGCATGCATTAGGCGCTATTAAAAATTGTGCAAATACAGGGTTAGGCTCCGTGAGTAAATCCTCATAATCTTGCATTATTTTGCTGTAATTTCACATAAACTATGCCACAGCAAATTCTGTGAGTTTTCCCACCCCTCCTTAACTTTGTGTTCCTTGTTTCTCAAGCATGTGCAGTCTTCCATCAAGTATAGGTAACCAGATTGTTAAACTATGAGGAATAGTGCCTCAGTTGTGATAAAAACTAAACTCTATAGGGGCAGATTTACGAGAAAGTGCAGCAGCGTGGCACCGCAAGCCGTTTGCCTGCGCCACGCTGCAGCATTTCCAAAGCACAGGAATGCTACATATTTACAATAATATGTTGCATTCCTGTGCTCTCCCCTGCGCACAAACAGCTGCTCTGCGCCAGCGCAGGCACCCTTGCACCATGGTGATTGTTTTTGTGCAGGAAGGGGCACCTTCCTGCACAAAAACAATCACTACAGGCATTTTCCTCGTTCAATGCGTGCTGTAGAATGCAGCACGCATTGAAAGAGGAAAAAAACGAGGAGAAATGAAAACATTTCTCCTCGTTGCACCTCCCTACGCCTCCCCAGGGGAGGCGTAGCATTCAGATGCATTTCCAGATTTACGATTCCTCGTAAATCTGGAAATGTGTCTTGTTCCATGGGTGTTGCATGGGAACACCCACAACAACACCCATGGAACGCCCATGGAACGCAAAGTGCTGCGTGTAAAGGGGTGATCCAGCGCAATATTAGCAAACAGCATTCATACATCAGATACTCACTTGGGCCCATACATTCATACTACACTAATACTTACGCTGGGTGTCAGATATACTCTTTATCAAAATCCCTGCTACCAATTACCTTCTGATTGAAGAGTAATGACTTACCAATGGATCATTTGCTAATTGGGAAGTTTAAAATGAGTGACATTCATTACAGTTCATAATCCTGAAATAACCACTGAGTCAGGAAGTTTTTAAATGTTTATCTAAAGTTTTAGCAGAGTAAAATACAGAAAACCACGGTACTTGATCGAAATACCCAAGAAAAAGGCATAGAAATGATTTTTGCTAAAAAATGACGGTGTTTAAGGAAAAGGAGAGGATAGAGACAGCAGCGCAACTAAAGGTTGCAGTATAGTTACCTAAATGCGAGAACCAAAACCCCTTAGCCAGCGAGTTGGAAAGAATAGGACCCCGGAAGGATGAAGAGCAAAGCCCTCCTTCAGGATCAGGACAGGACCGGTGACCTCTCTATAACGACGCCTGCGCCGTTCCCCTCTCTGGTATTCGGCTTCTCCTCGATTCTCCCGTCTAATGGACTCTGCCGCCCCTTCCTCAGGACCTCTGCAATCGATCAGCTTAGCAGCCTGGAGCTCTTCTGTTCTTCGTGAACGCCTGCTCTCGTGGAATCTTGCTCTGACTAATTAGCTAATGCTATATTCTATTATACCTTCTACACCCATGTACCTCCCCTTAATGTTGCCAAAATATGGGACCACTACTTCTAATTGGACAGGGACAGGGGGTGGATTCTCGCACAATGTCAAATTTGGCCTAAATTGTGAAGCCTATTGTTTTTAGCTTCCCACCCCTTCAAATTAATACATTCACTTTATTTCCCACCCGTCTCATGACAAATGTAACACAAATTTTATTCAAATGTATCGAATTGCGACGGAAAAGCAAAGTAGAACATCTTCGGCCAGCGGGTCATGGCCTTGGGTGATGTCCAAGTTGACTTCACTTTGGCAGGCATACAGGACACATGCGCAGAATCATCTGTCTCTCGAGTTTCAAGTCACCAACCCAGGCCCAAGTTTTACGAGCTAATAAAATGCAAGAAGAAAATATTAAAATCTCAGAATAAAAGGTTTCACTGTATGCCCACTTTTTCTACTCTATTCCCATTTAATTATAAATTCTATCCCGCATTAGTAGCGTTAAGAAACGACAATTTAGTAATGACATAAGAGCAAGCTAAAGCATGTGAAAACATTAAGCGGCCATTTTAATGCACACTGCGCAGAAGCAAAGATTTCCCACCAAGCAAAGAAAGACGTCACACCATGTGATCAGGTTGCGACATGCGCAGTGAGGTTCCCGTGCTTTAGCGGCCATTTTGGATTACAGACAAGCGTTATTCATTAGTAAAACACATAGGCAAGCTTCTGTCCCTCTTGTGTTTGTGAATGCAAAGGTTAATATTAACAATACAAGTTTTAATAAATTAATACTGTGAGGAGGATTGAATACAAGCAAGTTTCATTTATGAAACCTTGCTCCATCAATCCCCTCTCTGATGGCGTTTCTGAGCCATCAAAAACTATCCTCAATCAGATGCCAACTTCTAGCAAATTACTTCATTCTCATTTTTACACTTTCTATTTTTACAATCTCCTTTAAATTTCTTGTATAATTCACTTCTCCATTCTTCAAGTTCTATTTCATCTAGTTTTCTCTTCTTTCCTTTTCCTGTCACATTATATGTTCCATTCTTTCTACAGCATTTGCACCATATTGTTATTGTCAGTACTATTATTGCTATCCCTGCTAAGGGTACTAATATTTGACCTATAAGTCCTTTCCCTACATTAGCAAACCAGGTTCCAATTGACAAGATACTATTTGTCAATCTTTCCCATACACTATCAACTTCCAGTGGTTTAAGTTCCTTCTCAAGTTTAGTTATGTTCTGAATATACGTTCCAATTTCTGCACTCTTATCAGGAATATAAGTGCAACAATGTTTCGTCTTCAATAATTTACAGACTCCGCCCTCTTTTGCCAAAATAATATCAAGAGCAAGTCGATTTTGCATCACCATAGATCTAATCGCAACCATCTCCGCATTAATCATTAGAAAACCTCCAGCAGTATCCGTTGATAAACGATCAACCACTGTAGACAATTTACATATTTTCCTTGAGTTCAGAATTATTCCCACTGAAGGTATCAATGCACCAAATATATCACCTACAATTTCTGAAAAACTAGCTCTTTTACTACGTGTTAGTTCACTATTGTTTTCATTGCTCCCAGTGTTTCTTTTTACATGGTATATCTTTGGAAAAACTATTCCAAAATAACAACTTCCATACCACCGTGCAGGAAGCCTAAAGTAAGCCTTATTCCCACACACATAATAAATTCCAGGAAAAACTGAATCTGTTCCTCCTTTTATTCCCCAACCTCCAAGAATTAAGAAATTATGTTCACATTCACTGGTACCGATGAAAACATTGTTATAGTCAGTCTTTAACCTATGGAGACAAATTTTTCCTGTCTTTACGAAATCCAGAGCCATAGCAGCTTGAGCCTTGCCAGGTGTGTAACTCCCTTCTTTCTCAGCCCAAGGTGGTAAATGAGCCTTATGCTCAGAAGCTTTCCTTTGAAAATCTTGTCTTCTATCTTCTACAAAATTCAAAACTACCTTTTCTTCTTCAAGTAAAGAACATGTTAGATTGTGTCTATGTGCATGTGTTATGTCTATTGATTTCATTGCTTAAGAAAAATTCTCCCATAAACTGTGCGTCTTGACTACTAAGCACTGGGTTCATACTCTTTCGAATCGGAACCTCAGAAAATATCACATCTAGGTTTGAATAATAATACTGCAGTCTACCTGTTCTATAAAATAAACTTGTTAATACACTACATGAAATGCCATATGTCAGTGGTAAGTGATGATATGTTAACCCTTCTGCTACTGATTCAGGTAACTTCATACAGACATAACAATTACTAACTTCCATGGTGTCTACATACTGAAACAATAACTTTGTGAAAACGTTTAAACTAGTGTCATTATCAGCTATTTCATGATGAATTTCTGCCTCATCTTCTGCCATTAGTTCTACTCTATTGCCCTTCATGTTTGCTGTTCTCCCTATAGTTTCATTATTAATCTTTTTATCTATTATCATCAGGTAAGGAACTGCTACACTCAGGACTAACCATACTATAAGCACCAATATTAGACTGCATATGCAAATTGCACAGCATCTTCTGCAACATTTTCGTTTTGGTCTTCCAGCAATTCTATCGTCAGGCATTTTTCGACAAGGAAGATTGCTCTTCTTATCTTTTCTTCTTTTCTTTAGGCGATTCTTTTGTTTAGTCAGGGTGGTCTTGTTTCTTCTTTGTATGTTAGTTCTGCACTTGTTCCTTCGCCACCACTGTCACTTGACTCTGAGCTTTCAAAATCTTCAAGAATGATATAAGTCCAGACAGGACCCTTGAATTTGTTATTCACAAGTTTCAGTCTTTTGCTTTTTCTTTTCCCTGACTTTTTCTCTTGATCAGTTTGACTTGTTACTTCATGCACTTGATCTGGATCTTCACTTCTGGTTGTTATGTGGTATTTTACTCTTTTAATGACACTCGGCCAATGATCTCCTTTTCTTGTTTTCTTTGTTGGCACTGTTTCTTTGTTTTCGTCTTCAGAGATCTCGTTATGTTCACTGCTTAGTACTGCTTCGTTTTCTTTGTTTACTGCTTCTTTTGTTTGTTCTTTTTCAGGTCTGATCGGTTTCTCTTCATCAGCTGCACTATGACTTTCAAATTCTTGACCTTGTTCTTTGTTTATTTCTTCATGTTCATTTTTATCGATCTCTTTTTCTTCGGTGTATTCTTCTTGATCTAACTGGTTCTGATCAGGGCTTATTGCACTGTGAACTTCTGCAGCCTGACCGGATTCTTCTAAACCTGTCTGTACCTGTTCAAAGTCTATTAGATTTTCACTGTTTTGAGTCCAATTTTCTTTCACTACCTTATTCTGTTCAAGATCTTTTAATGTCTTTTCTTCTTGATCCTGTACTGCTTCTTCTTCACCTATCTGATCTTCTTCAATCTTTTCCAACTTTGCTTGACTTCTTGTTCTGTGGTATACTTCAGGAACTTCTACCACTGGTATCCAATCATGACTTGTGCTCGGTTGTTCTCCGTCAGCCTCTCTTGAATCTCGAACCTGAGATCCTTTAGCTTGGCAACCTTCAGCTTCTTCAGTGATTGGCGTTGTCTGAGGATTTTCTTTCTCTGGATCTGGTACTCTCTTTGTGTGGCTTACGTGAATCCAATTAGGAAATCCTGCACACTTCAGTGCTGTATTTGTGATCAATATGACTTGACAAGGTCTGCTCCACCTGGGTGATAGACACGTTTCTCTGGTGTGATTCTTCACTACCACCCAATCACCAGGATTCAGATCATGTTCTTGTTCAGGCTGCCTGGAAACTGCGTCTTCTCCAACCTGGTGAGAGACAGAACGCACTATGTCAGCCAATCCTTTGCAATAGTCCAGCACCATATCATCAGATATATTCACCAGTTTGTTTGTGGGAACATGTGTTTGTCTCATTGCTCTTCCCATCATTATTTCATGGGGGCTCAATCCTGTGATTCTGTCAGGTATGCTTCTGAGTCCCATTAAAACAATTGGCAATGCATCTGGACACTCTAATGATGTTGATGCACACATTTTTCCCAGTCTTGACTTTATAGTGCCATTCAATTGTTCAACCACTCCAGAAGCCTCTGGGCGATATGCACAGTGTAGTTTTTGTTTGATTTGGAATGCTTCACAGATTATCTGGATCACTTCGCTGTTAAAATGTTTTCCTCTATCTGACTCCAAAGTTACTGGAAAACCGAACCTTGGTATGAGTTCTCGTAGCAATAGTTTTGCAACTGTAATGCTGTCATTTCTTCTAGTAGGGTAAGCCTCCACCCACTTTGAAAACAGGCACACTATTACTAGTACATATTTCAGCCCTCTGCATGGTGGTAACTGTATGAAATCAAACTGTAGTCTCATAAATGGACCCTCTGCCTTTCCAATTTTCCCAAATCCAATCACTGTCTTCCTCACCGGATTATGCATCTGGCAAGTTAGACATCTCTGGCAAAGACTCTCTGCAACAGCCCTGAATTTGGGATTGTACCAATTTTGTCTGAACAGCCTAATCATTGCATCTCTCCCTACGTGTGTGTCTCCATGATCCATTCTGGCCATTTGTGACAGCAAACAGTCTGGCATGACTGGTCTGCCATCAGCACTGATCCACACTTCATCCTCTCTTCTTTGGGAACAACCTACTTTGATCCACAAATTCCTTTCACTTTCATCAACCTCATCTTGCAATTTCTTGACATCATTCCAAGTTTCAGGTGGCATATACAGCATAAGTTGGCAGCTGATTCCCATTCTTTCCACCCTCTTATTGACTGACATTCTGGTTTTAGCACAATGTTGAGCCACCAGATCTGCATATCTGTTGCCGACTACCACCCAGTCATTTCCTGACTGGTGTGCGGCACACTTCACCACAGCCAATTCTTTTGGTGATTGTATTGCTTCCAGCAATTCCCTTACAAATTGTCAATTTTTAATGGGGGATCCTGAAGAAGTCATGAAATCCCTCTGCATCCATAGTTGGCCAAAATCATGCACAACCCCGTAACCATATTGACTATCAGTAAATATAGTTACTCTCTGATTCCTCCCAATTTTGCAAGCTTTTATCAACGCAATCAATTCAGCTACTTGTGCAGATTTGACTCCCGGTAAATAGGATGCTTCGACTATTCCAGTCAATTCACATACCGCATAAGCAGCAGTTAGTTTACCATCTTCATGTCTTTGACATGAACCATCAACAAATAGCTCCCTTTCTGGCTTTTTAAGAGGCTGTTCCTCAATATCTGGGCGTGGTTTTGTACATAATTCTGTAATCTGTACACAATCATGTTCATCTTCTTCGTCATCTTTATTTGTCTCATGATATGGGTCTGGTAGTAAGGTTGCTGGATTTATTATAGTACACCTTACCATGGTCACATTTTCAGCACCCATTATTATTCTCTCATATTTAGTCAGCCGACTAGGAGTAAGATGCTGAGTTCGGGTTCTTGTCAACAGAATCACAACCGCATGTGGAACATACACTTTTACAGGATGTCCCATCACAATTGACTCACTTTGTTCAATGCTCAAACAAGTAGCTGCCACTGCTTTTAAACATCCTGGCAACGCGGCTGCTACGGGGTCCAATGTAGCAGAAAAATATGCTATAGGACGTCTGTCTAATCCGTGTCTCTGAGTTAGGACAGAAAGTGCACAATTTTCTCTTTCATGACAGAATAATGCAAATTCTCTTTTATAATCAGGCATGCCTAAGGCAGGTGCTGAACAAAGAGCGTTTCTCAATTTTACAAAGGCTTCTACACTTTCATCATCCCACTCAACAGGGTCCTTTGCTCTCTTTTTCGTCATGTTAATTAAGGGCTTAGCCAACATGGAAAAACTTGGTATCCATTGTCGACAGTAACCTACTATTCCTAGGAACATTCTCACTTGTCTTTGGGTTACAGGCATTTGCATTTTCTTTATTAATTCTACTCTTTCAGAGGTTACTCTTCTTTTTCCCCTCTCAATTTGGTGTCCCAGATATTTAACAGCTGTTGTACAGAACTGCAACTTTTCCGGTGAGACTTTATGACCTTCTTCTGCCAAAAGATTTAAGAGTGCTATGGAATCAACAACACAGTCCTCTCTGGTGTTCGACGCCACTAATAAGTCGTCGATGTATTGCACTAAGACTGAGCTTCCTGGCATCACTAATTTCTCAAGACTCCTTTTCAGTATCTGATTAAAAATAGAAGGACTTTCTGTGTACCCCTGAGGAACACAATTCCACACATAGACTTTATTCTCAAATTTAAATGAAAATAAATATTGGCTGTCTGGGTGCAATGGAATTGAAAAGAACGCTTGACATAGGTCAATTACTGTGAACCATCCTGCACTCCAAGGAATCTGGTATAGAATTACTGCAGGATTTGGCACTATAGGACAACATGGTTCCACAATCTTATTGATTTTCCTCAGATCCTGAACAATCCTATATTTTCCGCTAGGTTTCTTTAAACCCATTATTGGTGAATTACATGGACTACTCATTACCTCTTTCAGTATATTTTGTTTGACCATTCGATTTATTTCTTCAATGACTCCTGCTTTTACTTCTGCACTCATTTTGTACTGTTTGGTATTTGGGAAAATCGCACCTTCTTTTACAGTGATTTTAACTGGGTCTATTTTAGCCATAAGTCCTACTTCTTTTCCTGTGAAATCCCATACTATTGGGTTTACTGTACTTTTTAATTCTTCTGGCAACTCATCTTTTGTTAGTACTGAAAACATCTCATCTACTTCTGTACCTTCTTTTGCAACCATAATTTTATATACATGGTCCTCATCAGGTGTCTGAACTGCCACACCATCCGGCGTGCAGAAAATTGTACAGTTCATTTTGCACAATAAATCCCTACCTAATAAATTCACTGGGCTAGAATCGCACACTACAAATTGGTGCATTTCTCTGAAGTTTCCGATTTTAACTTCCATTGGTTCGGTAAGAGGTGTTCTAATTCTTTGATTAGCAACACCTACTACTTGGATATCTTCACCAGAGAGAGGAAGGTCTGGAATGTCTGCTGTTCTCACAGTAGACCGGGTAGCACCAGTGTCCAAAAGGAAAGTAATATCATTACCTTTCACATTCCCTTCCACATATGGACCTGACTGATCTACCTGTAAGGATGCGCCAAGTACGCACTCCTTCTTCCCCTTCCTTAGGCCCCGTCATGAGTTGAATTGACAGAAATCGTCCTGCAAAAGAAATTGTGATGTTATATAATCATTCTTACCACTTCCTCCTGGGTATCCGATGTCTGTACCGTGCTTTGCTCTGCTTACATTACCCTGAACAGGTGGAGGTGGTAACTGACTCTGAGGATTTACACCCTGCTGTGAGTCATTCTGCGTCTGTGAATTTAAATTTTGATTTGGGCCATTATTATTTCGAATCTTTTTACACTCGTCCTTCCAATGCCCCATTTTCTGCATCTATGACAAGGAAATTTATTTTTAGCTTCTTCTCTACTCATTCGTCCTCTCATTCTTCCACCATTCCCAGAATCATCATTTATTCCAGAGTCCTTTCCTTTTTCATTTGGATTATCCAAATTAATTCCCTGTTTCTCAGCCATTTTCACTTGTGCCCACATCACTTTTTCCTGCAATTTCTTGTGTCTATCCTCAATATCGTCTCCACAATATTTTGCATATTTCAGAATCTCGTCGATAGGTTTCCCCTGCCAACAAAGCATATGCTGTTTAATCATCTGACAAATCTCTGGCTTCAAACCGTAAACGAATCGATACACAAACTGACTCATGTTCTTGTCTCCGATGTCCTCAAATCCACTATACTGTTTAAACACTTGTAATAGACGCTCATAATAGGAATGTACTGATTCACTGGCTTCTTGGGTGGTTCGATCTATTTTCACCCAATCTGTTTCTTTTGGTGATATTTTCCCTTTCAGGTAAGTTATCACCTGCTGATACTTTTTCATTACATCACTTGACGGGGCACCTGTCTTTGGGTCTCTGGGATACTCATCACTTGGCCAATCCACTGTGATCTTACAATCCGTCCATAAATCGGCAGGTACCACTATTTCAAACAGACCATCCAAAACCTTCAATAATACCTTCGACAACTTCACAAACCTCTCAACCTGCTTGTACCATTCAATTGGCTTTTCTCTCAGCTTTGGGAAATCATTCGTAAATGATAAAATATCCTGTCTGCTCCAAGGGACATGCACATATCCTCCTCCCACAACTTCTCGCATTGGGTACATTTGGTCAGCTTTTTCTGTCTCTTTCATCACATATTCGGATGCTGTTCTACTTGATCGAGCTTCTTCCTTTTTCTTGGCCCACCTAGATCTCCATTTTTCAAGGTCTCCCCATTTTTGTAAAACTATAATTAATTCCTTTACCTGTAATTTTCTTCCAGAAGCGTTCATGTTTTCTAAATCCTTTTCTGAAAATTCTGCTCTATAGGGTCTCTGTAACACCTTTGATCTCCCTATTTCTATTCCCATCTGTAGGGCTAGATTGGACAGCTTTTCATGGAATAATCTTACATTGCTGGTGATACTTCTGCACATGAATAATAATTCTTCATCATCATAGGTATTCAAACGATCTAATCCTACATTACCTGCTATTATTTCTTCTAATTCAACTTTTAATTTATGGATATCCAGTATTTTTGGAGGTGTGCACAGCTTGTCTGATCTGTGTACCCACCTTTTTAAATCTTCAGGTGTTACTATGGTGGCACTCTTTGCCCCTGATGAAGTTATTAAACTCACATTTTTCGAACACTCAGGTACCTCTTTTCTGGGAGTGCCCTTTACTGGACTTCTGATAGGCAAGTCCATGAGAGATATTGTGGAATCACAATCACTAAATTGATCCTCAATTATTACTGGAGCTTCAGGTTTTGGAGGATTCACAGGAGTATTTATAGGAGTGGGTGCAGGTATCAGTGGAGGGCAATTTCCTTGAGTACCATATAATGGAACTACTGGACCAATTGTTACAGGAATAGTCAATGAATCAGGATGTACCTTTATCTGAGTTATTTTCTTAATCAATTCTGCTCTAGTTTTCTCTAAAGCTTCCTTTTCTTTGTCGTGAAGTATTCTAGTCGGGGTCAATTCATGCATAACCTGCGGTACTAATGGAGTTTGTGGTGGTGCACTTGGAGGGCATCCACTTGACCCTTCCTGATATGGTGGGGGGTTCCTCAACATTTCCTCCATAAATTCGTCTTCTGAATCCTCATTTCTCATTAAATGTTTTGTCTTTTCTGTGCATTTGCCTCCTGATTTCTCTCCTTCTGTGAATAATGGATACAGTCCCTCTGTAAGCATCGCCCTTCTCCATTGTTTCATCTGACCTTCCCTAGTCTCACGTAAATATCTGGGGAAAAATCCTGGATAACTCCTATTACTTCGAGATCGGTCACGTTCAAACGCCTCAGTCTCCCACTCTTCTAAAGCTTCGTATTGAGTTAATCTAGGTCTAGGTTCTAAGTCATTCATCCTTAATCTCAAATTTTGAAGAATTCGCCCTTTCAACGTGCCATTCTCAGGAAATGCTAGTACTCCATCATTTTTGGTATATTCTATCCAATTTTCTATCCATATACAAGTATGGTAACCTCTCTCCATCATCATGAATGAAGCGGGCGTTTTGGCTGGGGGAATAATAATTCCCTCCCTAGTCTTGATTGGTTTGTCCTTTTTGAAATAATTCTTAATCTTTTGTAAAAATGACATCTTTCTCTTTTCTCCATACATCTTGGGTAAATATCAGTGTATAAAATTATATTCTGCAAAGCCTAAATATCTCCTATCCGGACGAGTTCCTGTTAAAATCGGATCGCGTTTTAACATGCAATCCTTTTCCCACTAAGAATTTCGCTTTTATAATTTCAACCAATCAAATGTCTGTTAACTTTTATTTCTGAACCAATCCTTGCGCGGCCTTTTGGTGACGTTTGTCTGTCAACCCCTCCTTTACAATCTGCGCTTCTCTGTCCCTCGCTGATTCAACCAATCCCAGCGCGGCACCTGTGACGTCAGTACTGCTCCTGACTACTGACCCCTCCTTTACAAGAGTCTCTCCACGCCCGCAGATTCAACCAATCCCAGCGCGGCGTTTTGTGACGTCAGCTCCCTCTCCGGCAACTGACCCTCCCTTTACAAAAATCTTACGCAAAACTTATTTCTTCTACAATTAATTAAATTTCAGTAACAACATAAAACATTCGCTATTGTGCCAGTTTCTCTAAATTTGAAAAGATAGTTTCTCTCACACTTAGAAAAACCTTTCCGTTTACTAAAACATACACTACGAGTAAAACCCTTCCGTTTACTCTTCAAACAAGCTTCCGAAATACCTGTTACTTCTTCAATGTTACCCTTTCTAGGTGATATAACATCAAATTTTCACCAGCGTACTCCTTTGCTATTACTTACACGCATAGAGTCCCTAACGAGTACTGATAGCCCTGCTTAACTTTTCAGTACTATTTCTGCCTGACAGATAACCTCACTGCAGTATGGCTTCCACTTGCCACCCGCTATTCTTTTTACCCCGGGGTATTCTGGACAACATAAAACAAACTCTAAAATAAGCGGATGTTAGTTCATAAAATACAAGATAAAATTCTCATTACCCAATTAACAAAATGTAACCATCCTCTGATTACCAGAAAACTGATCCAGCGCAATATTAGCAAACAGCATTCATACATCAGATACTCACTTGGGCCCATACATTCATACTACACTAATACTTACGCTGGGTGTCAGATATACTCTCTATCAAAATCCCTGCTACCAATTACCTTCTGATTGAAGAGTAATGACTTACCAATGGATCTTTTGCTAATTGGGAAGTTTAAAATGAGTGACATTCATTACAGTTCATAATCCTGAAATAACCACTGAGTCAGGAAGTTTTAAAATGTTTATCTAAAGTTTTAGCAGAGTAAAATACAGAAAACCACGGTACTTGATCGAAATACCCAAGAAAAAGGCATAGAAATGATTTTTGCTAATAAATGACGGTGTTTAAGGAAAAGGAGAGGATAGAGACAGCAGCGCAACTAAAGGTTGCAGTATAGTTACCTAAATGCGAGAACCAAAACCCCTTAGCCAGGGAGTTGGAAAGAATAGGACCCAGGAAGGATGAAGAGCAAAGCCCTCCTTCAGGATCAGGACAGGACCGGTGACCTCTCTATAACGACGCCTGCGCCGTTCCCCTCTCTGGTATTCGGCTTCTCCTCGATTCTCCCGTCTAATGGACTCTGCCGCCCCCTCCTCAGGACCTCTGCAATCGATCAGCTTAGCAGCCTGGAGCTCTTCTGTTCTTCGTGAACGCCTGCTCTCGTGGAATCTTGCTCTGACTAATTAGCTAATGCTATATTCTATTATACCTTCTACACCCATGTACCTCCCCTTAATGTTGCCAAAATATGGGACCACTACTTCTGATTGGACAGGGACAGGGGGTGGATTCTCGCACCATGTCAAATTTGGCCTAAATTGTGAAGCCTATTGTTTTTAGCTTCCCACCCCTTCAAATTAATACATTCACTTTATTTCCCACCCGTCTCATGACAAATGTAATACAAATTTTATTCAAATGTATCGAATTGCGGCGGAAAAGCAAAGTAGAACATCTTCGGCCAGCGGGTCATGGCCTTGGGTGATGTCCAAGTTGACTTCACTTTGGCAGGCATACAGGACACATGCGCAGAATCATCTGTCTCTCGAGTTTCAAGTCACCAACCCAGGCCCAAGTTTTACAAGCTAATAAAATGCAAGAAGAAAATATTAAAATCTCAGAATAAAAGGTTTCACTGTATGCCCACTTTTTCTACTCTATTCCCATTTAATTATAAATTCTATCCCGCATTAGTAGCGTTAAGAAACGACAATTTAGTAATGACATAAGAGCAAGCTAAAGCATGTGAAAACATTAAGCGGCCATTTTAATGCACACTGCGCAGAAGCAAAGATTTCCCACCAAGCAAAGAAAGATGTCACACCATGTGATCAGGTTGCGACATGCGCAGTGAGGTTCCCGCGCTTTAGCGGCCATTTTGGATTACAGACAAGCGTTATTCATTAGTAAAACACATAGGCAAGCTTCTGTCCCTCTTGTGTTTGTGAATGCAAAGGTTAATATTAACAATACAAGTTTTAATAAATTAATACTGTGAGGAGGATTGAATACAAGCAAGTTTCATTTATGAAACCTTGCTCCATCAGGGGCCATATTTACAAGGACAGGAAAAGCCACCCAGGGTGGCTTTTCCTGTCCTTGTAAATATGGAGCAGTAAAATACGCCACCAATACGTCACAAAAAGTGACGTACTGGTGGCGCAGGGAGCTTGTAAATCTGCCCCTATAGTGCCTAGAAGAAAAGCGTTTTTGTGAGGATCCACACGTTTGGTAGCCTGGTTCAAGCACAAAGCCCTCCCACAGAGAAAACTGCATTTGTACATGAACAACAACACTAAAACAATACCGTTAATATCAGAAGTTTAATAAACACTGTTTTTAATCAAAGCATTCTCTGGCAGCAATAATGTTAGCACAACAATGTCTTGGCATTGATTTTCAAAAATTGCCTGTAGTGGGCAAGACTACATTTTTGGACTGAAACAAAGCAATGCCTCCACAAATGTTTTTTTGTTCAAATCTTTTTATTAAAGATACAGAAAAAAAAAGGAGAAAGAAGGAAAAGAAAGAGTTCGGTCGTTCACAGTACTGGTGTCCAGTATTAACATTTACTCTACATCTGATCCGATTTACAATATCACATGTTCCACATCTGATAAACAGTAGGTATATTGTATTTGGCATTTAACTTTTAACCATGTTTCTGAGCTAAGCGACTGGAAATAAGAAACAGAGCATTCTTTATAAATAATGAGAACCCTAGAGTCAGGAGAGAGGGGGGACAGAAGAAAGGGAGATTGCTTTAGTGAGTGTGTTGGGGGCTGGATAGCGAGCCTTCTATATGTACCATCTGGTCTATCCCCCAGAGCTCCTCTGCGTGTGAAGGTAGGAGGTTATCCTCAAAGGCTCAGAGTTTTGGTGGCTGGAAGCAGGCGTACTCCAGCTTAGAGAAGTAATCTACTAGTGGCTGCCATGTGTTTGTGAACCTGTTCTTGCTATAGGTTATCCGTGTTGTGAGAAGTTTCATCGCCATGGTATGCCACAGACGGGTGAACCACAAGGATACAGGCGGTGTGTCTGTTTTCTTCCAGTACACCGCTATTGTCTGTTTGGCTGCTCCATGCATATGGGATATTATACGCCAATCCGCTTGAGTCATGGCAAGGAGGGCCATAGGCCTAAGACCCAGGATAATCACTGTTGGATTCTCAGGTATAGGGTAGCCAATTACCTCCTTGATATGACTGAGGATCTCCTTCCAGTAGGTGGCAAGCAACGGACAGCATCACCACATGTGAAGGAAATCCCCAACCGCGCTCTTGCATCGCCAGCATGTGGGTGAGGCTTTGGGGAACATTTTATGGAGCCTTTGAGGGGTGTAGTACCACTGTGTCATAAGTTTATATGCAGTCTCTCGCTGAGGTATGCTTCTAAATATTCTCGGTATGTCCCGCCAAAGTTGTTCCCGTTGCTTGGGGTTAATCTCATCTGCACTGATTGATTGCCAATGTGACTGGTATGTGTGGGGTTTAATCTGAGTTTAACGTTGCAGTACTTGATATGTATGGGAGATAAGGCCTCGATATCCGTCGTATGAGTGGACCCGTGCCTCGAATGGGGTACAGGGCCGAGTTGCCCCCTGTATGTTGAGTGGCGTCTGCAACCAGTGCCAAAGTTGAAGATGATGAAGTCGCTCTTCCTCTGGGAGATGGAATTCCTGTTTACACTCCTCGAAAGTTTTGAAGAGATCTCCCTCAAAGAGATTTCAAATTGTCCGGCATTCACCTTCCACCCATGCTGGGAAAGAGTGGGGCTGCATTGCTGGCAGGAAGTTTGTATTACGCGCCAGAGGAGTATTAGGGGACGGAAAGGAGGTAAGGCCCCTGGGTATTTCAATTTTGTCCCAGATTTCCAGTACTGTTTTTGTAGGTGAAGCTACATAGGCACTACACGCGGGAGCCACGCCAGGTCCCACAGGGGTCTGCACGCCACTGCTCTATCCATGTGGAGCCAAGTTATCTCGCTTTCACGAACCACCCACTCAGAGATATAACACAAGTGTGACGCCCAGTAGTACTCTAGTATATTGGGCCATGCTAGTCCTCCCCTGTCCCGAGGCAGCATGAGTAATTTGTTTGAAAAGCGTGGTCTTTTTTCCCCCCATATGAAAGTGGTGAGTTCACGTTTTAGGTGTAAGATATGGGCTTGTGGTATTGACGTGGGCAGTGTTTGGAATAGATATAATATTTTCGGCAACACTGACATCTTAACTGCATTAAGTTGCCCCAGGCACGATATAGGTAAGGACTTCCACTTTCTCAGGTCCTCCATGATTGCTTTTTTATATTCTTACCAGTTTGCCTGCGCCCATGTACGTACTGTGGGGGTTAGGTTAAGTCCGAGGTATCTAATTGAGTGTTCGGCCCATTGGAAAGGGGGATTGTAAGATTTAGCGCCCAGGATTTGGTGTGGTTGATTTTAAGGCCAGATGCTGTCTCAAAGGCTTGTAGTAAAGTGAGGAGAGCTAGCAGTGAGGTACGCGGTTTCGACTTCGTAAGTAATAAGTCATCTGCGAATAGGGCTATTTCGTGTTCCACTCCTCCAAGGGTGATGCCGCTAATGTCGCTTGATTGTCTTACTGCTATAGCGAGAGGTTCTACTACTAGAGCAAAGAGAAAGGGGGAGTGCGGGCAGACTTGCCTGGTGCCCCTGTGTATATGTATTGGGTTCATGAGCTGGCCATTTACCCTAACCTGGGCTTGAGGGGAGGAGTATGACGCCATTATCCTAGAGGTCATCATGGGTCTCAGCCCTCTTCTTTGTAAGACAGTCCTCAAGAATTCCCAGTCTACTCGATCAAAGGCTTTTTCCGCGTCTAATGACAGCAGACAGGCGGGGATGTCCCAATGGTGTGCATTTTCTACTAAGTCCGCTATCCGTCATACATCATCAGCTCCCTGGCGGTGTCGGATAAAGCCAACTTGATCTGGTTCAAGTATGGCTCTAGACGATTAGCTAGTATTTTTGTGTAGATCTTCAGGTCTGTATTAAGAACTGCAATAGGGCAGTATGAGAAACATAGTGTGTGGTTTAGGGATGAGTGCTATTTTGGCCATAGCCATAGAAGCTGACGGACCAGTGGTGTCTGTGAATGAGTTAAAGAGGCGCAACAGTTGGTCTTGGATTTGTGGGAGGAAGCTGCAGTAGAAGTGGACCGGGAGGCCACCCGGTCCTGGCGTTTTACCTAGTGGCAGATCTTTCAGTGCCCGTTTAAGTTCTTCCAGTGTGAGTGGTTCCTCAAGGATCTGCGTATGTTGTTTATATAGCAGAGTCCACTCGCAGTTAGCCAGCACTGCCTGAATCCGATTTGGGTGGCGGTTCTCCTGTGCATAGAGAGTAGTGTAAAAGTCATGAAAAGCTGCTAATTTAGCTTTTTCAGTTGTGGCCCACGTGTCGTCCGTCGTTTTAATTTTCGCTATGTGTGCCTTCGCTGCCTTCTTCCTCAGCCGGCGCGCTAGGATTATTCCCACATTGTCCCCCCATCGTAGTACTTCTGCTTTAGTGCCATTAAGGCACGCTCTGCCTTGTTTGTTCTATATGCCCTTAGTTGACCCCGGAGTAAGGCCAGGCGTCTCTTACTAGTGGTTGAGGGGGTTTCGTGGTCCAGTTTCTCCCGTGTTTTTATGTCGCTAGTCAACTTGTCCTCAACCAGGCGGGCTTCTTGGTTGCACGCTATCGCTATGGATGTTATTAGTCCTCTAGTGGTGGCTTTAAAAGCATCCCACACAACCGGAAATGGAGTTTCAGGGAGATCATTAGTTTTGAAATATGCTGTGATTGCCTCCCTAATTTCAGTTAAATCTACTGGATCGCCAGGATATGCGGGAGAAGGTGCCAGCGAGGTGTACAACGTGGAGAGTGCATGTGGCTTTGCAGCGGTAGCTCTACGTGAGCGTGGTCGGAGACTGAAATGTCTAATATGGATGCCAAGAGTATGTCTCGCACTAGGAAATGAGAGAGAAACAGATAGTCTATGCAGGAATAGGAACGGTGCACATGCGAATAATATGAGTAATCACGTGTATCCGGGGAGTGGTAGCACCAAGCATCTATGAGTCCCAGGTCCCCAATTGCTCTTTTCAAGGAGGCAGACATGGCTCCAGTTCCCTGAAAGGAGTTAGCACTCTGGTCCAGTTCTGCATCCCATACTAAGTTCAGATCTCCCCCTAAGACAATGTGGCTTTCATTCTGCAGTATCTGCTCTCTTAAAAGATCCCTGGTAAAGAGGTCTTGTGCTTGGTTAGGTTCGTAAATGTTACGAAGAGTAAGTGTTTGTGCCCCCAGTTGTACTACAAGTTTAATGTATCTACCCTCCCTACTTTTTACCGCTCGCATGTTACCTTGGATGATTCCTGTCTTACAAAGTATTGCTACTCCAGCTGTCTTCGTAGGTGCCAACGCCCAGCATTGGAGTGGATATTTGGGATGAGCCATGCGGTGGGTGTCCTCTTTCAGGAGGTGTGTCTCCTGTAAGAAAATAATGTCGGGGTCTCTGTGTAGCAGATATCGCCAAATCTGACGGTGTTTGTTAGGGGCGTTGAGGCCTTTTACATTAAGGCAGAGAATCTTCAAGCAGGGGACAGTGGTCATTGTTGGGGTCTAATATGCCCGTCTGTGTTATAGCGTTGGATTGAAAGGGGAATGCTCCTGGAGCTGTGCCCTGCCCCATTGGCCATTCTGTTAGGGCCTACACCCAAGGGGAGATACTTCGAAGCAATCCATCGTTCCAGAAGCTGCAACTGAGGGACCTGCTCACTCAAAGTGTAACGCCCCTCCCTCCCTCCAGCAGGGTGAAAGAAATAAGAAAGAGAAAAAAACATAAAAAATAGAAATTTCAAAAACAATTAGGGGCCAACAAGCCCAACAAGTTCTATTCCAGTCCAAGAATGGGCAAGGCGCCATGGCACAGTCCATTCCAGAGCGGTCACTCTCTTAGGAATAGGGTCAGGGGAAGCGGGTCTCGAGAGGCAAGTACTTCACCAAACAAGGTCTTCCGGCCCGCTGTCTGGTCTAAGCCAGAGTGGAAGGGCGGTTCTTCTCTGCGTATAGTTTCTCATTATCCTCTAGAAACTGTTTCAGGAGTAGCCTACGGGCACTTATTTCAGCGTGCCAGCTATGTTATTCTGATGCAGCCTGTGAGGGAGTGGGTGACGTCTCACCCTCTATGGATCGGAGGTGCTGGATAATGTCTTGTTTAGCTTGGGCAGAGGATTGCCCCCTATTTCTGGCCCCTCGCCGCTGTCTAAGGACCCTGGCCCACTCGAGGCGCGTGGGTTCTCTGTCCAATGGCGGTAAGGGTGAGGGGCTGGTCGCTCTGGAGGACACAGGGAGTTGTAGCAATTGCTTGGCTTCTTGGAGAGAGCGCAGCACCCGGTGTTTGGTCTCCCATGTAAAGATTAAGGCAAAGGGGTGGCCCCATTGGTATTGAATGCTCAGTTCGCGAAGCTTGTCAGTAACTGGTTTAAATTCCCTGCGCCGTCGGAGTGTGGTTGGGGCAATGTCTTGAAAGAGTTGGATGGCAGAACCTGTGTATGTTATTTCAGTTTTGTTCCGCGCTGCCTGTATTATTGCCTCCTTCTCCGTGAAGAAATGGACTCTGGTTAGAATATCAGCGACCAGATCTGAGCGCCCGGGGGTGCAGCCACTCGATGTGCCCTGTCAAATGCTGGTGGGGAAGGTTCGTCGTCTCCTCTGATCTCATGAAGGAGCTCCGCTACAAATGTCATGATATCTGGGCCCTCTGCCCCTTTGGGTATGCCTCTGATGCAAAGGTTATTGCGTCTACTTCTATTCTCCAAATCTTCCTGCTTTATCTGGAGCTCGATTTGTTGTTCCTCGAGGGTAGCCAGTCGTTTCCAGAGGTGTTCCTGGTCTTCCATGCGGTTATCCACTGTCCTTTCGAGATCGTCCACTCTCTCCCCAATTTCAGTTATGTATTTTTTGAGTTCCTTGATGCATGATTTGAATTTGCCATAACGGAATCAATTTCCGTTTTGATTTTGTGTATGAAGTTGGTCATGAAAACTGAGTGAGAGGTTCGGGCGATCCCTCAGGTGCGGATGCCATGGGAGCGGCGTCTGGGGGACCAGCTTTGTTCCACAAGGAGGTCACGGGGTTGTCCTTCAAATTTGCAGCAGCCTGCCTTGGAGCATGGCATAGCCCGTAATCAGAATCACTCTCGGGATGAGGCTTGCCCAGATAATCAGGGTAGATGTCTCAAAGTACCTGGTGGTGTGAGGCAGGACCGCTTCCAGATGGGCAGGCAGCCTTTCTAGTATAGGAGGTAGGTTCCCTTGAGTACAGTATGGCACTGTAGTGTGTTTCCAGGCCCGCTGTGCTGCGCCGCCTGTGCCGATGTCTCAGTGAGTCCCCTTTCTGCGACGCTTGTGCAGATAAGCCTGTCCTTATGGTGAGTTCTCAGGGGAGGGCCACCCCCTCTCAGGATGCTGCCTGCGATTGTACCCTTCTGCTTATGCACGTAACTCCAATGTTACCCCTATGGTGGGGTGATTGTGGTTATCGCAGGCAGCGGCGTGAGGTCTGCAATCGCTCCCCTGGGTGGCTTTTTCTGTGAGGTATTGGCAGACTTGCATGCTAATTTGGAAGGCCCAAGCTCTCACACAATCGGCCTAGTTACCGTGTGGCGTGCGGGGCTCCTACCTTCTGCAGACGGTTGAGCTGCAGGTCTGCCCAGTCTTACAACTTCACCTCATGGGCCCTCCAATAGGGCTTGCCCTCGCGGCGGCTATTCCTTCCGATTTCTCCCTCAGCTATCTCGAAGTCCCTCCGGTCCGCTCCTCGTTTCTTTTCGGGCTGGTAGAGAGCACCCGCACACTCCAAGCTCCCCAGGCCAAATCTGGGGGCTGGCAAAGCTGCTCTCTATGGCGTTCAACAATCTCCCCTCTGGAGACCTATCGTGATTGTCTTCCACCGCGCTAGGGTGTGGCGGCCTCGGTCTCTTCGAATGTGCGCCTGTAGTTGCGTAACCCAGTTTCTGCCCAAGGAGGGGGTCAGGCGCAACTCACCACTCCATCGCGCCTTTCCCCAGTTTGTCTCTGCACCGCTTGTTGTTAAAGTGTCCCGGCTGCGATGGAGTGTGCACACTCACTGGCCCCAGTTGGCGGCCCCAGGTCGTCCCCTAGCAAGGCGCCGTACCTTTATACTGTCGGAAGGCGATCCCCAGCCCTCGCCCCTCTACCTTTGGAGTCACCGCTGTCGTTCTGTTTGTCGGCGTGCAGTTCGCTCTGGGTTTCTGGTGGCCCACCAAGGAAGGGCGCCCACTCGTTCCGCGGCTCCAAGGATGTCGGGCGACTGAAGATGGCGGCTGTGGCTGTAGGCCCCGGGCGCTTCAGTTGCAGCATTGGCCCCCAGGCCCGCCGGTGCAGGGAGCGCGGGCAATTCACTTATCAGCCCTTCCGGTGCCTGTGGCATCCTCGAGGGGGGTCTTCCAATGCCCCGGTGCTGTGTTATTGGCTTTAAAAGGCAGCGGCGGCTCAGAGCTCCCCGGATGCACGTTTCACTCCATGCGCTGCGAGACCACGCCCCCACAAATGTTTTTTGAAGTATCACGTTTGTGTCAACATGCTGTCTTTAACTTGCAGCAAATGTCCTTGTTTGAAAAGTGTCTGGTTTCAAAATGCCCCAAACGCTCATGAAAGGCATCTTGAACTGCAGCAAGCAAGTGACAAAATGCCTTTCTTGACTTAAACTTAATACCACATCCACATGCACTGCTACCACTTCTCCTGATGTTTTTCTTCTAGACAGATAGAGCTGTCTATATTTCTTGTATATATCCTCTTTCTAGTCTAAGGGAAATCCTCAGCAGGTAGGCAATCCTAGTTAGATGCTGGACCCTCTTCACTTTTGTGTGTCACCAAGCAGCTTGTTGTCCTGAAACATAGACAAGCCTTACATCTCAATTAAAGTATATAGTAATTCATCTTACTTACTCCATAACTCTCTCTCACATACCACGCCTTCTGTGTAAGATCCCGGGAGGGGAAAGAGTCTAGGTTGATCTTGGGGTGGAATAATCCTCTCCTCCCTGTCTTAATGGAATTGAAACTTTCCATTACAATAGCTAGGAAATCTTTCATTCTGTGTCAGGACTGGTGGCAAGGACTATGCTTGTTTAAAGCTTACTGACCACCAAATGAGGCTACAACCATGACAGGCTTAAAGTATAACCTCTTAAAAGTTGAGTCAGAGGACCAGTCCGTCGCATTCAAGATGTCTTCCAATCTTCCTCCCAAGAAGAAAGCTTTGGAACCGATAGCTCCTCTGGTCGAGTGTGCCCCAGATCTTCTTGCATTTATGCCTGCCTCCTGCATGACCCAGCGGACCCATCTAGAGATGGTGGGAGAAGAGACCACCTTGTAGGGTTCACAAAAAGAACTGAGCTGTTGCCTTTCTCCTGGAGGGCTGAGATCCTCCTTCATAATCTTGTATGCCTTGGCACATTCAACAACACAAAGTTTTAGGGAATCCGTGAAGGAAGGATACAAAACAAATCATGTATTATATTTTAAGGGTCTAGAAATATGGAAAGGAACCCAGTCCGGGATAAATACTCTTCCTGTTATGTCCAGGGCTCTGACATCTGAGACTCGTCTGCATGAGACCAAATATAATAACATTGCCAATTTTCCCGTCAACTCTTTCCTTAAAAGCTATCTATTGTTCTGCCAAGAAAGGAGCATGTTAAGAACTTTCACATCCCAGAGAGATTACTATCTTGTTTCTAAAGAAAGAGAAAGTCGGATGCCTCTTAGTAGTTTTCTGTCTAAAGGATATTCCCCCATGGGGCTACCCTCAATAGGGTTGTGTCCTGCCAAGGCCGCTGAACAAAAAGTGTTCTCCGATGTGGACAACATCTGCCCCCACGGGATCCAGTGAGACGTTTTAGACAGTTGATGTGCAACTGTTCCTCTTGAGTAGACCATTTTCCGGCGGTGGACAACTCCTCCCACCGGGCCACTCCTGTTGATGTCCAATTCGATCACCAGGTCTGGGGTGAAGCCGAAGATCGCTCTCCCATCCCATGCCTGCATATGGGATAACCATCATCTAATTTCTTCCTAAGGTTCCTCTGATAGAGGCACCTACTGTGAATACATGAGCCCTTTGCGAAGGTGGTACACCTTTAGTTGCTGGAGAGCCCTCTAATGAAGGGGACCTATTAAGATAGTCTGTATGGAGCAGGAAAGGAGGCCCACCAGCTGAGTGATCTGCCTAAACGATGTGCTCAGTTTGCTTAGCTAGTGCCTGATCTTTGATGTCTTTCGAGATCGAAGGCTGAGTGTTGCAGCAGTAAAGTCTATTATGAAGCTTAGAAAGGCAATTCTCTGGGTCAGCGTCAGGATTGACTTTTTATCTTTGATGACAAAACCGAGGCTCTCCAAGAGGCTAACTGCCTGCTGAAGATGTTCTGATAGCTTCACAGGACATTGGTCCATCAGGAGGATGTCATCCAGGTTGACAATGAGGTGAGTACCCTTTGATCAGAGGTGTCGCATCACTGGCCTGAGTACCTTGGTGAAGCACCATGGTGCCGATGACAGACCAAAGGGAAGGAAGGTGAATTCAAAGGTCTGATGCCTCCACTGGCACTGCAGAAACCTGCGATGCTGGGAATAAACCAATATCTTTAAGTAGGCATCCTTCAGGTCCAATTATGCCATCCAGTCACCTGGTGTCAGAATATCTCTAAGGAGGTGAATGCACTTCATTTTGAAATGTTGAAAGACTAGCCATTCATTGATCTTGTGGAGGTTTGTGACAGGACTCTGCCACCCATCCCTCTTCTCTACCTGGAGGAGGTTGCTAAGAAAACCCCTGGGATGTTTAGAGGTTGCGATGTTCTTCCAGGAGAGCTGAAATCTCCTAGCGCTGTAAAAATGTAAGGGGCATTGGCCTTTTCATTTGCACCAGTAAGCCATACAATTCGTTGTAAAAGCCTTGTACTGTCTGAATGACCCAAGCATCCATTGTCAGGGTGTGCAAGATGTGAACAAAACCTACAAACCTGCCTCCTACTCTTAGTTGGGAAGAAGAGAGAATACTTACAGTGAGTGGCACCTTCACTATTGTCTCTGCGGAATTGGCCTGTGGAACCCAATTTACGTGGGTTACCTCTGGAGGGGAAGAAGCCATCAAATCTGGATTGGTCCTGCTAGTGATCCCACTTGGAGCCTTTGAACTCTGGTGGGAGCTTGATGAAGAAAGCAGGTTGCTGAGCGCCCCCTGCTTTGACTAGTCTCTGCAAAAACCTTTGGAGCAAAGATGTCCTAAATAGAGAGTTGGGCCTTGTCAAAAGAAGTAAGGGTGGACTCAAACGTCCCTAACTGCTTGTTAAAGGGGTAGCCAAAGAGGCCTCCTTGCGCTATTGGTCCAGCTTCCGAAGTGGCAAAACCTCTAGATGGAAATAGTGCATTGGCGTTACCCAAAAAGATGCTCGTCTATGGGAACCAGCCCGATAGGATCTCTGGGGAGATGAGGGAGCCAGATTCTTTAGCCTCTTCAGCCAGATCAAGGATATTTGTGAGGGGAACCATAGGGTCTAGGAGTTTGTCTTGCCACTAGCACCAAGACTGATCTATGCCTTTATTGGGGTCACAAATATATTTGGCCGAGAAGGTGGCCATCTTAGTGTCAATTTCCAGGGTGAGCGCCACTTTGTCATCCAAGGATGGACGGGGCACTCAGTCCTGAGGTGGTTACATAATTTTTTATCCTGAGGATTACAGAGTTAGCTGGGAGCGTAGGCAGCCACTGTTTCTCCAGGATCCCACTCTAAGGAGCGAGGGTGGAAGATGTCCTCCGGATCCAGCATATCTGAGAAATAGTTAGACTCAGTCCCGGCCACGGGGACCACAGGAATTGTCATCTTGGGTTGATGAGGGATGCCAGGGTCTGTCTAGCCCCATTTTGCCATCCAAAACCTCCATTTAGTCATTGCCGTCCCTGGGTTCTGGGGAGTGAGGCCTGAGGACATCAGGGTATTGTCCACTCATGAGGTTTGCTCCCAGGGAATGGGTGGTAGGATCCATGGCCTCCGATGCAGAAGCAAGAGAAGGGAAAGTTCTTTTTAACCTATCAAAAGTGTCCAGATCAATGCGAAGATCTTGCTTCCTTTTGACCTGAGTCTTGGAGGGTACTTTGTCTGACTGCCCTGGAAGTAAGGGGAAGTCTGATGATGGCCCAGGTAGGTCTTTTGTCGCAAATAGGGTCCTCTGCAGTTTTTAGCTAGCCTCTTTAAGTTTCCTCTCGACTGGTGCCATGGCTGAGGAAACAGATTTGTATATAGATGTGTCAACTCCCTCGCAAAAGGCATCATCATCATCAAAGGGGAAGTAGGAAAAGTATTTTCTACTCTGAATATGGTTCAGCTAAATCTTGCATGTTCGAGGGCATGTGTATTCTGCGAAACTAGTATAGGTTTTTGCGACCCAAAGGGCTCAAATCAGGTTGCACATCCACAGACACCCAGCACTTTAGAAGAATTTAGGGGGCAACCACCTGGGCCGGTGTCCGAAGTGTAATAATTATAGAGTATGCAGCCATGAAATTCTACAGACCCCAGTGGGCGTGGTAGGTAATACAGACTCCCAGAGGGGCGTGATAGGAAATATAAACCCCTGGTGGGACATTTGACTCCAGGTGGGTGGGTGGGCAGGAGATCAAAGGGTCTGCGGTTGAAGTGTGCAAATTTTTTTCAGGAAGAGGATTCTCTGGAGACAGCGCTCACAGAATGGCGATAAAAGGGCGACTCCCTGTAACTGAGAAAGGGCACCCTTTCATGGTCAAAAGATTGCTCCCTGCCTGATGGTCCTGCACCGGAGCAGTACATTACGATTGTGTAAGGAGCGAACAAAGCATTCCCACGCACAATACAGTTGTAAAGGCAAACAACCATGAATTTCGCATCAAGCAGTCGAAATAAAAGTAGCAGTAAGACAAATATGAGACAAGAACTAGGAGCACTAATGTGTGACTTCTGGAGTAGTGAAGAAAGAGGGGGCATGAGAGCAGATAAAAGACTATGTTTTAAGAAGTACAGGATCAGGATGTGGCTCACAGAGTGGTTTATTCAGCTCTTACATAAGACCCCTGATCTGGCCAGGTCCTCAGCAACTGTCCAAGCCTCTCCCTTCTCATTCTCTATTCCAGAATAGAAGCATGGTGGTTGCCAAGGAGCAGCTGAACCATCACAAGGTGCATTTTACTTTACAATACCATTCCAAATATGTTGACACTATTTAACAAGATATAACATATCCTTTTTCCTTAAACATAAAAACAACATGTAACTATTTGTTTAATTAATAGTCTATGAACATACATAATCCTTCTGCCACACAGGTTTGCACTTTCTCCGTACACCCAGCTCTATTCCATCTTTCCCAATCTCTGACTTATCTTCCCTCACTGTTGCGTCTTTGTTCATCCACACTTTTTCCTCAGTTTTGACACCAATGGCAACCTTCCTAGAATTCCACCATTTGCCGTCAGAAAGTAACAAAGCATTGTCTTTCACCATAACCACCCTTCTCGGTGAAAGAAATTTAGAAACCCCTTTTTTAACTGAGTTCCCGGGACACACTCTTACCAACATGCCTTCCTCATATATCCTTTTTTTGTTACATACTTTGTGGTTGTGTCTTTGTTTGTACTGTTCTTGATTCTTCTCTACTTTATCTCTTATTTAATAATTTTTAATCTCTCTCCGACCACTCCTACCCATCCATGCTGGTACAGCTACAGTACATGGTGCCCTACCTCTCAATAAACTGAATGGAGTTGCACCCGTAGCTGAATGGGGAGTAGTGCGATAACTCCATAACATACTTTTGACCTGGTCTTTCCAATTCAAATTGCTCGACAAAGCTAATTGAATGCATTCACCCAACAAACAGTTAAAGCGTTCTTTGAGACCATTGCCCCGGGACGATAAACCGGCGTTCTATGGTGTTTGATGCCCCATTTCTCCCAAAAATCAGTAAATTCTTTGGATATGAATTGAGGCCAGTTATTAGTAAGAATTTCTGCTGGACAAGAGGACCAAGAGGACCTTCATCAGGAACAAAATCCGGACCAACACCAGCAACTCTAAGCAACTCTTCAACATCATCCAGCAGTTCACCAAACCCCCCAGCGAAGCCACGGACATCACACCGTCCCAGGACCTCTGCAACAAACTCAGCTCCTTTTTCCACCTAAAGATCAAGGCCCTCTACGACAACTTCAGCACACAGACTCCAGAAACCACCCTCCCCCCAGCAACAATAGCCAGCCCACCATCACCACGTGGACACCGGTCACACCGAAGACACTACCTCAGCCATGAAAAGCACCCACTCAGGAGCCCCCATGGACCCCTGCCCGCCTCACATCTTCCACAGAGCCGCCGCCATCGTACCCGAACTACGCCGAACCATCAACACCACTCTCGAATCCGGCATCTTCCCCGATGACTGGAAGCGGGCTGAGGTCAAGCCCCTCCTCAAGAAACCCTCAGTTGACCCGACAGACCTGGAAAACTACTGGTCCGTCTCTCTCCTTCCCTTCACAGCCAAAGTCACGGAAAAAATCATCGACACACAACTGACCACCTTCATCGAAACACCCTACTCGACTCCTCCCAGTCCGGAATCCGCAGCAACCACAGCACCGATACCACCCTCCTCGCCGCTACCGATGACATCCGCATGATACTAGACCAAGGACACACCATGGCCCTCATCCTGCTAGACCTCTCCGCCCCCTTCGACACCGTCTCCCACCACATTCTCACCACCAGACTCCACAACAGCGGCTGGATCCGCTCCTTTCTCACCGGCAGAACCCAACAGATCAGACTCCCACCTTTCCTTTCCGAACCCACGGAGATCAACTGTAGAGTACCCCAAGGATCATCGCTCAGCCCCATGCTCTTCAACATCTACATGGCCCCCCTCGCCGCCATCGTCAGACAGCATGGGCTCAACATAGTATCCTATGCCGACAACACCCAGCTCCTCCTCTCCCTCACGAAGACCCCTGAAGACACCAGACTCAGCTTCCAAGAAGGGATGAAGGACGTTGCAGCCTGGATGAACGACAGCTGCCTAAAACTGAACTTGGAGAAGACAGAGGTCCTCGTACTCGGACTCTCCCCCACCACATGGGACAGCTCCTGGTGGCCCGCCGCCCTCGGAAGCCCGCCCACCCCGACAGACCATGCCCACAGAGTAGTAGTAGTAGGCATCATTCTGGACTCCACCCTCAACATGACTCGCCAGGTCAACACCGTCGCCTCCACCTGTTTCAACTCCCTCTGCATCCTCCGCAAGACCTTCAAGTGGATCCCACCCGAAGCCAGAAAAACCGTCACCCACGCACTCATCACCAGCAGACTGGACTATGGAAACGCCCTCTACGTAGGAATCAACAAATCCCTGCTACAGAAACTCCAGACCATCCAGAACACCACAGCTAGACTCATTCTTGGCACCCCACGACAGGAACACATGACCCAACACCTGCGAGACCTACACTGGCTCCCCATCGAGAAGAGAGTAACCTTCAAGCTACTCACCCATGCCTACAAATCCCTCCATGACATCGGACCCAAATACCTCAACGAAAGAATCTCTTTCCGCGCACTCAAAAGACACCTCCACTCCGCCGACCTCGCCCTAGCAACCACCCCGCACATCCACAGATCCAGAGCCGGGGGAAGAGCCTTATTCTACATTGCAGCCAAAACCTGGAACGAACTCCCAGTCAACATCAGACGCTCCCCAACCTGCACACCTTCAGAAAGAGCCTCAAGACCTGGCTCTTTAGCTGACCCGGAGCTGCTCCCCGCCGCCCCCCAGCGCCTTGAGACCCTCACGGGTGAGTAACGCGCTCTAAACCCCCTGATTGATTAATTGATTGACATCCCTCCCTGCGAAAAATCTCTTCACAGAAATTAATGTCATTATTGGATTTGATTTCTTTAACAAACGCTACTTCAGGCCATATGGTATGATAGTCCATTAATACAATTGCATACCTTTCATTCATGCCTAAGCAATCAAAGGGACCGCAGATATCCATAGCCACTTTTTCCCATACGCTATTAGGAAATTTCATGGGACTTATGGTACTGTCTTGAATAATATGTGACTTGTCCCTACACATGCAGGGAATGCAGTCCCTGATGAATCTTTCAATGTACTTGTCCATCCCTGGCCACCAACAATCCATTCTTACTTTTCTTTTCATGACCGATACACCACCATGACCTTCATGTAGTATAGTCAACAATCTTTCAGCAAACTGTTTGGTACCACCAATTTATCAATATGCTTTATAACACCATCACAAATGGATAATTCTTCCCACACATTCTTGTAGTCTAACAATAAATCATGTCCTTTCCAGCCCATTGGTTCCGGTAATCTTTCTCTTATCTTTACTAGAACCGTATCAGCTTCGATAGCCATCATCCACTCCGTTTTTTCAATGGCGTTGTATGCCCCTGATACCTCACCAACTCCCCATTTTTCGTTCTCTTCATTCAATCAATCAATCAATCAATCAATCATGTCACTTATAAAGCGCACTACATACCCGCGAGGGTCTCAAGGCGCTGGGGGAAGAGGGGTGTGGTGCTGCTACTGATCGAAGAGCCAGGTCTTGAGGAGTCTTCTGAAGGCCAGTAGGTCTTGGGTCTGTCGGAGGTTGGTGGGGAGGGTGTTCCAGGTCTTGGCGGCGAGGTGGGAGAAGGATCTGCCGCCGGCGGTCGTTTTCCGGATGCGGGGGACTGTGGCGAGGGCGAGGCTGGTCGAGCGGAGCTGGCGGGTGGGGGTGTAGAAGCTGAGTCGTCTGTTGAGGTAGGCTGGTCCGGAGTTGTGGAGTGCTTTGTGTGCGTGGGTGAGGAGCTTGAAGGTTATCCTCTTGTTGACAGGGAGCCAGTGCAGGTCTCTCAGGTGGGGTGTGATGTGGCTGCGTCGGGGGATGTCGAGGATAAGACGTGCAGAGGCGTTCTGGATGCGTTGCAGCCGTCTCAGGAGCTTAGCCGTCGTTCCTGCGTAGAGGGCGTTTCCGTAGTCCAGCCTGCTGGTGACGAGGGCCTGGGTGACTGTTTTTCTTGTTTCGGTGGGGATCCACTTGAAGATCCTGCGGAGCATTCGGAGGATGTTGAAGCAGGATGAGGAAACGGCGTTGACCTGCTTAGTCATGGAGAGGGTGGGGTCGAGGATGACCCCTAGGTTGCGTACGTGGTCGGTGGGTGGCGGGGCTGTTCCCAGTGATGTTGGCCACCAGGAGTCGTCCCAGGCTGAAGGGTTGGAACCAAGGATGAGGACCTCCATCTTGTCCGAGTTCAGCTTCAGGCGGCTGGTCCTCATCCATTCGGCGACGGCCTTCATTCCTTCGTGGAGGTGGGCTTTGGTGGTGTGAGGGTCTTTGGTGAGGGAGAGGATCAGCTGGGTGTCGTCGGCGTAGGAGATGATGTTGAGGTTGTGCTGTCGGGCGACGTGGGCGAGGGGTGCCATGTAGATGTTGAACAGCGTTGGGCTGAGGGAGGAGCCTTGGGGTACGCCGCAGATGATCTTGGTGGCCTTGGATCGGAAGGGGGCGAGGCGGACGCTTTGTGTTCTGCCGGAAAGGAAGGATGTGGTCCAGTCCAGGGCCTTCTCTTGGATCCCGGCGTCGTGAAGGCGTGTTCGTAGTGTGTGGTGGCAGACCGTGTCGAAGGCGGCTGATAGGTTCAGGAGGATGAGGGCTGCTGTTTCTCCGTTGTCTAGCAGGGTCCTGATGTCATCGGTGGCGGCGATGAGGGCGGTTTCGGTGCTGTGGTTGCTGCGGAAGCCGGACTGGGAAGGGTCCAGGATGTTGTTCTCCTCGAGGTAGCGGGTCAGCTGTTTGTTGACGATTTTCTCGGTGACCTTCGCGGGGAACGGGAGCAGAGAGATGGGTCGGAAGTTCTTGAGGTCCTTGGGGTCTGCCTTGGGTTTCTTGAGTAAGGCGGTGATCTCGGCGTGCTTCAAGCTTTCCGGGAAGGTTGCTGTCTCGAAGGAGATGTTGATTATTTTCCGGAGATGGGGCGCGATGGCTGTACTGGCTTTGTTGAAGATGTGGTGAGGGCACGGGTCTAGCGGTGAACCGGAGTGGATGGTGTTCATGATCTCGCTGGTGTCCTCGTCGTTGATGTTGGTCCAGGAGAGCAGGCGGTTGGTGGTTGTGGGGGCAGTGGTCTCGGTGGTTGCCGGGGCGGTCGTGGTGTTGAAGCTGTCGTGGATGTCGGCGATTTTGCGGTGGAAGAAGGTGGCCAGTGAGTCGCACAGGTCTCGCGACGGCTGGATGTCGTTGGTGTTGGAGCTGGGGTTGGAGAGTTCCTTCACGATGTTGAAGAGCGCTTTGCTGTTGTGTGCGTTGTTGTCTAGGTGGTCTTTGAGTGAGGCCCTTTTGGCGGATCTGATGAGGTGATGGTGACTGCGGGTGGCGCTCTTGTGGGCGGCGTAGCTGTCCGCTGTCCGTTCGTGGAGCCAGATCTTCTCCAGTTTTCGGCATGTTTGTTTGGAGGCCTGGAGGTCTTCGGTGAACCAGGTGGCTTTCTTGCTGGTGTGGCTGTTGGACGGATTCTTGAGCGGGGCGAGGGTGTTGGCGCAGTCGTCGATCCACTGTCTGAGGTTGCGGGCGGCGGTGTCGGGGTCGGAGGGTTCGGCGGGTGGGCTCAGGGCGAGGGTTGTGGTTAGCTGGTCTTCCGTGACTCTGCTCCAGCAGCGGCGAGGCATTTGTTCGGTGCGGTGGTGCGTGGTGGGCTTCCTGTAGGTGAAGTGGATGCAGTGGTGGTCAGTCCAGTGGGGTTCGGAGGTGTGGTTGGAAGGAGACGTGTGGGCTTGCGGAAAAGATGGAGTCGAGCGTGTGGCCGGCGGCGTGGGTGGGTGTAGTCACGAGCTGTCTGAGTCCGAGGGTGGCGAGGTTGTCGATCAGGGTGGTGGAGTTGGTGTCCTTGTTCATTCCTGTCATCACCTTCTAATGGTAACCTAGACTTGCAGTCTACATTCAGATTTCTTGCTCCTGGAACATACTTCATTTAAAATTATATTCTTGCATGCGATGCAACCACTTTGCTATTCTCGGGGTTGTTTTACCTGCACCCGTTGTGGACTATAGATCTACTAATGGCTTGTTATCCGTGCGCAGTTCAAAGTGAGTACCCCATACATAAATACAGATGTGCTGTACTCCCCACCAACAGGCCAAGGCCTCTTTTTCAACTGCAGAATACGTGCTCTCTGCTCCTTTAAGAGTGCGTGATGCAAAGGCCACTACTCTTTCTTTCCCACCATGTTCTTGCATTAGTACTGCTCCTAATCCATAGCTACTGGTATCAGTGACTACAATTATTTTATCCTTTGGATCACAAGGTTTGAGTGTTACTGCTTTTTCAATATACTTTTTTATGAACTCAAAAGCCAATTGGCATTCTTCAGACCACACAAATTTAGCATTTTTTTTCATTAGCCCCCGCAGAACATGCACCCTTTCACCAAAATTATGTACAAACTTTGCATAATATTCTGCAAGACCCAAGAAAGATCTAAGTTGGTCCTTGTCTTTTGGAGATGGCGCTTTCTCAATTGCCTCTACCAGGCTGTGTTTGGGTTTGATACCTTCACATGTTAATGTATGTCCCAAATATTCCACTTCAGTTCTACATAATTTGCATTTAGGAAGACTAATAGTGAGTCCTGCTTTCTCCAATCTGCTCAGAACTACTTTCAATTGATCATTATATTGGTTTTTGTTCTTTCCCCATACCAACACATCATCTTGGAAAACTAATACATTAGATGTGTCCTTTATCACTTCTTGCATGACCCTCTGGAAAACAGCAGAGGCCGACGCCAAACCAAAAGGCATCCAAATAAATTGGTAGGCCCCTTCAGGTGTAATGAATGATGTCAAATGTTTGGATTTCTCGTGTAGTTTCACCAGGTGGTATGCGCTCGACAAATCTAAAGTGGTGAAGAACTTACCACCAGATGCGGTTGCCAGCATTACATTTATGCGGGGCAAAGAATGCCGATCAATCCAAATGCATTTATTTACAACCCTCAAGTCCACACACATGCAGATTTTTCCGTTGTGTTTTCTATCGATCACTATTGGACTAAGCGATTCTGATGCTTCGATGTGTTCTATCACTCCTTCACTACATAGTCTGTGTAACTCCTCTTTCAATGACTCCCTTAATGCCAATGGAACACTTTGAACTTCATTCACTTTGGGTACTGCAGCTTTCTTCAGAATTATGCGGTGTTCAAATTTATTAGACACCCCAACTTGGATTCAAACAGTTTTAAAAAATCTAGTGACCAATTCCTCCATGGGTTGTGATTCTGTTAATAGAACTTGCAAAGGATGATTGGGATCTAATATGATTCCTAAATTACTCTGTTCTTTCCACCCCAGGAGAGCTTTACCCTTCTCAACTACATATACCTTGCTCTTTGCAGATCTCTCCTGAACGTTTGGGTAATCTATTACCACAGTAATCTATTACCACAGTATCCTTCAGGTATTACATCAGAGGATTCTAATTCACTCAAACCCAGCTTTGCCAAATGACGTTATCTATTATGGTAAATGGTGAGCAGCACAAATGTGCTCAGGCATGTACCTCCTTACCATTCACAAATATTGTACATTTTCATTACTTTTCGTGTTCTTCTTTCATCAGAATTGTATTTCTTGCTACCTGATACTTCGCATATCTTGTTAGGTATTACCTTCTGTTTGGATTATCCTAACTCCTTAACATACCCTGCCGTATTCTCCATACGATTTGCAATCTCAATAGTCCTCTCCAAAGACCGGTCTTTGAGATCTAACAATTTTTCTAAAATTCTTAAATTTGAAATCCTATTTATTAGTTGGTCTCTAATGGTCTGATCACTTAGATCTTTAAATTTGCATGAACTTGCTAATCTTCTTAAAGTTGCTACATACTGACTGATAGACTCTCCTGGCTCTTGTGCATGTGAAAAAAAACAGGTGTCGTTCTACCACTATGCTAACCTTCCTTCCAAAATTTTCCTCAAGTGCTATAACAGCATCTTCATATACATCTTCGTCATCCTCATTATCTGATCCGTCTACATTTCGGCCCCTTGCTGTAGGTTTAGGTAGGGTTTTCAATACCCTTCTACCCTCTACACCCAAACGATGTTTTAAAATGACCAGTTCTCTTTTTGCTATGTAGTCATCACCACCTATGGCTTCCAAGTAAGTTTGGAATGACTCCTTCCAGTCCTCCCAAGGCATACAAGAGGAACCTGAGTTTTGTAAAAACAACGGTGGAGCAGGTACGATCTGAGCTGCCATGGCTCTATTCTTATGTAGTGTTTTCTTATTACTAAGTTAAACTCCACTTAAATATCACCTGAAGATGAGCACTTAACTTTTGCTGACCATAGCAGCCTAGTCGCAGTTGACCAACTAGACAAAATATACACCTTCAACAAAAGAAAAAAATACTTTGATAAATTCAAAAGAAAAAGGAAGGAAGAAGAAAAAAACTTTACCACAGTACTTTGCTAATAAGAAGCGTGCCTATTGCTGTGATAGGCAGGACTATGGTGTGCCTATCACCGTTTCTCAGTTTCTTGGTGAACAAAGTCTTGTTTTAAATGAAGCGTGCCTATCGCTGTTGATAGGCAGAGATGTGGTGTGCTTCACTGTTGCTTATTTTTTTGTGTGTGCGGGATCCTGCGTCTCCTCCAGCATATTGCATAGACCAGCCGATCCGCAACTGGACACTGCTTTCGTCCTTCTGGGTTTCCAAAATGGCGGCACGACGTTACGTGAACTACGTGTTGTTTTCCCAAGATGCTGTGCAGCACGCACGTCACTGCTACACAGGAGATCCTGCGTCAGCTCTGCTTCACCCGCACCTGGTCTGCCTTTTCAAAAGTCGCCACAGCGATGCACAAGTTCCACGCAGCACGCTCTGAACTGCCTACTCCACGGTAACCATGGAGTCCGGTAAGCCGCTTCGCCGCTCGCGCTACTTTTACAACTTTAAAGCCCGTACCGTTTCAATTGCTGGGCCAAAGTTACCTTGCGCTGACTTACTGGTTACCGCCGTTTTCCTGTACTTCTGGCAGATGAATTCCCTGTTTCCTCCATTTGATTCTGTCCCATAATGATCGGTGGCTAATCTTGTCATCAGGGGTCGAAGTCACACAGTCTTAGGCTGAAATGTTCTCAAATTATTGGTTTTCTTTAGTAGTCCTGAACTCCTCAAAGTCAAAATCCCATCTCATCACCAATTTTTTAGAAGTAGAGGATCAGGATGTGGTTCACAGAGTATTTATTCAGCTCTAACATAAGACCACTGATCTGGCCAGGTCCTCAGCAACTGTCCAAGCCTCTCCCTACTCATTCTTTTTTCCAGAATAGAATAAGAATTTTATATAAAAAGTTTGTCAAATTTGCAATACTTTCCCTGTGGATTTTTTTTTTGCACAGCACTCCTAACTTTGTCATGATTTCTAATAATAAACAGAGGTAGTTGTTAACAACAACAGAGAGGAAACTGCTCTGAACAGTGCAGTGCCAACAGCAGCATCAGCCACACTCTCCCCAAAAACTGCTGCCTGAACCATCACAGAAATCAGAAAGTTGGTGAATTCTAGTTAGCATTAACAATTCTTAAGTTTAATGTCGGGTCAAGTCAATGGGATCAAGTCAAAAGCACTAAGAAGAACAAACAGAATAAACATTGAAACAATCCCAAATTCTCATAAATAATCAGTTTAGCAGAATTTTTCTAAATAGATCATTTCTTTTACCTTACGCCTTTGAACTTAAAATGTGTTTGTTTCTTTGCATATTTGTATTTTATTTCTTGTTGATGATGGAGGTTTGTCTCTGACTTGTATTCCTGGGACCATATTATGAATATGGCGCATTGTCCTTGTCCTTAGAATTAATGCACTGCTCCAAGGGCAGCCGTGAACTCGCGCTGTCCTGGGGACAGAGGATTCAAGTGAAATATGGAGCAGCTGTTTAAAAGCTGCTCCATGTTTGATTGTGCAGGCTGCAACCTCTCTGCACTCTAAAGGGGATTAGAGATCCCCTTACAGGTGGGTGAAGTGAGTGACTGCACTCGCTTGCAGGTGGATATCTGAGCGGTCCATGGGACCCCATTTCTCCCCTCAGAGGGCTGCTTTTAGGAGGCACACTGAAAGTGTGCCACCTTTGTGTTCCGCACTTTCAGTGCATTCCTCTTAAAGGCATGTTTGCCTCAGGGCCCACATGGCTAATACAGTGCAGGCGCAGATGCAAAGTGATTCCCTCATTTTAATAGGGCCACACCCCCATGCAAATGAGGGCACGCCCTCTCATGATAGCGCTGGCGTAACATGTGCGCCAGTGCTATCTGTATTACAGAATGGGACACAATAGGGTCTGCGGCCCCTTCTGAAACACCATTGTGCCCCGAGGTCGCTCAAAGCAGGTGCACACGCCCGTTGCACTCCGGTGACACAATGTATAATACGGCCCTGGTGTTCAAAAAAAGCAGTTTATTTGTTGTTCTATGCTCATCACCTTTTTCTGTTACACATGGTTGATGATGGTTTTATGTTTCCCTGATTTGTTTTGTGGCATTAGGTCCAAATGCTTTCAACACAAACTTAGCTTGTATCTGAAAAAGGAAATTCATAATGATGTAGATCTGATACCTCAATCTAAACCTTGCCTATAACCTTTTACTGGCTAATTTAGAATACTGGTTACAAGGACTTCCGCAACTGATATTGAGACGTCTATCCTCTCTAGAGCAGTGGTTCTTAACCTGTGGTCCGGAGACCCTGGGGGTCTGCCAGACCCACTCAGGGGGTCCTTGTTGGAAAGTAGTTTATTAGTAGGTGCAGATAGGTACCTGCAACTAGCAATAACACCACAATCAGAAATAAGTTCCAGTCAAGTCTCAATGATTTAATCAATGGTCAACCCTTGTTATCTTGGCTGACAAGCAGACAGGTTTAACATGGAGACAAGTGTGTGAAGCATTTAATATCACCAAAACAGTGAATAAGTAAGACACAAAACACAATAAAAGTCCAACACCAATGTATAAAAATAGAGAATATACCTTATCTCTAAAATTACACCAAAATGACAAAAATCCAAGGTATGGCACCGGAGATATGAATTTTTGAAGAATAAATGCAACAATGTGCTTTCTAGTGCCTGAAACTAAAATGTGCCAACCGCGGCTATCTGGTTGCACTGGACAGGGACCAAGTCAAAGTTTTAGGCCGACAGCAGTGGAGTGCGCATCAGATACAACGAGTGGTTGGGGCCGGTCACATTTTTACCTTCGCACTTAGTCACTTTTTTGAAGCTTTTGTCTCTCGACATCGAGCGATCAGCTACGGCAATCCGGACTTTGGTTTGATGACAGCAACCTGCTGCAGCGAGATGCCTCAGTGAGTCCTGTAGGTCTTTTTCTTCGTTGTTGGCGTCAAAGAGCTCCGGAGCTTTTAGCAGGGCAATCTTTCATGGTTAGTCCGAGTCGCGGTTCAACATCGCCGGCTTGACTATCGTCGTCGAGGTCGGTGGACACATGGAGCTTTTGCCAAAAAGTTGTCCAAAAGTTCCCAAACTTTCAGAACTTCTGCTGAAAGGTCCTTTGAGGGCCTTGAAGTGTCCACAACACCAGCCAAGGGTCCAGAAGCTCTGATTTGCCTCTTAGGGTTTGGGACTACAATTCATGCAATGCACCTGGTCAAATCCAGCAAATCCCAGGTGAAGCTGGTCAGCTGGGCTTGTCCTTGTTGGAGATGATGCAGGTGACTTCTTCCAGCACTTTTCCTCCTGTTGCTTATCAGGGAGTCCACTCCTTGATCTTTGACGCTAGGCAAAGTCCACGCTTTGTGAAGCCTTGAGAGTGCAGCAGGTGCAGTCCTTATGAGTACAGTCCTCTCTTGTGCAGTCCAAGGGATCAGCTCTTTCTTCTGATGTTTCCAATCAGAGATATGAGGTCCCATATTTATTCCAGATTCTGGGCTGGCAATGAGGGGGAACCCCCAACCAATGGAGTTTGAGTTGCCACCCTCTGTTATGACCACTTCCTGGGAAATGTGGCATATTTCAGTCCCAGAATGCACATCTCGACAAAAATCAAAACAGAGAAAATCTCTCGTTGGAGTTCATGTCTGGCTAACCCAACCCACCGCACAGGTGTGTCTAACTTTTCCTTACACTCCCCTTCCAGCCCCTCTCCTAATCAAATTAGAGGGGTTCCCATCTGGCTGGGGGTGCAGGAAGTGGGGGTGGGCCTGGTTCTTATGCTATCTGTGCTTCTCCCTTTGAAGACCAGTTTGGCTACCCTGTCCCCTTCCTGGCCTCTGCAGGCAGCAGATCGCCTCCTGCCAGATGGTTCTATTCTTTTAGCCCCAGGCGTCTTCACACCTAATCAGGTTAGGCTCTCCAAGGCTGGCTATCAGAAGAGGCTGCTACAGGGCTATTTCTAAAACTACTTTCCTGCAATAGTTATAATAAATCCAACTTTGGCAAGTTGTTGGATATATTGTAACGATTATTTTGATACTTTGAATTAAGTTGCTAGCTCACTCCTATCAAAAGTTAGACTTTATTAAAGTTTAATAAAGCCTTCTCATGTTAGCCTCTGGAGCTAGCAGCACTACAATGGGGAAAATGGAATTGGCAGTTTTTCCCTCACCAGGGCATATGAAACATATTTTATAATGTCCCTGCTTTTAATTACCCCCTTTGGGGCACCTAGGGCTGACCTTAGGGGTGACTTATATGTAATAAAAAGGCCGTTTTGGACTTTGGAAGTACTTTTAATTCCAAAGCCCAATTTGGACGTAGTTTTATTTTAAAAGCTTCCTGCAAGGCAGTGCTGGCCTTAAAATGACACTAGACACCACAGCAGTGCTCACTTAAGGGCATTAAATCCACTGGGGTCCCTAAACCTCCCTGCCCTATTATATACTAGGGGCTTACAGTAGGGTATATTGGCCAATTATAATTATACCAAACACTATATACTTTTAAGGAAAGAGCACTGGCCCTGGGCCTGGTTAGTAGAGCTCAGTGGCTTTGAAATGACATTAGATACCACAGCAGTGCTCACTTAAGTGCATTACATCCACTGGGGTCCCTAAACCGCCCTGCCCTATTATATACTAGGACTTTACAGTAGGGTGTCTTGGCCAATTATAATTATACCAAACACTATATACTTCTAAGGACAGAGCACTGGCCATGGGCCTGGTTATCAGTCAAAAAATGGGGGTGATCAGGGCAAAAAGGATGACTTTCCTACAGTCTGCAACTTTATTACAACATTAAATAACATTGCAATTAATACATTAAAATTAATAACGCATATAAAAATACTTTTGTAAAATTGAAAATGTGAAAACTTTTTCTAGATTTGATTGTAAATTAAACAAAATATTTCAGTATTTGAGCATTTGTTTGTTATATTCTTCTTTTTGTTTTGTTATTGTGTATTATTTTGAGGTTCAAATCATAGAAGTTGCTTACGCAGGTGGTCCCCAGCTTCCAGTAATGATTCAGGGGGGTCTACAGAAGTCAAAAGGTTAAGGTACATCCTCCAAAACAAAATAGAGTTATTGCTAACATGCCCCAGGAGCCAAAGCCATATATGCAAATGTATCGAATGTTCTCCAAACAGAAACTGCAGGGAATTTAGAAAGATGCATTGAAATTAATTTCCAGGTTGTATGTGGTCAAATATGACCTTAAGCATTCTCTAAAAAACTCCTTCAAGCTTGAAGCTGTCTTCATTCCTATAAATCTTATGATGCCTGATTAAGGAAAGGAGCCTCCCCAGGGACCAGTGAATACGCCTATGAAATCATCTCAGTTGCTTGGACAAATAAGCATTCCTCTTTTTTATTTTGTGTCTCAAAACTGTTCAACGCTCTCAATTTGAGCCCATATTTAACATGCATAGCCGGGAATTTGTTTCATGTGCAAATGCAAATACTGTTAAAAAACATTTTGTGGTCTGTATATCTCCCCAATGTTCCTATTCTGAAACACTATCTACAGTGCACCTTAGCAGCCAACAACATAATCAGGGAGATTGCCGCCTCGTTAGTACCACCTGGAGCTTGTCCCTTAAAGGGTTTAGACATATACCTGTGGAAAATGCCTCCTTTCTGGAGCCACCTGTATCTGCAGATACACATCTGTAGCATGATTGGCTCTACAACCAGGCTCTAGCATGGAGAACCCATACCAAACAGCACTCTCTAACGTGACATTTGGTGAAATGACACCATTCGTGGGTGGATGCTTCTGCTATATATAGGTTTCTAAGAAGAGGTCTGTCTCCATATTGTCTGTTCCTCCGAGCTAGAACTTGATTTTCTGCACAGGTGTATATTTTGAGGGTATTCCAGGAGATAGTACCTGTTCTAACTTCAACAACAATCATATGTTGAACCTCCTTCTGAGCCAAGTCCAGACTAGTTAGATGTTTAAGCCCATTCACCGCCACTTTATAGGTCAACCTTCTGACTATTTTCCCCTTCAAAGATTTTAGCAACCATGTGTTATCACATCACTTGGTTTAGGGTTATTTTCAATCTACACGTTTGTAGACCCAAATGTGAGAGTCAAAACTTGGTTGAAATTGAGTATTTTCGGTGGGCATTATTTATCATTTCCCTCTAAGTGCAAGGCTAAAAGAAAGAAACCCAATGGGATCCTATACGTCTAGTTATCACACTTCACTTGTTTCAGTCCTGTTTATACACTTCTTTATCTCTGGGCATTTGTCAGTACTTTATGACCCTATATAATATCTATTCTAAGCCAGAGGTGTCTAAATGTTGGCATCATTAGGGCAAAAAAATACATGCTCTGTTGTCAGCGTAGCAAGACTATGACTAGTGTCTCCAGTAAATGTTCCAGCGTTCAGTTAAAATAGATGAAGGAAGGGCTCGCTTCCTTCTTTACGAACCATAATACTGAATGGCTTGGGGTCCTTGTAAAAAGGTGCTGTATAGACTCCGCTCACACATGTGACATTAAAATAACTTTATTCCTTAGATCCTGGCACAACACACAGGCGCTTCTTCCCTTCACCGGCCCAACCGACAAACTAACCTCCAACCCTCAACGTTCATTCTCCACTACATTCTGCCCATCTTACCATGTCATGCCATACGTCATGACGCTGGCACTGCACAATCCCAAAAGGTGCATTTCTTTTTATTGCTAGAACTCCAACTGTTTGCCCCTGAGAAGCCCGTCAGATGTGGAGGTCTGTATCTCTTGTGCTGTATCTCCTCTGGTCCCCAATCTGATAGCAAAGAACCTGCCCGTATTTCTCCTTATTTGGAGTCCCGTATCTTGACGGTAAAGTGCCCTGGCTGTATCAGCACTGTATTAACATCTCCCCTTTAGACGTGGTCTACATCATAACATAGCTGGTTGTACCTGTTGTGTCTGATATTCATTTCTGAAGTCAGAGTTGTTATGTCTTTATTCATTCTTAAGGAAGTCATGCCAACATTGTGGTGAGGTATGAACCCATGACTGCATTATTTAAAAAGCATTGATTCCTCTCTGCTTTCTCCTGAATGTTTAACATTTTCTGGTCTCATGGTGTGAGTATAATGATTCAAGTAGAAGAGAGAGAGATAGTAATATATGTATCTCTCTACTTTATAGTAATATATGTATCTCTCTACTTTATAGTAATATATGTATCTCTCTACTTTATAGTAATATATGTATCCCTCTACTTTATAGTAATATATGTATCTCTCTACTTTATAGTAATATATGTATCTCTCTACTTTATAGTAATATATGTATCTCTCTACTTTATAGTAATATATGTATCTCTCTACTTTATAGTAATATATGTATCTCTCTACTTTATAGTAATATATGTATCCCTCTACTTTATAGTAATATATGTATCTCTCTACTTTATAGTAATATATGTATCTCTCTACTTTATAGTAATATATGTATCCCTCTACTTTATAGTAATATATGTATCTCTCTACTTTATAGTAATATATGTATCTCTCTACTTTATAGTAATATATGTATCCCTCTACTTTATAGTAATATATGTATCTCTCTACTTTATAGTAATATATGTATCTCTCTACTTTATAGTAATATATGTATCTCTCTACTTTATAGTAATATATGTATCTCTCTACTTTATAGTAATATATGTATCTCTCTACTTTATAGTAATATATGTATCCCTCTACTTTATAGTAATATATGTATCTCTCTACTTTATAGTAATATATGTATCTCTCTACTTTATAGTAATATATGTATCTCTCTACTTTATAGTAATATATGTATCTCTCTACTTTATAGTAATATATGTATCTCTCTACTTTATAGTAATATATGTATCCCTCTACTTTATAGTAATATATGTATCTCTCTACTTTATAGTAATATATGTATCTCTCTACTTTATAGTAATATATGTATCCCTCTACTTTATAGTAATATATGTATCTCTCTACTTTATAGTAATATATGTATCTCTCTACTTTATAGTAATATATGTATCCCTCTACTTTATAGTAATATATGTATCTCTCTACTTTATAGTAATATATGTATCTCTCTACTTTATAGTAATATATGTATCTCTCTACTTTATAGTAATATATGTATCTCTCTACTTTATAGTAATATATGTATCTCTCTACTTTATAGTAATATATGTATCCCTCTACTTTATACTAATATATGTATCTCTCTACTTTATAGTAATATATGTATCTCTCTACTTTATAGTAATATATGTATCTCTCTACTTTATAGTAATATATGTATCTCTCTACTTTATAGTAATATATGTATCTCTCTACTTTATAGTAATATATGTATCTCTCTACTTTATAGTAATATATGTATCTCTCTACTTTATAGTAATATATGTATCCCTCTACTTTATAGTAATATATGTATCTCTCTACTTTATAGTAATATATGTATCTCTCTACTTTATAGTAATATATGTATCTCTCTACTTTATAGTAATATATGTATCTCTCTACTTTATAGTAATATATGTATCTCTCTACTTTATAGTAATATATGTATCTCTCTACTTTATAGTAATATATGTATCTCTCTACTTTATAGTAATATATGTATCTCTCTACTTTATAGTAATATATGTATCTCTCTACTTTATAGTAATATATGTATCCCTCTACTTTATAGTAATATATGTATCTCTCTACTTTATAGTAATATATGTATCTCTCTACTTTATAGTAATATATGTATCTCTCTACTTTATAGTAATATATGTATCTCTCTACTTTATAGTAATATATGTATCTCTCTACTTTATAGTAATATATGTATCTCTCTACTTTATAGTAATATATGTATCCCTCTACTTTATAGTAATATATGTATCTCTCTACTTTATAGTAATATATGTATCTCTCTACTTTATAGTAATATATGTATCTCTCTACTTTATAGTAATATATGTATCTCTCTACTTTATAGTAATATATGTATCTCTCTACTTTATAGTAATATATGTATCTCTCTACTTTATAGTAATATATGTATCTCTCTACTTTATAGTAATATATGTATCTCTCTACTTTATAGTAATATATGTATCTCTCTACTTTATAGTAATATATGTATCTCTCTACTTTATAGTAATATATGTATCTCTCTACTTTATAGTAATATATGTATCTCTCTACTTTATAGTAATATATGTATCTCTCTACTTTATAGTAATATATGTATCTCTCTACTTTATAGTAATATATGTATCTCTCTACTTTATAGTAATATATGTATCTCTCTACTTTATAGTAATATATGTATCTCTCTACTTTATAGTAATATATGTATCTCTCTACTTTATAGTAATATATGTATCTCTCTACTTTATAGTAATATATGTATCTCTCTACTTTATAGTAATATATGTATCTCTCTACTTTATAGTAATATATGTATCTCTCTACTTTATAGTAATATATGTATCTCTCTACTTTATAGTAATATATGTATCTCTCTACTTTATAGTAATATATGTATCTCTCTACTTTATAGTAATATATGTATCTCTCTACTTTATAGTAATATATGTATCCCTCTACTTTATAGTAATATATGTATCTCTCTACTTTATAGTAATATATGTATCTCTCTACTTTATAGTAATATATGTATCTCTCTACTTTATAGTAATATATGTATCTCTCTACTTTATAGTAATATATGTATCTCTCTACTTTATAGTAATATATGTATCCCTCTACTTTATAGTAATATATGTATCTCTCTACTTTATAGTAATATATGTATCTCTCTACTTTATAGTAATATATGTATCCCTCTACTTTATAGTAATATATGTATCTCTCTACTTTATAGTAATATATGTATCTCTCTACTTTATAGTAATATATGTATCTCTCTACTTTATAGTAATATATGTATCTCTCTACTTTATAGTAATATATGTATCCCTCTACTTTCGAGTATGTGTCATTCCTCATTATCATTCAGACCACATTGGTCTGTGGGTAAGTGGAATATTGCTGCTCTTTTCATAATATTTGAATGTGGTCAGTCTATCATCCCTCATGTGTCTTATTTTTGGAGTCACTGCTTTCAGTGTGTCTGCAAATCTGTCGCTAACTTTGTCTTGAATTATCAGCATTTAATTCTGGGATTCTTGCTTTGACTTTTCTTGTAGTAATACCTATGTATCTATAGCTGCAGCGGCGTGTCATTATGTAAACCACAGTCTGACTGTTATAGTTAGAGTAGAATCTTTCTTGCTAATTGGTCTATAGTCCCAAGTTTGTGCTCTTACCAGCGTCATTATAAGTACGTATAATGCAGGACCCGCAGTCTTCTTACTGGTGGTAAATCCCTGAATATTTTCTGTTGGGGATGATTCTGGGTTGCAGTTTTTGATCTTGTCTGAATAACTTGATACCTGGTGTTTCTACTTCTCTGGAAGCAAGGAAAGGTTTTCTTGGCATGGTTTCTCCTAGTCTTAGGATTCTCTAATGTCTGCTAATAGTCTTTCTATGTTGGACTTTCAGGGTAGGACAAGCGACGATGAAGCCCGTCCCCATTTCTGTCAGGATGATTATCTCAGAGTGTTTCATGGTTGATATTTTGTATCCTTTGGTATGTCCTATTTGTTAGGTGTTTTGGAGAATGTTTACCTGTTTCAGCTTCTTTGTCATAGGCGGTCAAGTGAGAACAATTTCTCACAATTAAGAATTGCCCTACTGTAGTGAACAGGGACGATGGCTCTCAAATCTTAGCCGTGCTGGTTTCGAGAAAGATTCTGTATGTAGACTTCCAATCCCCCTTGGATAGACAGGTGCAAGAAAGACAGGTCTGGTGATCACAGTTATTATGTCATTGAACAAACATCTCAGCTTCTTGTTAGTTGATAATGTGTTCACTGTCCAGACCTCGATCAGAATGTTGCCTTGGAGCCGAGTAGCTCCTCCCACTGCTCCTACTGGGAAGGGGTTTCTGTGTAGCGGAAGCAGCGTTCACGTGCACTTCTCCAACGCTACCGATCTTGGTAAGAAGGGTTCCTGCTGTCGCTCTGAGCTTGAGATGGATGGTGAGCCGACATCCATGCCTCGCAGCCAAGTTTTCAGATTATTTAGGTGTTACATTTCCATGGTTTCAGTGCACTTAAAAGTGACATTCAACAGCCAAATGTGTGACACCTTGAGTGACACTTTCTTGCGAGTAAAACCAAGCAATGAAGTGCACGAAAAGAGATTAATATCAGAAATGACATCCTTTGAGCAATGGGAAGCTCTGAAAACATCTTAAAACTGCTGCAAAACCCCTGAAATGGAGGGTTAAAATTAGCTCTATAATAAACACTAAGGGACACATTTATGACACTCTTTGTGTCACTCTAGCAACACGCACCGTGGTGCAAGATTGACACAAACCTTAAGTACATTTTTGAAGACACTTTGCATGGCTTTGAGCGGCTCCAAAAATATGGAATAATGTAACACAGTGCAAATCGCTGCATTGTGTTACTCTGCCCTGGGTAGGCGTTCCATGGGCGTTGGGTGGGTGTTCTCACGCAGCTCCTATGTTTTTTGACACATTTCCATATTTACAAGACCTTGTACACCTGGGAATGCAGCACAACGATACGCCTCCCCAGGAGAGGCGTAACAAGGAAAAATATCTTTATTTCTCTTTGTTTTTACCTCTTTCTATGGGTGCTGCATTGTGCAGCACACATAGAAAGCGGAAAATGCCTCTCAGGATTGTTTTTGTGCAGGAAGGTGCCTACGTTGGCTCTAGGCTGCCAAAACGGCGCCAGCGCAAAGGAAAAGGACAGAAATGCCCTGTATTGGATAAATATGGCGCATTCCTGCCGTTTCCCTGTTACTCAGGGTAGTGCAGCAAGGTGACTTGCTGCTCTGCTTTGCGCCACAAAAATCATAAATATGGCCCTAAACAGCTGCACTTTTTGTGCCAGCTTGTCTTATTCTGTATGCAATACCATTTTAAAACAATGTTCATATTTACAGTGCTTTCAGTTGCAGGCTGGGACTTTGCACCACTATAATACAGAAATCACTGTTCCTGACTGTGCCTACCAGGACTCAATTCTGCTTCTCTCTTGTTACGCACAATATCTTTGCAGTGATTTCATTAAAATGAAACAGCACCATAACATATTTCATGGGATGCTGACAGCTTAGCTTTTGGACTCTGGAGAGGCTGGAAATCACCACACATCATTCATCACACATACATAACATTCATTCTAAATGTGAAACAAGTTAGCCACGGCATTTTGGAAATATAACATGCCTCTTGTGCAAACTAACTGGAATAATTGCAGTGGCCTAATAGGGTTAAAGCACACGCTGCAGAGATCAGATGAGTAAACTGTGCAGAGTCTAAGAGAGTGTGTGACTCACCTATAGCAGGCTGGCAGGGATGACTGTGCCTGGAGAATGTGCGACTGGGAACTTCTGGCGCCTCTGCTTGAGAATGCGGCATGCCACCCCCTTGAGCTTCTCCTCCATATTCTACTTCCGTCTGGGTTTGGCAGAGGGCCAAGGGTTGCAGCAGAAGGTGGCAGTTGTGGGCTAAAGCAAATCCAAGCTTTCTCCAACTTCTTAATCTTCTTGCTGGCCTGCTCTTCTGGCGCTGTTAGTGTGGTAGCGCACTTGGGGGCATATTCCCAAGTGTGATAAACACCGCAAATTTAGCTTAACGCAACTTTGCATATCGTAGTCCATCGCGGGAAATTAACGCCTTGTTAACCAAGTATTCACAACACGGCGGCCCTATGCAATACTCCCCAGATAACGCGCCAACTGACCGCGTTAGACTCAACGCCACGCCGCAAAAATGCAAAACACCAACGCAAAAAAAGCTGCGATGAGGCCAATCGCGATACGAAAATCTGCGAAACCCAGCTACAGGCCTGCAATCCACACGCGTCAGGCGAGAACAATCATCATAAAAGCAGAAAAAAACCAGACAAACAAATGCCAAACAACAGCGAAGCACAATGGACGTTGCCGGAGTAAGTACGGAGGAGAGCCAGAACCCCACAAGCCCCCCGGAGGACCATCCTGGGACTTCGGGGTCAGGGAAGGGCAAGGACAAGAAGAAGAGGAAGACGAAGTTCAGTCCGCAGGAAAACAGGATCCTGATAACGGAGGTGACAGAACACCATCAACAACTGTTCGTCACCTCCACTGTGTCATTGGCAACAAAAAATACATTATGGCAGTCCATCGCGGACAAGGTGAATGCAGTCGGAGTGCTGAAAAGGACAATGGGCGAGGTCAAGAGGCGCTGGAATGATGTCAAGCGCAAAACGAAGCTGAAACTCGCCAACAACCTGAAGGCAGCAATGCAGACTGGAGGTGGGAGCCCAGCGCCACAGGAGGAGCTGGACGACACGGAGGAAATGGTGTCCACAGTCATCAGTGGGGAGACGGTGGCAGGAGTTGGGAGCCCGGACACTGCTCAGCAGGACCCGACACAACAGCAACAGGGTGAGTAACCACCAGGGCCTGGGGGACGGGGGAGATGGGCACAATGGCACACATGCACAATTAATTTGAGCACATCTGCGGACACACCATGCCCCAGACCACCAACTCCCACCAAGAGACCAACGTACCCCAGTATGCAACACGTCAACACTGTACAAGCACAGAAGTCAGAGGCACACCTCATGAAAGTGATAAGGGGCAGCAAAATCTGAGCTGCAGGGGCGACTCCCAAAAATGCAGCACACACATCACATACAGAGCACATCTACATTGACAACGATGTGACACAATCCGCAAAACACCTACAACAGAACACAGGACACTACTGGTGCCGCTTGGGTGCAGACACTGGCCAATCACAATTGGCATTGCAGGGATATGTGCGTTGATAATGTACAAGTACAAACACACGTGATGTTGTCGAAATGTCCACTATCCCCCATCAAATAGGCAGCTCCTCCCAAACAGCCACAATGTACCCAGTCATGCTGTCTGTATGTAAACATGTACAATGCGACAACATACATGTGTACACATTGTTAAACTGCATCTCCCCTTCACATTTCAGAGGGAGAATCAACACCTCCTGCAGAGCAGTCCGACCCTATCTTTTCTGGAGACGAAGAGGACGACCACAGCTTCGACTCTGACACCCTCCAACTGCTCGTGGAGAGCCTCCGCAGCCCACTTCCAGGAGCTGGGCAGCCCAACTGCTACAAGGAGACCCCACCCCCTGCACAGACCACAGAGCAGGCAGCACCCACCACCAGTGCTGCCTCCCAGGACCCCCACGGAGAACACATGGCCTTCCAACGCCGTGTTTTGGGGTGCCAGGAGAATCTGGCTGAACAGGTGCGGGTGGGCTTCGACCGCATGGCAGACAAACTAGATGCCATACGTGGATGTCTAAGTCCCATCAGGGACCACTCACGGTCCCTAACGGACACCCACAGTCCGCTCCATGCTCTCCAATGGACCATGGCTGACATCGCTGGAGCCCTGACTCAGAGAATCGTACAACTGTCCAGTCCGAGTGGCTCTAGCGATGTCACACGGGAGTTGGGAAACATGCAGAGGTTAATGGAGACCATGGAGCGGGTGAATGCGGAACGAGCGGCTGCCACGGCTGCACACCAGCGAGAGGTAGCTGGGCTCCTCAATGACCTCAGGACCCTCCTCATGGCATTGCTGCCACAAGGCCTGGTGCAGATGCATGCTGCTGCCACCACTCCATCCACATCTCCGCCCCCTGAAGTGTCAGTGCCACACAGTGCGGCAGACCTTCCACCTCCGGCCACAGATGTGTCACTGCCACACAGTGCTGGAGACAGAACACCACCACCCACACCTGAGGCACATGAAACAGCAGAGAACGAAGATGCGGATGAAACTGCCCTCGTGGTAAGAAGGACGCAGCAGCATGCATTTCATCCATAGGTCCAGCTTCAGCTTGGTACTGCCCTCTGCATCATCACCTTCCACTGTCCCCCCGATGCACTCTGCGACACTCACCTTGGACCTCGACATGGACTGCCATATGATGTTTGATTGCCATTGACACAGCAATCAGACTGCAGACTGTACTTGTCCTCTTCCTTTGGACTTGTCATTCCCTGGAGGACCCTGGCTGTACCTCCACAGGACAACATCGTCATGTGGGGATTGCATGGCCCTGTACTGCTCCAGATGCAACACTCCACTGAATGTGCATTAAACATTCATATACACACAGATGTGTCATGTCTATGGTCTTTTAAGTGTGGAAGTATGGATGAATGTGGGCTCACTGGACTCCTCTTACGTCCATGTGGCTCATGCCGTAGGACAGGGGTGACAGGGTGACACATTGCCCAATGTGGTCCGGGTGGCGCTGACACAACAACAGGGGCACACGCATGAGTTACTTCCTTGTCCAGCCCAGTACGGAACCACGCCCAGGGCCCCGGGGTCATATACAGACCCTTATGCTGGACTGGCATACGCCAGGCCAGCCCACTCCGCTTATGCTCACAGGGGGGGACGGCAATGCTACATGTCCCCTGTCCTTCCTGTGGTGATCTGCTGCTCACAGGTCTAGTTGTCAGCATGCCACAGCCACTCCCTCACGGCTGGTTTACACCCACACCCATCCAGCACATGCGTCACGGGACATGTGACCCTGCCAATGAAAAGGGACGGGCGCACGTGCTCGACGCCATTTCCACTCTCTATCTGGGTGCGTCCGTGTGGTGTTAATGTAGGCATGAGGGCCTCGGGCCCTGCAACATCACATTCCCCAGGACCGGAGGTGACATGATGGCGTCCGCAACACGATACCCAATCATACAGGGACCATGACTTTGGGACACAGACTTGGTGGCACCGGATACATTGCGGCCGGCACAGGCACACCTCCACGGGACGGTGACTTTGGGTGCACTGAGGTAGGGGCACCTTAAGTACTGAGCGGGTGTGCAGCCTGCGATGATGCCCCGTCCCGGCCGTCCGGACTGCTCAGGATTTGTGTGCCCTGCTGGACAGCAGTGTAGGCCAGAGCCAGCGAGCAGCGCGGGCCAACCGCCTTGTGGCGTCTCATCCCGGATCACAGAGTTAGTGGCACCTCAAGGGCTGAGCGGGTGTGCAGCCTGCGATGATGCCCGGTGCACTGGTATGTCCTCTGCCATGGCGAAATCAAGACCCAGAATCATATGCGAGACCTGGTGGTCTGCAGAGCGGGGCTGCATTATGTGGAGGGTGCCATGTCCGTGGGCCCCGGGCATGTGGCTTGCAGCGGCACGTGGTGGGCCCTCATTACTACACGCCAAGGGCGGAAGGTGAGCAGTGAGGCCTGGGTGCGCAGGGGCGGGCATGCACCGCTGGGCGGCGGGAGGGGCTGGGGTACATCTGCCTGGTTGCGCAGGGGCGGACAGGCGATGATGTCTTGTGCAATTGTGGGTACTTTGCCATTCATGTCTCTGGACTCTGTTTCAGATGACGGATCTGTTTCAGATGTGTGACCTGGTGAACTGCACTACATATAGGCACGTGGTTGGAGACACACCTGTGGCAGCAGGTGGGCAGTGTGGCCTGGGTGGGCATTGTGGGCACTCTCTCTCCCTGTCAATCTCTTCTGTTATCTGTGTCTCACTCCCCCTCTCTGTCCGTCTTTCTCTCGCTCCCCCTCTCTGTCGGTCTTTCTCTCGCTCCCTCTCTCTGTCCATCTTTCTCTCGCTCCCCCTCTCTGTCCGTCTTTCTCTCGCTCCCTCTCTTTCTCTCTCTCTCTCCTTCGCTCTCTCTCTGTCCTTTGATGTGCGCAAGACACACCTTCTCATCATGATTTTTGTCTTGCAGGCTGTGACCTACGGATTCTTTGAATACATTTTCATTTGTTACATCGAAGGTGGATGTGTGATGCTCATTTTTGTGACGACACATGCATGCCACCAAATGTGATTGTGCGACATCTGGCGGATTATTTGGTACATGTTCCGTATAGTTGATGTGGCATGTCTTTGGCCGGGGGGTTGGGGGGGTCCTGGGGGTGGTGGCGGTGGGTGTTGTGGCCCTGTTGGGGCTCCGAGCTGCATGATCAGTGGCTCCGTGGCATCTGTTGCCCTTCATGTGTAGCTCTGGGCTGGGCTCCATTTTGTGGTGCAGGCTGTGGTCCGACTTTGCACCAGGTCAGAGCAGGTGTTAGTTTCCTGCTGCTAACAGGCCTTATCGCCTGTTTTGTGGTCTTATCGCCGATCTGGCTGCTCGTTGAGAATGTTGCAGAGTGGTGTTTTCGCGGCTTTTTGCACGGCTTCGCCTACTCTGCATTTCATTAGCGATAGTTGCGGGGGTCATCTGTGGCGATGTTTTTTGCGGATGCTATCGCGGGTAAAATGGTGTTCTGGGCTGTTAACACCAGCTTGTGAATGGTGCGAGGAATTTATCGCCACTTTGGCTGCGATAAAGTGCCGCTAACTCGGCGATAAGTCCTTGAGAATATGCCCCTTGGTCTTTCGACCTGGGCCCCAACCAGTCAGACCAGCGCAAACTGCACAACTAACCAATCCCCAGCTGGACTAGGAATACTGGGGAGAGCCACATCACTGTGCCTGCCGTGCAGGTGAGGGCAGCACAGAAAAAACAATCTGGTCATGCAGCCTGGTGCTGCCTGCCTTTCACAATCATGATGCGGGCACGCCAGAAAACAAAGGAAGCGCTAGGCGTTGGATCCACAAGGCTGCTCGACTCAATGCTTATTTGTGCCGCCAGCGGCCCTGTCCTTCCCCCCTGTGAGCGAGAAAGAAAGTGAGCACACGTGTTTAAAATGTATCCATTGACTGTAAGGCTGGCAGGTGATCACTATGGTAACAAGTCCCCAGTCCCCCGGGCAGAGGAGTAGTGTTCATGGATTAAGCTTCATGCACGAGGCTGCTTAGAGTGTCTCATGATTATCACCACAGTGTCAAGGTGCTCTGTAAGCGTGACTAATGCATTTTAATGCAGTGATGTGGATACCAGAAGTAAAATGCATTAGTCTAACCCCTGATGCGTGGTACTTGGCAGAGCTGTCCACGGAGGTACAGACACTTGACAGCAGATCCGATTTATTTGAGAGATCTCAGCTGTGGGCTGCCTAGCCAGGCTTTCACCGGTGGCTTACTGGGCCTTCTGCAACTCAGCACTGAACGTGTCCATGCAGTGCTCTTCCACCCCAAGGTAAACAGGCCTCTGCTAATGGCCACCCGAGTAAATACGCTTTGTATTAGTTCCATAAGCACAGCATGAATCTCAGTCTGCAATGAGTGGGCATCTGGCCTCTGCACTTAGACAGAGCTGCAGGTAGGCAGGTGCACAACTTTTTTTTAAAAATCATCTTTATTGGTTTTTCACAATATGTGCATAATGCAATTTGCCAGTATTAACATACAAAACAGTACAGTGACTTTATTACTCTTAATACCTGGTGGAGAGTCAGGCTATGTTTCAGATTGGTGACAGAGAGAGTGAGGACAGAGAAAATCCTGTCCAACAAGTGTATACGTCCACACATTTAAACCACTTTTACAAACTGAAAGAAAAATCTACAAATCGATTAACACTCTTCTCCCAGCTACATAATTCCACACCAACGATTTATGAAACACAAATACAAACTGTACGATCTCTATTTACTCAAGTACATTATACGATGCAGGTCGTCTATGGGCCAGGGTAGTTACTTACATGTGAACCCCCTTAGAAGAATGAAAAAAGGGGGGGGATAGCGGAAGTGGCCAGTGGGCGAGATGGAGGCGGCGGAGGGAGGTAAGATCTTGCTGGGGCAGGCATGAACCTCCCCAGTGTAGTGGTCCTTTTGAGTTGCGCACTGGCATGTGGCAGCATGTTCATATATGTACTTAGCAGAAAATGCTCAGTATCAGATGCCAAATCAGGTTAAAATGGCGCTAGGTGTATTCAATTTGCCTTCCACAAAAGATAAATAATCCTGCCAGTGCATGGGGTTGGCCTGCGGTCTATCTCGGGATACCCCCATTGATTGTGTCGTGTGCTCAGCCACCAATGCTTTACGGAGATCCAGTAACCATGTGCACGTGCTGGGGGCCACACTGGATTTCCATGTCATTGCTATTCTCCACTTTGCCAACACCAGAGCGAGATCTAGGAATTTATTAAGATTTTTCCTCGCAGCAGTACGCTTGGTGACGCCAAGTAGGAAATGTAGGCCCTGTACAGGGATTATAGTGTCAGTTGCTTCCCCCAAAGTCCCCGCGATGTCACCCCAGTAGACCCCAAAATAGGGACACGTCCAGACCATATGTAAGAACTTTGCATCCGTCCTGAAGCATCGGGGACATATGTCTACAGACGTAGGATACATGCGTGACAGCCTATACGGCGTCAAATAAGTATGATGTAATTAGTTGAACTGCGTGTACTTCAATATAGCATTTGTAGACACAACTTTAGGGTATTCTATACACTGCGACCACTGCTTACCACTCATGTCAATCGACAATTCGGATTCCCAGTATGCCCGAAGCGTTGTCAATAGAGTATCAGGGCCTGGTCTCAAGGAGCTATACAATGCTGTCACCGCATGCTTGTCCTTTCCATGCGTAAGCAATGTCTGCAACACCTGCAACGTGTTTGGTTCTGATTCAACCTCCCCCCATGTTTGATGAAATTGACGTGCTAGTAGAGTGTACAGCAAAAACAAGCCTTGTGTGACACCAAAGTCCTTTATTAAGCCCTCAAGACTCTGCAGTTATGCATCCGCAAATAAGTCGCCCCAAGCATCCAGCCCCACTTCCGCCCATGATTCCAGTTCCGGACAGCAAGGACATACAAATGTCCGCGGTAAAATCTCGAGTGGTAGCGCAGGTGCATACGGCATTGCCTGGGCTCTAGGTAGTACATATCTCAGCCAACTACATCCGGCTGCAGCCATTAGTAAGTTGCCAGTCTTTAACTGCGTCCGAGTTTTAGTACCCGATAACCATTCCATTATGGCTGTGCGTCTTAAGGACAATGCCCAGCTGGACATCTCTGTGAGCTGGGCGCCCGCTAGCCACCTCATCGGCCACTGAAGCTGTGCAGCAGCATAATAATGCTCATAATTGGGGGCCCCCAGCCCCCCTTCCGCTAGTGACAGATACAGTTTAGTAAGGGCCACTTGGGATCTGGAACCTCCCCATATGAGCGCCACCAGAATCACCTTGAGATCCCTAAATATGGTCCGAGGTAGCTTATGAGGGAGAGCAGTAAAGAAATAAAGGAGCCTCAGAAGAAGCAGCATTTTGGCAATGGCCACTCTGCCCATAGGGGACAAGGGTAGACCGCACCAAAACGGTAACGTCGCTCGAGCTCTGGACACTGCCTTACCCAGGTTCCCATCTATGATATCTGCACTAGTATGATAGATCTGCACACCCAGGTACTTAAAAGTGACAAATGCCCATTTCAGTGGAGTTCTAGGCATACCCTGCCTCTGGTCAGGCGGGAGCGCCCTCATAGGAAAAACCATCAACTTAGGCCAGTTCACCCAGAAGCCCGAGGCTTGAGCGTGTGTATCCAGTAATGCCATCAGCTCATGCAATACAATACTCTCCCCCCGAAGGTAGACCAAAGTATCATCAGCATATAATGAAATTATATGCCACTTCCTATCCGCATGGATACCCCAATCCAAAACCCGCTGCCACAATTTACATGCCATGGGCTCCATAGCAAATGCAAATAGGACCGGTGACAAGGGGCAACCCTGCCTGGTGCCTCGCTCAATATCAAACTTAGGAGATACGTCACGACCTGTCCTTACTCTTGCCTGGGGATTAGTGTATAGTATACGCACCCAGCGCAAGTATGTGGGTCCAATGCCAAACTTGCCCAACACAGTCAACAGATCCTTCCAACCCAAGGTGTCGAATGCCTTTTCGATGTCCAAGGCTGCCAGCCAAGGGGTGTCACCCTCCGAACGCGCCCAGTCCAGGAGTAGGAACAGACGGCGCAAATTCAAACCGGTACTCCTCCCTGGAATAAAACCATTTTGAACTTCATGTATCAAAAGGGATGCAGTTTCTATGAGCCTATTAGCTAACACTTTCCCCAAGATCTTATAATCTGTGTTTAATAAGGACAGAGGGCGATATGATGCCATCTGCAACGGACCCCTACCCGGTTTGGGTAGCACCACCAACAGCGCCTCTCGCATGGAAGCAGGGAGTTCTCCTTTTTCGTAGGCGTCCTTATAGACAGCCAGTAATTGGGATACAAGCTTATCAGAGTACACAGAGTAAAACTCCGATGGTCAACCATCTGCACCCGGCGATTTACCCGCCGCCAACTGTTTAATGGCTTCTAATATCTCGTCTTCCGTAATATCTTCCTCCAATGAATCATGTTGGGGCTCCGTGACCTGCTGCAGTTGCAACGATGCTAAAAAGTGTTGTATGTTGGGAAGGTTATCTGTACTTGGCTCTCTGTACAAATTTGTGTAGTCTTTATAAAATGCGTCATTATTTGCTGTCTGTGTGTTTATCAGCACCCCCTCATTATTATATAGTGCTGTGATTGGAGGTTGAGAGGCGTCAGTTTTTAAAAGCCAAGCTAACATTTTACCAGCTTTGTCGCCCTCTATGTGTTGTCGGGCCAGGTAATGTTTGTAGTCCAACGCACCTAAAAGCACAGAGGTTTCCTTGTAGGCCAATCGCGTCTTGGCCAGCAAGGGGAGCACCAGAGGGTCCACTGGCACTAGAGTTTCACATCTCGCAATTTCTGCCTCATGCTTACTTAACTCGGCTGAGAGCGCCATCCGTGCCCCATATGCCGTTTTTATAGCATGTCCCGAGCTACTTTTTTAAAGGCATTCCTGCGTCATAGAGCTTTTATTTATACTTACAGCCATGTTCACAGCAGCTCGCACTGCTGTGCAACATTTAAACAAACATTGACAAAGCCAATAGATCTCGCATAAGCTTTGCCAGTGCTTGTTCACTGGTGTAGCAGTGCTGGTCACCAGAGCTGTTTCAGCTCACTCACTGGAGCACAATTCATAAACAAAATCTCAGAATACAGCCAGAGATCGTGTACAGGTAAAAAGGGAGAAGTCTTCTGCAAGTCTAGCTCTGGTAAAACAAAACTAACTGATAAGAGCCTGGGGCCAGATTTACTAACCTTTCACGCAACTCAGTGCACAAAGGCAACTTGCTTCCCTGTGTTGCATGAAAGGGTTAGAGCAGAAATACATCATATCTACTAGGATATGGTGCACTTCTGCTCTCTCATACTCTCACACTTCAGGCGGCCTAGCGCCAACATAGACACCCTTGCACCACAGTGAGAATTGTTTTTGTGCAGGAAGGGGCCCTCAAGGCATTTTCTTCTTTTAATGTGTGCTACAGAATGCAGCACAAATAGAAAAAGGAAGTAACGAGGAGAAAAGATGTTCTCCTCGTTACGCTATCCCCTGTAAGGCGAAGCGATTTCACGCAATCCTAGGTTTACAAACCTTTGATATCCATGGTGGATGCACGGGAACGCCCATGCTTCACCCATGGAACTCCTTCCAAAACAAAATGTAAAGTAATGCAGTGCAAGTTGCTGCGTTGTGTTCCATTTCTTTACAAAGCCACGCAAGGTAAATCGCCCCTTGGGTGGCTTTGTAATTTCTACTATAGCATTTTGCTTTGTGCCTGTGCCACAAAAGTGGCGCAACCATGATGGAAAATGTTAGTAAATCTGGTCCACTTTTCAGGGCTTGCTTCAATTATGAAATATCACTGAAACTGAAAAGAAACTGTTTAGCCTTCCCTTAGTCTTAGGAAAATAAAAACACACAATTGCTTCTGTGACAGAGCAGCCACGTTGCCACGTGGCATTTGGGACTATTAGAACAAGTCCTAACTTTTTAGTCCACATTAGTTTGCATTCTGGGATCTGTAGTTTCACAGTAACTGTATAAGACCCATTAAAAGCATCAGCTCTAAAGCAGCAGCATGTTAAGTGTTGTTGACTAAGAGGGCAAGACTGGCCATGGGTGTTACGTGACATGGTACTACTTGCCATCCGTGACAGAGCTGGTCCTCTTTTATTATTAAAGGCCAATGTAAGAAAATGATCCTGACAACATTTAAGTGTTGGTCTTAAACTTCAAAGCCTAAAGATAAACATTGATTTTTTGTTGCCAAAAAATGACATTTGTGATGTTGTTAAAGGTCAGCCTGAAATGCTTTCATGTGTCATATGGATTCTCCTCTCTCCTTTTACTGTACTTTTATGGCGTTTGTTACATCTATTTATAGATTGTCCCCAATACTGAGAGTGTAGATTTCAAGTGCGAGCCTGTCTGTACTGTAGCAGATATGCTGGAGAGGGTTTGGGTAGTTTTGAAGAGGGGAGTCATTAGCAGCTATGCAAGCACATGCCTTACAGTCCCTTGTTAGAAGAGGCACATTGAGTCAAACAATGCTTTGAAGCCAATAGTACAATGCAGTCTGAGACCTGAAATATCTGGTTTCCAATTGTAGGTATATAGATGTGGACTCCAGGTCCCAGAAACAATATCCTTAGCTAAAATCCAGGGCTGGCTGTGTTGCGGGGATTCTGCTTATACACAGAACTATGCACAAGAAAACAGGACCTCAGTAAATAGGGGTGTACCTCCTATCACCTTAGTACCCAAAATCCCAACCGACTAGCAATAGTGTCTCATTCGGTCTCCTACAAATATCAAGAAGCTACGAATGTTTAGACAACCCAGAACACGAGCACTCCCGACTCACCTCAGAGTCGCAGGAACAAGACAATCTTTCGCTCTCACGTACTTGTCCACAATAAGAATAATCAGAGTCACTAAATAAGTTCAAAATGTTTATTTTGACTATAGTGATTCATAAAACAGTATGCAAACCACGACCAGCAGCAAAATGCATAAAGCTAACATCATTAGCATTGTTACAATACCATAGAATACAAAAGGAGTCGTCATTTTATAAAGACTGTGAAAAAGGCAAAATAACTGGGCCTAATCACCCTCCCCTTGGTAGAAAGAAGTTATTTTATATAACAGAAGATCTCTAGGCGTTATTAGCAGACCCCCTACCTGAAAGCCTAAACGCAAAGGTTTACATCATAGGAACAGCACAGCTCAGCTCCATGGAACGGCTTTCTTCGAGTGTGATTCAAAAACATGCAACAACGCCATATCAAAGCACGATTCTTCCATATTGCAGCTGTTGGTAACATGTTTTGTCTAGGTAATAGGGACTGACCAGAACAGAATAACAAGAGACATTGTTGACCGACCTTGCACATTATGTTCAGACAGAATTGAAGGGAAAGCTGAGAACGTAAAAAACAATCTGTTATCATGTACAGGGCAGAGGCAAAGTGTCGCGAAAACAAACTCTTAGCAGAGGCGTGCGCAAAAGCAGCAGCATAGGGCAAGCAAAACTCATGCTAACTTAGCAATGTCGACAATGTATCTAAGGGCCACATAACCCCATACAACACCCTCCCCCTGGTAAGTCAGTAGGACATAGACAAAAGAACAAAAACAGAGTTCAAAAGTCAGGCAGTGTTTAGAATAATGGTGAGGGACATTCTAAAAAAATCAAATCGGAGGAGAAAAAAAAGAAAGTTCGAAGAAAAAGCTAATGGCACTTTGAGCTGGAAAAAAGAGTCTGTAATCCAGACAGCGGAGTAGGGACGACCCAAGTAGTCAATCCATGAAGGTTTGGGTGCAAAGGAATGCAATTCCCTTCAATAGTTCATCATTGTCATTGGTAGAAAAAAGCGATGACATCCAATTTAGTAAGTCGAAGGAACAATCATGTTCCTCACAAGTAGGAGCATCCAAAAGTAGAAATGGGAAACTTGCGTGATATTCAATGAAACTTTGTTGTAGGAAAGTCTGCGCAGCCGCACAGACATCCCATTGATCCAAGATTCCAAGTAAAGCTGCACGGGTCATTTGACCATCCACAGAACAAGCCCCGTCATGCCCCTCTGAGGGACCCATCAACCGGCTGAAATCAGGGATTGGACACCACGTGTTCGATAAGCAAAGTTCCATCGCCCAGGAGAAATGACATCTTTTGCAATGAAGCACTGGCTGCTCGCAAGTAAAGTAGGCAAAGCGGAATGTCAAGTCGTAACTTACGCCAAGCGTTGCTAAAGGCAAGCATCCAAAAGCCTCATACAGGCGATCACGGCACAGTTGTAGCTGGGCAGGTCTGTGCAGAGCCACAAAGTGAGCAGCCATTACGAAGCACAAGGAGGAGAAGCAGGACACCAGCTGCCAGCGCCAATATTAAGGGAAACCCTCCGAAAACGCTGGAAAATATAGAATGAATAAAAGCCGGTATTACCCCGAATATAGTTTGAAAAGAAGAGACCAGGCCAGATCCCACACATTTAAAAAAATGGGCAAGGCCTGTCGTATCAGATGCATTAAATATTTGGTGAATTAGTTCCCCAAAATGAAGTGGGAGGTTAGTGTTGAGAAGGTATTGTATCTCACTCGAGGTTCGAGCCACCTGCAATCGGAATGTTTCTCGGGCGGAAGTGAGAGCCACCTCTTGTTGGAATAAAAGGGCTTTGAGCCTGCTCAACTTGTTGAACTCTGTTTTCAAAGTCGGAATGGGAGGCCAAAGCGAAGAATCTTAACTCCCCTGCGGGGGCGGGAAAAGGATATTGCTACAGCAAGTTACTCGCTGGGAAACCGTTACTAAGAATGGTACTCCCGCCCGCAAACCACAGCAGTCTTGATTGTTTAAAATGAGATAGCTGCCGTTAGTAAGCAATGCAAAGACAGGCGTGATGGATGGTACTGGGGTCCCCTTTAAACAGCAAGCTAGATTCGGCGCTGACACGTTACATTCGCCGTGCAATTTAACGTGTTTGCACACAAGAGAGTGACCCACTGTCGAATCACAGTCCTCCCCTGTAAGGAAAACCTCCTTATCCTCCCTCAGACACCGATAAGCAAAGGGCAGGACCCATAATTCATGCAGAAAAGCACTACCAAGCGGTTCAAAGCGGTCAACAGGAAAGTGTTGCATGCATGATTTAAATTGAAAAAGTGAGAAGGGCAAAGCGATAACCCCATGAATTGAGCATACAGCAGAGTCCGTTTCCCCTACGGAAAACGGTTAGGGTTCTAAATGTTCTATATGTAATAGTGTGTATACAGCATCTTTCATGGACATAAACCTCTGTTTATCAGTCAGGTTAAAAGGCAAAAATAAAGCAGTGGCATTCAAATAATCCCAAGGCACTTTACCCATTTTCAGTGTCTGCAACGACCAAGCAAATTGCATGACCGACCGTAACTGATTCTGACCATGATATAACACAGAAACATCACTTTGCACAATATCTATTACAGAAGAAACAATATTGTCCAAGGTGTAAATGTGTGAAGAAAGTGTGTTAATGCTATTGTCCACTACAGCAAGGACTTTTTCTAAATTTGCCTGATCAATTTGCCGCAGACGGATGGCTGCTTCCATCTGTGAAAGCTTCCAAATTTCATTGTAAGAGGCATAAAGAAATCGCTTGGCCCTTGGATTACGTGGGCCTAGGAGAAAATTAGCCAAATCTATATCATTCAATAGGATTGTAAGGTGCTGTATGACAGATGCAAGGGTAGAGTGCTGGCACAATTTACCTAGTATGTAGTCACAGAATGATGAGGTGGATAACGAGGGTCAGGCTTAGTCTGAATGAAACCAGGTGTAACATTATAGAAACGCAACTGGCATGCATTAGCATTAGTTTGCCACAACAACCATCCTAATGAATCAACCTCAGAAACATTAAAGGAGGCATTTCGAAGGAGAGCCTGCAAAGCCTCAATGGTGTAGTTATTATGTAACCGCCAATTATCATATTCAGCTAATGAAGGAATGGAGGGGGTATTTAGGTTTTTGACAGTTGCAAGGCCATAACAGGATGTTTGGTAAATGGTTCCATTTAAAAACAGCAATTGAGTCGGGATCAGGCAGGCACGATGTAATGCCTCAGTGCCCTGTACCTGCCATGGCTTTGTGCCCCAGATTGATTTTAAATCTATAGTCTGTTTCCAGTGGTCATAACCGTGTGTGGCCAACTGTGTTCTAAACGAGTTGGCGTAAATTAGTTTAGTGTGGGATAACAGGTACTTAGATGTAGGGGATTTTTGGAGCCTAAAATAATAGGATTCAGGTTTAGTCAAATCATAATTCGAAAAATAGGTGAACTTATTCCTAAGAGTTTTAGAACTCCCCTGTAAGGGAGTTGGACAATGTTCCCATTGGGTAAAATTAAAAACAGGTCTCATGGTGTTTGATTTGTGTACAAAATCATCCCCATAATGTTGATAGCAAAAGAGATCACCATAACTGGCAGAATTTAAATACAAATCTTCAGCATCAAAGGCAGCATAATATTTTAAATCTGAAAACAATGTATGAACTGCCTGCACATCCCAATCATCCGAATGTATGTCCCATGTCACCACATCTCCTAAGGAGACGCAAAACACGTATGGAACACAAAGGACCTCAGTCGGTCCATGGATTTCATAAGCTACTTTGTCCCAAACGGTGCCATCAGGAACTGGAAAAGCTGAAATATTCAAAAAAGACTGGTCACGTTTCATGATATGGGATGATGTGTGAGGAGCCAAAGTTCCATCGACCATTTTTACTGCAGAGCGATCAGGGAGATAATGGCCATTTATAAGTAAAAAGAACACTGTCACAAATCCAACTGACATGAAGAGAAATATCAGGATAAGCACCAACCAAATGTAGGTCCATGGGGGAACGAAGTATGTCTTTTTGAACCAGGAGTAAAAAATACGCAATTTAGACTTAGGTGCATCAGACAAACTGGATGATGAGGAGGACGAGGCAGAAGAAAGGTTTGCCGGTTCCCCATCACAGGCACTCACTGGACTTGCAAGCAAAGGTGAAAGCATTTAATCGTCCATTCGTACTCGTGGGCTAGATGGCATCTCACTCACGGAATCAATAGCCGGAAAAGGGCACACAATATCCATTGCAGAAGAGCATTGTCGCAAAGGCTGAAGATCAATTACAGTGTCCATCATATGAGCAGACATCCGTGTGGCAATAGATGACGACAAAGTTAATGGCGCTAAGGATATTGCGTTGCACGAAACAGCAGATGTCACACTATTCAGAATCGGCCACATGGTGTAACTTGACATTGTCCAGTGAGATGTACCTGTTGTCTTTGAGACCTGGCAACGGTGGTAGAATGACTGTATGAGTACCCTTCAGCCCAAGTACTGAAACAGGAGCACGGTAAGAGGGACCAAATTCTTTTTTGTTTTCAATCTTCTCTCTCACCAGATCCCCAATTTTAGAAAGCCAACCGGTAACAGGATTCAGTAGTGCATCAGCATGCGAAGATGGTAAATGCTCAGTTGCCAGAGTATCATGTGTCTTTTGTAGATCCAGTAACATAGCAGAATGATTATCTACGTCAAACTTAGAGGCAGCCGCCACAATGTCCAGACCATCAAGGTCAGGAACAAACATGTGAAAGCCAAAGAGCATTTCATAAGGGGTCCGCCCACCCAGAGATCTTCTAGGGAGATTATTTAGTGCACGTTGGACCCCATACAAGTGGGACAGGCAGTCCCTGCCAGTACCTAAGACTCTAGCTGTCAAGGATTGCTTTAAGTCACAGTTCATTCGCTCCACAACTGAATTGCCCTCAGGCCTGTATGGAGACGAAAACTGCACCTGTACCCCCAACGACTTCATCGTATCCTTGTAAGCCTTAGAGGCAAACGCTGGACCTTGGTCAGAATGGAAGGTACCACAGGCAAACATCCCGATAAAGACACGCAAATTCCTGATGACATTTCGAGCGTCAGCACTACGTTGTGGCCATACCCACAGGAATCGAGTGCACGAATCAACCGCAACCAAGATATACTTGTATGCAGTATCAGAAGAAAGAGGACCGCAGTGATCAAGATAGACACAGCCAAAAGGTCTATTAGAAATACATAGCTGTGTTTGTGGCGGTCGTAGGACTGTAGAACGCTTGATTTGTTGACAAACATCACAGCAAAGAACATAGTTACGAGTCTGTTTATATAAACCACGCCACCAGTAACGTTGATGAAGAATAGAGACTGTTGCCGACACACCAGCATGTGCCGAAGCAATGCCTTCGTGTGCGGTCTTGATCAAAGCTTGTCTGCGGTCAGAGTTGGGAATCAGCCGATCGCCAACTGAAGGAATGGTAGCATAAGGAACCTGTTCGGGAGTTACATGATAAGAGTACTTAGAAGGGAAACCCGCAGGATAATTACCTCCCTCTCTAGTTGCAGCGACCGCTGCCAGAATCTCATTATCAATCATAGTCATCGATCTTGTAACTGCTGCTACGGAACAAGTGGCTACTGCAGACTTGGCTGCTTCATCAGGCAAAGAATTACCAAGAGCGTGCGTTCCGACACGCTGGTGGCCAAGAGTGTGAATAACATGTGTGAGAGGCAGACGTTGTTTAGGATCTGCCACTCGCACCCAAAGCGTTTTATGCTTAATTGCGCTGCCTCTAGAATCGCGGTAATCATTTTGAGACCAAAAGAATAAGTTGTCATTGAACGCCTGGACACAGTAGTAAGAATCGCAAAGAATAAGAGTATTCACAAGAGGATCAGCAAACTCGAGAGCAAGTACAAGAGCACGCAGCTCAGCCAATTGCGCCGTACAGTCACCTAGTGCCTGAGTGTGCAAAATGGAAGACTTAAACTCTCCATCTTCAATGGAGCCAGCCACAATAGCGCAAGCCGCAGAATAAGCATGTTTGGAACCCGTGGCCGGTTGCGCCGAGCCATCGGTATAAATGATGCATTTGTATTCACTCAGAGGAAGAAGCGACAAAGGAGGAGGATGAACAAATTCATACTGCAAATAGTATGCGCACAACGTGACATTGCCTCCTCCCCAAATTCCGTCACCTTACCGCCCACTACGTCCAAAAACTCTCAGAATCAGGGTATGTTGTCCACGGCGTAGCCTTTTATTCACAACAATCCAAGTAATTTCCACAGACCATTCCCAAAGAAATGTATCCTTCTCGGATATATAAGAATTATTCACAGCATCCCACTTCAGCTGCATCAACATGTCAACTGCAGTAAGGAAATTAGGTACGACATTACACTTTAACTCGGCCGTACACTAGAACAACTTGGCCGTACATTTGAACTTTACACTTTAACCTTTTAACTCGGCCGTACACTAGAACTTGGCCGTACATTTGAACTTGGCCGTCTCGGCCACCAATGTCCCACTCTGCTGCGCACATTGTGCCGGCAGGCCCCAACGCGCTACAGCCAACAGTTGCACTACTTGACATCCAGGGCACCGCATACCGCACCGGCCCACCGGGCTACCTGAACACAGGCAGCCTCCCCAAGATTTTTCTCAGTCCATACATTGTGGGTTAGGGCAGTAGAGTCCAGGACTACCGGCAGGTCAGTCCCTCCTCCCCGCCGACCCACTGCACACGTGGAATCTACCCCCTACTGGGGTCCATCGAATGGCTGCACCTCCATTGTTGTGCATCCCTCTTTGTTGTTAACCGTCAGCGCTCCGCCTCCGTGAAGCCTTGTTCTTCTGCCGGGTGGGTGGGTGGTCGACGACGTTCCTGTAGCCCAGGCTGTAGTCTGAGGGGACAAAGAGAACGAAACCCCCCGGGGCACAGCCTTAAATAACCTGCTAGGTTTCGTTTCTGCTAAGTTTCATTTCTCCATGCCACACAATGACATCACCTCAGACAGCCAACCCCCTTCCTTGTCCAGGGGCCCCGGAGGAGGCTCAGCCCCGTGGCGCTACTAAGGGTGCCCCTCCCCTAGGCGCGGGGGGAGCCTGTTCATAGTATGCGCACAACGTGACATTCCCTCCTCCCCAAATTCCGTCACCTTACCGCCCACTACGTCCAAAAACTCTCAGAATCAGGGTATGTTGTCCACGGCGTAGCCTTTTATTCACAACAATCCAAGTAACTTCCACAAACCATTCCCAAAGAAAAGTATCCTTCTTGGATATATAAGAATTATTCACAGCATCCCACTTTAGCTGCATCAACATGTCAACGGCAGTAAGGAAATTAGGTACGACATTACACTTTAACTCGGCCGTACACTAGAACAACTTGGCCGTACATTTGAACTTGGCCGTCTCGGCCACCAATGTCCCACTCTGCTGCGCACATTGTGCTGGCAGGCCCCAATGCGCTACAGCCAACAGTTGCACTACTTGACATCCAGGGCACCGCATACCGCACCGGCCCACCGGGGTACCTGAACACAGGCAGCCTCCCCAAGATATGTCTCAGTCCATACGTTGTGGGTTAGGGCAATAGAGTCCAGGACTACCGGCAGGTCAGTCCCTCCTCCCCGCCGACCCACTGCACACGTGGAATCTACCCCCTACTGGGGTCCATCGAATGGCTGCACCTCCATTGTTGCAGCAAACAAATGATGGACGGAATGCTGACAATGCAAACATTCTCCCCCAGTCAAAAGATCTGGGTTAAATCCATCGTTCTTTTGCCCACTATGCCACCCCAGTTTGGACCCAGCCATATACAAATCAGTCTTGACCCTGTGCCCAATGGGAACAGTCCAGACCGAACTGCCAGGCCAGGTCCTTCGTGGACCGGAAACAAGCATCCTGGGACCGGTTTCAGTGTGTGTCACCCTTCTTCAGCCAGGCTAGCTTGAATCCAGTGGCACAGTGAACAAGGGACCCACGTCTGGGCATACCCATCCCACTTAGGGCGAAAAGTGTTACAGCAAACAAATGATGGATGGAATGCTGACAATGCAAACATTCTCCCCCAGTCAAAAGATCTGGGTTAAATCCATCGCTCTTTTGCCCACTACGCCACCCCAGTTTGGACCCAGCCATATGCAAATCAGTCTTGACCCTGTGCCCGGGTCCTAGGATTCTTGTTTCCAGTCCAGGGAGGACCTGGCTTGGCAGTTCAGGCTGGACTGTTCCCATGAGGCACAGGGTCAAGACTGATTTGCATATGGCTGGGTTCAAACTGGAATGGCATGGTGAGCAAAAAAACGATGGATTTAGGCCCAGATCTCTGTACTGGGGTGAATGTATGACATTGTTCTGCATTCTGTCCATCAACTGTTGTTTTTGTATTTGTCACCCCGAGTGGGACGGGTATGCCCAGACGTGGGTCACGTGCTCTCCATACCACTGGAATCAAGCTATCCTGGCTGAAGAGGGGTGAAACCCCGAAACCGGTCCTAGGATGCTTGTTTCCAGTCCAGGGAGGACCTGGCTTGGCAGTTCGGGCTGGACTGTTCCCATGAGGCACAGGGTCAAGACTGATTTTCATATGGCTGGGTTCAAACTGGAATGGTATGGTGAGCAAAAAAATGATGGATTTAGGCCCAGATCTCTGTACTGGGGTGAATGTATGACATTGTTCTGCATTCTGTTCATCAACTGTTGTTTTTGTATTTGTCACCCCGAGTGGGACGGGTATGCCCAGACGTGGGTCCCGTGCTCTCCATGCCACTGAATCAAGCTATCCTGGCTGAAGAGGGTGAAACCCGAAACCGGTCCTAGGATGCTTGTTTCCAGTCCAGGGAGGACCTGGCTTGGCAGTTCGGGCTGGACTGTTCCCATGAGGCACAGGGTCAAGACTGATTTGCATATGGCTGGGTTCAAACTGGAATGGCATGGTGAGCAAAAAAACGATGGATTTAGGCCCAGATCTCTGTACTGGGGTGAATGTATGACATTGTTCTGCATTCTGTCCATCAACTGTTGTTTTTGTATTTACACCTCCATTGTTGTGCATCCCTCTTTGTTGTTAACTGTCAGCGCTCCGCCACAGGGTGGGAAGCTCCCCGGCGCACTCGCCCTCCCCCCCCACAGACGCTGACCGTGCTCCACAACACCTGCCTTTTGTGCCTACAGACGTACCTTACTCTTACAGAACAACGCCAAATTCCTGACTAGAACGAGTTGAGCCAATTGTGCCTATTGTTCGACCTGCTAAAATTGTTTTGATCGAGTTAATTGTTCCACTTGGACTGGAGCCCCCCCCCCAGCCTATACCGCTTGTATTATTAACCCCCAAGCTAGAAGCTGAATACCCAAGTGAACTATCACTTTTCCCATTCTCAGAACGTCCAGCACATATTAATGTGACATCCGCTGTGCCCAGTTTGCCCGTAGGCCCTCTCTTTGAAACAACCTTTCCCAGGTTCCTATCCGTACAGCCCTGCCCGTTTATAAGTGGCATACACTGGAAAATATGCGGGATAACTTCACCACATGCCCATTTCGTCCACCATCAGTGGAGAACATACCCGTTTATAAATGGCATACCTTGGAACATATGCGGGATAACTTCGCCACAAGCCCTTTTCGTCCACCATCAGTGGAGAACATACTTCTTGAGACGTCCGCTGTGCACAGCGTGCCAGAAGGCACCGCCACATGCCCATTTCGTCCACCATCAGTGGAGAACATACCCGTTTATAAATGGCATGCACTGGAAAATATGCGGGATAACTTCACCCCATGCTCATTGCGTCCACCATCAGTAGAGAACATACTTCTTGTGACGTCCGCTGTGCGCAGCGTGCCAGCAGGCCCCGCCTTGCAACAGCCTTTCCCTATGTTCCACCCGAGGCATACCTGCCCGTTCCTGCAGGAAGTTTGCTGAAAAATTATTCTGACCATTGCACCAACTATGGGCACTGCATACCGCATTGGCCCACTGGGCAGCTGTTATTTGGCATCAGAGAAAGCCCGTATTGTGCACTAAGTTATTTGCATGGACTGGCACTTATGCTTGAATAGTAGGCATTGGAGCAGAAGAAAATTGGGAACCTGCCCTCACTGTTTCACAAAGGAAGCACTGCCACCGGGATACCTGATCGCAGGGCTTGTAGTGATAAAACTATGAGGATGCCCCCCCATACTGGTATTGTTGGACACTTTATGAAGAGTGCTAACTCGCCACAAAGCGATGTACTTTGATAACAATGCATACTAAGTAACTGTCACCTCCCAGGTGCTCATTGTTGTTTTAACAGTAGCTTTTAATGTTAGCCCAGTGTTTTTAAAGGACTATTGCTACGGCCACCATCCTGTGGCGACTGTGCCCTGCTCCCTTCATCCAGTAAATTGGGGTTGGGATATGTGTGGCTGCAAACATATTGAGGTTTTATCACGGCTTCGTTTCGTGTTTTGCGGGCCGCATATTAGAAGCTAGTACCCATTCTTATAGAGAACGCTAAATCCCATATTGGCTGCAAGCCTCACAATCTCCCCGCTGACGAGGTCGGCTATATTCTCCTGTAGAGGTTGAAGGGTGACACCATATAAGAACCCCCTCCACCATATTTCTGACGCCGAGCATATAGAATATATGAAGGTACTATTAGCCATTGTAGAAGCCCTGCCCTGCGCTCCTGGGGGCGTACTCCGCTTGTATTCTTAGCTGTTAAACAAACCTTCAACCGCCCCAGCGCTGAGAGCTGCTGAGGGATAGAGCGCTACAAACATATGCCGTGTTCCATAATACATTCGATATAACAGTGAAAATGGTAGTGGACGTTTTATTGACCCCACCTGCCTGTGAGCCCAGCAAATCACGCCAAGAGTCACACCCAGAAAGTAAGTAAATAGGCAAAAAAGTTAAAAATACAAAAGAGGCCCTTTTAAGGTTGCATTGATAGCAAACAAATTATTTCACCTGCTGGACATCGGTCAGCACTGCATGGAGCCTTAACCCAGCTCTTGGCTTCACCACCGATCCATAGCAGAATCAACGGCGGTAGGTGCCCGCCATTAGCTAACTGTCCTGAACGGCGACTAGCAGCTACACAAGATGATATGCTCTGCTTGCCTGGATAAAAGGGGGTTGCAACCCTCATGCTGTTAACGTTGAAGCACCAAGTCATGCTACTGACTATCACTGGAACTGGCGTGTTTAACCAAAACATGAGCCAACTGACCACTACAACTCAGATAAGCACTGCCAACCACATGGATTACCCATGTACCAGGCCCCTGGTACCAGACACCACAATTTACTCGATGTTTCCCTGTTAATTATCCCAAAAGAATTCTGGGCCCCTACTCCCCGGCTCCCTGTGGAGGCTCCTGGTGTGGACCCCTTGGCCCTACCCCTTGGCGATGTTTCCCTGGTAATTATCCCAAAAGACTTCTGGACCCTCACACCCCAGCTTCCTACAATGCCCCCTTCACCTAGTCGAGGAGAGGCTGTGAAAGCTTGCTTAATCTCCAAGGTGAAAAGCCCGCACAAAGATAATATGTATTGTGCAGGCGCGCATCTTGCCCCGGCACTGAAAGATATGCGTACCCTCTTGTGTAAGGCATGAATCGTTGAAGAATATCCAACGTACTGTACTTTCATATGGTATCTTGAGGGACCACTTCACGCCAGAGTGTGCATTTAGGGCCGCACTACCGACACCAGATAGTGTGGCCCTATAGCGTTCCTTCGTTAGAACTTGTGTAACCTTGACGCAATCTTTAACACTGAGTAGCAAATGTTAAATTTCTTCAAACGTAAGTCGCACATCTATACCTAAGTTATGGTGCTCTCAACCACCCCCGTAATTCCCGGTGCTAATTACCCCCAGTAATTGGCATAAAATTGACCTTGGAAGGATGAGAGGCTGAGTGATCCTAGACCAGACTCTCCAGGCTTCCCTCCCGGAACCTGTACAACCCCCCTGCATCCTGCCTGAGCCTGTGGCCGTGAATGCGGCCCCCACCAAATGTAGACAGTTTATAAACATTTGCAATGTACCTGTGAAGCTCTCCTGGTGTATTTCCCTAGAATCACAGAATGTTGATGTTGATGCCCCCAGACTAGCACCTGGTTCCAACCGGCTTCAAAGTCAACCGCCCCGGCCATCGTGCCACATCCACTACCGTGGAGAAGTAACTAATTTATACTTTTAAACGGCCAAGCACCCTTGAAATGTACTGTCTGAACCATTTAACACCATCCCCTGTACTGCCCATGCTAAGTTTACAGCGGTGCCCACTGGCACTGCACTGACGCGCCTAATACCTGTGAAATTTAGGCGATCACGCTGCTAGTTGCAGACCATCCTGACTGACTGAGATATTTATAGAGCGCACTAATGCCGAGGCGTCTTGGCGCTGAGGTAATAGCAGTCCAACCTGAATAACAGACCTAGATATTAGAAAATAGCCATGTTTTGATCATCTTTCTATAAAGAGTCCTGCTACTCTGCAGTCTCAAATGTATTGGAAGTGAGTTCCACAGTTTGGCCGCTAGAGAACCCCCTACCGCCCCATCTGGCTCTTCTTATCCTGGGAATAAGAACCAGTCCAGTGTTTGCTGACCTGAGGCATCGAGCAGGCAGATCTCGCGGGAACAGGCGTTGAATGTCTACCGCCCCTCCTCCGTAGAGGGCTTTATGGACTAAGCATAGCGCTTTGAAGTCTATTCTTCGGCGGACTGGTAGCCAGTGGAGGAGTCTTAGGCTCGCGGATGTGGGGTGGTGTTTTGGTAGATCTAACAGTACTCGTGCGGCCGCGTTTTGTATGGACTGTAATTTGGAGAGCTGTCTGACTCCCGCGCCTAGGTATAGCGCGTTGCAGTAGTCGATTCTGGACAACACCAGTGTGCCGACCACTGTTTTCCTTAACGAGAGTGGAATAAATGGGAGAATCTTCCGTAGTACTTTCAGTGTGAAGAAACAAGCCGAAGACACTTGATTTATCTGGAGGGCCAGCGTTAGGTCTTTGTCGACCAGGAACCCCAGATTTCTGGCCTTTGGTACAGGGACAGGGAATGTTCCGGCTTTAGGTGGCCACCAGAGTTCGCTCCAGACCGAGGGTTTCTGGCCGAACTCTATGACCTCGGTTTTACCCGTGTTTAGCTTCAGGAAGTTTGAGTTCATCCAACCCATCAGTGCCAGTAAGCAATTCCGGAACCTTTCCGCCGTCAGGTCCACATCTTGTGTGACTGACACCACTAGTTGGGTGTCATCAGCATATGACACTAGCGAGAGGCCATGACTTTTTATCAATCTGGCCAGTGGGGCTACATATACTGGCAGCATGGCCATAAAAATTGGACCATGTGATCATGGGTCACCTTTATTAAAAACCTTTATTAAAACCTAGCACCGTGGCCCTATTTAGAGAGTGCCTACCACCGCCCAAGGGCGGTATAGCGCATTATGGAAAAACCGCGCAACATGCCGGCTTGATACCAACCGATACCCTAGGTGCACCTGATACCAGGTGTGCTGCTTTTGATGGACTTCAGGAACGTTGCGTGTCTACGTCCGCCGGCTGGCCGCGCCCACTCCGAAAATGTTGGTCACTTTCTCGGGACCTTGCTGCCGCCATCTCCGCGAGGACCACATACCGGCAAGAGAAAATTCGAACAGCACTGTTAAGTGGGGAACACACAGACATTCCTGCACAAAGATAAACACACTAGTCCCTTGCACATTCCATGCCACAAGTCTCATACCCCAATTATTATTTTCCCTGCGCACCCTTCCCCTACTGTGCGCCTGTGCAGTCACTCTTCCCCACTCCCCTAGACTGCCCTTCCTTATGGCACTGCTCTATTCTCTCTTATTGACACAACGCAGTATTGCGTCTAAATTTACGACATTTGACCCAAGGTGTCATATGGCATATGTTCCCATACCGGCCACTAGGGTAAATGGATTGTGCTGGCATTGTTTTAAGCCCAGGGAAAATCACCTACAAATATGCCACGATTTTCTCCACCCACTACGATACTGTACCCTAGGATGCCTGAGGAAGAGGTGTTATGCCTCGTTAGGATTGAAGCAGGTGCTTCTGTAGAGCTTCAGAAACTTTAAAAACATGCGTATTTAAAAGTGGAATATTTTGCTAAACAGGTTCCATTGATTTAAGGCTACTAAATTTCAACTTTGTGCCACCAAATTTGCAAATCTGTGTTGCAATATCCTGGGGGGGTCTGCTTAATGGAGCTCCCAGAGACACTGCTCAGGCCACTCCCCTTCTCCCCGACACACTCACCCCCCTCCCCCAGTACGAAATACACTCAGTGACATAATCGCAAAATTCACCACAACGCTCACTGTGCAGGGCCAGAACCAAAGACAGTGGCAGGCCCGTTCTCTGTCCTGCCTAGGCCCACCATCCGCTTCAGATCAAGATCTCGAATATGCATCCACTCGACTTCTCTCGAGCTGTGTCAACCTCCCATCTCCATGTTGGCACTCCGAAATTACTGACACGCTCCTCCATCAAAGCCTGACTGCTCACCGCCACACCACCCGGACGAGCCAGGGATTCATGAATATCAAAGAAGTACTAATACCGTGGTCCATAAAATACTATGATAATAAACCACCTTTTTTATATATTCAAAAGATAAATGACACATTTAGTTACATGTCGATCGCCTCTGCTTCCTTTTAATTTGTATTAAATGAATTGGCACTGAGTGTCGCTAATAATAAGGCAGACCTCGTTTTTTGCACCAAATGTTTTTGTTTTGCGACTTTTCTTCACTTTATACTTTCCAGAACAGACCTCACTGCACTGTGAGTCAACTGATAAACAAGCGTACCTCTCTCTCCTTCCGCGTGTCCCCATCTGTTTCCATGTCTGCCAACGTACACAACGAGAACATATTTAATTGTGTTTTCTAGTGAGTCTTAGTTTTTCCTTTTCATAAACGATGATGACTTTCCCCGTGACAAAAGAAAAAAAAAACAACACAGGCGACGTTTGAGGCACCGAGGGACAGCCACTGCTCCCCCTGGCATGCCCCCCGCCATCTCTGGCACACACACATGCCTACAGACCCGACTCAGACGGGAGACTCGACATTCCAAAGACAAAAATAGCTGTATAGTCCTCGTCACAAAGTTGCCTCTGCTTCAATAGAAGCCAACCGGGCAAATTGTTCCCTCGATTTTTTATCTACTTTTCTCTTTCTTTTCCCTTTTTTTTTCTTTTTTTTCCTCAAATCTCCCACTTTCTGTCGTTAGCATGCCATGGGCACCGCCACTGCCAGACTCGGCCTCTGGAGCAAACAGCTCCCTCCGTTACTACTGCAGTCACCAGAGGGATGTTGAAGTCCAATGATGGCTCACCGCCACTGGTCAAAGGGCACGACCTGTCTCGGGGGATAACCATACACAAATGCAAACACTCGGCACCCTCATGCAAAGTGAGTCCAGGCCCCGAGACAAGAAGACACGAGGTCCGCCGGCCACCGCATGCCCTCCACGCCGCAGCCCACGGGCCGCGAAGAAGTGCCTCCCCCCCAACTAGCATCAATAGAGGCATGTGTGTAAACAGAGAATGTTGCCATGATGGCCTCGGCTCCACGTCTTAAATGTCCGAGTTCCATACTCGGGCGCAACATGCTCTTCGGATAGGCAGGTCCTCAAGCCTCTGTCCACGAAAATGCGCGCCTCGGGCACACTCAAACAGCATCCTTTCTACAATTAACCTTATCAAAGAAGGGACTACCAGTGAGCTTCACCTGCAGAGTGCAGCTCGTTGTCGAACAGAACAGATGCACAGCCCATTCCCAATGCGTCAACCTCATATGTAGCACTCCACAACTAGGAAAAGGTAGAATGAGGTGTTTCTGAAGCAACACAAGTCACAATTCGACGTGAACCACGCCATCACCCCACCGCTGCGCCCCCGCCCATTTTTGCAGTTCTCGGCGCAGCACCAGTCAAAAATCTATAAATAGTATCTATACCAACACAATAATATAGTAAATGAACTTAACTAGTAAATACACTACGCCACGGCCCCCTCCAGCTCAGCCTGCCACCTCTGCCCGCCGCCAACAGGACACCATTCTCCGCGTCGACAACGTTCCTGTAGCCCAGGCTGTAGTCTGAGGGGACAAAAAGAACGAAACCCCCCGGGGCACAGCCTTAAATAAACTGCTAGGTTTCATTTCTGCTAAGTTTCATTTAACCATGCCACACGATGACATCACCTCAGACAGCCAACCCCCTTCCTTGTCCAGGGGCACCGGAGGATGCTCAGCCCCGGGGCGCTACTAAGGGTGCCCCTCCCCTAGGCGCGGGGGGCGCCTGTTCATACTCCTGAGTCTGAAGTGATGGATCAAAGACAAATGTCACATCCGAAGATGTCAAGGAAGTAGCCCACTGAATCCAACGTGGGTGCAATGCCTTCGAGTTAGGCACACTAGCTTTAGTCACAGCTTCCAAAGCAGGGAAGGGGGTGACCATAAGAATGCGTTTGCCCTGCGCCAGTGAGCGTTCCTTTAGAATCGCCATCTGCACTGCCACCAAGATTTTTTCAACAGAGGAAAAACGCATTTCAGCCACAGTGTACAAGTGTGATATGTATGCAATAGGTATTGTGTCTCCTTCATTGAATGTTAAGTACGTGAAACCCACTGCCCCTGTAACGATACATATTACCAGGTTGGTGGTGTTATCACGAGTCATTAAGAAGTTAGTCGCAAGCAAATCCGCCTGCAAAGACTGCAGAACGGAAGAATGCTCCGGAAGCCAGCTGGCAGATGAAAACTTAGGTTGTATCAACGCATAAAGCGGTTTGATACGCTGGGCATAATCGGGAATGTAAGTCCTCCCGAAATTCAAAAAACCCAGCAGGGATTGTAACTTTTTTAAAGAAGAAGAAGGTGGCTGCAAATGTGCACATTTCTCTAGGAAGTGAGGTGCTAGACCCTTTCCCTCATTATTGAGCTCATAGCCCAAAAAGAGCACTGCCAGATGGGCAATGTGTGACTTTGCAAAATTGAACTTATAACCGTAGTCGGCAAAAGACAATATTATTATAAAAATGTCAATATAGGAGGTTACTCCGTCACAGCTGTCTCCGGAAACAAAAGTGAGGGTATTGTGGACCAGCACAAGCACTACTCAAGCGTCTCGCAGATAAGAACCAGACCAAACGTTGGGCGCCATGTTGCGGGTATTCTGCTTATACACAGAACTATGCACAAGAAAACAGGACCTCAGTAAATAGGGGTGTACCTCCTATCACCTTAGTACCAAAAATCCCAACCGACTAGCAATAGTGTCTCATTCGGTCTCCTACAAATATCAAGAAGCTACGAATGTTTAGACAACCCAGAACACGAGCACTCCCGACTCACCTCAGAGTCGCGGGAACAAGACAATCTTTCGCTCTCACGTACTTGTCCACAATAAGAATAATCAGAGTCACTAAATAAGTTCAAAATGTTTATTTTGACTATAGTGATTCATAAAACAGTATGCGAACCACGACCAGCAGCAAAATGCATAAAGCTAACATCATTAGCATTGTTACAATACCATAGAATACAAAAGGACTCGTCATTTTATAAAGACTGTGAAAAAGGCAAAATTACTGGGCCTAATCACCCTCCCCTTGGTAGAAAGAAGTTATTTTATATAACAGGAGATCTCTAGGCGTTATTAGCAGACCCCCTACCTGAATGCCTAAACGCAAAGGTTTACATCATAGGAACAGCAGAGCTCAGCTCCATGGAATGGCTTTCTTCGAGTGTGATTCAAAAACATGCAACAACGCCATATCAAAGCTCGATTCTTCCATATTGCAGCTGTTGGTAACATGTTTTGTCTTGGTAATAGGGACTGACCAGAACAGAATAACAAGAGACATTGTTGACCGACCTTGCACATTATGTTCAGACAGAATTGAAGGGAAAGCTGAGAACGTGAAAAACAATCTGTTATCATGTACAGGGCAGAGGCAAAGTGTCGCGAAAACAAACTCTTAGCAGAGGGGTGCGCAAAAGCAGCAGCATAGGGCAAGCAAAACTCATGCTAACTTAGCAATGTCGACAATGTATCTAAGGGCCACATAACCCCATACAACAGCTGCAGGATTCACTTTGTGGCAATGTGCTGGAGCTGGAAAGCCTGTCTGTACTATGACTGAAGAGTTTGCCTAAGTGAGATAAAGTGGACTGCTTACATGGGGCTTCGCAGAGGATACGAAGTGTCTACTCTGTTTAAAGAGCTGGAAACTCTGCCTAAGACTGCCGCAAGATGCTGGTTTTTGGGTGCTGGTGTAGTGTTGCGCATTGCAGTAACACTTCTGAGGTTTGAATGGTGGGAGTGGTGGGGGTCTCTGCACTATGGTACTGGGGCAGTGAGGGCTCCACAGCAAGGCTAAGGATTGGGTGCTAGTGGCAGTAGGGACTCTAAACACAAGCCTCTGTAATGTATTTGGAATATAGACTTATTGAAGAAGCTGCCTTGATCAATCAATCAATCAGGGAATTGTGAAGCGCGCTACTCACCTGTGAGGGTCTCAAGGCACTGGGGGAGGGGCGGTGCACCTCTGAGTCAGCCGAAGAGCCAGGTCTTGAGGCTTTTCCTGAAGGTGTGCAGAGTGGGGGAGCGTCTGATGTTGATCGGGAGCTCGTTCCAGGTCTTTGCCGCGATGTAGGAGAAGGCTCTTCCACCCGCTCTGGCTCTGCGGATGCGTGGGGTTTCAGCAAGGGGGAGGTCGGCGGAGGGGAGGTTTCTCTTGGGTATGTGGAAGGAGACTCTTTCGTTGAGGTATTGGGGTCCGGTGTTGTGGAGGGATTTGTAGGAGTGAGTAGCTTGAAGGTTACTCTCTTCTCGACGGGGAGCCAGTGGAGGTCTCGCAGGTGTTGGGTGATGTGTTCATGTCATGGAATGCCGAGGACGAGTCTGGCCGCGGTGTTCTGGATGGTCTGGATTTTGCGGAGCAGGGATTTGTTGATTCCGGCTTAGAGGGCGTTTCCTTAGTTCAGTCTGCTTGTTATGAGTGCGTGGGTGACGGTCTTTCTGGATTCGGGGGGATCTATTTGAAGGTCTAGCGAAGGATGCAGAGGGTGTTGAAGCAGGTGGAGGTGACGGCGTTGATCTGTCGGGTCATGGTGAGGGAGGAGTTGAGTATGATGCCGAGGTTCTGGACGTGGTCCGTGGGAGTAGGGGGGTTGCCAAGGGCGGTGGGCCACCAGGTGTTGCCCCATGCTGAGGGGGTGGGTCCGAGGACGAGGACTTCTGTCTTCTCCGAGTTGAGCTTCAGTCAGCTGCTGCTCATCCAGGATGCAACGTCTTTCATTCCTTCCTGGAAGCTGAGTGTGGTGGTGTGGGGATCCTTTGTGAGGGAGAGGATGAGCTTGGTGTCATCGGCGTAGGATACAATGCTGAGTTCATGTTGTCTGACGATGGCGGCGAGGGGGCCATGTAGATGTTGAAGAGCATGGAGCTGAGCGATGATCCTTGGGGTACTCGGCAGTTGATCTCTGTGGGTTTGGGGAGGAAGGGCGGGAGTCTGATTCTTTGGGTTCTGCCGGTGAGGAAGGAGCGGATCCAGTCGAGGGTGGTTCCCTGTATGCCGGCGTCGTGGAGTCTGGCGGTGAGAGTGCAGAGGGAGAGAGTGTCGAAGGCTGCAGAGAGACCTAGTAGGATGAGGGCCGCGGTGTTGCCCTGTCGAGGAGGGTGCGGATGTCATCTGTGGCGGTGAGGAGGGCGGTCTCGGTGCTGTGGTTGCTGCGGAATCCGGATTGGGAAGGGTCGAGGATGGAGTTGTCTTCGATGAAGTTCGTTAGCTGGACGTTGACGATCTTCTCAGTGACTTTGGTTGCAAAGGGGATAAGAGAGATGGGTCTGTAGTTTTTGAGGTCTGTCGGGTCTGCAGAGGGCTTTTTGAGGAGGGGCCTATCTTCTGCTCGTTTCCAGTCATCAGGGAATGTGCCGGATTCGAAGGTGGCATTGATGGTGCGTCGTAGCTCGAGTGCTATGGCGGCGGCAGCTCTGTGGAAGATGTGCGGCAGGCAGGGGTCCGTGGGGGCTCCTGAGTGAATGCTTTTCATGGTCGTGGAGGTGTCTTCGGTGGTGACCGGGGTCCAGGCGGAGATGGTAGGCTGGCAGTCGTTGCTGGAGGAAGGAGTGGTTTCGGTGTCTGTTTGTTGAAGTTGTCATAAGGGGACTTGAGTTTCAGGTGGAAGTAGGAGCCGAGTTTGTTGCAAAGGTCCTGGGAGGGTGTGACATCCGTGGCTTCGCTGGGGGGTTTGGTGAATTGCTGAATGATGCTGAAGAGTTCCTTTGAGTTGATGGAGTTGGTGAGGATTTTGTTCTGGGTGATGGTCCTTTTGGTGGATCTGATGAGTTGGTGGTATTCTGTCATGGCGTTCTTGTAGGTGGTCCGATCTTCCGAGGTTTTGCTGTTTCTCCATAACTTCTCGAGACGTCTGCAGGTGTGTCTGGGTTCTCAGAGTTCAGTGGTGAACCATTTGGCTTTAATGGGGCGCTGTCTGTCGGGGTTGCTGAGGGGGGCGAGCTTGTCTGCGCAGTTGGTGATCCATCTGTGTAGTTCATTGGCTGCAGAGTTGACGTCGAGGTGGGAGGGGGATCGTGGTTGAGGGTGGAATTGAGGTGCTCCTCAGTGACCTTGCTCCAGGTCCTTTGCGGAGGGTGTGGTGTAGATTTGTGAGCGGTGGCTTTGTCGAAAGAGAAGTGTACGCAGTGGTGGTCCGTCCAGGGGGGTTGCGTGGTGTGGCTGAAGTGGATGTTGTTACTTCCTGCGAAGATGGGTAGAGGGTGGTGAGGAGCTGCTTTGTGGGTGGGGGTGGTGACGAGCTGTTTCAGTCCCATGTTGGCGAGGTTGTCCAGGAGGGCGGAGGAGTTGGGGTCGCTGAGGTTGTTTGGATGGATGTTTATGGATATAAAGAGACTGAGGAGCAGTCCTGTACTGAGAGATACATGTGAGATGTATCAGTGAACAATTAGGGCCATGTATTGCAGTGATAAATTTTCACTCAACGTGTCACACATAAAACATGAAAATGTCACACATAAACACACCTCAATGTGGAAATGCCACACGTATGCAAACTGAAAGCTTGGCAGCCCTGTGCAGGGACGATTACTTTTGGTAAAAATCCAATGTAGCTTTGTATTGGGTGTTGTTTGCATAATGATGCAGGGCTAGGCCAAAAAAAATTCAAATTACGCTTAATGGCTCCAGTATGGATTGAAACGAGTTGGAACGATTGAGCCCTAAGTCACTCCACAGCTCACGGTGGAGGTAGTGGAGGGGTGGGCACTGATATTAACCAGATAGGATCTGTTGGCCAGGAAGTTTGTGAACCATCTTTGGTCTTTGCCATGAAAGCTCATGCTTTGTTTGTGAGTCTGAAGTAGTGTTCCATGATCAACAGTGCTGAAGGTTGCCAATAGGTCTAGCAGCACTAGAAGGCATACATCGCCTATGTCCAGGATGTGAATTGTATCACCCAGCCCTTTTCAAGCTGATTGTTTCCATGCTGAAATGTGCTCTTAATCCTGACTGATGATTGGCTAGTAGTTGTCCTTTTGAAATAGTCTTGTTTAGTTGATTGCACACTGTTTTGTCTATTGCTTTCCCATACAATGGCAGGATAGATGTTGGATGACAGTATTATGCTTGGCAAGAATCGAGCTTACGCGTTTTGATTATGGGGTAATTTGTCTTCTTTTCAGTGGTGTTGGTTTTGTATCTTGATCTAACAAGGTATTGTTCGGATCATGCCTTGTGTTGAAAGATATGGAAATTAGCTTTGATAAATTTGGTTAGAATGGGGTCACGGAAATAAATTGTGGGTCTTAATTCTTATCTAGTTTGGCAAGTTTTTCTGTGGTGACGAGTAAGTAGGAGTCCCAAGTGTGAGTGAATTTTGAAGGAGGAGGAATCAATGGTGAAATAATCTCAACGGTATTTCTTATTGCTTAAACGTTCTCAGTGACATAAGAAAGGAATTCTATATATTTTTCCATTATGGGGGATCCCGTGAGTTCTGTGTGTGCGGTTGAGAGTTTTTAATATGCTAGAATAACAAATGTGTGGCCTTGGGTGTCCGTAGATTTAGCAGAATTTCCTAAGTGTCTTAGGCTTGGATAGTTTGAATTTATTTTCTCCATTTATTTGACATATTTCTGGGCATAGCTCCGTGGGTTAGGGGTGCAGAGAATCATGGTTGGCTTGGTTTTAAAGCAACATTTGTTTAGCTGGTTGGATCTATTGAGGTTGTGATGATCTCATAATTGCTGTTCTTGAGTGAATCACGAAATTTGGTTTTCGGATCAATGCGCTAGTGGTGAGCTTTTTCAGTGGACGGATGAGTCTGCTGGGTATTGGAGGCTTAACGTTGCGTAGACTGGAGTTCGTAAGAACATGAAATGGGGAGGATAATTTCAGATACTTGAATGAATGGTATGTTTGTGTGGGAGAGGGCTTGTAATTGATGGGTTTCCTAATGATAACAGCTATGTCTGCTCCCATTTTAAGTTGTCTGTCTGCTCTGAAGACTGAGTTATGTAGTGCAGGGAGTCCAAGAATATATTCAGTGAGGTTTATGTGATGAAGATCCCATGAATAAACAGTACCTATTACCATACGTTTTTGGCATTCCCTCGGGTTGATTCCTGTGAGTAGCTCGATTCCTCTTCATTCAGTTAGACAAGGACTCCTCCCACCACAGATAGAAGCAATGGATATTATCCAGGCTTACATGCAGAAGAATTTAATAAATGCGTATTTTACTGATGGATTTTCGTTAGTCCATCCTCTGATGTCTTTGGAATCAGTTTGTGATTACTTGAACCTGTTAGAATAATCTAAAAATAATCATTGAAATATATGTGGTAATATTTAGAGAATCCTTTTAGTTCTAGTATTAGTTCACATTAGGGCTTTACAGAACTGTCATAAAGGGCCTGACTGCTAAATTTAACAATTTTGTTCATTTTTGTACTTGGTCTTTTTTTATAACACTTTTTTTATTGCTTTTGAAATGTGTGTACAGCAACAATACAAAGACACATAACATCATACAGTGGTGAGAATTGTTAAGATGGCATCAAGTGGCACATCTGCTCCCTCCTGACTTCATGAACCAGTATCCACGTCACACCACCATTTCAGTTAGAGCCATGCAGGTGTGTGTTTGCATGGAGTACAAATCTCAATGTCCCCAAATCTTGCAGTGTTTCTTGATACAGCCTCACAATTTACAGATCTCTTTTTCGGCCATACACCAAAAAATAAATCCCCTGTGCCACATGGATATTTAGGTGGGTCTGCAGATCTCCAGTTCTGTGCAATGTCACGTTTGGCCACTAAATATCCAATGCATGCAAATATTCTACAGTATGTATTATCAGCCCTGCCATCCTGTGATCCCAAGGAGCGCCAACTTGGGGCACAGTTCTGCTGCAGTATACAGTGTTTCTGTAATCTGCGTATGCATCATACCCCAGTAGGTCGGAATGGCTGGACAAGACCATATGACTGGTGCAGCTGGGCGATCTCGCTCGCCCATCCTCCACAGCCTATTCGTGCTGTGGTCGGGACGGTGGAAATAACTGAATTGTAGATGCCTAAGATTGGAGGGAATGGCCAAGACTCGGAATGTCATTGTTGCCTCCAGCCAGCCGTCATCGTGGGTTCTCCTAAATTTGCCACCCAAGTTGATCAGAGTTATAAGAGGGGGTCTGGAGCATTAAGTATGATGGACCTGTAGAGTTGGGAAATCCCCTTACAGCCGATGGGACCCTTTGTCACTATTTCCTCCGCAGGTTAAATTCAGGGACATCCTCAAGAATTACTTTGTGGGTCTCAAGGGCATGTTGTATCTGAAGGTATTTAAACAATTGTGAATTATGGAGACTACATTCAGTTTTGAGGTGATCGAAGGGGACAATGTGATCTGTTTCCCATAAGCCGCCCAGTGTTGTGATTCCTGTTCAGTCCCAGCCCTGGAAGCCCTCTAGGCGGGTTACCTGATTCAGCCACGTCCCCTTTGTACTCAGTGTTTCTATCCTTTTTTCTTACAAACCTTATAAAGTCATTGTGCGTAGTAGAACGCTTAGCATACAAGGTTCCTTCTCCTAAAACTATCTGCCTGTACGTGTGGCCACAAAAAAAAAAGCCTGTAGACCGATATGTGCCTATAGGTCTCTGAAGGATGTCAATCCTGACCGACCCTGTTGGAGAGCATGTCCGTACTTTATGACTAACACACAGCACCCATCTTTACTTTACCCTCCGCTGCAAAGCTCTTTGAAGCAGCTGGCCATCACCATCAGGACTATATCAATAAAATACAGATCAGTGACTTCTAGGACACCAATCCCTCTTCTAAAGATTCAATAAAGTACTGATTCAAGTGCAGAACATTTTACAATAAAATACCATTTGACCTCCATGAGGTATTGAGGCACGGGTTAACGAAATATTACTGGCTATGCAGGTGCTGGATAATAGAGTTAACAACTTCAGGCACATTGGGCTTTGAAAGGGATAGGAAAGTGTCAAATCATTTCACCACGAAGAAATGGACAACACCGAGTGGGTGTAACTTTATCTTTTTATTGGTACCTTATTGCAGGATCTCAGGCAGCTACCTCTTGTCTCCTATTCCCTATCTCGTTCCTCGCTTTTTCCTGACTCCTCATTTTCCGGTTCCCTTGCCCACTTTCCCTTTTCCAGAGCTTCCATTACCACCAGGGTCCTAGTGGCCTGGTGTTTATGTGCAGTCATGGCATTACATCTCCCCCCTGCTTAAACAGCGAGCCACATGGAGATGAGAGTCTTTAAATTTCTCCAATGAGGCGAGTAGGTCTGCGACATGCTCGCTGTGACCGGCATAAGAGAATTTATTCCATCAGTTCCGGTGAAACACGAGAGAAACAAGGTCCTTGACTGCTGGCTGGTCCATAGTTAGTATCGAGGACATCATCTTCTGAGGTGCCCGCCTCTTCTGAGGGTCCAAGATCATACTTTTTGAAATGCGAAATGTTTTGCCTCTCTCTCTTGTTATCAGAGGCCGCAGTAACCATGGTGCCCTTTAGATTAGTCACTTGCAGTGTGTTTTTATAGTACAGGCTGTCTGACTTCTTCTTTTGTTCTTGTCTGACTAATACCCAGTATCCTTCCTGGAAAGTAGATGTTCTTGCTTTCTGTCGAATGTCTGCATATTTCTTCAATTTGGCTTTCTTTTTCCGGTCTATTCCTGGAGCCCGTTGGGCACAGCTGGATGGGTTTTCCCAGGTGGGGATTCACGTGTGTACAGCTCGACCCAACATTAGAGTGGCTGGACATTTTCTAGTAGTGTTACGTGGCATGGTCCGATAGGTTAGCAGCACTTCATTCAGAGACATCTGGACATCGCCTTGTTAATTTTGTTTGTTGGATAGTTTTCTTTAGCGTGGCACCCTGATGTTCTTCGAAGTGCCTCCACGAATTTGTTCAGAGGCAATGTGCTTCATCTTGGATAGTGGCTTCAATTATGGCCTCCAGTGGGACAGCAGGTGGTCTCGCTTGGTTGATGACAAATTTGATGTATTCTTCAACCAGCGAGTGTTTTGTCCTGGAGGAGGTCCTGGGATATCTGGACATGTAGTCCCCTGGATTAGCTGCCTTTCCCGGTTTGTGGACACTTGTATATGTGTATTCCTGAAGACGTATGCCCCATCGCTTAATTCTGGGTGGCATTTTTGCTCGGGGATTTCCAAAAATCTTTATGAGACCTTGATGATCCGTAATGAGTGTGAAGTGCTTCCTGTAGATGAAGATGTGGAACTGCTCGCAGGCCCAGACGACTGCCAGTCTTTCCTTCTCTGGCTGCGAGTATGCTTTTTTGATGTCTGTTAGGCTGCGGCTGGCGTATGCTACTACATGCCATTGGTCACCGTCCTTGTCATTCTGAGCTAGGATAGCTCCGAGTCCCACAGGACTGGCATTCACTGTGAGTTCAGTCTTCTTGCAAGGAATGAAATAAACTAAATTGATGGTAGACCCTATGAAGTCTATGATTTGGTTGAATGCTTGATCACACCTCGCAGACCATTGGAAGGGTTGAACTTGCTTTGTGAGTGCAGACAAAGGATGACTTAAAGTGGCATAGTCCTTGATATACCGTGCACAATAGCTGGCCATTCCCAGAAATGATCAGACGTCCCTGACATCACGTGGGCAAGGGGTTTCATTTAGTGCAGTGACCTTTTCAGGATCAGGCCTCATTCCTTCACTGGAAAAGATGTCCATAGAACTTTAGTGTGGATTTTTGGAATTCACTTTTGTTTTTGTTAAGGGTCAAATTGGCTTCCAAAAGCGTGTGACATACTCAATCCAGTGTTTTGTCATGTCCCTTGATGATGGCACCAAATAAAAGAATATCATTACTGTAGTTGAGTGCATTAGGAATGTGTTGAATGACTCTTCACACTGCTTCTTGAAAGATTTCGGCTGTGGATGAAATACTGAGGCTAAGGCATTTATATCTAAAGAGGCCTTGATGAGTTGAAAATGTGGTAATGTAGCGAGAATTCTCATGGAGTTCGAGCTGATGATAGCCCTTGTGAAGGTCCAGTTTGGAAAAACTTCATTGACCGATTCAGTAGCGTGATCATATTACTGATGTGAGGCCCCAGATGCCTTTGACGTTCGACTGCAGTGTTTGGTGCTCTCATATCAACACATAAGTGCACCTTTCCTTCTGATCCACGTTTAGGAACAACAACCACTGGGGACATCCAGGGAGTTGGTCCAGATGATTTCTCAATGATGTCTGCCCTGAGTAGGTCCTGTAATTCATCCTCCACTGCTTTCTGTAGGTGAAAAGGCACTTTTTGGTGATGTTTGATCCCAGGCATGACTTTTTCATTAATATGCAGACAAACCTGAAAATGAGCCATTTGTCTGAGTCCCGTGAACAGTTTTGGGAACTTGCTTATGATGTCTTGTTTATCCTCCTCCCGATATAGTATTTCTACTAGTTTCAGGCGTTCTGCCGTCGGTAGACTGAGAAGACAATCTGCTGCTTCAGGCCCGTCATTGACATGAAGTTGAGCTTGTACTGTTCTGCGTTTGCAGGCGAGGGATGCTTGAAATTGTCACAGACACGACAGTGGTTCTTTGGCTATCCAGGAGTGTACTCGAACAGCTGCTTTGGTTAGCCTGGGTTTTGGATTCATTTTGTTGTATTCGTGATGCAGACTTAATTAAGTGATGCTCCGCTGTCTAGTACGAATTTTGTTGAGTGGTTTCCCATTTGTATAGGGAGTCTTGGATATTTCTTTAATATGTCAGGATCAGCTACCATACAGACATATTCCTCGCTGTCTTGGGAAATTGGAGTGAGAGATCTTGACTCACGAGACATGGAGCGTTAAGATTGGAACGTGGCATGCAACTGTATGCTTGATCAGTGACTTGCAACCCTTGACTTGCGACCCCTTCATGAAGTCTCCAAAGTTATCTAGCTATTTTTGCCAGCGAGGAGGCCCCATGCCACTGCCAGATGTAAGAGGCAGGGGTTACGGTGGGCGCAGGAATAACACACTGAGCATGGATGGTCTTTGCTGGGTGTTTTGCTTGGAGTCCAAAGATGTCGACATGGTCTACGTTGAAGTGAGGTACACCACTGTGCAGGCAAAGCGCAGGAGTTGTGGGTATACACTTGACCAATGAAAGAGCAAACGGTCTGATATGTCTTTTCCTTGTGCAGCTGATGTGCACCTGAGAGAGCAAGTAGAGTCTTTACACCAACTAGCTGTCAGTGTGGGCAATGGTGGCAGCTGCTGTTGCAGTGGGAGATACAGGATAAAAGAATGGAGTCTTCCCCTTTTGCTCCTTATGCATGGAATGGGCATCTGCACGCTTTATAGGCACTGTGAGTTTGAAACAACTACATGGTGTAAGGGCGCCTGACTTTAAAATGGCCACCGCCGGTTCTTCACAGCTCATTGGACGAGCTGCCTAACCTAAAGATGGCTGCTGAGGAGAGCAGACGATGTGCGGAACACGGCTGCATTAAGCAGTCTGCTCAATCAATCAATCAATCACGGCATTTATAGAGCGCGCTACTCACCCGGGAGGGTCTCAAGGCGCTGGGGGAGGGGGTAAGTTACTGCTCGAACAGCCAGGTCTTGAGCTGCTTCCTGAAGGAGAGATGGTCCTGGGTTCGCCGAAGGTGAGTGGGGAGGGAGTTCCAGGTCTTGGCTGCCAGGTAGGAGAAGGATCTTCCTCCGGCGGTGGTTCTGCGGATGCGTGGTACGGTGGCGAGGGCGTGGCTGGTTGATCGTAGCTGGCGTGTGGGCGTGTAGAAGGTCATGCGGTCGTTGAGGTACTTTGGGCCCAGGTCGTGGAGGGCCTTGTGTGCGTGGGTGAGGAGTCAAGAGACTTTAGCAAGCGTGTTGGGTGCAGGCATCCAGCTTATCCCAGGAGCTGAGAGGACAGCATATGGCTCGAGTCTGCTGTTTGACAGGTCCGGCGCCCGACCTGGGCGGACTCCCAATGGTGGGTGACACTTGCTGGGGGCTTAAAGGTAGGTGGGCTCTTGCAGTCTCGTGCACTGGACACCGTTGCGGAGGTAGACACAGCAATCTGCAGTGGAATGGAGCGGGTCCCTGCAGCCGAGTGGCACTTGGCAGATGATGTGTAGAGCGGGGTGGTCTCCAGCAGTCGCTTTCTTCGCGAGGGTGACTTCAGCAGTAATGATGAATGCTGCAGCAAGTTGTGACACCCACCCTCGTCGTCGGTTGTCAAACCGTTTCACCACAAAGAAATGGACGACACCAAGGATGTGTAAATGTATCTTTTTATTGGCATCTCCTTGCAGGAGCTCAGGCAGCTACCACATGACTCTTATTCCCTATCTCATGCCCTGCTTTTTCCTGACTCCTCCCTTTCCAGTTCCCTTGACCACTTTCCCTTTCCCTGGGCTTCCGTTACCACCGGGGTCCTCGCGCCCTGGTGTTGATGTGCAGTCACCACATTACAGAAAGAAATATAATATGGTTACTTATGTACATACCAATGCATTACAACACAACATAATGCATTGTATCTGAGAGTCACAATTTATTTTAACCCCTTTTGGCAATATCTAATAGCATTCCGAATATTTTGTCATGACAGGATGAAATATATTTTTCCTTGCCAGAGGAGGTAAGAGTTTTGCTGCAATACATCAGAAGTCGGACAGATAATATGCAAAATGCCTTTTCAGATGCTTATGTGTTGTAAAATACAATGTAAAATATATTTATTTCTTACACAAGTTCCAATTATTTTTTTACAGACACAACAAACAAACCAACGGTGGAGACTCCATCCAGCAATGATGAAAACATCGATCCAGAGGCAGCAGACGATGAGGAAAACGCAAAAGCAGGTGGTAGGTTTACAGGAACTAACTGCTCACCTAACCAGAAGCCTTGGGACTGTGCCAGTGACTATGTAAAAACATGAAAAAGGTGGTAATGGATTTCCCAAGATACCATGACATGCCCTGCAGTGTAACAAGTTGGCACAGACACACAACAGGAGCATAAGGTGTTCCAGGCCTTGTATGTCACAAGAGGGTCATCTACATCTCCTTTTCCTTGTCTCCATAGTAAGATTATTCCCTACTCCTGTTTCTTGATCACATTTTATCAATTTGCATTGGGCATGTACTTTATAGAATTATCATTCAGACCTTGTAATAAGTGATGCAGCATATGAACATATTCCTGGAAAGAATATAGAATATAAGACTATAGAACACTGAGAAATAACAAGTTCAAAGCATTAAAATTATACAAAATGTTGGAGTGGAAAAGACAAAAAATGTATTATACATAATAGCCTTGAATTTGCTTCATTATTTACACGGAGCCCCAGGATGGGTAGTTAGAGATTATCTCTCCAGGCATAAACACAGACGAGGGGGGCGTGGCTTGGACAGCGCGGTGCATGGCAGCATAGCTACACTTCTTCCGCCGAGTAGGCCGACAACGGCAAACCTCTCCAGCTTGAAGATACGCACAGAGGAATTGAATGGGGGATTCATGTGGTGGAACATCACGGGCATCTTTTGAACATAGTGCCGTTCCGACTGACAAGCCTGTTGCCCTGTGTTCTCCCCAGCAAGCGCGGACACCGGAGCATGCAGCTCGCTCACTTCACAAAATGGCTGATGTCCCAATAATGCTCCAGGCAAGTCGGGATGCGACCTTCAAGCATGATCATTTATCTACTAAAGCAATCCTGCATGCGTCTTCCCTTTACCAGGCTTACAATCAACACTTGTCATTCCCCAAAAGATTCATCTGGGACCTGTGAGGCGTCTTTATGCCACATCTCATCTTGCTCTAGCTGACTCTAAGATGGCCACTGACCACGAGCCCTGGATCACCCATATTTGGGCTGTGAGATGGATGTAAAGTATTTTCTACATTGACATTAGTTTTACCTCATCTACTTCTCACAATTATGGTGCCTAATTTCCTCCCCCTTCACACATGAGGCCTGGGGTCTCTCAACGAGTGTGGACAGCTTGACTAGCACTACCAAGAGGCAGCTCCCCCATTTCTAGTGCCTTCTACCTAGGGTACTGCACTCCCGTTTCTAGTGCCTTCCTCACAGGGTATTTACCGCCGACTCCACCAGTCCTCCAGTTCTCCCCACATCTGGGGGTTGCGATCTTGTCATTGATATCTACAGCTGTTTGACCCCAGCATCTGAGCGCTGCATGTTAACATAAGCTACACATTGGGCACCACATCTAGAGCGCTTTGTGGGTGCTTAAGCTGGGTCCCTTTTTTTGGGACACATTGGGCCTCTACATAAATAAATTAAATAAATAAATCCGGTATTTGTAAAACGCGAACTAATTACCCCAAAGGGTCTCAAGGCGCTGGGCGCCTTCCGGGAGATTAAGTGAACTATTGCCCAGTCACATGATGCTGAGCTGAGGTGCCACCGGCGCCGTGGATCGAACCGCGAGCCCCGCGCTCTGGAGTCAGCAGCTCTGGACGCTGCGCCATACCTCTCCCTCTCTAAGGGCATTCATTTCTTGAAACATTTTGGATCACCACAGTCCCCACTCTCATTTAGGGAATCACGACTACACTTCAACCTACTGGACTTAGACCTATATGACTTCCTTAAACTTAAAGTCAGTTTATCCAAAATTAAACTCCCATCTACAGAGCCCTCTATTCCCAAATCCATTCTGACCTTCAATAATTCTGGTCACCAAGCCTCCAAGTTCTATCACCTCTTAAAACCGAAATCTACTAGCCTGTCCTCGAAGCTTGAGCCAAAATGGGACCCCTCTGAGACGGTCACCCAGGAGTCCTGGCACCTAATAAAGAAGTCAGTTTTCTCCCACAAAATTTCCCCCTTCCTCTCCCAGACGAAATTCTGGCTCCCGCACAGGACTTTCAGGACTCCAGCCTGACTCCACAAGCTCAGGGAGAACCCATCTTGCTGGAATTGTAACAATGCGACAGGTGACATTCCCCACCTTCTTTTTCACTGCAGTGCGGTATCTCCATTTTGGGATTCTGTATTCAAATTCATACACATCCTGTGTGGGGTCCAGCTAGAAAGGAATTTCCAGGGATTCTTGGACCCAAAAATCAAATCCCGTAACGATAGCCGCCTGATCGATATCCTCCTAACCTCTGCCTGTAAATCAGTACTCGCTAATTGGAAAAACACAGCAGCCACATCTTTTTGTTCCTGGTTAAACTGGGTTTCTTTCCTGAGAGGTGCGGACAATGCTTCCCTCCTAAACTCCCCATGGAAAGTGCATAACACCCCTCTCTGGAAATCCCTTGACAACTACTTTGCCACCACCAAATCCTCTTGAACCCCTTTATGCTCACTGATTCCTCTTTGCAACTGCCCTAAACAGGCAAATTATGTACTTCTCATTATTTGTTGACACTTGCTCTCAGGTCTCTGTTCTGTCTAGCTGACCTGCAATGAAATGTATGTTGTCATATATCTGTAACCATGTACCTTGTACTCTAATTGAGCTGCTCTTCTCTATATATCTTATATCATTTAACTACCTACTGGTTCTTATTTTTCTTTACTTTATTATCTCATTACTTCATTATCTGTAAATTTAATTAATGCTACATCTTCTACTGTCCTCATTTGATGCGACCCGCCTTGGTTTTGATATATGATTATAAATACTCTGCACCAGTCTACCATCCTGGCTCTTCTCTACCAGCCCTTGGCTCTTCAATATGCAATTTCTGCATTGTTTTGTTGTTTTTTCCTCCCTTGTTCCTTTTGTTTTGGAAAATGCTCAATAAAATTCTTTGAAATGAAAAAATAAATACGGATGAGTTCCACCGGTGCAACCACACAATAAATGAGCCTGTGGACCAGGACTTAAGGTAGCCAAACCATTTCCTCACTTCTAGTCAGAATGAGAAAATAAAGGACGATTGATGCAGCTCTATAGCCCACTCTCTGGCATTACCCACTGAAGGGAGCAATAGAGTGTCTTTTGTCAACACTTCCTGACATTTCCTTCACCACTTCATCAATCTCTGCCTCACAGTGACACATGTTCAAATATTCTGAACACTCACATACCTGGTCTTTGTTCCGATACAATCAATCAATAACTTTATTCGGCAACATATTTTTTTGGACATAAATACATAATTAAAATTTGTATTAAAAAATATATAAAACAGTAAAACATGCGGCAGGGGCTTCGATTGATCTGATTAGTTAAGCCACAAGTAACACTAGGCAATAAATCTTTTCATATAAGATTGCCTGGTTCTCCACATAGCCAAGAGAAACTGTGAAATTGCAAATACTATACAATGACTGGAGTCACACTTCAGGATTCTCAGGGCTGTCCTACACGTTCTGTACCCTAGGTTATGACACAATGGTCAGATGTACAAATTCCTAGAGCCTTGATATGCCGGATAGAAAAATAAAACGTACTCTAGAGTTTCATTCCTTAAGAGACAAAAAGAGGGCATCGATTTAACCCACCACCTACCTGTAAAAGAGAGGAGGGGTAAGGACCCATACCTAAACTGCAAATAGAGTTTCCTTGCAGCTGCCGGCTCAATGTCGTCCAGGAAGTGCTCCAACCCGTAGCTATCTTTCCATTGATGGAAAGCCGAAGTTAGAGTTCCTACTTGTTGCTGGGCGTGCAACAAATTTAGCTTATATTGCCAATAGGAAATCTTTATTTGTGCCTTAGATATTTCACCAGACTTAAGGGGGACATCCCACAATTGCCCGAGGCCAATGTTTGAAAGGGTAAATCTAACATACTTGAGCCAAGGGATATCAGTTGCACCCATACTGCATAAAATCTCCCGCAAGCCTGCCTGATAGGAAACCAGCTCCGGAGTGGACCAGAACCTCTTCCAATGTATTATGGGCTATAGGCCGACCACGTCTGTTAAGTTTTTTTGCCCCACGTCTAACCTTAAGGGAAGCAATGGGGTACTGATGGGAAGCCCTGTTAGTTCTGACAAAAAATGATTTTCAATAAGCCCAAGGGAAGACACACCCCTGTGCCCCCAAAGCTCTGCTCTGTATAGAGCTGAGCCAAGTGCTTGATGGTTGAAAACTTGCAATGCTGGGGAAATAGGTCCAAAAGGAGAGCCTTTTTGCATTCTTACAATACCCCCCGAGGCTTGCTGAAGCCTTAGCCTGCTCCTTGTTTTGTGTGATTGCCAATTGAAGTACTCGTTGACGGTTATTCCCAAATACTCAAACGTGCGAACACGCTCCAGGTAAGAACCTCTAAGGACAGGGTTGGACCATGTGGTACTACAAGGATTGAGTACCATAAATTTAGTTTTGGTAATGTTTATGTCTAGGCCTCTAAGGGTACAAAGAATATTAAATCTGTCCAAGATCTTCTATAGGCCCATGGGGGGGCTTTGAAATAAGCAGTGTATCATCTGCAAACAACAGGGCTGTATCCTGGTGTTTGCAAGGGACATAGCATCGGAACCACCACAGTCCACAAAAGTTGCTAGGTCATTGATATAGAGGGAAAAGAGGGCTAGGGCAAGGACACATCCCTGCCTCACCCCCTTTTAGACAGGAAAAGGCTCAGTCATTTCACCCATCTGACTACATTTTGACGGGCAAAGTTATTTTCATGTAGGCGCTTAATCATATGCAACGAATAATGCGGTACCCCCAATTCATCCAGCACCTGCCATAGCTTTGGGCGTGGAACCAAATCAAAAGCTGATCTAAGATCAACAAATGCAATATAAAGCCGTCCCCGACCCAATAAAAAAAAAATCCCAATAAAGGAGCTGAAACCAGAGAACCTAATCCAATGTGCTGATCCGTTCTCTGAACCCTGCCTGCAAAGGTGTAAGTATCTGGGACACAGTCATCCACTCTGGACGCCTATTCAGCATAACCCTTGCAAAATGTTTTTGTGCGCAATCAATTAGGCTAATAGGCATATAATTGGCTGGGCTATCTCGAGTGCCCTTTTTAAAAATAGGAATGATCTCAGCTCCAAGCCAAGTTGGGGGGATAGAGATTCCTCTCATTATAGCACCAAAAAACAAAGAAAAATATGCCCCCCACACACCAGGTCTACCAAGAAAAAGATCTCCAGAGAACTTGCCCAATCCCGGAGCTTTCTGGGAAACTATTTTATTGATTGCCACAATCACTTCTTTAACAGTGACAACTAAACAATCAAGAGAGTTGCCTATAGTGGCACGTGAGGCCAAGTCAATACTAATCTCTTGGGTAGCGCTGCTACAAGAAATGGAGGGTACATCAACAAGTTGTAAACTAGAATCTTGTGGAGTATGCAAGCTACAGAAGTGTGCAGCCCAAGTTGCCATGGCATATGATTTTCAATAGGGGGCTACCATCCACCATTCCAGTAGCAATTAAGCTCCAAAGGGAGTGTGAGTCCCTCCTTGCTGCAGCCAGCTCACTTCACCTTTCCCAATCTCTCTTAGCCTCAGTAATGCAGCCTTTGTAGATCGCTCTAGCCTCCTTTATCATAGAACGGTCTTGCATCCTGATGGCCACTGTCAGCGCTACTCTAGCTAATCTGCATTGCTGGTTATACCAGGTCGGGGGTTTAGACCTCCTACCCACATGGCAAGATTCTACATAAAGACATTTTCCAAGTTTGCTAAAAAAAAAATGGCAAATGTATATCTGTAAAGCTTGCCCAGTTTCCCATCTCTGGCTTGGGCTGATCTATTTGTGACAAGAGATCATCAATTCCCCGAGTGACACAACTGTAGATGTTGCCAATGACCTCTTCAGATGATATGATGGCACTCCTACCCACCCTACGCCTGCTAGTGGACAGGACCAATCTTCCATCAAAGGGGCCATCAGGGTTGGTACATGCTGTTGGCATTATCTTCAGCTCTAGCGATAAGGGATTGTGATCACTATCAATACGAGGGATCACATTCATATCTATTACAGTAGCCCACAGCCTAATGTCCAATAGAATGTAGTCTAAAAGGCTTCATCCCTGTAGGCAATTAAAGGTGTGATTTCCCACCCTATCTGAGATAGACCTACCATTACAAGCCCTAAGGTCCTGGCTTAGAACAAATGTGTTTAGTTGAACTGCCAGAGGGGACCATTTGACTGGTGTTATAATTGACAGTTCAGGTATAGACCAAACCTGGTCTTCCTCAAGAGAATGAAATCTAAAGTGAGCATCTTAGGGCTCAAACTGGCAATTAAAATCACCTACTACAATTTTCATTATGTCAGTAGGAGGTGAAGCTAAATGTGCAGCTAGTAAGGTGATCACACCCGTCTCGGGTTTACCACCATATATAAATATGGCATGGGATGAAGCCAGGCGATGTGAGGCTGATACCCAGGATGTCCGGTGAGCCCAATTTAACTTCTTCAATAACAGCACGCAGAGCAGTCTTAAACCAGATTGTAATTCCCCCTGATGGCACCTCTCACTGAAGAGACTGCTGTCATAAAATAAAGTCCACTGAAACTTCCTTGTAGATAAGTAGAGTCGTTTATTGAAGCATCCACCTCCTGAAGAGCAGCCGTGTAACTGAAGATGAACTGCTCTTCAGAGCGTGGTACAACAAGCAGCATTTAAACAAATACATACAGGGTACAGTAATTGAAGTCATAGAGATAGAATACAGTGATGGAAAGCATTCTACATATTCTACTATAACATATCTTCCTTCCTTACAATAAAAAGACAAGAAATTCAAGAGGCATATACAATTAATATAATACAAAATCTTGAAATTTTTTAGGTAACAATTTTTGTCTCTTGGTTCCAGACGACTTGGAAGAACTGGAAGGATAAACCATATTGTCAACATCAACATTTACAAAAGACTGAGAACATGTTAATTCTTTTCCTTTTCCAACATTACAAAATCACTGGAAAAGTCTGGGTTAGAAGAGCACAAAGATGATTGGGTATTGGTTACATTGGCTTTAGCAATCTTAGAAATGCTCCACCGAGAACCATTGTTCAAAAGCACAGATGTTTTACCAACGTTATGATTAATAAAAACATCAGAAAATTTTGATTGTCCTTTTTTACATGTACAGGTAATTTAATTTTGACCTTATCACCTACATGCAATACAGGCTGTTTAGAGTTAGCAGACTTATTGACATTGTTGCAACTTTGTTTAACAGACATATGTATTTTATTAATATCCAAGTTAGGTTCAAAAGATTTAGCCCATGAGAGAGATAGTTCTTGTCTGGGTTTTCTACCTTTCAATAGCACATAAGGAGAAAACTTAGTAGAACAGTGTTGAGTGCACAAATAAGACCAAACCAAATCTGCTACATGAGCTTTGACATCAATACGAGCTTTAATGGCCAATTGAGTACCCTGTATTAAGGTTTTGTTAAACCTTTCTACAAGGCCATTCATATTTGGAGAGTAAAGAGCAGTTTTGACATGGAAAATATCGGCATTTTTGAGAAAATCAGTAAACACACGTGAGGTGAATTGAGGTCCGTTATCAGATACAATAGTTGATGGTAAACCGTCTTTTTTGAAAATTTCCTGCAAAAATGTGATAATAGATAAGGAATCAGACTGATTAACCCATTTAATTTCAACCCACTTAGAGAAATAATCAATAGCAACTAGAATATACAACTTCTCCATTGAAATTCCTTCGTAAGGACCTAGGACATCAATTGCAATTTTGTCCCATGGATTGTCTGGAAATTGGACTTGCACAAAATCAGTGTGTTGAAGCTTTAAAACTTTATCAGAATCAGCACACAGGGGACAATTTTTAACAAAGTTAACTATACAACTGTCCATATAAGGCCACCAAAACAAGTCTCTAACTTTTTTAATAGTGCTGGATTGACCTAAATGAGCAATAGACATAAGTTTCTTTTTTATGGCTATAGGAGGTATAAAGGAATCACCTTTTAAAATAAGACTTTCATTGATGGACAGTTCTTCTCTAACTTTCCAAAAAACAGCCATCTCTTTGGATACATTTCTTTCTAAAGGCCATCCGTCAACAATGTACTTTTGTAATGTCTTTAAGTCTTCATCTTCATCCATGGCTTTCAACCATTCTTCTTTAGAGATAACTTGAGACATTGAGAGAACCATATCATCACATTCTTCAAAACATTCTGATTGACTTTGGGGTTGAGAATCTGACAACAACCTGGACAGACAATCAGCTCTCATATTTTGAGAACCAGGATTGTAAATTACCTCAAAATTGTACTCAAAGTTTAGCCAGAATGTGACCTAATCTTGAGGAAGCTTTCCCTACACCATTGTTCGATAAAAAAGAAATTAAAGGTTTGTGGTCGGTTTTAAGTTTAAAGGACTTGCCCCACAAATAGGTTTTAAAATGTTCAACTGCCCAGGAGCAACCTAGGGCTTCTCTTTCAATGGTGGAATATTTTGACTCAGCAATTGACATAGGTCTTGACGCAAAGGCAATGGTGACTTCTTTCCCAGCTTTATTCTGACTGAGAACAGCACCAAGACCAATGGCGCTTGCATCAACAGTGATAAAATTGGTAGCAGAAGATGAAAAAGGAAACAAAGGATTACACCCAATGATGGCAGATTTTATGGTACTAACAGCTTGAGAATGATCCGGGGTCCAACAAAATTTGCAGCCTTTTTAAGTAACAATCTTAAAGGAAAAACAATGTCTGAGAATTTTGGAACAAATCTTGAATAGTATTCACATAACCCTAAGAAGGATTTAAGTTGTTCTTTGTCTTGAGGATCGTTCATATTCTTAATGGAGACAAGGAGATCCTTCTTGGGAAAAATTCCATTGCCATTAATTTGATGACCCAAATATTCAACATTAGATGAGAAGAACTTACATTTATCAAGACAAATCGTCATACCTTTATCTTCCAAAACAGATAATACTTTATCTACTGTTTCATGATGTTTCTCAATAGTATCAGAAAATATTAGTATATCGTCTTGAAACGCTACTACTCCATCAGTGTCTCTGAAAAAGCAATTCATAAGCCTTTGAAACACTGATGCTGCTGATGACAGGCCAAAAGGCATTCTAATGTATCTAAAAGTTCCCTCAGGTGTAATAAAAGTAGTGATGTCTCTTGAATCCTCTGTTAACTCTATTTCATGATACGCTGATTTGAGATCGATGGTGGTGAAAAATTTAGCACCATCCAATTTGGCTAGTAAGTCTTGTACCTTAGGTAATGGGTGACATTCCATGACAATTTGTTTATTTACTGATCTCAAATCAATGCACATTCTAAGTTCTCCATTCCGTTTCTTAACTAGAACAATTGGAGAAATCCATTCCGAAGCATTGACGGGTTCTATGACTCCATCAGCACATAACTTTTTGATCATCTCAGCTAATTCATTCCTCACAGATAAGGAAACATTTCTAAGCTTGTGCTTAGACGGAACGGCATTTTTAAAAAAACTATTTTGTGTGAAAATCCTTTGACTTTTCCTAATTCTTTTTTTAAAACTCCTTTATGTTTATTGAGGATAGACTGAACCATTTTTTCATTGTCTTGAAGATCATCACGTACAAGCTGTAAATCTTCTACCATACATACCTGTACTTTGGCATTAGGGCGCAAAGTAATATCAAATTTAAATTGGTGTTTCCACCCTAGGACTTGCAATCCATCAACAGCAACATAAACTTTCCCAAGAATAGTTTTTTGCTTAAAAGAAATGTCAGAAACAAAATATCCCAGCATTTCAATTTTTTTGCCCCCAAAGCCATAAACACGAATGTCATTAGGTTCAAGTATTTTGTCTTTCCAAGACTTATTAAAAAATGAATCAGAAATAATTGTATAGGGGGAGCCAGAGTCTGCCATAACTTCCACCATTTTGCTATCAATTGTAATGGTACACATGGGAGGAACATAAGGTTCCGAATCAATATTTTTGTTAACATTAACAGATACTTGACCTAATTTATGAGATTGAGACACATCTTCTGTTATACAAATAATACTGTTTTCAAAAGTTGGTTCATTATTTGCTTCATCAACAATTTCCTCATCAGCAAGACTAGCCACTCTCCTATTGGCTTGACACCAAGCACCAAAATGACCTAACTTTTTACATTTGTACCACTCTTTACCCTTAGCTGGACAATGCCTAAATTGAAAAGAATGAGATTTAGAACCACAACGAGTGCATAATAGTTTACCTGAGTTAAAAGGTTGTTTATTAACAGGGTTATGCAATGTAGAGGGTTTAGATTTGGTTCTAAAGTTACTAGACTTAACATAAGAGTCTTTTGCACTAATAGCTGCTACACCTGAAGATACATTATCAACATTGATAGTATTAAACAAATGAATGGACCGTTCCACACTTTTAGCAATTTCAATTGCCTCTTGTAAGGATGGGTTACGTTGCCTTAAAAGTTGCTCTTGGATTTTTTATTATAGCAACGTATGATTAATTGATCACGAATATATTTATCTACCTGAGGACCAAAATCACATTCTACCGCTAACACTCTTAAACACTCAACATAAGCATCAACTGACTCATTAATCAATTGATGTTGAGTATAAAAATTATACCTCTCCATGACAATGTGCGGTTGTTCAGTAAACCTTTTTTTTAGTCTATCTATTGCCTCTGTGAAGCAATCATAATCACCACTCTCCATACCTACTGGTGTGGGAGAGGGAGGTAAGTGTTCAAAAACATCTTCAGCATGACCTCCTAATGTATTTAAAAGCAAGGCTTTCTTTCTCTTTGCACTGAAACTGTCTCCATTAATGGCTAATAAATCATTATTAAACTGCCTATACCATTTCTCCCATTTCATACTGGGTTGATTGGGACCAGAATAAAAAGGAGGTAGAGGATTGCCACACACAGTGCTCATATTGTGATTAAATTAAGGCTAAAACTGTTTAAATGAGGAAAATGAAACAACAATAAAGCAGAGAAATTGCAAGAAATCAATAAAATATAAGTTGAAGTGAAAGATCAACAAGAAAAGGTGAGCGTGTCACCGAGACACACAGGAAAGAAAGAGTTAACAAGGTGTGCCCGAGGCACGCAGTATCACATACGAACCATAACCAATTAGATGAGATGATGTGGCAGGAAGCGTTGTGAGGCAGCTGTCAGCGTGACGTGCGTCAAGTCGTAGAGGCAGGTCAGCATGACGTGCTTCGGTTAGTCGAACGTTGGAGAGTGCGTTGAAAACAAACAGCGCGAGCTCTCAGGAAAGTCACACGAGTAATAAATGAAGCTTGTAGTCCTCGGAAAACAGCAAAATGTGGCAGGCTTCAAGTAAATGCCACAGAGTTACACAAAGCACAGCAAGGCAGGCGGCTCATCAATGTCGCGGGCAGGAGGCACAGAAAAGCAGGAAACCGAGTGAAAATCAGAGACAAAGGCAGCCCGAACTAAGGATTCAAAATACGGGGCCCAAAGTCTGGATGGATGAGGTACAATCCGCCACGTCTTCCCTCGATGGCAACACGTTGATACGGGAAGGGTGCTGAGAATACAGGTGAAAGCAAATTGCCAGGAAACAGAGGAAAATAATCCAAATAAATTGCACGGTGGATGCTCCAGCATGTAGAGACCGGTAAGGAATCTTCCCAAATCGTCACCAATATGTCATAAAATAAAGTCCACTGAAACTTCCTTGTAGATAAGTAGAGTCGTTTATTGAAGCATCCACCTCCTGAAGAGGAGCCGTGTAACTGAAGATGAACTGCTCTTCAGAACGTGGAACAACAAGCAGCATTTAAACATTTACATACAGGGCACAGTAATTGAAGTCATAGAGATAGAATACAGTGATGGAAAGTATTCTACATATTCTACTATAACAACTGCTACCTAATTATAAGAAGGAAACCCTTGGTGGTACAGTGGGGTAGTAGACCAAGTCTCCTGAAACAAACATATATCATACAAATCAATACAATTATACCACTATGGATTAGCTCGTTTAGAAGATAATCCTGCAACGTTCCAGGAGATCAATTTGAGGGACGGAACAGAAGGCGCATTTGCAGCAACAGTAGCAGTAGTAGCTGGGGATGCAGGATAATCTTCCTCCTGATCACCAAGTCAATCAACACCTGCCAGAGCTTCAGATCAATTGTAGACTGGAACGGTGAAAATAATAAAGATGGCAATAGGGTGGAAGCAGCAGTTAATGGGCTTAAATATGGTCATACTTGGTTTATCAAAGTAGTCTAAAGGGTGTGGTATGTTATTACTAACAACCGATTGACTCCCTTCTTGCCCGAAAATGAATTGCTTAACCAGGGGAGGTAATTTAAAGTTTATTATTACACAGTCACCTTGCTGGTCCACAGGCCCAGAACTAATACAGCTCACCCTTCTTATCAGCAAGATGTTGCTTTTCAACTTGAGGGGAAGGTTCCTGTGCTGAGTTAGCCAGTGTAGAGATTTATTCAGGAGATGGTTGTGCGACTCTTGCTGGTCCTTTTGCAGTGGGTGGACTCCTGTTAGGAACAGCACATAAGGACAGGAGGATAGGGGTAAGTTGGTCACCGGCTGCTTGATGGTTTGAGCTAAACCCCCTGCTGAATTTGTACCTCGTCTATCATGAGGCTCTGGCTGATCCCTTTGGCAGTATCTGCTTTGATTTAGGGTAAGATAAGTACCCATTTATGGAGAAATCACCGGGATGTGACTTGAGGATTGAGACCTTACAGTAGGACCAGCCTGTGCTGTAACAAATAAACTTTGGAAGCTACCAGCCTGCCTATGGCCCGGGGCTATGTTTGACGTTGGCACTGTTGTAGAGGTAGGGTTTGGGCAAGCTCTGGCCCCCTACTAATTGAGGGCCTGGAGTAGACGTTCCATGGCATCAATCCGTGATATATTCGGTGAGACTACTGTCTGCAGTATATCTTTAAATTTCACAAAGCAATCCTCCAATAACTGTACCCCCTCTGGAGGTTTTAAGTCTGTATTGGGGGCATTATCTTCCCCTACCAAAGGATTGAGCAGGTCACAAATAGGACTGGCAGTTGAGGCAAAGAAATTCCCCTTTGGCTTGATTTAGTCAGCCGTTTTGAGTGTTTGGTGACTAGCATGGGACTGGAACTAAAAACAGTTGTTTTCTTGGCCAGGGACGGCAACTGGGCCGAAGAGTCCAGTGACCTTAAATCAACAGGTAAAGCCTGGTCTGTAGCAACAGAAGGTTGGACGAGGGGTAGGGCCAAATTCATCGAATTAAGGGAGAGTCTTCGCTCAGTAAGGTCTATTTCATTCCTAATGACACTCCCTGCCCTGTGTAGCATTCTATCGATTGATGTTGAGTAGAGGGGGTGTAGCCAGGTGCAAAGAACCTTGAACCTTCTTCTTCTCCATAATATTAAGTTGTACGTGCCACAAATAGAGTAAATAATAACTGGGGATTGTAAAATACTACAAATAAAAATAAAGACCAGGCATACCTCTAGAAAAACAACCAAGGGGGTGGCCCAGCCCAGCCTCCTCCGGGCTCTGACGGGCACAGCAGGATGCCTCTGACTTGCTTTAGGGTGCTCCAGCACCTGAGCAAGATGTTGCGGCCCCCCTCTGGGCCAAGAATGCCGGGAAACGTAGTCTCCCCCAGGTGTAGGCTGTGTAGGCAGCTGGTTTAGGCATCCAATGTAGGTTGCAGGAGTTTATTGATCCTGGAACAGTATCACGTGGATTAAATCGGACACCCAACACGGGACAATCGAGTTCTGATGCATGGTGTTGTTCCAACGGCATTTATGGGCCCCAACGGCATTTAGACTCTAACCACAGTGATATATCAGGGTTACTCAAGCCAGCAGGTGGAGGCAATCGTGTCCATGTGCTCACCACCTCCAAGGGAAGAGTTCACTTGTTCATTACAGGTTTGGCCAGGGACCAGAAAGGAAGGTGGAGCTATGGGCACTCTCAGTAGTAGTGGTGCTCTTGTCCAGTAAGTGGTGGCCGGGGGGAGGTCAAGAAGTTCAGGAGGTGCAGTCCCCATTTATTCCTTCCTCCAGGTCACCAAGTCTGCCATCAATGAAAGGAGGGTACCCTGACACTGGTCCGGCAGTGCAGAAAATACAGCAGGACTAGAGGAAGCCAAGTAGAGCTCACAGGAATTGAGTCCTTTATGGTGAGTAGCACCCTCCTCAGGCTCAGGTGGTGGTCACACGCCTCCCCTTGTTAACTTCAGCAGCCACAATACCAGTCCCTTGCTGCGCCAGAGTAGCAGCTCTCCGTCCAGTACCGACCACAGGGGTGTGACTTGTTGGCTGCGATCAAGGCCCTGCTCTCCCTAAAATGCAGTTACCAACTTCACTGCACGTTCCCCTGAGTTCCAAGCTGTCAAATTGCAGCGCCACCCCTTGGAGGCCTCCGGACAATGTCCTCCATGCGCCACGTCCCCAGGTAGGCCGCACCGTCCCCAGGAATTCCGGGTAGGCTGAACCCCGGGTTGTGTCTACGGAGCTCTTAGCAGTGCTCCGGCTCACCTCCTGCACACATTATCAAAGCGAGGGAGCCGAGAGCGCTTTGCCTAGTGTTTCTCGGATCGGGCCGATACATTCCCTCCAGGGTAATCTCTTTGGCAATTCACAGGCTTCCTCAGCATCTTTATGGTATCTGGCACAGATACCCACCACCAGCCTTAAGCCGCTAACACAAGCCAAGACCATCAAATATTTAAAGTAACAGCTACACGATGAAGCCTGCGACTAATACCATTGTACAGGCACATGTATATTTATGGTCTCTAGACCATTATCCCAACCTTATAAATAATAGCACACACACTCCCCACACAGATATACTCAGATACCATCTTCGTTCCAGTCAAACATAGGGAAATTCCCGCTTTATGGTTTGTACAGATGTTGATGCTTCTGGGTGTGATCATTTTGCACTGCTATACTATATTATAGCTTGGTAAAAACACACTGAGAATAGGGATTATGAGAAATGTTGGTTCTGAAGAAAGCCCAATGACCCTGAGGGGCAATAAGCAGGGTTGAAACATGTTGAACTCTGATGTTTGGGTCATAATGTACCCTAATATCATTTTGTAAACCTGTTTCCAACCTTGTCAAAGGTACTCATAATAAACAATAGATTAAATAAACCTGTAGGCAACTTTAATTTGTGATCCCCTTATAGTAAGTGCTCTGCTTACAATTCGCATTGAACCCACCCACTCACCCTAGGTGCAGTGGGTGAGGATCCGATGATGAAGCATGCCATCGATGAAACCTGTGAGATTTAAAAAATCTGAGATTTTAGGGTCCCACCACCCACTGCTTTCAAGGGATGAAAAAGGCAGGATAACCCTCTCACTTTGATAGTATTTCCTTTTGTCTTTGCACACACTTCTCACCCCACACTGGATACAAAATGCAGTGGTTGTGTAAAATGGAGCAGTTGTTTTCCTGGACCTATGGGCCAGATTTACTAAGAACTGATTCAGTATAAGTAGTTGCAAATTGCATTCTGACTTTTATTAAATTAATTCTGATTTTCCGAAGAGGCCTATGTACTAATAGGTTGGTTTGCAAAATCAACATATTGTTTATATGCATGAGGTAGGTCGCTAATTGGGACCCACTAAGATTGGCTACACTAACAGGGATGCTCACCTGCTTGGGTCAGGAGACCACCATGTCTGTGATTGTTTTTCAGTAAGCAGTCTTCTTTTTAAACACACATACTTTTCACATAAGTAAAACCAGATGCATTTAAAAAAAAAAGAAAACTTTTACATTTGTTTTTATGATTAAGAAGTGGTCCCCACTATTTCAAACATTTTTTAAACGTTAACAAAAGGGACCCGTTGGGACCCTTACCTGGTTGTGAATGGATTGCTGTTACCTTTCAGTAGTCTGTAAATTATTAATGTTTTGCAACCGGATTTCGGTAACAATTTGCAGAATCGCAACTTGGGTTTGGTACATACCAAAAGGCTGTTTTGCGATCATAATGTGTTTGATTTCGCAAATCGGAGTCTGCAATGACAAAAATGTCTTCTAACATCTGTTACTTAATCTGAGTTCAGTTCACAGAAACTAAATTTTCCTGATTTTTTTTCAATTGAAAAAAACTTCAACTGAATTGTTAGATTTTTCTTTACTTAGCATTAAAATGGATATTGAATTGCAAATGATGTTTTTGAAAATACATTTACTGAAGAACCATATTACCTAATGTTGACCCTATCTCTGTACCCTAATCTTTGTTTCTGGAAAAATTCCTAACCTTACCCTAAAATAAAGCTTGTCCTAACCTTGAGTTGGACCTCAATGCTTACACGTAATTTAACATTGACTGTGTTTGTTAGTCTGACACCAAACTAATCCTAAGTGTTACAGTCTGACTCTTGAGCACCTTTTTCCCCTTAATCAAGCAACGTTGTCATAAGAAGTGTTGCAAATTTGGAGTCTTCTTTATTTCTGTTATTCAAACCATTCTAGCCAACACGTTTTGTCATCTGGTAAAATCGTAGTGACTTCATCAGGACTAGAAATCATATGGTACATAATTAGTGTGCTTGGTTATTCACCTTCACCATGATGTGAACAGTGTTACTAGTAGAGACTTACAGCTACAGGTGATGTATGTAACAGGCAACAAAAATAACAGCAACCTTGAAGTAAAATTGTATACATACCTGTGTGTGTATATATATATATATGGGGGCATGGCTTGCTATCATGGCCGCGTAGACGTGCTTTCAGTGAGCTCTGGCCGGCGGCTCCTATTTGCAGTAAAATCCTGTGGAATCCTGGCTCCTACGAGCCGTTAAATCGAGGTGGTAACTTCTGGAGGACCTTCGGCAGCGACCGGGAGGAGATTTGAACCCCGGGACGCAGCCCTCAGACCGAGAGACCGGGTCGAGAGAAATCGCGGCCGCCATTTTGAGAAGGCTCCGGCGACGGAGCCGGACTGTCACAGCCACGGGACTCCTGAATCGAGGCACCACAGAGAGATCACGCCCTCGGCTTCACACCGGTAGGGGGCCTCGGGTGGGCGAGGCGGCTCGGGTGCTGACCCTGGCCGGTCGCTGACGGCTGGTCAGGCCGCGGTGCCTATCGCTGCGCAGCTGCCTCGGAGCCTTGGATAATGACTGTAGGTGGCTGAGGGGTGGCTGGACGGCCCGTCAGAGCCGGTGATTCTGTTGCCCCACAAGGCTCCTGGGGTGGAGGACGATACACGGTGGGACCAGACTGGGAGGCTTGTAATTACTCTGCTAACAGGAGCGGATTCCCTTAGTGCGTCCCCCCCAATGATCTTGTGCACTTATCCTGTACCTCCGCAGCCGAGTTGGAGGTCAGACAGGGCTTTGTGATGAACGATATACGTATCTGCCAGGCGGTCAGACAAAATGGGCAAAGATAAACCACCAAAATTCCAAGCTAACAAAATAATGAACTATGCCCAACCTGTCTCACACGGCCCGGAAGATCGAGGCGATGGCAGGATACCGGAGAAAGAGGCACCGGAGGGGGCGGGAGAAGAGTCTCCGACCCTCATGGACGTGATTCGCCGCCGTGCAGGCGACAAGGGATGAGATGATCTGGAAAATCGACGCCGTGGCCATTGACGTCAATTTGTTGCGATGCGACCTACGGAAGGTCTCGGACCGAGTGACGGTCACGGAAAAGGACTCGGAGACCCTGAAGAGCGAGGTCAAGAGGCTCGACTAATTAGGACGGAGACGGAACACGCTCCGGTATTACAGCTTCGGGACAGGGACGGAGGGTTGCTACACACACAGGAGGCGATTATTCGAGCATTCGCAATACACCTGAAGCACACGTGTTCGACGGTACTCCGTGACGAACCTCTCGCATTTCAAGACTTTTTTAAAGATATAGAGTTTCCTACACTCAGTGAAGACGAGGCAGAGACCCTGGGGGCACCTCCTACTAGGGAAGAACTACTGACGCATATACGCCGATTGAAAACTGGAAAATGTCCCGGGAGTGACGGTCTTCCGGCTGAGTTTTACAAGACCTTTGCCGCTGAGCTGGTGGACCTCCTTCTTGCGGTGTACACAGAGGCCCTGGAGAAGGGGACCCTTCGCAATTCTATGATGGAGGCGTTGGTCTCCATGATTCTTAAACCAGACAGGGATTCCCACTCCCCGGGCTCCTACCGGCCCATATCCCTTTTAAATATAGACGTGAAAGTGTTAAGCGGTGTGCTGGCGGCCAGATCTTGCCATATATGACCCAGTTGGTACACCCCGACCAATCTGGGTTTATCCCCACTCGAAATAACACTCACAATCTGCGTAGACTTGCACACCTGTGGCATGCGCCGGATCTTGAGCAGTTTGACTGGGCGTTGTGTCTTCTGGATATTCGTCAGGCTTTTGATACTGTTGAGTGGGAGTATATGTGGCGGGTTCTCGCCCGGATGGGACTGGGAGACGACTACATAAGGTGGTTGAGGCTGCTTTATTGTAATCCTACGGCTCGAATCCGTCTTCGGAACCAGGTGTCGGATAAGCTGGTGCTCCAGCGGGGTACCCGACAGGGTTGCCCCCTGTCGCCGCTCCTTTTCGCTTTAGTGATGGAGCCGCTGGCGATTGTCCTTAGACGAAGAATGGAGGGCCGGGGGGTTCGACTGGGTACGTCGGTGCATGTTGTGTCTATGTATGCCGACGATACCATGGTATATCTCAGACACCCTGAAACAGCGGTCCCGGAGCTTCTTCGGGAACTTACCTGTTTTGGTGCGATCTCTGGACTCTGTCTTAAACCGGGGAAGTCTAAACTTTTCCCCATGGGAACCCTACGGGGTGCGGGAATAGACGCTCTGCCGGCAGTGGGAATGAGCTGGGTCAATGACACTGTCCGATACCTCGGGGTCCAGCTGGCACATACGCAAGATGCATACCATCAACACAATGTGGGGAGATGCATAGATGGGGTTTAAAACTCCATTAGGTTCTGGCGGGACCTTCCACTATCACTGATGTGGCGGATTGCCCTGATTAAAATGGTGGTTCTTCCACGATGCCTCAATGTCCTGCAGAGTTCTCTTTATCGTATCCCATGGGTGCACTTCAAACGACTGGATCGACTGTTGGTGGACCTCTTGTGGGGATCCAAACAGAAAAGAGTGAAGTTAAATACTTTACAGAAAATATGGGAGCAGGGGGGCTAGATTTACACACTACTACATAGCGACACACCTACAACATGCGACACACTGGCTAAACGAAAATGACAATTGGGAGAAGCGTTTGTTGGAGGGTACATATGGGGAGGCTCCTCTCCCAGAGCTCCTCATGATGGGATCGAGGGTCCCAGCGCACCTCCCCTACATCATTAGGCAGGTGGCCACTATGTGGGAATACGCAGTGAAAACAGTAGCGAAGAGAGCACCGTATGCCCCGTTATGGGCGGTGACACCATTCACGAAAATAAGCCACCATATGTCCATTACTCGGTGGACAACGGGAGGATGTGCCGCTATGGGAGACTTATATCTGGGTCAACATTTCCTCACAAGAGAGGAAGCTGAATCAACGTTTGATCTAGGTCGAGGTCAATACCTCAAGTATGCTAAGATCTCGGCGACTGCGCGGAAGATACGGCCATCATTCCCCGAAGAGCCACCCATTACGGCCACTCTCAGGACACTCGTCACAATGGCTGGGGGCCGTAGACTGGTGTCACATATATACAAGGCGTTGAGGCAGGACCTCGTTGTAGAGCCACTACCGGTACAGGGCAGATGGGACGGTTTACTCGAAGAGCCCCTGACAGCGGCAGAGTGGGGAAGGGTACATGCAGAGGTTAAACATATTAGCTCGAATGTAAGATATAGGCTTACTCAATTCAAAATAGTACATCAACTGTACCTAACTCCACATACACTGCATAAAATCTACCTGGACAGGTCCTCTCAATGCCCCAAGTGCGGCTCTAACGACGCTAAGTTCCTACACATGACCTGGGGCTGCCCAAGGGTGACCCCATTCTGGGAGGCAGTTTTAGATCACTTGAAGCAAGTAACGGGGTGGTCGATTCAGCACTCCTGCCAGCAGGTACTCCTGGGACTTATACCACGGCCCAAGGGCAACAAACTTACGAGACGATTTCTGCAGCTGGGGCTAGTGTTGGCAAAGAGACGGATAGCAATTAGCTGGATGAGCGCGCAGCCACCCACAATGAAAAACTGGACTAAAGACCTAGAGGAATGGGCTATAGTGGAATTAATTCGCAAGCGCAAAGTCCGGAGGGATGAAAAATTAGAAGACGACGCGAGAGCATGGCAGGGTATGATATCGGAGGTCCCGCTAGAGGAAGAGGAGGAGGGTTCCCCTTCACATGCCACAGGAGGAGCACTGATTGCTCGCCAGGGCTCGGAGGACAGAGACAGCATATAGATTATCGTGGGCTAGTGGGCCCACGAGTAGGATACAGCAACTGGTACTAACAATAACTTTGAGGTACATAGCCAACGGGTGGTGTATACCCAGGTGACCCAAGGGGGTGTGGGGGTTAGTTTACAGTTCAATTATTTGGATAAGTTTTCGGATATTGCTCTTCCATATCCCAATGTAGCAGGAGCTGTACAGTACTGGATGAACAATCAAATATGACCCTTAACAACCAGAATTGTTCCCTCCTTTTTCTTTCAGACATGGGGACAGCCTGCTTGTGTACGAATTGTAATCATATTTGCTACATATTGTGATGGTTTATGGATGAAAATTCAATAAAAACATTAAAAAATATATATATATATATATATATTATTCTCCAAAGATGCAACGCACTCCAATTTCCAGTTTTAAAGCTTTTATTGTTAGCTTAACTGGCTCCAACCAAGCATTTCAGCCCAACGAGGCCTTTGTCACGGTCAGTGAGTCCCTCTTTTGTGTCACTATTTATACCAATCACCTATTGCCTTTAATGCAGCATTGTGGGAAACGTAGTGCTAGTTTATATTATACATGAATATTTACACTATTTACAAAGTTTTCCAGTTTTCAGGTGACAATTCATTACTTTACATTACAGTAATCAATCATTGCAAGCATTTCATTACATTCAGAGTTACCTTAATTAAACGTTTAGTACATTAAATGAGTCTTTTTTCTATTTTAAACTAAGTGTCTTGTTTTTAATGTCCATTCCTTTCCACTTAAATGGTCTCAATCCAGGTGTACAAAAAGTTCCTCATCATTATTGATCCCATAAGGGGTCTTGGTTCTTAGCCTGATTATATATCTTGACTCTGTTTGGCGTAGTTTCCTGATTCTATCACCCCTCTTTCGTGGTTTTCTATGGCGTGGATTCCAAAGAAGCTCATGGCTCTCCAGTCACTGTTTTGACACACCATCATGTGTTTAGCTGTGGCGTAGGAAGTATCTTTATTTTTTACGGCTCGAATGTGCTCAAGGATTCTTTTTTGAGCATACATATTGTACTTCCTATGTATTGCATGCCGCATTTACATTGGATGACATAGACTACAAACTTTGTTGCGCAAGTGATAGTTTGTTTGATTTCAATTGTCTTGCCTTGGAAGTCCTGTATGTTTTTGCGATTCACTCCAATTTTACATGCCTTGCACGTGATGCATTTCACAAATCCCTTTTGCTGTTGGCGCAACCAATTCGTTGGTGTTTCTTCTTGAAAGTGGCTTCTTACAATTAAGTCCTTTATTGATTTGGTTTTTCTGTATGTTATCATAGGTCTAGGTCCCAGTACGGATCCAATGACCGGGTCATTGGATATCAGGTGCCAGTATTTTTGGATATTTTTTGTGATTAGTCCACTTTCTTTACTGAACGTCAGAATACATCTTGGCGTATTTTGTTGATCATTTTCTGTTGTCATTTTCTCCTTTTTAGTGATCAGAGTTTCTGTTCTTGTTTTCTTTTGTATTTTTTGTCTGCCTTTGCGTAATGTGGTTTCATTGTATCCTCTTGATCTTAATCTTTTTGATGTTTCCTTTATTCTCTCTCTTGCGTCGTCTTCTTTTGAGCAATTTCGTTTCATTCTAGTAAATTCACCGTAAGGGATACTTTCTAAAAGAGGTTTGGGGTGAAAGCTTCTACCATGAAATATGCTATTCGTTGCTGTTTCCTTTCGGTATAAGGTGGAATGAATTTGATCCCCCTCTATATATATCCAGGTGTCAAGGAAAGCTATACCTCTTTTGCTTGTTGCGCATGTGAACCTTAGGCCTAAGGTATTTTCATTCAATATTTCAAAATATTCCGAAAAGTTTTCCTCAGAACCGTTCCAAATTATAAACAAGTCGTCAATAAATCTGACCCATAAAATTATGTTGTTCATCTGATTCTCATTTTGTGTATTCCAGGCTACTTCCTTTTCCCACCACCCCATCACGATGTTCGCGTAGTTTGGCGAAAAGGAAATGCCCATGGCAGTTCCACACTCTTGCCGATATAGGTCATGATTAAAGAGGAAAACGTTATTTGTCAAGCACAGTTCTATCATTGTCAATAACATTTTCGTGTGCTCCAATTCAGATATATTTCGCTGTTGTAAAAAATAATTGGATTCAGCCCCATCGCGATTGCACCCGTCACTTGAGCGCACCGCTAGGTGAATCCGATTGTGTGGAAATATATATATATATATATATATATATATATATATATATATATATATATATATATACAAATATATATATATACAGCAAACTATGAATAATCCATTTATTCTTATGTGACACAACAAGCATTTTCATCTATCTATACATCAAATCCCATGCTGTGAGATGCGTTAGTTTTTGAAATCGTGGAAACAGGATAAGTGATGGGAAAATAGAGGGCCAGGAATCCATAGATATTTATTAGAAATAAACATAGTTGTAGAACCTTGTATGCTGATGTTCATTCCAAATTATAGTTTCTTTGATGCAATTCTGAAAGTGACATTAATGATGCTGGAGTTGTGCCTGTGGTGTCTTCATAATTGTACATGTGTTTGATGATATCTGGACTTAAAATCTATTTTGGACAGCTTTGCTCTGTTCACTTCATTAACAATATAATCTACTGTAAGTGTCAGGTGATGCTCCATTTTTGTGGCCTTTTTCGGCATCCACATATCTACGCTTATGGGGTTTTTTCTGCTTCTTTGCTATGACAATTGGGGAGACCCATGGAATGGACGCCTCTACCTTCTCAGCAATGCCTTCAGCTTCCACGTTTCCCAGCTTTTGTTCCACTTGCCTCCACTCATGGAACAGGATCCGGTGTGATGAAGTACTCAGTGGATGAATGGTTTGATAGATGTGCAGTTTCACTGATTTTCTTTTGAGATATCCAATGCCACAGAAGACATCTGCAATTTTTGGTCAGCATCTGTTTGATGCCTAGTCGCTGTACGCCAAATACAAATGCAATATGCATTAGAGGCATAGCAGCACTACAGATAATGAGGGGGGTGCATTTGGCTTTAGTCACAAAGAAGTGTGCAGAGATTGACTCTTGCTGGTGGGTTACCTTCATGGTGAAGACTCCAGCCAGCTCGATGGGAGTAGCACTCCCATAGGCATATATTCATGGGTAGGATGTAGGTAGGAATCAGGATGGACACAGCTTGTTATGATCTGATTTAGACATCTCACACACTGTAGCCTCAGTGTCTATCACGCTAGTAATGGATTGCCCATGTATGTACAGTTCACACCTTGGTTGTGACTTTATCTGTGGGCGAGCAGGTTTGTCAATGCCTGGAATAAAATGTACTTGCTTGAGGTCAGACAAATTAGTCTCATCCGAGTCTTCTGGTGGTGGCACACCACTGTGGCAATTAAGAATGTTGTTCAATGTGGGCTTCGACATTCCGGGTACATTTTCAGCTGTGAATCGGGTAGCATTCATGGATCAGCATACCTTCACAAAGTGGTATAGCTTGACACAGGCAACACAAATTGTGCCTTTTACCAGAAAGCCATTGGTGTTGCACATTCCACACAATATTCACAAGGTTTGTTGAGTTTCCTGCCTTGGAGATTTTGGGAAATAGTGTTGGTCTCTCTGCTGGACTCGGCAGCTCTACCTTAATGTTTTTGGCCACAAGTGAGGACTCTGTGCACCGCTCAGACTTTAGGCAGTTCAAGAGTTCTCCCTAGGGCAAGCACGGTTACCGTGGGCATTTTTTCTGTCCTCAGCATTTCTTTTGCAGGGCTGACGTTAGACATCCTTGAATCATTTGCGCTCTCAGTTCTGCATCCACATTGACAAATTTACAAGTGTTCCCAAGCCAACAATGGCAATCACAGAATGCGCCAATTGACTCTGTTGACCCATGAAAATAATCGTAGAACAAAACATTGAAAAGCAGGATTGTCTTGCATGTTGAATTGCAAATATAGCTCTATTAGCATATCAGCATACCTCTTATCTTGGCCAATGTCCGAGAGTGTAAGAAACATTTTGTGGACACCCTTACCAACCAAATTAAGTAGGATTGACCTCTGTGTCAGGGTCAGTCTCTTTAATAGCAGACAGACAGTTCTCCAACCTAATTACCCATACCTTCCATCTGGTGACTACCAACAGTGGTGCCGTACACAGGTCCAACAACTGGATGGTGTTCACAGTGATATGCAGCATGTTGAGCTTTTGCTGAGAAGGCATTTGGTTTGAAAAAAGTCACTGGACATGCTGAAGTATAGGGCCCACAACTGAGGCCTACATCAACATGATCGGATCAGGATGCAGCTAATCCATTGCTTGGATTATGGATTTACCCTCCTGTCATCTGGGAGAGTTTAGGTGTGGGTATGTGCTGCTGTTACAGTCGTATTGATGGCATCTGTAATACGACCATTATGTAATTCATACCAACACTGTCCACCTTGTTTATGGGGTTTGTGTTTAACAGCCAGAGTAAGGGATATCTTCAGTACTCACATGGAGGTTTCTGACATACAATGGAAGGCAGCTGGCACGCCTTGCAAATGTGGAGTAGCACCACTAACACATCAGTTGCATGGGATGTTAAATAACATATCCATCTCGATGCAGGGTTTGATGTGTATGTGATACCCTTTACAGGACATGATGGCTTTCTAACTGATGCAGTTAGTTTTGAAGCTAGTGCAGGCTGACAAAGGGAGTCAGTGGCATTCCATCAGGATAAGGGTGATGCAATCATATGATACTTGCTGCGGCATGTAGAACGCCCTTAAGGGGTATCACTGTGGAGTGTGGAAATACTGTGGTGCAGGCAATTATCACCATCCACATGCGAGAGTGCAAGGGCTTGAACAGTGGTTCTGAAGTCCCTTTCTGGAAGAAACAGTTAAATTTTCTTTAGAAGAGAGAGTTGGTGCCATGCTATCTTTGTTTTTTGTCAATGTGTTCTTTGAGGGTGAAGCTGGTATACAGGGTGAATTCATGTTATTTGGCATTCAATGAAAGTAGGGGTTTGAAGCTGTCAGTGTTCATGTCATTGAGCTAGGTCTGTGCTATTTCATGGTGCTTACTGCACCTTATCTGGAATGTGAAATTCTAGCAGTTTGAGTTTCTTCTATTACTCAAAATATTCTCTCAAGGTATTTTATTTAGAGCAATGTTCATTATACGAATGGACTTATGAACCTAGAAATGTGTGGGTATTCTATCAAACTTGTACATGTGGAGCTGCTTTGAACAATTCTGTAGGAAAAATATAGGGTAGGTGTCTGCTGTCTCTAAGGTCTCACTGCTAGTGAGTGGATCCTCTCAAACAGCTGCTGTTGCACATAAAGATGCGTCCTGGTAGATGCCATTGATGACAGTTGATCTTGCTTTAAAGAGGGTGTATTCTGCATTAATTGTGCTTTGTGGTCTAAGACGTATGTCACATATTCCATCCAATCCACCCTAAAGGACTTTCAGTGTTTTTATGACATCTTGAAGAAGTGGAAAATTCCGTACCAGACCCAGTTTTGATGGAGCACAGGCTTGTTTTCTATTGAGTGAAACACTTGATGAATTTTATGCTACATCTGCTGCCTCCGGGACTGTGGTTCCTGTCCTCAGAGGCTTTCATGAAAGATAAATCTGTAGAGGACTGCATGTTTCTGTAGCCATTCAACAAGTTCCTCCTTGGATTCATGCTTTTTACACCCTGCGCTTTTGGCTGCCAGCATCTGCAGCAGTTTTATCAACCTAGTCCCGTTTTGTGGGCGGGACTGTGCCCAGGGCTTTCTGCGATAGATTTCAGTCCACAAACCTACTTGTTATTTTGGTCCTCCCACTTTCCCCTCGAGGCATGATTGTCTTGGGATTGCTGCTATTCCTTTGTTCCCTCGAGGTGGGTGCATGGAATCTCACTTTCTGAGTCGTTAGCAGAACCAGTAGGCTAGTAGGTGATAGACTTGGGGTATTGTCTGGAGTTTAAATGTTGCCCTCTTTGAGATTGTTTTTCCCAACACTCATGTCTCATTCCTTTTGGTGGGATGCCCTTTTGAGAGGCGTTCAATTTTATAACATAATACCAACATAAAAAAATATTGTAATGCACAAATATCGGTGTAAAAATAATGTGGTTCAAATTGCAGGTTTACTAACTTACATTGGAAAGTATAAAAATATTGTCTACAAAATGTTGTGGTACTAAATATCAGAATTATTAAGCAATTATATATATTTAAAAGTATTTAAAATGATAATAACTTTAAAACATATTTAATGTTTATATATATTATATACTATGTGTGTGTGTGTGTGTGTATATATATATATATATTGCAAAAAGAAAGGAAATACATTTCAATACTATAAAATAATTGTAAAAAGAAATTTAGAATGAACAGTATATCATTAAACACAATTAGTAAAAAATAAAACGAATGCTAGTATCTAAAAGCAATTTATATAGTCAAAATACATATATTATACAGTTATAATAAAGATATTAAACAAAAAATATTTACAATTACATTTCAAAACATGGTATTAAAACTCATTGTTGAAAAAGGTACTAAATAAAATTCCACCAGAATGTACCCCATATATAATAGTCTTGGAAAACGTTCCTCCGCTCCAACAAGGTCAATCGAAATCTTATGAATCGTTGGCAAATAAGGTTTCCTCTTGGCTGAAAAAAACCTCAAATTGGCCTTATGATCTATCCAGGGAAATAATCTCTACACGAAGAGTCAACTGGGTGGGACTAGCATCAAAATCATCATCAGGGGACTGTATAATTGTGAATTTTAGGAACCCAAATTTGGTTGAAAAACTCTTTAGAAATCTTACAAATTCCCTGGTCCATGGTGAAGGTATTAGAGCACAGCCCCTAGGCTTCTTCTATCAACCAAAAGCCTACACACTGACAGTTCAGGCAAATACCTTACGTCACCTGGATACAAAGAGATATAAGACTACCACCTTAGGGTCTGCAAATTGCCTTCCACTCTCGAATAGATTTGAAGCCCTGTCAGAACTGGATACACAAGACTGACAGTTACTGGAATCAGATGGCAAAGAAATCACACAAGAGGACTCTATGACCCCAACGGTGTTATCCCATCCCGTAATTGAAACACAAGAGACTCTCAGTATTGTGTCTTGGAACATTGCGGGCCTCCGGTCGAAGATTAATAACCCGGAATGGAAAACTTTCCTTGACCAACACCATATTATCCATATTATCTGTTGCCAAGATACTTGGGCTGTGGACCTTATGTTTACTGATGGCTATACCTCTCATCATATTCCAGCCGTCCCTTCTAGGTCTGGCAGAGCAAAGGGGGGATTAGTCATCTTTATTTCAGTGGGATTAACATATACTGTAATAAGAGAACTGGGTAAATCTCAATATTACCAGCTGCTTTTAATTACCACACCAAAGCTATTTGATTTGCTTTTGATTAATTACTATTACAATATCTTTGATCAAACTGTGACAAGTATTGTGGATGATGCTATCACTGATGCCCAGAAAAAGCACAGGAAGGATCTGCAAATAATCTGGGTGGGGGGTTTTAATTTAAGAACATGTGACCCTCGGGTCCAGGAATCATGTGGTATTTGTGATGAGAGAGAGCAGTCCGTGAACCATTTTAAACACACGCCGTATTCACTGAATAGAGTCATTATAGCTAAAGATATGAAATTTGCCCAAGACGTGAATGCTGTTACTTTTTCCCAGATTCCAACATATGTGGGTCCCCTTGCATCCTCAATTATAGATCATATTTTAATTAGTAAAGATCTAGAGCAATTCTTTAAGAGCTATGTAGTGAGGGCAAGTTGCATGAGTGACCACAATCCTATTGTAATCCTACTGTCATAACTCTAAATTTACCTTTGGCAAAAATACGGGATAAAAAAACTAAGTGTGAGGTTGTGTATAATAGGAACAAGGGTATTAATATCAAATGGGAAAAGATCGATAAGTCTGCGTTCCTGAAAGATCTTATGACAGATAATAAGCTGGAGATAGTCACAGTTCTCTCAGATACAGCCCCCCCAGAGGACATTATATCTGCCTTCTCAAATATAAATGGCCTTATGGCAGACAAATTAACGAAATGCCGTAGGAAATGTCCCGTAAACCCGAGGTGGTTCAATAAGAGTTGTTCTGAAGCCCATAAGGCGCTATGGGTGGCACTTAAAAGGAATCCGAGGAACAAGGACGAAATAACTAGAGTAAGGAAAGACTATAAGAAGGTAATCAAGGATAGGAAACGGTCCCGGAAGGAAAAGGCCTGGGAAGATTTAAAAGCTGCGTCAGCTCGGAAAGACTCTCGTGCTTTCTGGGAGGTGGTTAACTCAGTTTCTATTTCCGGCGCCGAGACGCCCAAAATGGATACTATAGTTCCAGCTGAAGCGTGGGTTACCCATTTCTCAAAAAATGTTCTCCCCGCAGCCTAGGACAGTAAATTTACCCTTCGTAATGGAAACTCCTTTTGATATGGGTTTAGCCCAGGGCTTAAGTAACTCCATAGAGGTGAGTGAGGTACTTTTAGCCATAGAACAAAGCCGCCCAGAGAAAGCTCCTGGCCCGGACAGAATCCCTGTGGATCTATATAAGCACTTACCAGATTTCTGGGCACCCCTGATTACAAATGTCTTAAAAGCTGCAATAGTAGGCTCATTAGTCAAGACCTGGCAGGAGGGAATTATAGTGCCGATTTTCAAAAAAGGGGATAAAACTAAACCATGCTGCTATCGCCCAATCTCCCTGCTTGATAGCTCAGTTAAAATACTGGGCAGGGTAATTCTGGCGAAACTGGAACTCTGGGCATTGGAACGTCAGGCACTTTCAATTTACCAGTTTGGATTCCGACCTGGGCTTGGAACGGTGCAACAATCTCTTAACTTATCATTAATTGTTCAAAAGTATACTAAGGCACAGAAGGGCTGTGTTCACCTAGCTTTTATGGACCTAACCTGTGCTTTGACACAGTGATTCGTAGTCAATTGTGGTCCATAATGTCAGAAATGGGGATTGACAAAGCAATTATTATCTTGCTTAGTAGACTTCATGAACACACCACAGCTACAGTCCGTTACAGCTGTGAGGGAGATTTGACGGAAGGCTTTCCCTCTGAAATGGGTGTAAGGCAGGGGTGTGTCTTGGCCCCATTTCTCTTTTTATTATATATTAACGGGCTGGGAGATCAACTGTGTAAGGTGGGAAAGGATATCCCAAGATGTAATAAGTGTCCAATTCCCATTCTCTTATACGCTGACGATGCTGTCCTGATAGCCAGGACAGCAAATGCACTACAAATACTGCTAGATTCCTTTAATGTTTTTATGAACAACCTGGGGTTAAAAGTGAATCGTACTAAATCATTTGTCATGAAATGTGCACCTAAAAAGGCTAAAACCAGAACCTTTTTATTGGGGGGAGAAGAAATTGAGAAAGTTCCTTTCTTTACCTACCTCGGGATACCGTTCGATGTTAATTTTAATTGGAAACATGCCTTAGATATTAGGATTATGCAATTTCAAAAGTCGATTGATGCAATCTTTAGATTTGCTAAAAGGCTAGGAGGTAAACCAACTAAGGAGATCTTATGTATCTATAAGAGCAAAAGCCTTTCTGTGGCAACTTTTGGGGCTGGGGTCTGGGGATATGTAAATTGTAAATCATTGCAAATAGTAGAGAACAAGTTTCTGAGAAGACTTCTCTCAGTACCCCAGAGCTCCTCTGTTTTATTCTGTCACAAGGAAGTTGGTCTGAATTATTTGAAAGACTGTATTGCGATTCAACCGCTGTTGCTCTGGCAAAAAATCTGGAAAAACCCTGAGGCTGCCCTTTGTAGAACAATATTGACAGACTGCATGAAGTTGGACAATAGTTTAGACATACCTTGGCTTAAGTATGTCAAAATGTGTTTTTCCAAAATGGGTGTTTCAGAACATTATACAAACCCTGACACATTACAAAATGTATCGTCTGCTACTATAAGGTCACTCTTTCTCCAAAGTTATACCCAGGCTGGCCTCACAAGTAGAGAGACCAATCAGTTAGAGTGTCATTCGCAACCACGAAGAGAACCTGCCTTGTACCTTCGAATCGATCTAAATGAAAGAAGGAAATTTTTGTTGACAAGGCTGCGGCTAAAAATAGTACACTTCTTAGTTGCCTTCCCTATTCAAGGCTCGTGGTTTCCCTCACTCCCAGTTTGCCCGTGTGATAACTTCTCATTGCAAAGCACTATTCACTTTATTCTTTTTTGTAGATTTTATTTCCCTCAGAGGAAGCGGTTTATTTGTCAACTATTACTTGTTGCAGGGATTGCGAATCATAATATGGCAATGGAGTTTTTACTTTCTCTAGGTACAGCTGAGATAATACACTGTATTTTAAATTATCTTTTCACTGCTTTTAAAATCCGAAGCAAATACTAATTGTTTCTAAAAACTGTAATTATTGATCGTGTTGAAATATTGTTTTATTATAAAATGAAATTATGTGTGTACAAACTTTTATGGCTCTTTTAGAGTTGAAATAAAGTATTTCTGACTGACTGACTACTAAATAAAATATTAAATTACAATAAAATACACTTTAAAAATTTTAAAAAAATATATTTAAAAATAACAAGAAAAATTAAAATGAAAAACATAATATAAATAAATGAATATACAAAAGCTAAAATAAATATCAAACAAACAAAATCCATTAAAATAAAAGTTACACCAACAAAGAAATAAAACAAAATTAACATTCCAAGTTCAACAAAAAATGTTTTATAAAATTATATTTTGGAGGAATAGAGTTTACCACCCCTACAAAAGAGTACTGTTACACTTTAGAAGATAAAATGTACTATTCGCATTCTGCGGGAAGCTTCGAAAGGGAATGTGTTGAGATTTACTGATTTCACAAAAACCCAACCAACAGTAGAGAATGAACTGGGTTTTTGGAGCAGGGCTTAGATTCAATATTCACAATCCAACCTAAGCAACACTTAGAAATTATTGGACATTGGATGGATGAGATTTTCCATTCCCAAACCAACCTACGCAACAGTAGGGAAAGATTCTGCAGGGGTCAGACTTATTGTTCCCACTCCAGTGTAAGTAACAAGTGGGAATGCAGTGGATTTTCAAGTGGTCAAATTTACTTTGCCCACTGCAACATAAACAACAGTAGTGAAAACATTGGACTTTTCAGGGGTCACATTTATTATTCAAACTCCAATCGAACAAATAGTTGAAAAAGCATTGGAGTTAATGGGGGACAAATTACTTTTCCCACTCCAACCTAAGCAAACGTAAGCACATTTTAAGAAAGTATTGACATCGTAGGAGTGAAAGTTACTATTCACACTCCAGCCTAAGCAACCATAGGGAAAGCTCTAGACTTTGGAGGGGTATGATTAACTATTCCCACTCCAACCTAACCAACAGTAGGGAAAGCATTGGACTTTGGGAAGGTCTAATTTACAATTTTTACACCAACTTAAACAATATTGGACTTTAGAGGGTTTGGATTTACTATCCCCACTCCAAACAAAGCAAATTTGTGAAAGTATTGGATGTTGGAGGAGTGAGATATACTATTCCCACTCCACCCTAAGTGACGGTAGGGAGAGTGCTAGACCTCCAGGGGCCAGATTTACAATTCTTACACCAATGTAAGCAACAGTATGGAAAGTGTTGCATTTTCGAGGAGTCAGATTTACTTTCCTTCTCAGTCCTAAGCAATATTGGTGAAACCTTTGGAGGGGTGAGATTTACTTTTCTTACTCTATCCTAAGCAATATTAGGGAAAATGGAGGACTTTGAAAGCGTCAGATTCACTATTCTCATTCCAACCTAATCAACAGTAGGGAAAGCGTTGGACTTTGATTGGGTTCATATTTACTATTCATACTCCAATTGAAGCAACAGTAGGGAAAGTGATGGACTTTGTGGGGGGCAGATTTACTGTTCGCACTCCACCCTAAGCTAATTTTGTGAAAGTATTGGACTTTGGAGAGGTGAAATTTACTATTCCCACTCAGATCTAAGCAACAGTAGGGAACGTGTCAAAATTTGGAGGGGCTGCATTTACTGTTCACACTCCAGCTTAAGCAACAATAAGGAAAGCGTTGAATTTAGGAGGGGTCAGATTTCATATTCCTGCAACAAACCAATCAAGAGTAGGGAAGTGTTGGAAAAAATATATAAATAAAGTAAAATAATTCAAAAAAGAAATCACAATATTAAAAATTTGCAATAAAATATCAATTAAAGTATATGCTTTACAGAAATCTATAAACACCACAACATTCTAAATATACTTTAAAATAGTAATTTAATTATTTAAAAACAGTTCAAACATTATTTACCAATCTAAGGCCAAAAAACAGTTTACAGTAAAGACCCTTCCCACCCTACTTCCCTAGGATTCCGACAACCATAGAAAACTATTTTGAAATGATACAAAAAAAATATTTTAAAGAAATAGCACATAGCAATAAAATACAATAAATACATTATTTTAATCAATTCAGTAATTTACATAATTAACAGTGTAATTCTCTAATTAAAATAAAACAAAAATTTACAAAAGAATCAAACAATTAATGGTTTAAAACATTTACATAACTAATAAACTAATTAACCAACTGATATTTTTTTTATTAAATAGTGTAATAATTACATAATTTTTTTACTTATTAAACTAATTACCACTTAAATTTAACACACTGTAATAAAGCATCAACAAATTAAACTATATATAAAAAAATCTTCAGATCCTACTCCCCTGCATCGAGTTACCAGAATATCAGGTCCAAACAAATTGAGGATCAAAACAGTGACAGGTAAGTATATATAGATAAGTATAGGTACACTCTACTTATTTCCACATATATGTCCCTTGATTATATATATATATATATATATATATATATATATATATATATATATATATATATATATATAAATATATAGTTCACACATTGAAAAAACCAAAGGTTACAGGGCTGTTATGGTTAAGTTGAAGTTTTACCCATACAAAACCATAGAAATTCAGCACTTATAGTTATACTCATGGTAAGAACCTATGACTCATTGCCCAAAGTTACTTAATGGCACGAGTTATAGTGTTTTCAGATAAGTTTAACTATAAGTATAACTATAACTGCTGAATTTCTATGGTTTTGTATGGGTAAAACATCAGCCTAACTATAATGACCCTGTAACCTTTAGTTGTTTCAGTGAATTTCTATGCTTTTTTTCACCTGGGCCATAAAACCGCAAAGTATCAGCGGATTAAAAATTTCAGTGAAAAAAACAATCCACAATTTTTGGCTCATTTTGGGCCCGATTCACAAAAGTAATCTGAGACAAAATCCTAACTTTACGACTTTCGGTATTCACATAGGGCATTTAGGAGTAGTAAAGTTAGGATTTTGTCTCAGTTAAACTTAAGTTTTACTTAAGTTAAACTAAAGACCAAAACTTAAGTTTAACTGAGACAAAATCCTAACTTCACTACTCCTAAATGCCCTTTGTGAATACCGAAAGTCGCAAAGTTAGGATTTTGTCTCAGATTACTTTTGTGAATCGGGCCCAAGGTGTCTATGTGCCCTATGGGATCAGGATACCTTTATCCTGAACCATTGTATGTGTTTCAGTGTGTATTTTTGCCGCACCCGGCCGATCCAAGAAAAAAAAATGGTGGCTCAACTTTGCTTTCAGTCTACAACCAGCCAATCAGGGCCCTCCTTTCCCCTCCGGATCCTTGGATGCTCCGCTGGAGTATCCGCGGATCCTCCTCGTCCCAAGATATCCTTATTTTTTAGCCTTTTAATCTCTAAAACTACTGAACGGATTTAACCAAATCACAAAAAGCGTGATCTGCTTAACCAAATCTACATTTCTGCCAAATTTGGTGTACTTCCGTCCAGTTGTTCGGGCTGTAGTCGTGTTCAAAGCTCCTAGGGGAATTAACATGGGAAATCGTATTTTTTTCTACGGCCCTTTTTATCGGCTCCTGCTTTACGGATCAACCTGAAACTTTCCATGTGCAACAAGATTCAATATGACCTTATTTTTGGAAAATGTCATGGATATTCGGCAAACAGCTCTAAAGATATAGGCAAGTCAAAAAAATGCATTCTTCAGAAACATGGTTGTGAGAAAACCACCAAACATCGTAGGAAAAATCCCTCAGCCCCCTGTTATTCAGCTGAACTTAGAACAATCAAGTCAAAATGTAGAAGGCAAGAACGTATTTGGAGACAAGATTTCAGCAAAGAGGGAAAAAAATGATATAGGCTAGCCCCAGAAGAGTATAAAGAGGGTATCAAAGCCGCAAAAAACACTTATTTTTCACTGAAAATTAGGTCGGCAAAAAACTCAAACAGAACTTTTTAAAACAGTCACAACTCTTTCGAAGTTTCAGCATGGAAAACAGTTTTTACCCGACCAAGCTTTCTGTGATAAAGTAGCTAACTTTTTCCAGTCTAAAGTTCACACAGCCTACAAAGAGCTTTTGAGACACACATTCATCTCAGTCCCAGGCTCGCCACCACTGAGTGTTGATCATCCTAATTACTGATATATCTGAGACCTGGAGAAGGGTGGATAACCCACTCCCAAGTCAGGAGGGTAGAGAGGTTCTTCTACTGGCTGGAAGAGGTGTTGGAGGGATACATCCTCCCTATTCAATACTAAACAAACCAAAAAGTATCCCACCCTCTGTATGTATGATACATGGGGCACTACTCTCTTCAGGTGGTACACTGTCTGTTTGAGGGCGGGAAAGGAAAAAATTCATTTTTTTTATATAAGCCTCACACACTCTAGTAGTGTCATGCTTCATCATTGGGTTCACCCTGACTCCTAAAGGTCAGGGTGGGCTCAACCATATTTCAGGGAGCACTTAAGAGAAGTAGACCAGGGGGTTTAAAGATAAAGAATCCTCCAATAGCTCCAGGGTATCCCTTTATTCGCTGAGTTATTGGGGATTTTAAAAGAGGGGAAAGTAGGATATTGAGGATATTATGGTCCTATGACCCTAAAGTCAACATGTTTCAACTCTAAGAGATGGCCCTGCTTGGTCCTGGGCTTTCGTCAGGGCAATTCAATTATCCTCCCTGGTGTTTCGAGTTCAGCTTGTTTCTGAAATTGATGTGCAGATGTCTACACCTAAATTGGACAGTTTTATACTTGCCCTTAGTTCTGTTCTTATTTTCTTTTTATGTCCAACCTGAAATAAAAAACAGTTTATGGGTAAGCCTGGGCGTAGTTCGCGGAGTTTAGCTATGCGGAACTCCGCGAAGTTACAAAAAAACTCAGCGAAATTCCGCGAGTGGCGGAGTGCAGTGTGAACTGCAGTTTGTGCTGGTATTCCTGCCGCTCGGGTAGAAACTCTACCCGAGCGGCAGCTCGCGCTCGCGAACTTACCGTTCGCGAGCAGGGAAAAAACTCCGCTGCACATCGCGAAGCGGAGTTTTCTGCACTCTGCGAGCTCCGCAGAGTGCAGAAAACTCCGCAAACTCCGCGAACGGAGTGAAGTTCACCGCCCAGGCCTATTTATGGGACTGTCACTATATGTGCCAGTATCATACCTTATGATTTAGTTAATATCGCATGTGGAATCCCAGCTAGAGATTTTTTGTGAACGCATGCATCACCCATTGTATGCTTATTTTCCAGTGACTACGGGATATATTGTTCCCCAATCAATTCTGATTTTTGGTTGTGAAACTCCCAAAATCACACTTAACTCGTGAATGTTGTCTATATAAATGAAATAGTTTACATAATTTTTAGACTTATATTAACCGTTTAAGCACTGTTAAAAAACATTCATCCATTTGTTTGTTTCTAAAAACAGCAAATTACGACGTTGTGATTCTATCACCATTCAATCATGGTCAGGTTTTTTAGACACTCACCCCTTAGTAGTGGACATCTCGCTTCACGAGGGCACGCGGTTACGGAGGTAGCCCTGTAGTCACACACTAGTGGTGATCAATAAAGTTGTTGAAAAAGGAAAAAACGGCGTGTTGCCAAAGTTAACGATATCTGGGAGATAATATTGCTTCTCCTTGACTTTACTGCTCGCACACTCAATCACACATCTTTCACTTAATTCGTCAAGGGTCCTGCCCCTCCTGTGCACCTATGTGGTCTTGCGACTCTCGGCTCTTTGAGTACCCGGTGCCAAAGAGCACGTCTATTTGTGTGGATCATTACTCTCATGTGCGGCTCGCTAGCGGGTGTGGCCCCACCCCAGTCGCATTGTCTGACGTCATCGTGGCGTCAATTCAGTGAGTCGGCGTGTACCGAACTACAACGTCCCACAGTATCATGGGGCTTGTAGTTTGGACAGCTCAATACAAGTTGTTATATTCATGGCTAATGCTGGCGAGTCACAATTAGAGTTTATTTCACAGGTATATTTGATGTGGTATTGTACAAAAGCAACAAGAGGTGTATTCAATAACTAACCATATCGCTTGACCATGGCATGTGTAGTGCAATACGGTCAATTCGAATTATTTATTTAATACCTGATACTGGCGAGTGTTGTCCATATTGTATTTGCCTGTGTAGTTAATTAGATGACGGTGTTATATCGTCAGTATCTACTAGAGAGTCACTAAGGGAGGTACTTTTTCCTATCTCTTAGGGCTCAAACATGTTGGCTTTAGGGTCATAGGCCATAATATCCTCAATACCCTACTTTCCCCTTTTTTAATATACCCGATAAGTCTGCGAATAAAGGGATACCTTGGAGCTATTGGAAGATTCTTAATCTTTAAACCCTCTGGTCTACTTCTCTTAAGTACTCCCTGAAATATGGTTGATCCCACCCTGACCTTTAGGAGTCAGGGTGAACCTGATGATGAAGCATGACACTGCTAGAGTGTGTGAGGGTTATATAAAAAAAAGGAAGTTGATCATCCTAATTACACTGTAAATAAACTGGCTAGTTTTTCTTCTTTATCTTATGATAGAGTCAGCAATATACTCCTAACCACCAAGTCAGGTTCCCCAAATATCCATGCCCACCTTTTGTACTACATATGGTATTAGACACAGTCACAACATGCCTAGTCCCACGTCTAAATAAGGTTCTTATCTCAGGGAATTTCCCAACATCATGGAAAAAAGCATGTATACATCCTATCTTAAACAAAACTTCCTTAGACTCCACTGATGCAAAAACAACAGTTGATGGACAGAATGCAGAACAATGTCATACATTCACCTCAGTACAGAGATCTGGGCCTAAATCCATCGTTTTTGCTCACCATGCCATTCCAGTTTGAACCCAGCCATATGCAAATCAGTCTTGACCCTGTGCCTCATGAGAACAGTCCAGCCCGAACTGCCAAGCCAGGTCCTCCTGGACTGGAAACAAGCATCCTAGGACCGGTTTCGGGGTTTCACCCCTCTTCAGCCAGGATAGCTTGATTCCAGTGGCATGGAGAGCACGGGACCCACGTCTGGTCATACCCGTCCCACTCGGGGTGACAAATGCAAAAACAACAGTTGATGGACAGAATGCAGAACAATGTCATACATTCACCCCAGTACAGAGATCTGGGCCTAAATCCATCGTTTTTTTGCTCACCATGCCATTCCAGTTTGAACCCAGCCATATGCAAATCAGTCTTGACCCTGTGCCTCATGGGAACAGTCCAGCCCGAACTGCCAAGCCAGGTCCTCCCTGGACTGGAAATAAGCATCCTAGGACCGGTTTCGGGGTTTCACCCCTCTTCAGCCAGGATAGCTTGATTCCAGTGGCATGGAGAGCACGGGACCCACGTCTGGGCATACCCGTCCCACTCGGGGTGACAAATGCAAAAACAACAGTTGATGGACAGAATGCAGAACAATGTCATACATTCCTTCCAGTAAAGAGATCTGGGCCTAAATCCATCGTTTTTTGCTCACCATGCCATTCCAGTTTGAACCCAGCCATATGCAAATCAGTCTTGACCCTGTGCCTCATGGGAACAGTCCAGCCCGAACTGCCAAGCCAGGTCCTCCCTGGACTGGAAACAAGCATCCTAGGACCGGTTTCGGGGTTTCACCCCTCTTCAGCCAGGATAGCTTGATTCCAGTGGCATGGAGAGCACAGGACCCACGTCTGGGCATACCCGTCCCACTCGGGGTGACAAATGCAAAAACAACAGTTGATGGACAGAATGCAGAACAATGTCATACATTCACCCCAGTACAGAGATCTGGGCCTAAATCCATCGTTTTTTTGCTCACCATGCCATTCCAGTTTGAACCCAGCCATATGCAAATCAGTCTTGACCCTGTGCCTCATGGGAACAGTCCAGCCCGAACAGGGTCAAGACTGATTTGCCTATGGCTGGGTCCAAACTGGGGTGGTGTGGTGAGCAAAAGAATGATGGATTTAACCCAGATCCTTGTGACTGGGGGTGAATGTTTGCATTGTCCAGCATTCCGTCCATCAACTGTTTCTTTTGCATTAGACTCCACTGAGGTCAAGAATTACCGACTTATATCCTGTTTACCACTTCCAACTAAAATTCTGGGAAGAGCCATTAATGAAGACTTGGTGAATTATTTAGAATCTAATGTTTTTCTTGGCCCATCCCAACACAGTTTTCGACACAATCATTCTACAGAATCGGCATTGGTTATGGTCAATGAGGAAATTTGCATGCAGATGGATAGTCGTGGGAAAGCTGCACTGATCCTTCTTGAACTCTCGGCCGCATTTGACACCGTCAACCATCAGATGTTAGTCAGGCGGCTAGAGACAGTAGGAATAAAAGGGGCTGCCCTAACCCTGCTCACCTCTTTTCTCTCTTACAGAGAGTAGAAGGTGACTTGGGGAGATATCACCTCTGACTCGTTTTCTCTCCCTTGTGGAGTTCCTCAAGGTTGATTGCTGTAACATCTGTCACCCCTTTCGCAAAACTCATTCAAGCCTATGGTTTCTCTGTTATATCTTACGCGGATGATACACAGATAGTTATATCCATTACATCTGACAAACTCCGCAGCAAGTCAGTTTAACAACTGTCTGGTGCATATTATTAGGTGGATGCAAGGAAATTACCTAAAGCTAAACACAGATAAAACAGAGGTTATTTCGTTTGGGAACGGCCCCTCTTGCTGGAATGATTCCTGGTGGCCTGCTGATGCTGGTCCACGTCCTGATCCTGTAAACAAAGGAAGGAACCTTGGAGTACTATTTGATAATCAATTCTGTTTTTCAGAACAGATTAACCACATTACATCCTTGTGCTTTTTCCTTCTAAAAATCCTGAGAAAGATTTTCCCTTTTATTCCACTAGAGTTGCAAAAAACTGTGATAGTTGCCTTGATTCTGTCCAGGATAGATTCTTGTAATGCTCTCTATTTGGGAATTGATAAACGTTTGCAGTCAAAATTACAGTCTCTGCAGAACGCTGCAGTCCGGGTGCTGCTGAAAATTCCCAGATTCAGCTCCATATCCAATAGTATCAAGGACGTCCATTCGCTGCCAGTCCAAGAGAGGATTACATTTAAAGCTCTTTTTTGGTTCACAGGGCTTTGTATGGTGGTGGGCCACGTGGACTCCGGAAATATTTTGTCTGGTATGTCCCCCAACGTGATTTAAGGTTCGCTAATGCTTGTCTTGTCCCCATCCCCAGGATCAGAATGGCTAAGTGGGGTGGTAGGAGCCTATCCTACCGGGCGGCTAAACTTTGGAATGCTTTGCCCGCCTCCATTTGATCTCAATCTAACAGATGCTCTTTTAGGAAGCTGCTTAAAACCTGGCTCTTTTCCCCAAGCCTAAGTAATTCTTCTCCTAGCTGAGATGAAGCATTGCTCGGCATATGTTGCGCTTTAGAAATGTTTTTCTCACTTACTTACTAACTATACCTACCTACTAATATATATTCACTGAAAAAACCAAAGGTTACAGGGACGTTATAGTTAGGAAATAGATTTTTTTTTTTAAACGTACAAAAAGTTTATAGGGACGTTATAGTTCGGCGCAGATTTTGCTCATACAAAACCAGTGAAATTCAGCAGTTATAGTTAGTTGAGGTAACTATAACTTACGCCCCTAAAATGCACTGCTTATGACCTCACATATTCCATCACTCATGACATGGCCAGTGATATCACTGATGATATCACTGATGACATCTCAAATGACAACATTGATGACATGACTGATATCATCCAGTGAATGTGGGTGTTTTCTGAAAGTTTCTGAGTGTTAAACATGTATACCAAGGTACTGTGAAAGTTAAAATAGTATACTTTATGTACTACTAGTGAGTGTTAGTATTTATAACCTATATTATGTGAGTGACTGTATCCATGTGTGAGTGGGTGTCTGAGTGCATGTATGGGTGTGTGAGTGGGTGTGTGAGTAGCTGTATGAGTGTTTAAGTAGATGTGTGAGTTGCTGTGTGGGTGAGTGAGTAGCTGTGTGAGTGAGTGGCTGTATGAGTGACTTTATTGGTGAGTGAGTGGGTGTGTCACTGGCTGTATGGGTGAGTGAGTGGCTGTGTGAGTGGCTGTATGGGTGGGTTTGTGGGTCTGCAAGTGACTGTACAGGTGAGTGAGTGGCTGGCTGAATGGCTGTATGAGTGAGTGACTGGCTGTGTACACGGCATTATGGGCGAGTGAGTGGCTGTTTAGTTAAGTGAGCTGCTGCTAGAGTGGCTGTACTGTAGAGAAAATGTCTGTGTGAATGGATGTATGGGTGAGTGAGCGGATGTGTGAGTGTTTGTATGGATGTGTGAATGGGTATGTAAGTCGTTGTGTGGGTGTGTTAGTGCTTCTATGGGTGAGTAAGTGGCTGTTTTGAGAGGCTGTATGGGTGAGTGTGTGGCTGTGTGAGTGTCTGTTTGACTGAGTGAATGGGCATGAGTGGCTCTATGGAGGAGGGAGTGGTTGTGTGAGTACTTTGTATGGGTCTGTGAATGGGTATGAGAGTGGTTGTGTGGGTGTATGAGAGGTTGTGTATGGGTATGAGTGGGTGTCTGAGTGCTTCTGTAGATGATGTCATCTGTGATGTCATCAGTGATGTAGTTTGATATGTCATCAGTGATGTCACTGACCATGTCATGAGTGAAGAAATATGAGGTCATAAGCAGTGCATTGCAGGGTGTAAGTTATAGTTAGCTCAGCTAACTATAACTGCTGAATTGCACTGGTTTGGTACTAGTGAAATCTGAGCCTAACTATAACGTCCCTGTAACCTTTGTTTTTTTGAGTGAGTTTCTAAGTTTTATTTTATTCTTTTTCCTATCTATAACGTCCCTGTAACCTTTGTTTTGTAAGTGAATTTCTAAGGTTTTATAAAAATAAATCCTAGTTGTAACCTGTAACCTTTGAGAGTGAGTGTGTGAATGAGTGCGTGAATGAGTGTCTCAGTGGGTGTGTGAGGTTGTGTGTGAGTGTCTCAATGGGTATGTGAGTGGGTGTACGAGTGTCTGTATGGGTGTGGAAGTGGCAGCATAAGTGTGTCACTGATTGTGTGAGTGGGTGCGTGAGTGTCTGAGTGTGTCTGTGAGTGGGTTGTGAGTGTCTGAGTAAGTACATGAGTATCTCAGACACTCATGAGTGTCTCCCTGAGTGTCTCTGTGGGTCTGTGAGTAGGTGGGAGAGTGTCTGAGTGGGTTTGTGAGTGCATCCATGAGTGTGAGTCAGTCTGAGTGAGTGCATGAGTGTCCGAGTGGGTCTGTGAGTGGGTGCATTAGTCTCTGAGTGGGTGAGTCTGTGAGTGGGTCTGTGAATGGCTGTGTGTGGGTCTGTGAATGGCTGTGTGGGTCTCTGAGTGGGTGTATGTGTCTGAGTGGGTCTGTGAGTGGCTGTTTGAGTCTGTGAGTGGGTGCATGAGTGTTTGAGTGAGTGTCTGAGTGCATCTGTGAGTGGGTGTGTAAGTGTTTGTGTAGGTGTGTCAGTAGCTGTGTGAGTGACTCAGACACAGAGAAACCGCATCTGCTCATTTATCCAACAAGAATCCACAGTTTTGCACAAAATATCTGCCCAAGAGGATTTCTTTCTTCTGGTTAATTAATAAGTGCTATCTCCTTTGGTGAATGTCCAGTACGTATGCTACACTACAGCTGTGTAATGAAGCACAAGGAAATGTCACCAGTTAGCTTTTGTGCGTTTTGTCAATGGGATTGTTCCAGGTGCATCTTTATCCAGAAACATGTGATAACATGAATCCTCCTGTAGAGAAGGCAACAAGACTAGAAATAGGTAAAACTCCACCAAACAAGGGTACTCCTCTTAGCTATATGAAGTACTTCTTTGTTTGGTAAAGATGTCCTCATATTCCTTGTCCCCAAAATCTTAGGAGACTGGGGCCCTTTTGGTAAACTGTCCATAATCCTTGCAAAATGCGGGAACACCTTTTTATACTACTATGGTGGGTGGGGAGGCCCGCCTAATTGCTAGAAGGGGAGGTGGGCCGCGAGGCCCCCCTTCCCTGGCCGATTTCAGCCCCGGGGACCCCATCCCCAGAGGTCCAGCATTATCTGAATAGGGGAGGGGGCTGCATGGACCTCCTGCCCGGGCCGATTTGGGCCCCGTGACCCCATCCCCCTGGGTCCGGCCATGTCACCTAGGTGCCCTAGGCACCCAGTGTAGACGATGGGGACGGCGGGAGGAGCCTCAAGTCCCCCACGGTCCTAGCTGGCTCCCTGCCTCCTGCAGGAGCCAGCATTGCTGCTGAATGGATAGATCTGCTTAAAAGGTAGCTCCCTCCATGCAGGACGACTCATTTAATCTCTTTACCTGCCCACATGTCTAGGGGCAGGGAAAGAAATGAAACCTCTGCTTCCATTGGGCGGGAGCACTGTGACAGCTCCTGCCCGCTGGAACCGGAATTTTTGCTTTTTCTTGACGGGAGCTGTCAAAGCTCCTGCCAAGCAAAAGCAAACAGCTATATCCCAGGCATGGGGAACCCGGCACATAGCAGGGGCCAGCCCTGGGGGCATGGCGGTCCCCAGGGCCATGTTTGCCTCCAGGAGCGAGGCCGCGCTGTGGAGGTGGTGGTCCCCGGGTCCGAGAACTGCCCAGTAGTGGGGGCTGCCCCCCTCTTTAAAAAAAAAAAAAAAGTAGGTAATATACATATATTACCTACTTATATATACATATTCAAAGGCAAGTCATCTCTTCACAACAAAACACGCACTCCAAGGCAACATTTGCCTTTTTTGATGCTTTAATTGTGGAAGATAAGCAGATTTGATCCTTCACAGGTGAGTCTTGGTCAAGCAAGCTGCCATCATTTTACCATTTGTGACGCAGTCAACATAGAAAGTGAAAAAATAGAACCAAAGTGAAACTATTTAAAAACATTATCACAAAATCTCATTTCACCTACCCCCTTTCTCTAAAATGATATCAGAATCTAGACTTGATAAGTCATGTTGCTAATGCAAGAATTTTTACAATTATCAATCCCACTGGGCATGCCCATTTGATTAGTTTATGATTTTTCTTCCTTATCGTAATTTGCATGTTACTTGAATCAATGTTGTCTCTATTTAAAGTCCATGATTAATTCAGTCGCATTCTTGTTATACATTATCAACCATATTTTTATAATCCTTTTAATGTCCAAAGGATTGTCCTTCAATTCAGCCATAGTCAGCCTTGCATTTTATCATGATCCACTTTTGATTTTCCCTCCTCTGCAGTCGCCTTTATTTAATTAGACAAGTCCTTTAGTCCATATTCTGTTTCACTTGATTGTTATTCCTCTCTCATTTCCATATTATTCGATGCTCCATGCACTTGATCACTCGCTTAGCTGCATTCAAATGATCTTATTATTAAGCCTAATTACTCATAGACCTTTGTTTGCATGATGACCTCAATATAATCCAAGACAGTAATACAAAAGAGGAAGAACTTAGGGAGGGATGTGAAACAGGGAACATGGAAGTCAAAAGCAGATAAAATGAGGGGGAGAAGAACAAAAAGTTTTGTACCCAATAAAATCTCCAACAGTGATAAGGCAGACAGAAACTTAATTATTACATTTTTTTTATATTGTTAGATGTACAAAATTATCTTTCCCAATATCTAAGCTGTCTGTCTCACAAATTTCTAAATCTACTAGATAAAGTAATTTGAGTCTTCTCATGGTTTTTTCTCTATCACCTTCTCTTTCTCTCTTCCCTCCCTTCATAACTCAAAGTGTGTGTGTTTATGTGTATGTGCATGTGTGTGTGTGGTGTATGTGTGTGTGTAACTAGATGTGGAGTTAAGAATAACAAATCTATACTTATGTACTTACCTTCTTGATATTTTGGTTGATATTTTGCCAATAATACTCTGGTAAAATAACATTCACAATTCCATATTCCAGACTACAGCCCTTCTCTCCTTCTGCCTTTTCTGTCTACCCAGACCCTTTGTCGGTTTTGCAGCATTATTTGAAGTTTTAGTGGGTTGGCCTCCGACATCTAGTTAGCTTATCTTGGGTCTCCAGGAGCATCATTGCCGCTCTACATTACAGTCTTAGATCAGACATTGTTATAAGTTAGAGGATTGATGTGCTCCTCAGGAATTGCTTCCTTGGCATTGTGATCATGCTGTATTCTTGATTTCTCAAGGAACTGGTTTAATCTCAATCTGGTGGTTTCCACTCTAAGGGTCTGTTACATTTCATAAGCTAGGCCTGAATAGTATAGCAACCTTTCACCTACATTCGTCCTACCTTTCTCCACATAACGGTTCTAGCGCGGACCTTTTACCCAGTTATCTGCTGTATAAATGTTGTGTGGTTTTCTTTGAAAACTTGCCTCATTTATTATGCATGAGGATTCCTAGCATCATATCTTAATCCCCTGCACATTACGTACATAACAGGATTAACATACTCTGTATAATAACTCTGTACAAAAGTCACCACTATCGTTATCGTTGGACAACAGTCCTACTGTGCATAATTGCAATTATTGATTCAGGCTGATTTACATAATTGCACCCATAACATATCAATCGAGGTAGAACCCCTGAGGGTACCTTTTGGGTATAAAAGAACCATACCTTCACTGGGTAACCATAGGAGACGCTTTCACGCTGACACTGGGTCCTGCACGCAGAAGCTCCAGCACGCACTGGACTGACATCCCTTGTGGGGTGTCCAACTCGTGACCAAGACGGGGTCCTTCATTCTCTCCCATCAGTTAATGGGATTGGCTCTTTCCTAGGGGATTTTTGGCTTCACGCACATATACATGCTTTACACCCACATACATGTTAGGTGCATTTAGGTAAACTTAGATAGGGTCCGCATTAGTAGGAGTACACTGAGATTACTGTTTATATATGCATGCATAGATTCATTGCTTTAGCGCAATGGTAGAAATCTATCTACTGTTTACTCTTATGGTGCTCGTAATCTCTTACATTTGCTTCTGTCTACTGATTGTTGCAGCACATATGTTTTATACTAGAATGACGCTGGTTCAATAAATGCTTATTGAAAATATCCCCAATGTTTATTCTGTGTATCTCTCAGAGACTAAGTGAGCGCGAGTGACTGAGCGAAAAGTACTGTACTGTTTCCACGATCCCTGAAGGCTCAGGGTTGTCATGTTCAGTGGTTGCCAGAAACTATTCCCTCCTTGGCAAGGTTGTGGGGCATATAGTGGCACTGTGAGCTAGCTGGTCTACAGACTAACATAACTTTCGGGGGTGTCTGGAATCAGTCTTTACACCAAGCCCTTAGTTTATGTTGTCCAACAAATGCGCAGAACCTATGTATTTTTACGAACTACACAACTGTCTATCCAGACCCTTTGTCGGTTTTGAAGCATTACTTGAAGTTTTAGTGGGTTGGCCTCCCACATCTACGGAGCTTATCTTGGGTCTCCAGGAGGATCATTGCTGCTCTACATTACAGTCTTAGACCAGACATTGATATAAGTTAGAGGATTGATGTGCTCCTCAGGAATTGCTTCCTTGGCATTGTGATCCTGCTGTATTCTTGATTTTTCAAGGAACTGGTTTCATCTTGATCTCGCAGTTTTCACTCTAAGGGTCCAATTTAAGGCAATTTGGGATTTTCGTTCTCCTTGGTAAAGTATGCCAGACTTGGAGTCTTTTTTTTTTTAGAGTTTGTCAGATGGAATTCTCTATCAAAATCTCATACCGTATTACAAGGGCCAAAAGCTATAATATACTTGTAATTCAGCAGACAGGGCATCCCATTTGTTTGTGAGAGAGTATCTTGTCCAGCAAACTCCAAATAAAACCCATGCTTCCTAGTAAAAAACACCTATTGTGGCAAAAAGCATTCAATCTCTGGGAATCTTGATGATTCCCACCTTGATTTGGAATCCATTTATTCCAGTGAAAAGGCTATACCGATGGTAATGGGAGGTGGTGTGAAGCAAATAATTTATAGCACTTGTGGTTGGGCCTAAATCCAGCTTTAGCGCATTCCTAATAACCCCTTCGGTGCGTCAAACGGCCGGGAGCCGTCTGACGCACTAGTGCTCATGTGCGTCAGACAGCTCCCAGCTGTCCGCCCACATGCCACTGGAAATCCCTCTGGTGCGGGCACCAGAGGGATTTCCTTTCCCCCCCCCCAACAGCCTCGGGAGCTGGGGAAGCGCGTCCCCAGCTCCCAAGGCTGCATCTTTGGTTTCTCTGAAATGACAATCAGCGAGCACGTCGTGCTGACGTCATGTCAAAGAAACCGAAACTGAAATGAGCTGATAGGCTCATTTCAGTTTTACTTTCTACGTGCTCAGGGGGCTACCTCAGCCCCCCTAGCACTTAGAAAGTCAGGAGAGGTATCGTTGGAAAGGGGAGAATCTCCCCTTTCCAGTGGTACCCCTCCCTAGTGGATCCCTGCTTGGGGATTGCCCCAGGAGGGTGATCCCCAAGCAGGGATCCACCCGCTGGACACCAGGGAGGGGGGAGCGGCCCCTTGGGCAAGGGCCTTTGCTCCCCCAAATAATTTTTACACATTCAGTCTTTCTGCCCCTCCTGGGGGGCAGATAGGGACAATAGCCCACAATCTGCCCCCCCAGAAAGCGCACTAGCCACCAAGGATTTTTTTGGACACATTTTGGGGTGGGGGCATGCCCCCACCCCCACCTAATTCCACAGTCTTTCTGCCCCTCCTGGGGAACAGATATGGGCAATAGCCCCCAAATCTGCCCCCCCGGGGGGGCAGAAAGGGCACTTGCCACCAGGGATTTTGTTGTGTGTACATTTTGGGGTAGGGGATGCCTGGGGTGGGGGATGCCTGAGATGGGCATGCCAATGCACCCACCCCCGCCTAATTCCACAGTCTTTCTGCCCCCCGGCAATAGCCCCCGATCTGCCACCCGGGGGCAGTAAGCCTATTAGGGACCAGGGATTGTTTTTTATTTATACGTAGGGGTGGAGGTGCCCAAAACGGGCATGCCAATGCCCCCACCCCTCAAAAAAAAAATCCACAGTCTTTCTGCCTCCCCTGGGAGGTATATGCGGGGAATAGCCTCCGAGTTGCCCCCCAGGGGGAGGGCAGAAGCACACTAGGCACCAGGAATATTTCTTAAAGTATATATGGGTGGGGGCCCCCACCCCACAAAAACACTTCCACAGTCTTTCTGCCCCCCCAGGAGGAAGATGGGGGCATTTGCCCCTGATTGCCCCCCCCCCCCCGGAGGATTAGCAAGCACATTAGGCACCAGGGATTTTTTTAATGTATATAGGGGTGGGGGCTGCCCAAAATGGGCATGCCAATGCCCCCACACCCCCCCAAGAAAATTCCACAGTCTTTCTGCCCCCACCAGGAGGCAAATGGGGACAATAGCCCCTTATTGCCCCCCCGGGGGGGCAGAAAGCCCACTAGGCACCAGGGATTGGGTTTTTTTATACATAGAGGGTGCCCAAAATGGGCATGCCAATGCCCCACCCCCTAAATAAATTGCCACAGCCTTTCTGACTCCCTTGGGAGGCAGATGAAGGCAATAGCCCCCGATCTGCCCCCCAGGGGTGCAGAAAGCACACTAGGCACCAAGGATTTTTTTTAATGTATATAGGGGTGGGGCCAATGACCCCACCCACCCAAAAAAAAATCCACAGTCTTTCTGCCCCCACCAGGAGGCAAATGGGGATAATAGCCTCTTATTGCCCCCCCCGGGGGCAGAAAGCCCACTAGGCACCAGGGATTGTTTTTTTTTTTATACGTAAGGTTGGGGCTGCCCAAAATGGGCATGCCAATGCCGCCATCCCCCCACACAAATTAGCCACTGTTTTTATGCCTCCCCCAGGAGGCAGATGGGGGCATTTTGCTGATGGTGTGTGTAAACCTGCACTTGGCTAATGGTGTGGGTGGACTCCCGCTGGATGACGGTGTGTGTAGATTGGCGCTTGCCTGGTTGTGTGCGTGGAGTGGCGCTTGCCTGGTAGTGAATGTGGACTGATGCGTGGCTGGCTGTGTGCATAGATAGTGCTTGGCTGCAGGGCTGGACTGGCTGTATCAGGCACCGGGCATTTCCCCGGTGGGCCGGATCCATGGGGGCCGGTTTTCTGGCCATGGGGGGGCGGTTTTGTTACTGGGGGCCGGTTTTGCAGCAGTGCTGTAATATCGGGCCCCAGTAACAAAAGCGGGAGTGGTGCTTTTTACCAGCATGCCCTTTTCCTCCCAGGGCCAGTCGAGCAGCAATCTGCCAGGGCTGGTTGCTGTTCCCAGTCCGGCCCTGCTTGGTTGGCGGAGTGCGTGGGTGGCACTTTGCTGGTGGTGTGTGTGGATATTGCGTGGCTGACTGTGTGCATTAATAGCATTTGGCTGGCAGTGTACAGGGATGGCGCTTGGCGGGCGGTGTGCATGGATGACGCTTGGCTGGTGGTGTGTGTGGATGGTGCTTGGCTGGTGGTGTGCATGGATGGCGCTTGGCTGGCGGTGTGCATGGATGGCACTTGGCTGGTGGGATGCGTGGTTGGTGGTGTGAGTGTACTGACTCTTGGCTGGAGGTGTGACTTGCATGGATCCTCCAGCGTTTTCTTACCCAGAATCCCCCGCAATACCTCCCTGGACTCCGCCGGGTGTCTAGCTTTCAAAAATGTGTGGGCCTAGTAGGTTTCCCTACATGGGCGCCGAGCCCGGGCCAAAAACCCAGGTGTCCCCCTTTGCAAAACCATCACTTTGTGATAGGTAATTTTGATGTGTCCACAATACGTTTTGGGCCCTTGCCTGTCGTGGGTACTTGGCCCACCCACACGAGTGAGGTACAATTTTTTTCAGACGACCTGGGGGAACGCTGGGTGGTAGGAAATTTGTGTCAGCCCAGTGATCTCACAACTTTCCCGCACAGAAATTTGAGAAAAATGTGATTTTTTTCAGCCAAATTTGAGGTTTGCAGGAGATTCTGGGTAGGAAAAAGTTGGGGGGTCCACGCAAGCCATACCTCCCTGGACTAGCCCGGGTGTCTAGTTTTCAGAAATGTGTGGGTTTGGTAGGTTTCCCTAGATGGCCACGGAGCCCGGGGCCAAAAACCCAGGTGCTCCCGCTTGCAAAACCAGGTCGTTTTGTGATAGGAATTTTTGATGTCTCCACAATACGTTTTGGGCCATTCCCTGCCGCAGGCACTTGGTCCACCCACACAAGTCAGGTACCATTTTTATCGGGAGACTTTGGAGAATGCGGGGTGGGTAGAAGTTTGTGAATTCACGCAGATTCCAGAACTTTCCATCACAGAAATGTGTTGTATTTTTACAAACTGAGTTTTGCAAGGGATTCTGCGTAACAGAACCTGGAGAGAGCCACACACGTCACCTCATCCTGGATTCCCCTGGGTGTCTAGTTTTAAAAAATGTATGGGTTTGCTAGGTTTCCATGGGTGCTACCAGAGCTAGCGTTCAAAATCCACAGCTAGGCACTTTGCAAAAAAAGGGTCAGTTTTCACTGTAAAATGTGGTGTGTCCACGTTGCGTTTTGGCCCATTTCCTGTTGTGGTAACTAGGCCTACCCACATAAGTGAGGTACCATTTTTATTGGGAGACTTTGAGGAATGCGGGGTAGGTGGAAGTTTGTGGATCCCCGCAGATTCCAGAACTTTTCATCACAGAAATGTGAGGAAAATGTGGTTTTTTTGGACAAAATTTGAGGTTTGCAAGGGATTCTAGGTAACAAAACCTGGGGAGAGTCACACAAGTCACCCCATCCTGGATTACCCCAGGTGTCTACTTTGCAAAAATGTATAGGTTTGCTAGGTTTCCCTAGGTGCCGTCTGAGCTAGGGTTCACTAGGGTGCACTAGGCCTACCCACACAAGTGAGGTACCATTTTTATCGGAAGACTTTTGGGAATGCTGGGTGGGTGGAAGTTTGTGAATCCATGCATATTCCAGAACTTTCCATCACAGAAATGTTAGGAAAATTTGTTTTTTTTACAAAGTTTGAGGTTTGCAAGGGATTCTGGGTAACAGAACCTGGTGAGAGCCACACAAGTCACCTCATCCTGGATTCCCCTGGGTGTCTAGATTTAAAAAATGTGCAGGTTTGCTAGGTTTCCCCAGGGGCCGGCTGAGCTAGGGTCCAAATTCCACAGCTAGGCACATTCCGAAAAGGGTCAGTATTCACTAGAAAAATCTGGTATGTCCATGTTGCGTTTTAGGCCGTTTCCTGTTGCAGGCACTAGGCCTACCCACACATTTTTATCGGGAGACTTAGGGGAACACAGAATTGTAGAGCAACTGTTATTACCTATTGAGTTTCTATGGATTTCTGCCTTCCAAATGTAAGACAATGTGTAAAAAAAGAAGTCACTTTGAAAAATGTCCTATAGTTCACATGATAGTATGGGTACCCTCAATTTCGAAGATGTGCAAATAACTAGCGCTTCTAAACTCTATATTTTGTTCCCATTTCGGAAATACATAGGTGTCCCTGATACCTATTTTTCACTCTTTATATTTTACCAAATGAATTTCTATATACCCTGTACAAAATGAAAAACCTTTGCAAGACGCAGCTCAGTTATTGGCTCTGGGTTCCTCGGGTTCTTGATGAACCTACAAGTCCTATATATCCCCACAACCAAAAGGGTCCAGCAGGTGTAACAGTATATTGCTTTAAAAAATCTGTCATACTTAGAAGTTACAGGTGAAAAGGTTGGCACAAATTGCTGTTTTTTTTAACTTATTTTCAATATTTCTTATTTTCAACTGTTAGTTTCTATAAAAAAAAAACCTTGAAGGATCTAAACAAATGACCCCTTGCTGCATTTAAAATGTTGTCTACTTTTCAGAAATGTATAGCTTTCCGGGATCCATTATTGCTTTCACACCCATTTCTACCACTAACTGGAAGGAGGTTGAAAGCACAAAAAGTAGCAAAAATAGGCTATGTCCCAGTAAAATGCCAAAACTGTGTAGAAAATGTTGGTTTTCTGACAAAAGTCTGCCTGTCCCTGAAGGCTGGGAAGATGGTGATTTCAGCATTACAAACCCTTTGTTGATACCATTTACAGGGAAAAAAAAAGATGCTTTCTTCTGCAGCACTTTTTCCCCATGTTGCCCCCCCAAAAAACATTTAGCTGTATTTTGGCTAATTTCTGGGTCCCCTCCAGGGGAATCCACAAGTCCTGGGTACCTTTAAAATCCTCATGATGTTGGAATAAAAGGACGCAAATTTGGCGAGGATACCTTATGTGAACAAAAAGTTACAGGGGCCTAAGCGCGAACTATCCCAAATAGCCAAAAAAAGGCTTAGCACAGGGGGGAAAAGACTTAGCAGCGAAAGGGTTAAAGTTAATCTCTGACCTACTCCATGAATTATCATCATGTGGTGCAAGAACTGTAAACCAATCGTGGATTGCAACAAGATTGGATCTCAATCAGTATTGTCCAGACATCTGGTGTGAAGATAGTGAAAAAAATAAAAGTGTGTTAGTGAAGCAGATAAAAAGGGTCTCTAAACAGATCCAGTCCTCCGTGCCCTGCATCATAAACAGGCATGCAACACTCAACTCCAGTACTCTTCCATGACCCTTCTCAAACCAGTCCACACCCCTCCAGCTCATATGTACTCCCTCAGGTAAGAACAAGGAATTCATAGATGAACTCTAGGGCCTCCTCACCACATCATTCATATGATATACCCACTTTTCATGATGAATTCAACCTCCCAGACAACTCTAGCACAAAGAAACCAAAGAATACCCTGTTCAACCATATTAACGCATTGAACGCGGTGCAGCATGTCTCGAAACCAACACACTGTAAGGCCACATGCTAAACGTTGTATTCTTGACATCAGCAACTATCCAAATTAAGCCACTTATATCTCTGGTATTGATCAACCAGTTTCCCATTTCCATCATCCTATTCAGTTTCCAACCAACACACAGAGGTTAACATAAAAAAATTAAAAAAAACACCTTCAGATCCTTCAAAGACTTCTTGATTGACAACCAAACACACAAACTCATCACTGGCCCTGCCTCCTCCACCTCAATATCTGACATCAACTCACTTCTAAACGACTTCAGCTCAGTTCAGGAGAACCATGTTAACACCAGCACTACAACTAAAACACACAAGAACAAGCTGAACCCCTCAGCTCCTTGGTACTCCAAGTACCTTTCATCAACAAACATTCCATCTGTAGACACAAGTGATACTGAAAGAAAAGCAGAACACCCAAAGATCTCTTACTACTAAAATTCAAGTACTATTCTAACTCTTTCAAGGGTGCAATAAACAAAAGCAGAACACTGTTCAAGATTCTGAAATCCCAAAAGTCACAGGCAAGTTTAATGCCTTCAATATTTTCTTTGGGGGAAATACTCCCAATTTTGCCACTGCAGGAGGCATAAGGCCACTAGGTATGAGCGAAAAATATCCCAAAAAAGAAGGGGAGAGGGCTTCACACCCAGGCTTTGGGCAGTGCCCCTCCCACCCTGGAAGAGGCCCAACAGCATTTCTGCCACTCCACGGGAGGGGGTTAACTAGGGGGCTACAGATGTGGTGTAACATGAGCAAAAAGACCACTCAACACCAGAGAAATATTTGTGGGTATTTTTCATTCATCAGTTTTTACCATATGAATTGCTAAATATTCAGTACACAATTAAAAACCATTACAAGCTGTAGCTCAGCTTTTGGCTTTGTGTTCCATGTGTTTTTAGGCAACTAAGGAACATATATATATCCTTGTGACCAGAATGGCTTGAAAGACATAGCGGTAGGTTACGTTTGAAAATAGGCTCTCTGGGCAAACAATTACAGATAAAAACATAGTCACCAAATGCTATTTTGTGCTAGTATTATGTTTAGAATTCAATGATTAGTTTCTTTTGGGAAACCTTGATCAAGCTACACAAATATTTCTTTGCTGAATTTTGAATGTTTGAATGTAAAGAAATGTATAGCTTGTCCAGGTTGACAAGTGGGTGGTGTCACACCTGCTTCCACCACAAACTGCAAGTCGATTAAAACCATAAAAAAACTGAAGGATGCATATATTGTGGTGAAAAAATGGTTTTCTTTAACCCCTTCACTGCTAGGCCTTTTCCTCCCTCTGAGCTAAGCCTTTTTTTGGCTATTTGGGGAACTTCGCGCTTATGCCCTGTAACTTTTTGTCCACATAAGGTATCCACGCCAAATTTGCATCCTTTTGTTCCAACATTTTGAGGATTCTAAACGTACCCAGGCTTTGGGGATTCCCCTGAAGGAGACCAAGAAATTAGCTATTTTTTGTTTTTTAAATGGGGAGAAAAGTGCTGCAGAGGAAAGCGTCTGGTTTTTCCCCCTGCAAATGGTATCAACAAAGGGTTTGTGGTGCTGAAATAACCATATTCTCAGCTTTCAGGGACAGGCAGACTTTTGTCAGAAAACCATCATTTTTATCGGGAGACCAAGGGGAACGCTGGGTGGTAGGACATTTTTGCCGGCAAGGTGATCCCACACAGAAATGTTAGGAAAAGGTGATTTTTTTTAGCTAAATTTGAAGTTTGCAGGGGATTCAGGGTAGGAAAATGTTGGGGGATCCACACAAGCGACACATCCCTGGACTCCCCCGGGTTTTTTGTTTTCAGAAATGTCTGGGTTTAGTAGGTTTCCCTAGATGGCCGCCGAGCCCGGGACCAAAAACGCATGTGACCCTCTTGCAAAACCAGGTCATTTTGTGCTAGATCATTTTGATGTCTCCACAATACGTTTTAGGCCCTTGCGTGTCGCAGGTACTTGGCCCACCCACACGAGTGAGGTACCATTTTTTTGGGGAGATCTTGGGGAATGCTGGGTGTTAGGAAATTTGTGTCAGCCCAGTGATCCCACCACTTTCCCACTCAGAAATGTGAGAAAAATGTGACTTTTTTTCAGCTAAAAATTAGGTTTGCAGGGCATTCTGGGTAGGAAAACATTGGGGAATCCATGCAAGTCACACCTCCCTGGACTTCCCTGGGTGTCTAGTTTTAAGAAATGCCTGGGATTGGTATGTTTCCCTAGATGGTCGCCGAGCCCAAGATCAAAAACGTAGGTGACTCCCTCACAAAACAAGGTCTTTTCGTGATGGATAATTTTGATGTCTCCCCAGTACATTTTGGACCTTTTCCTGTAACGGGCACTAGGCCTACCCACACAAGTGAGGTACCATTTTTATCGGGAGACTTTGGGGAATGCTGGGTTGGTGGAAGTTTGTTGCTCCCCAAGATTCCAGATCTTTTCATCACAGAAATGTGAGGAAAATGTGTTTTTTTTCCCAAAGTTTGAGGTTTGCAAGGGATTCTGGTGAACAGAACTTGGTGAGAGCCACACAAGTCACCTCATTTTAGATTTCCCAGGGTGTCTAGTTTTCAAAAATGTACACGTTTACTAGGTTTCCTTTGGTGCCAGCTGAGCTAGAGCCCAAAATCCACATCTAGGCACATTAGAAAAAAAGGGTCCGTTTTCACTGGAAAAATGTGATGTGTCCATGTTGCATTTTGGCCGTTTCCTGCTGCGGGTACTAGGCCTACCCACACAAGTGTAGTACCATTTTTATTGGGCGACTTTGGGGAACACTGGGTGGGTGGAATTTTGTGGATCCATGCAGAGTCCAGAACTTCCCATCACAGAAATGTGAAAAAAAATAGTTTTTTTGACAATGTTTGAGGTTTGCAAGGGATTCTGGGTAACAGAACCTGGTGAGAGCCACACAAGTCACCACATCCTGGCTTCCCCTGGGTGTCTAGTTTTCAAAAATGTATAGGTTTGCTAGGTTTCCTTAGGTGCCGGCAGAGCTAGGGTCCAAAATCCACAGCTAGGCACATTGCAAAAAAGAGTCTGTTTTCATTGGAAAAATGTGATGTGTCCACGTTGCGTTGTGGGCCGTTTCCTGCTGCGGGCACTAGGCCTACCCACACAAGTGAGGTAACATTTTTATTGGGAGACTTTGCGGAATGCTGGGTGCTTGGAAGTTTGTGGATCAGCGCAGATTCCAGAACTTTCCATCACAGAAATGTGAGGAAAATGTGTTTTTTTTACAAAGGTTGAGGTTTGCAAGGGATTCTGGGTAACAGAACCTGGTGAGAGCCACACAAGTCACCACATCCTGGATTCCCCTGGGTGTCTAGTTTTCAAAAATGTATAGGTTTGCTAGGTTTCCATAGGTGCCGGCTGAGCTAGGGTCCAAAATCCACAGCTAGGCACATTGCCAAAAAAGGGTCAGTTTTCACTGGAAAAATGTGACGTGTCTATGTTGCATTTTGGGCCGTTTCCTGTCGATGGCACTAGGCCTGAACACACAAGTGAGGTACCATTTTTATCGGGAGACTTGGGGGAATGCTGGGTTGGTGGAAGTTTGTTGCTTCCCCAAGATTCCAGAACTTTCCATCACAGAAATGTGAGGAAAATGTGTTTTTTTCCCAAAGTTTGAGGTTTGCAAGGGATTCTGGTTAACAGAACTTGGTGAGAGCCACACAGGTCACCCCATTCTAGATTTCCCAGGGCGTCTAGTTTTCAAAAATTTACAATTTTGCTTGGTTTCCTTAGGTGCCAGCTGAGCTAGAGCCCACAATCCACATCTAGGCACATTAGGAAAAAAGGGTCTGTTTTCACTGGAAAAATGTGATGTGTCCATGTTGTGTTTTGGGCCGTTTCCTGTTGCGGGTTCTAGGCCTACCCAGACAAGTGTAGTACCATTTTTATTGGGAGACTTTGGGGAACGCTGGGTGGGTGGAATTTTGTGGATCCACGCAGATTCCAGAACTTTCCATCACAGAAATGTGAAAAAAAAATGTTTTTTGACAATGTTTGAGGTTTGCAAGGGATTCTGGGTAACAGAACCTGGTGAGAGCCACACAAGTCACCACATCCTGGATTCCCCTGCGTGTCTAGTTTTCCAAAAAGTATAGGTTTGCTAGGTTTCCTTAGGTGCCGGCAGAGCTAGGGCCCAAAATCCACAGCTAGGCACATTGCAAAAAAGAGTCCGTTTTCACTGGAAAAATGTGATGTGTCCACGTTGCGTTTTGGGCCGTTTCCTGTTGCGGGCACTAGGCCTACCTACACAAATGAGGTACCATTTTTATTGGAAGACTTTGGGGAATGTGCGGTGGGTGGAATTTTGTGGATCCACACAGATTCCAGAACTTTCCATCACAGAAATGTGAGGAAAATGTGTTTTTTTTTTTACAAAGGTTGAGGTTTGCAAGGGATTCTGGGTAACAGAACCTGGTGAGAGGCACACAAGTCACCCCATCCTGGATTCCCCTTGGTGTCTAGTTTTTAAAAAATGTGCAGGTGTGCTAGGTTTCCCTAGGTGCCGGCTGCGCTAGGGCCCAAAATCCACAGCCAGGCACGTTGCCGAAAAAAGGTCAGTGCCTAGTGGGCTTTCTGCCGCCCTGAGGGAGTAGGGGGGCAGATGGGGGGCTATTACCTCGATATGCCCCCAAGAGGGGCAGAAAGACTGTGGCTATTTTGTTTGGGGGTGGGGGCATTTGTATGCCCATTCTGGGCAGCCCCCACCCTTATGTATAAAAAAGCCAGCGTAATCCCTGGTGCCTAGTGGGCAGATCAGGGGCTATCGCAACCAACTGCCTCCTGGGGGGGGCAGATGGTCTGTGGAATTTTTTTTGGGGGGGGGTTATCGGCATGCCCATTCTGGGCAGCCCCCACTCCTGAACTTTGAAAAAAAAAATCCCTGGTGCCTAGTGGGCTTTCTGTCCCCCGCCCCTGGGGGCAGAAAGGCTGTGGCTATTTTTTGGGGAGTGGGGGCATTGGCATGCCCATTCTGGGCAGCCCCCACCCCCTACATATTAAAGAAATAATAATCCCTGCTGCCTAATGGACTTTCTGCCCCCCCCCGGAGGGCAGATCAAGGGTTGCCTGGGGGGCAGAAAGACTGATTATGCCACTTTTTCTGTGGGGAGCAAAGGCCCTTCCCCAAGCGGCCGCTCCCCCCTTCCTGGTGTCTAGTGGGTGGATCCCTGCTTGGGGATCGGGGATCACCCTCCTGGAGCGATCCCCAAGCAGAAATCCACTAGGGAAGGGTACCATTGGAAAGGGGATATTCTCCCCTTTCCAACGATACCTCTGCCATGTAATTCGATGCTCAGGAGGCTGAGATAGCCCCACGAGCACCGAAACAATGAAACTGAAACGAAGTTTCATTTTCAATGTAATGACAGTGCGCCATGCGCGCAATCGTCATTACATTGAGGAAAAAAATCCTCGGGAGGTTGGGGAAGCTCTTCCACACCTCCTGAGGCAAAAATTAAAAAAAGAAAATCCCTCTGCTGTTTGCAGCAGAGGGATTTTGTGCGCCTGTGCACATGATGGAATGGTTCCGTCATGAGCACCGAAGGGGTTAACAACTCTGCTTTTTCCTGAAAGCTGGGAAGATTGTGACCTTAGCACAGTAAATCTTTTTGATGCCATTTTTATGAAAAAAAGATTTCTTGCACAGCATGGGTTTTTCAATTTTTCCCCAAAAAACAACAGTTTGCTGAATTGTGGCTATTTTACTGGTTCCCTCCTGGGAAATCCACAAATTCTGAGTACCTTTAGAGTTCCTATGATGTGGGAAACAATAACGTAAATTTGGCCTGGATACCTTATGTGGAAAAAAGTTATGAAGACTTAAGCGCAAAGTGCTCCAAAATCAACCAAACTGCTCAGCACTTGGGGTGGAAAAGCCTCAGCAGCTAGGGTGCTAACACACACTCCTTTAGAGAACAGTGCATCATGATTAAATAAGCAGTGTACGTTCCTTCTCAGAGCCCAGCAACCTCTCCCTAGATTTGGTCTTTGCCTTCAACCCTGTAAAGCACTCGGATGTCTTTTGGCCAGAATTGTGCCATATAAATTCCACATACATACATACTTACAATGATTGTTCCAGCTGACTGGTAAGGAATTTAACATTCTAGAAGATACCTAGGTAGTAAACTGCATCCTAAGATTCAAAAACAAAGCAGGTGATAAAATTACTGCATCATCTGATTTCTTAGTTCCCAGAGTCCTAGATAAAGTCTAGTGAAAGTTAATGAGGGACTAATCTTAATTGGATACTAGTGCAGCAATCAAAAGTCTGAGACACTGGTTCATATATTGGTTTTTACTGCAAGCATCCGATTGAAAGCAAGAGAATCTATTTAAGGCCTCTCACTAGGATCACATTCAAGTTTCTAAATTCACGAAAGAGCCCTAAACTCTGGCTCAGTATTTTCAAGTCCAAGAGCATATATTGAGCCAATGCTCATTAACTTTATTGTGTTTGGAGACAGTCTACCTCTAAGATAGCAAATGCACATCTGAAGTTTAGCAGGAACTCTATAAAGTAGAGGGTCAGGTCACATTAAATAATACATTGAGGCATTGCGGCTCGGTCCATGGGAGGCATACATGAGTTCCGATGCTCCACATATAGAACACAAGGTTTAGGGAAAGTATGCTATAGAGCAAAGACCATAATTTCAATAACAATTTTTTCAATAGCATTTTAGCAATGATTTAGGTTAAATACATTTTCCAGTGTACCAATTTCTATCAAGCATCTCCATGTCTACACTGTTGACGTCAGAGGAGAATTCATAAAATTAATATACTCCTCACTTTGAGCCTAACCTTCCATCTTTCCTCCCATCCACCAGCCATCCTGTCCCCTTTCATGACATCCATCCACCCATTGCTCCACCTTTCCATCCACCGATTTTCACCCATCAACGCATCCATCCATCTATGATTCACCTATCTGTTATTTGAACCATCTATCCATTCTTTCACACATGCATATTTTCACCTATATATCCACCTTTTGACACATTTATCCTGTTTTCCATCCCTCTATTCATCTATTGATCAATCATCCATCCTTTCACTCTTCATCCATCCATCCAATCATCTGCTCATCAACCTATCCATCCATCCTTCTACCCAGCTATTTATACTCTCTCCCTTTCATGCATCCATGTTTTGCATTCTTCCATTTATTCTTTACTATTCCATACATTCTGTCACCCTTCCACTTATCCATCGTTTTGCCACCAATTTTTTCACTCTTCCAATCATCCATACTTCAACTCTTCCATCTACACAACCAATAGTTTATTCAAACCCAACTAACAAAACATTCGGGTCCAGAGTCATCCTCCTGACTGAGCTTTAGCTGCTACAGTTGAGAGAGGGGAGAAGTCAGGTTGACAAAATTCTGTGGGTGCGGGGAACCCCTGAAACGTTGCACTCCAAAATATTACCTCAAAAACACGCCCACAGGTGGATGAATCAGAGACAGTGTTAAACCCCATGAGGCAGTGTGTCCCCCGAGATAAGGTACTTTACAGCACATCACAAATGTAGTCAATTAAATAACGACAGACTCAATAACTGAATTTGAGAGCAGAAATGCATTTTAATAATTTGTTCGAAAAGTTAAAAAGTTGCGGTATAGGAATCATAAATGCAAATGCATCAAATCATTGCCATGAAGACTCTCAGTATATAGGACATACAGAATAAAATGCAAAATCAGGACAGTTCTAAGTCTGAAGTGAGCAGGAAAATCAAGAAGAAAACAGACAGCATCTCTAGTGGCATTAGAAAGTCTTCTGCCTCACCCCCAAAATCGAGGGTTTAAATTCTTGCATAATCATAAATTCTACAAAAGCATAGTGTGAGCAAAATAATTATACACTCAGGAAATCGGAGCAGTGTTCTATAAAGCATCATATTGCATTAGCATCAAAGCACCAATCTCATTAAAAGAATCTTCACTCTGCTCGCTGTATGCTAACGTTATCCGGAGATGGCAGGACAAACTAGTTTGCTGTTGTGAATGAATACAGTTCAATGAGCAAGCTGAAGGGCCTTGAGAAATGCATCAATACTGTGTCTATGTTGGTAAGTTTTCATTGAGAAAATTGTCACAGGGAAATAAACATGACACTGCTTTACTGTGTGCCGCAGAAATAATGAACAGTGTATGTGCAGAAGGAGACCTCCATTGTGAAAAAGATGGTCTTGAGGCATGAATTGAGGCTTAGTTAACATAAGCCAGAAAATGACACTTTTACAAGTAATAGCAAATTCGTTTTAACTGCAATAGCATCATGCTAGTGTGAACATGTAAAACTGAGAGTAAATCCATGTTCTGCACGTTGTTCATAATGCACAAAAATATCAAATGCACAAAACTTGAACAGTTTGTGATGTCGTTCTGTCCTTCATTTACTGCATAATTCTGTTACGGATTGCCTCAGACTGCCATGACTCACATCGCACCCCACCTCAGGAAGCTGCACTCGCTCCTGATACACAAATGCGCTAATTTCAAACTGCTCACACACATTCAAGGCATTATACAACTTAGGTGCCACTTGTTTAAAAAGTCGAATCTCCTTCCACCAACCACCCAGACACCTACGCTCCGCCAGACTCCTACTCGCACACATCCCACGCATACTTAGAACCAGATCAGGTGGACGAGTGTTCTCTTACAACGCTTCCAAAGCGTGGCACAGCCTCCCACTCCACATCAGAGCCTTCTCCTCTCTTCTTGAATTCCGCAAGAAGTTGAAGATCTGGTTTTTCATTAAAACCTATCAACCATAAGCAGGGCTTGACACACACACATCTGCTCAGCGCCAGGGTACCCTTGTGGGTGATAGTGTGCTTTACAAATACACATAACAAAACATAACTAATGCGCATGCTTCCTATGTTTGAGGACTGGGCATTGCAGCGCAGGCGTAGTAATAAGAGGAGATCTTCAAAGGGCTCTGTACAACAGTTTCTTTTTTATTGGCTTTATGTTGACCAATGTGTGCATATACTTCTTATTATTTTGTGGGCTTTTATTATCATCTTTTGGTAAACTGTAAAAAGTATGTACATTAGTGCTGGAACAATTTTTAGAGTGGGGGTGCAGCCATCAATATTACATCACAGAAGTCAGCGATTGGATTTTTTCACAAAGTGTCACGCAAAGCGCAAGTGCAGCAAATGAGCCACACCCATTCAGGAGAGCAGTAAGGGTGTGTTGCCAGTGATGCATTCTGAATCACAACCTCACAAATATATTACTAAAGCATGGGGTGTAGTTCCCTGTAATTTACAGGCAGCACACTTTTCACAGAAATGGCCACTAAATTTGCTGCACTAAATTTGCATAGACTACCGTTTTACTGTTTAAACTATATAGCGCACAAACTGTAACGTGTGGAAATCGAGTTTAAGTCAATATTTATTATTTGCGCGTCACCAAGTAAAGTGTCTTGTTTTGTTTTGATCCTATTAAAATCATACAGGCACATGCATCAATGTAGGCTTTTGCGATTCCTTAAATGCAATCGCATTTGAATTCTCAAATTGCGAGTGCCTTGACCCTTCATGAATCGCAAATGCCCTTTTTGCGGGCTCAAACGGCCGTTTTTTGCGAATCGCACAGTTTGCGCTCGCAAAAATGGTTGATGCATGTACCTGTTTGTTTCCATTACATTTAAGAATTACAAAAAATATGCTGTATTTGTGCTTTTCTCACTACTGATATATTCTGAACTATTTGTACAGTCCAATTTTGTTGATTTAAAAAAATGCCATCCTACTGCTTTTCCTTTGCCGCTTCCTGTACCTCAGCAAGCTTGTCAAAGTTCAGTTTGCAAAATCCTGTCACTTTGTAGTCAGAGAAAGTAAATACTAATCCCCACGTTAAAAGACTAAGCAGCAATTTGTCAGAAGACATAACCTGACATTTGACCTGTGTGAAGCACAGCAAATGTAACAAGATAAAAACAAAATGTATGGTGTAAATCTGTTTATTGATTTACAACACATTCTACCTACATCCAAAGGCCGGTTGACCCGTTGAAATAAGATGCTGACTAAAACAATGTCAACAAACCCCTTACATCTAAACAAGAGTTGCAAGACCCTCCCCCTTCCTTTAGGAAACCTGGCCCCACCCTCTCACCCCCAAGTAGCATAGCAGTATCTTCCATATCGCTTATCTATATCTACCAGGGAATGTCATCTTATGCCGCAAAGCAGCGGCCCTAATAAAATTATGTTTATGTAACATTATGGTGTGGTTGCCTCAGAGGGCTAGTGTGGTCTGTCTGGATGCTCAGAGTGTCAGGGCAATCGTAGGTGCGTTGAGCAGACCCAAGATAGTGTATGCCGAAAACGGAGGGAAATCGGTGTCAAATATTTTGTTAATGCTGTGTAGTAGGGGTCTCTCGTATGGTTGAAGTTTTGGGCAGTGTCACAGTAAGTAGACAAGGGTACCAGGTGCTCTGCGCCCCCTTCAAATGTAAATGTAAATGTCCAGTATTTGTAAAGTGCGAACAATTACCCGAGGGTGTCAATGCGCTGGGGGCCGTCGGGAAGATTAAGCAAACTATTGCCCAGAGTCATATGGTGCTGGGCTGATCTGCCGCCGGCACCAGGGATCGAACCGTGAGCCCCTGGGTTCCGGAGTCAGCTGCCCTGGCCGCTGTGCCACACCTCTTCCCTCTACAGTTCAGAGATCTGTCTTGGGCCCAAGAGTTTAATACAGGCTTTGGGTCACCTTCACCACGGCCTCTTTAGCGGCAGCACTGGATGGTGTTGTACACGTGCGGCAGGATATGGTCCCCACTCCCTGTCTGTGAGCATGTGTTCCAATTCCGTCTGCTATCTTTTTTAGCGTCGCTGTGTATGGTAGGGGGACAGCCTTCTGAGGGGGGGCTTGTAGAGGTCAGAAACCAGGTGCACATCCCAGCGATTAACCATTTTTCATAGGGGTTCAATGGCCGGTCGCAAATTTATGAATGGTAGGATGAGTCGCCCAGTGACGGAACCGTGAGTAGCGCTTTTGCTCTGATTCTGACAGGCCGTCACCTTCTCGGATTTTCTCAAAAGACTGAAGCCATTTGTGATAAAAAAAAAAGTCCCCCATTCATTTGCAATTTACTAGCTGACACGCCTGGAAGTTTCTGATATCCCGTGCTGGTGAAATTTAGGGTTGCCTTTGATAGGGTTCGTTGGGGAGGGCATAGAGGTGAGACCCAGAGGAAGCACAAGGCTCTCCCAGGCTGTGATAGTGGTTCACATTACCGGGGAGCTGTGTACTCCCCACGGTCTGTATTTCTTAGGTAGCCATGGGATCTTCCATGAATGCATGCGGCTACAGATTGATCCATAAAGCACCAGTGTTTTTCTGAGGCCGTGTGGTTCCATTTTACAATGTATCTCAGTTGGGTGGCTATATAGTAATGCTTAAGACAGGGGATTCTCAGCCCTCCTTCCTCTGGAATGAAGTAGTGGTGTTGCCGGGGTATCCGAGCTTTCTTCCCATTCCAGACAAAGCCCTCTACCAGTTTCTGTAGGGCAGACAGTACACCCTGGGGTGGCTGCCTGCTGGGGGAGGCTTTGCATCGTATGCAGTATTTTCGGCAGGAGGGTCATCCTAATGACTGCAGCACTCCCATGTACAAAAGTCCTCCATATGACAGTTCTGTAGCTCTCTACGGGCCGTGTGTAGGAGTTCCGAGTAGTTCAATTCAGCTATATGTTCAATCACTCGTCAGATTTAAATGCTTAAATATGGGATGTACAATTGCGCCCAGGAGAAAGGGCACTGGTCTTGCAAGGCATTTTGTCACTCTTTGGATACATTTATGCCTAGAATCTGACATTTGTGCGCATTCACTTTAAACCCTGTTTTCATAGACAAGGGAACCCAAAGGTGTGGAAGGGACCATGGGGTAAAGTTATTTATAGAGGAACAAGCAGTCCCTTCCAACAGATACTTTAAAAAAATGCACATAGAAGTCAAATAATTTCTATGGCAACGGACTCAGACGGATGCACACTTTGCCTGAAGGTGCTGTCGGAGTCCGTTGCAGCAGGGAACCGTACATTGCTGCCACTCCCTTTTCACGTTTTGTCAGTGTAGATGGGAACCGCATACTGCTGCCCCGCGCACTTTGATCATCTGTCGTGTTGGCCCCGGCTTTCTTTCTGGAACCCTCCGGATCTTGATTCTTTTCTACCCATAGCCCGCTATACAGGCGGCTATACACCTGTCGCTACATTGACCCCACACATGGGACTCGTGATTCCCCCACAGCCAGCTCAAACACCGGTATTGTCTACATTGATGACCGCCAACCGACCTACCATCATCTCTCTTTTCTGCAATTAGTACTTATCCAATTTTAGGACTGATCTCCTCCACAGCCATTTCTTGTCTCAGGCATACACAATTAAGTCCTGATGATGATCCCCAGATTTTAAAGAGGGATCGAAACGTCGTCGACACGGAGTACCATGACTATTGCAATTGTTTTTCATTTTAATAAGAATAGCATTGTTACCTTAAAATAGATGTGACATTAATTGCTTAATATTTTGTGAAGTCACTTTGAAAATGTCAGAGTTTTGTTAATCTAATTGTTTGTTATCCCGTATGTTTCCCACTTTTTATGTTTCTGGGTTCTTTAATATTTATAAAATTCTTATAGTACTTCATTTGATTTCCGTTGCATGTGCATGTTTGTAAAGTATCTGTTGGAAGGGAGCGCTTGTTCCTCTATACATTCACTTTAAACCCTGACACATCGCCAAAGACTTCTTGCTCATGCACCAGGGTAGGGAGCGAAGTCACTGGGCCAGTAAGCGTAAGAAGGGCATCATCTGCATAGAGAGCAATTTTGTGCTCCATTTTGCCAAATGTCATCCCGGAAATTCGAGCATTTTGGTGAATGGTTTCAGCAACTGGCTCCATATAGAGGACAAAGAGGAGCAGAGAAAGTAGGCAGCGGTAACGCGCCCCTCTCCTTATCCAGATTAGGCCCACTGTCCTACTGTTCAACCACACCCTGGCTTCTGGGTATGTATATCCAATCCACACCCATCTCTGGATCCTTGATCCTATTCTGGTCTTACCTAGGTTTTCCAGAAGGAAGGGCCAGTGGACTCTGTTGAACGCCTTCTTGGTGTCTATAGATTGCAGGAAGGTTGGGGTTCTGGTGCGTGTAGGTTTAACAATAATATGTAGTATCCGTTTTGTATTATCGGGACAACCTTTTTCTTGGATGAACACAGTTTGACCAGGGCCCACCTGATCCTGCATATAAGGGCCCAATCTCCGCGTTAGGATGTCTGTGAAGATATTTGCATCTATATTGTGTAGGGAGATTGGGCGGTAGGAGGCGCAATCAGCAGAATCTTTCCCCTGTTTGTGTATGACTGCAATGGCAGCCGACTGCATTGTAGGGGTGAGTGATCCAATGTCAGTAAATGACTTATAAAGTTTGGTTAGCAGGTGGGAGAGCTGTGGGCAGAATAGCTTGTAGAAAACTGTTGTGTAGCCATCTGGACCAGGGGTTTTCCCAAAGCGAAGGTAGGAGATGCTAGCTGTGCCGCCTGCTACAGTAATTTCCTTGGCCAGTGCCTCTGACTGTTGTGTGATGAGGGCCAGCAGTGTGATCACATCATGGTTAGTCTGTATGCTCCTGATGGAGGGTGGGTCTGAGGTGTACAGTTCAGATAGAAGTTTCGGAATGCCTCCGCAATTCCCTCTGAGGTAAACACTGTTTCTCCTGTGTAGGCATCTACCTGGGCTATGCTATCTCTTCGCTGTTTAGCTCGAAATTTGCATGCCAGTAACTTGCCTGCTTAGTTGCCTCTCACATAATATCTGTGTTTGGTGTGAATCAGTGCATGCTCTGCAGTATCACAGTCTAACGCCTTAAGTTAGTGTTGAGCTGTTTTGAGTTGGTGCCAGATTTTCTGGGAGCCTGAGCTTTTATGCTGTTTCTCAAGGTCTCCCACCCTGTCTTTTAATTCTCATCCTTTGGCCCACCCATATGCATTGTATTTAGCCACAATAGTCATATTCTCTACCCTCAGGGTGAAATAAATAGTGTCCCAGAGCGTAGCTATCTGTGGGACCAATCCTTGGTTCTTTAACAAGTGGGTAGTGATGCCCTCGTGGATGGCCTTAGTGATAGCCGCTCACTGCAGAAGATTGTCATTCAGTTGCCAGTGTCTTTGTCAAAAGGGGGGGTTGTCAGGGTTGTGCAGTGGTAGGATCACTGGAGCGCGATCTGCGAGGGTTATGAACCCCATGTCTACTTCAAGAGTCCTTGTAGGAGCCAGGAGGTGACTATCTAGTGACTTAATCTAGCATATGTCTGGTGTGACGCTGACAAGAATGTGCAGTCCTTGTTATTAGGGTGATGGGCACAGCAGATGTGCTCTAGCCCCTGGTCTTTCAGCCAGGCCTGCCCACCTTTTGAGTAGTCCCTCATTTGTCCCACCCTTTGAGCTGATCATTCAAGAGTGGTGTCCATCACCATATTAAAATCACCCCCAAAAAGGATATCCGAGTCTGGAGTTACCATGGTTTGGGTCATCGCCTCAGGCAGGAAGGTTTCTTGATGGTCATTTGGCGGATGTACATTGCAGAGAGTGAAGATGTGCTGCTGCTCCCTTCGCACTACTAGCACCCTGCCCGAGATTTCTGCAACAGCAGATTGTATCTTACCATTAAACTTCTTGGCAAGTAATGTAGCTGTCCCTCCTTTCTTATTGGGACTGGACGATATAAGCTGTTGAGTAAGCCAGCAGGTCTGAAGGCGGCTCCAATCTTTCTTTAGGAGGTGGGCTTCTTGTAAGCGACAAGTGTCACAATCACAGTTTTTCAGCATGCGAAGTATGGAGCCACATTTTGCTGAGGCCATGAGGCTCTGGGTATTGAGGACAAGGACTTTCAGTATTCCGCAGAGTGGGTTTCGCTAGCCCTCTCAGTAGCTAAACAAATATTGGCAGCTAAAGGACCCGTTGACCGCACTACAAAACGTGTTATTATTTTTTAAAGTTTAAACAAAAGTCTCTGATGACCAGCTACCAATTGGTCATTAATTAAGTATGTTAGAACACAAATGAGTGGCAACAGAACAGAGTACCCCTACACAAATTAGTACATAGAACACCAAGAGGCAATGAAACGAATAGATCCTTTGGTTGTTTCTATGACTCTTTAATCCATTTCTTCTTCACAGAATACAGATAAACGCAGCCAACGCATTTCACCTAGTTACAGGCTTCCTCAGGGCTGCAAACATACATAAACAACATATACGTTTAAAAAACAAACTATTATCTGTAAACATACATTGAATACAGTTGTATATACAACATAAAACAACATATAAGTCTGAAAAATATTACCTGTAAACATCCATTCCATACAGCTCTATATACAAAATAAACAATAACTGATATTTAGCCCAAGAAGGCAGGAAGCTTATTAAAGCACAATATTCTACATCATTTTAAACATAGATTTGTTAGGCTAGAGACTCTCCATAACCTTTTTCATACGGTGGGACAAACAGTATTGCAGCAGTGTCATATATACATTCATACAAACATATCATAGAAAACAAACATGTTACGCTTCAAGGAGCAATCAACTATCCACCAATGCAGATGTGTGCCCAGAGAAACAGGAGCAGGGAGCCAAATACAAAAACAAGAACTAATAGCACACTTCAAACAGGGATGCGTATAAAAAAAATCCATAATTACAACAAGGATCCAGACCTTAAGGTGCACAAGAATCAAGATCCATTGGGGAAAAAAGGTAAAATCAAAGAACAACAAAAAGACTAGTCGTGAGAGAAATTCACCTTATGACAGAGTGCCGTATTGTTAATTTGCATGCACGGTGATCGCGAGCGCTGCCAAAACCACCCAAAACGTACCACAATCACGTGTCAGGTCAAAGGCACAGCTCTAAACAGACACGGCATCGCAACTGACATACAAGGATTCCAAGAAGCCTCTATAAGACAAAGCTAAAATGTGAATAAAATTAGGATCCCTTAGACAAACAGACTTATGGCATATCCTGCACTCCTCAGGTGTCCAGGTGTCAAAGAAACCATTGAAGCCATGCCAGCAAACACACACATAGTATTTATCAACTGTGTCCATAGAGAACCCCAAGACTAGGGTGGACAAGGGGAAGGGATTAGGGGTGGAAGAGGCAACCAAAGAGAAAATGTAAAACGAGGATACCTTGTACCAGCAGTTAATTCAAAAAATTCTGTAGGCCGCGGGTAGAGTCAGGAATATGCTTCTAAGCCTTTCGAGTGGGTAATAACATTCATCCAAGTAGGGTTAGATACAAAAAACAGAAGGACAGATTGGAAATATATCTAATGTGAATCTTACGTAAAACCACTCTGTCATTTTTGGCTACTGCCAGAATCACTCCGCATACAGTCGTAGCATTCTTTTACGCTAGGACGTGGGGAAGTCTAAGACAAGGAGAAGCAACAAGGCTTCTTGGTGTTTACACAAGCATCAATATTATATGCCACTCTAAGAGCAGCAGTCTGATCCTAACCCCAAATGTAAAAGAAAAAAACAAGTAGCATACTAGGCTTTGAATGATCCTAACTAACGCCAAATGTAAAAAATACTAGACGTTTGAAACATATCTTCCGTTCACTCTCGGAGCATCCAATGGGGTCTTGGCAACACATTTGAGAGGAAGAAAATCAGGTAACTGCATGCTAGTCGTTAAAATATATGTTACGTTCAGGGAACCACACACTCCCGCAAGCCTAATAAGCGGTGTGTATAACAGAACGATACGCTAGGCTTTGGCGCGTGCTTCCGAATACGTAAGCAATGTGTAATCCCTGCAGCAGATTTAAAGAAAGAAACACGTACGATGTTGCTAGATATTTAAAAAGTGTCTTACATTCAAAGATCCGCACACGTCCAGCGAGCATGATAAGCAGCGTGCATAAAAGGGGAGACGTGCTGAAGCAAAGCTTATATCGTCAAGACATGCCCAGTAATGTACTGAATGTCTAGGACCTGGTGTGCATTCAGGCAACCATGTTCATCCCGCAGACAGGTTAGTTGCAGTACGCAGCCCATCACTCCACCATAGACACCAACTTCAAATACGAAAAGGGCATTAAACCGACACATTCTTGCATCGGATTATACCTCTGTTGGAAGTGGGGGTCCTTATCCCTCACCGCCGCCACCAAATGCTGGAGGCGGGAGTCCCCGTCCCACACCGCTGTTGCCAGGTACGAGATCCGGACCCCTCGTTTCAACGTTAGGCTAAGTAAGGACACCGTCTGAGATAGCCCTGCTCACCCCCTTAGTAGCTTGGCACGAGCAGCCAGGCTTATCTCCAAGGCACGAGTGTACAGTATGTGCAACCACACTCACAGCAACCCAATGATGTCACCACAAATAGACTCCTCACAAGTTTATATAAAACGAGTATAATCTTTATACAAGAAGATATACGATATGACCACACGATACAAAACCAACATATAATAATGGGTAGTATTTCTTCCGGTGGATGGGTAGGTTCTAATCTCAACCACCGCTTCTAACCAACAGTTAAGCTGACTTCTAACCGTTTCCAAAAGGTTAGGTAGGTCGTATTGCTAGAATCACACACGTTGCAAAAGAAACGAAATACTGCAATGCGTAACGATATACTCCTGAACTGTGCAATAGAGAAACAAGGCCATACGTAGCGCCACAGTCATGTACTTTGCAATAGAAGGAATAATGCAATGCGTATCACCACCAGCATGCCCTGTGCAAGGAAGAAACAAAGCAATGCGTCACGCTACAATCATGTACTGTGTGTTGCCGATGCCACTAACCGTTGTATACTTCAAGGCTCAATCCACAGGAGCGACGAGAAATCCCCCACACTCCTAAAGACAGTCTATGGATGAAAGGAAATAAGACACTTGCACCCCTAGACTGATTCTCGGAGATGTGGGGATTAGAAACCAAGATGAGACAACTTCTTAACCCCCAGCCGATTCCCTCAGGGTTGACCAGAAAACAGATGAGGTGAAACCTACAGGGAGACAAGAATAGACAGCGATAAGAAACCTCCTTCCCTCCCCCTTCTAACAGTAAATATACACAGGGTAAACTTCAGTGCTTGCGTTATAGAAACACACTTTCCCTTACCGGCTGGACATCTCCTTGTGTAAAATACTGGATCTTCTCAGTGCTCCGGAAGTGTAGGCAAATACTTCTTTAACCTCGCCAGTAACATGTGTCACTGAGATTTGTCCAAAAATAAACATATAAAATAAAGGGGGACCGACAAAGAATCTGTATAATAACTCCAAACAGATTCTAAGGAGAAGTGCTTCCAAACTGACTGGACTGTGAGGGCAAAAGCATAAAAGGACAGGATAGTCAAAAAAAATGCCTCTCCGGCGTCTTAAACAAACAAGGCAATCAGACGCGCAAAGCGCATAAACACGGATACAATGTATCAAGTTTAAGTCAGTTTCCACTCACAAACACGGCAGCGTCTATTCAAATAAAAGAACGCCGCCACTCGTCAATTACATCAAAGACGGGAAAAGTTTAGGATGTTTCAGGAACAAGGGTGAAAAAGCGTCTCAGTCAGCGAGGGCTTCAGAACGCGGCCGCGCGTAAATGCTGCAAAGAACGCGGCCGCGAATCAAGGGGTCAGCGGGGTACTTAGGAGTCGCCGCATGTAGGTAAGGCAAGGGACACCAATAAGGGAACACAAAACAAACTAGAATCGCCTTGCGATCTTCTAGAGGCGGGTAGCAGGAATCGCTCTAGGTAGGGGAAAGAGCTAGGGTACTCTCACGAGAAGTGTTGCCAGACACGGAGTTTCCAGGAGAGGTCAGAGCGTGGTGCAGGATCAAAGCCAAGCAACGGTTCTTCGGCGAGTCGGTATATTTAAAGGAAGGGAGTGTCTACAAACTCCACCTCTAACAGAGAGGTGAGGGGTCTGCTAAAAAGGGTTCAACTTTCTACAAAGCAAGCACTCAAGTTCCCCCAGGACTCCAAAGGACTGTGCAGGAGGCTGGACGTCTAACACTGTGCACTGAAGAAATAATGCAATGCGCCACGTTATAATCAGGTACTTTGCGATGAAGAAATAATGCAATGTGCCACTCTTACAATCATGTACTCTGCAAGGGAAAATAACGCAGTGGGTAGCGCACCCAGCATGTAGTTCGTCAGGCACAAATAGAGTCAGGCATCATACGACAGTTCGATAGTTCGTTAGCAGCAATAATGCAAAGTGTAATACGACAGTCTAGGTGCTCCGTTAACAGTTGCCCCTGACATGAATCAATGATGACACAAAAGTACCGCTTCTCACTCCGGCCCCAGTACTGCTCCTCCTTGGGCCAGCACGGGCCTCGATCCGAGCCGAAGCAACAGGCTCACGCAGCTGCCAGGAGCGAGTGGCCAAGAGAGTGTCCCTCCAAGCCAGCACCCCACCCCAGGTGGTGATCCACGTTACCTGGGGGGCGCGACCCCACTCTCCTCCCCTCCTTCAGCGGCTTGGCCCTTGATCCAGAACTCCGTCAATGGGCATGGCGAGCTCGGGCCGGCGACTCCGCTCCTCCGGGACTGCCGGTCCGGGCCGCTACTGTTGCACTCCGAGGGCCCAATGACCTGGCCCTCCTTCCGGCGGTCCCAGTGGACACCGATACCCGCCCTCAGCACTTGTGGAGACTTACTTCGATTTCGGTGCACACGCTACCCAGGCACTCCTCACCAGCGCCTCTGGTTGCACTGCGACACGCACTCTGCGTGTCTGAGACTCGCCTCTTCTCTGGTGCACACGATGACCAGGCGATCGTCACCACTCCTCGGCTTGCACCTCGACACGCACACTGCGCGTCCGAGTCTCACCTCTTCTCCCGGTGCACACAACGACCAGGCGCTCTTCACCAACACCTCAGCTTGCACCATGACACGCACCCTGCGCGTCCGAGTCTCACCTCTTCTCTCGGTGCACACAACAACCAGGCGCTCTTCACCAATGCCTTGGCTTGCACCACGGCACGCATCCAGTGCGTCCGAGTCTCACATCGTCTCCCGGTGCACACAACGACCAGGCGCTCCTCACCAACGCCTCGGCTTGCACCACGAAAAGCACCCTGCGCGTCCGAGACTCATTTTACTCCTGCATGCCCACGATCACAAAGCACAACTTCTGAGGGTCTCAAGCTGCAAAAGCATGCGCACACCGCGTTGCTTGGGACTTCTCCGGAAACTTTTATGTTCCTGTGTTTCCAAACAGGGAGCCAGCTCACCTCGGGCCCTTGGGGTTCAGGACACAGCACAAAGCACAGTTCTGTTCAAGAAGGGGGGGACACCACCCACTGCAATGTCCCTTCAGTCTCTTCCTTAGTAAAAGCTACAAACTGCAGGCCAGCCCCAGATCACGAAGCAAGGGTCAGTCCTATCCAGCAGTCTCTTCAGCAACTTCTTCCTTGGCAGAGGTTCTTCTTGACCACGAAAGAGGTCAAAGCCTTTGCAGACTCGACCTGTCCATTTCGCTATTCAAAATGACACCAAGTTCTAGGGGTTTCAGTTCTCTTAGTTGTACCCCTTCATGTCTTTGAAGTTCGTTGTGCTCAGGGGTCCCTGACCCCTGCCTAAATCAGTTCTGGGTGTCTCCCTCCCAGTGTCATCTTTCTCCCTTTGATACTGGGGGTCTGGACCCTTAATCACTCAGCAGGAGATGGGTCAATTGTTTTATAGCTGCAACCCAGGCCTCTTCACCTCCCAGGGTTTCTCCTCGCATACTCTCCAGATGCAGGTCAGCCAGGTGCCATCTCACCCCCTCCCATCTCAGATCCAGACAGTCAATCCACATTCAGCAGAGACACACAGAAATGCTTAAAGCACAAAACTCAGCCACTTTCTAAAAGAGTGGTTTCTGAACACACAGTGACAAAACCACTTTCATAGAAAGATGTGTTATGACACTGTGAGTTCATACATACTAAACTTCACTTCTCCATTATAAACTTATAGGAAACTAGGCTAACAAAACACCATGCCCAGCCTCCCTCATTCTGTCCTATGGGCAGAATGGCCTTTCACCAATGAAAACGAAATGGAGTGTTTTTTCACTGTCAGGACATAGCACACACCTCAGTATATGTCCTGCCTTTTACCTACACTGCACCCTGCCCAGGGGTTACCCGGGACCTACCACAGGGGTGCCCACAGTGTACGCAAAAGGGAAAGTAAGGCCTGACAAGTGGTTGCACTTGTCAGGACAACATGCTAACTTAGCCAACTGCGCGCAGGCCCTACACTGAAGGCCTGAGTTACCTTCTCTGCGCGCCCTTGCATTACTAGCCCTTGCACACACAGTGCACATCACTAGAGACTTTTACTAGTAAGGCAAACCTACCAATCATGGCCAACAAATTACCATTGTACTTTACATAGGGAACCCTTGTACTTTGACACTGATCAGCAGTGGCAAAGTACCCAAAGCATCTAAATTGGCAACTCTATGTCAGGAAAACGGTCTAGGGGGAAAGCAAAAGGTTTAGGGAACTTTAACCAAAAAGGCCAAGTCCTACAACCTCGAATATCAAAGTCCAAAACTAGCCTTACTCACCCGTGTTTGGGAAGGAGTGTTCCAACCGCCAGCATTAATACGCGACCAACTGAAGTGCAGAATAGGGGCAGCTTAAGTATCCTCTAGTCCTGTCCCCATGGACCACTAGACCGTCACATATTGTCCATGATACGCGTGCGCCGGTGTCCAAAATACACTGAACACCGCCATGATCTGACGCCCAGAAATGCTCTTGTGACTCCTCGCATATAAGCCCAATCATTTCTTCACCGCGTTTTCAGACACCTAGCGGCTGAGATCGGGCCTCAATATCTGTAATGTACATTTATAAAATTAATCACCAGCTAGGTGTTTGTATGGGTACTCTGTTCTGTTGCCTCTCAGTTGTGTTCTGGCCTCTCAGTAGCTGTCTGCGCGGGTGTATAATCATCCCTAGTAAATGTGGCATATGGAAAGGTATAGTATGAAAGGATTTGTGTTGTGAGGTGGTGTGAGGCCCAATTTCTCCCCTGAACCTATCAACTAAACTTAACATTTAACTATTGGCTCCAGTTGGAGTGTACAGTACAGCACCTGGGACATTTACCAGCCCATTGAGTCCGTGGTCCACCTTACCGATTCGATGTGAGTTACCTGCAGGTCCTCCGGCCGCCCCCCTCAGTTGTGTAGCAGTGTGTCGTCTATCCAGCTCTAAATGTCTATGTGACATACGCGGCCACTGGACAAAGTCCCCATCTCAGGGTTCAAGATCCTCCACTTGGAGCCTATCTAAGATTGCCTGTTCACACTGTATTTCTTCCTGAGGTGGTGTCATTGTTGCCTTCTTTCACAGGATATTGGTCCATCTACCCACCTTCCATGAGGGTCGTTCAGTCACTGATTGCTGGTCAGACTGGGATGCTGCTCTGGAAGTTACAAGATGGGTGCCGCCTCCTCAACTGAGCAGACCGCCTGTGGCTCTCCATTCTAGGTGTAGAGGAGGCTGAAGGCGTGCACCCAGTGGCACCTCACATCCTTGCTCAGCATAAATGTAGTGACAGGCATTAGTTGTCCACGGCATTGCATAGTGCCAGTCACCAGGTCCTGATACAGCTGTAGCGTGGCTCCCTCAAACTGAATGTTGCCCATGTGGCAGGGCGCCTCCATGATGTATTCCTTTTAGTGAAAATAATGCAGGCATGCCAGAATGTCTGGACATGCGTTCCTGGGGCCCGTGGCCCTAATAACTCTGTTTGTCATGTCTAGTTGTTTGCCTGCTATGGCCAGATCAGGGAAGATGTAGTTAAGTAAGCGTTTCACATATGTTTCGAAGTCCACTTTCTCTGCCCTCCAGGCGACTCCCCGGATACAGATGTGTGATCTCCAGGATCTGTTTTCCAGATCTTCCAGGTGTGCATGCAGCATGAGGTTTTGGTCCAGCGTGTCCACCAGTTCACACCGAAACCCATCTAGTTCCTCCTCTTTCGCATCGTTGTTGCTTTCCATAAATGACAACTGCCTCAGTTCTCCCATCTCACGGCAGATGTCTTTCATTTCTTTCGAGACTTCCTCCCTTAGCAAGGAAATGTCCTAGTGGAGCATGTTGAATAAAGATCCGGGTCATGAGGGGCCCCTCCCCGACGGTACAGTGCTCCACAGGGAATGCTCCCTTCTCTCCACATTCTGTTCTTCGCTCACTGTACACCTCCGATCTCATGGCAGGTGCCCTGGCAAGCATGTCCTTGGGGTGGTGTCCTTTTTGGATTTGTGCGTCACCATGCTGAAGGCGGAGCAGGGCTCGACATCCTCAAGTGGTCAACCCACACCTCCTTCCCCATGGGGATCCATCTGGGGGGGGGAATCAGACGTCTGATGGGTCCTTAGCTATACATGTGCTTATGGGTTCTCAACTCCTGCTTACCGCTACAGCTCCCATTGGGTTCTTCTATGGGGCATATCCATTGCTGTGTAGACCACCTGAGGGGGGGGGTTGTGTCAGGGCCAGTCTCAAAGCCAGTCCCGTCTGCTGGTACAGGGAGGGCACCCACCTGAGTTCGGCTGTTTGGCTCTCTGGTATCTCTTCCTCAGTATCAAAATCACAGTGGCCCCCGGGGACATGCTTGCCAGGGCACCTGCCATGAGATCAGAGGTGCACAGTGAGCGAAGAACAGAGTGTGGAGAGCATCAGCGGTCCACATTTCCCACCAGGAGTGGCTGTCCAAGCGCGGGCAGGGCAGCAGGAGCATTAACTTGGGAAGCCTGGCACGGAGCGAACAAGAGCCACTCCTACTCCACCGCCATCTTGGCCACACCTCTAAAAACAAATTTGAAGGCTCCTTTATTGCTCATTCACCTTCCTAACTGCAGAATGTTTATTTTGGATGTGCTGCAGCACCCGCTGCATCTATACTTCCAGTGCCTATGACTGGTCGAAACACATTAAAGGGAGGTAGGCTCTACTGAAAGGCCTATTACCTCACTTACTGACCACAGCCAGCGTAGTCTGACCTGGAGTCACTGCCGGCAGTGCGCATGGATGGGCTAGGGGTGTCTCTGTTGCTGTTTTCTGTAATCGCTTGAGCTGCAGCGAGGCTATCAGTGGCATCATTCTTGCTAATCTCACTGGCTGTTTGTGAAACTCAGTGTATCAATCTCTGTCTGTGCCCTGTTTCACTCCCACGCTGTCTTCTTTGCATCCATTTCTGTTCTTAGATGTATTTTCTTCTGCAACAAAAATGCAGTTTTCCTATCGCTGTCCTCTGTAAAGAGACACTGATAGCACACCCATCGACCAGTAAGTGTCTCAATTCTGCCCTTCAAGTTCTTGACCTCCATTTGTTTCTGGCGGCTTCTAATTTGTCAGCTAAACTCAGACAGGCGGCTCTGTGGCAGGTTGGTTCGTGCTCAACTTCACAAATATTTCCATCATATGGAAATTGTGAGAATTCACAGGAGCATATCGGTGAAAAGTTTGCTGCTTTTGTTTCTGCTTTACTGAAGAATTATGTTGGCGCCGTGAAAAGAAAAAAAATCAGATAGCTGTCATCTACGAGGGAACTGAGAGCAGCGCCACAATGTTACTGCTGATTAACAATGTTCATTAAATCATCTGAACTCTGAAGATCTGTGAATTAAGGTTTGCTTTCTATCACAATTTGTGTTAGCTTCAAATGTATATTGTTCACTATTTGTTACAATTTGTTTTTTTTTAGAAATGTGCGAACTACCGACTAGAGAAGACAACCCTTTTACAGCTCATCCTGACAAACCATGGTATGCTCCTGGAGAGAAGGTGCAGGTGACCTGCCCTGGTGGATATCTGCCTTCAAGGTTTACAACATTCTGCAGGGGAAAGACTCAGAGCTCTGAGAGTGTTTGGGACCCACAAATCACCTGCATCCGTGAGTGTGTCTTATGGCTCTATTGTGGTTTGCTCTTCTGATCAAGTGACAATGTAGTGAAATGTCAGGCATCCACATAGTGGCATTCGACGCTGATATCCAGAATCAACTAAGAGTGATCAATCATGGAGCATATTGTTTTGTCTCGAATAGTCATCCCTATATTGTTCACCATTAATATATAGATTTAAGTTGGAATACCTGCGTTTGAAGAGTGATTCTAAAAGTGTAACACCATCTATAGCTTTCAGGTTTAGGAGTAAAACGTTACGTAGTAAACCCATCTGAACAGAGACGTCCTGTCCACCCGACCTGTTCTTCGTGAGTTTGTGAATTCTGAGTAAATGAGAGAAACAAGAGGCCGTAATCACATGAGCCTGGCGTCAGTGCATGAACACTCAGAGGCTTCAGTGTGTTCTAGATGCATCAAGTTCTACTGGAGACAGTGGGGTTTGTCCATGTAGTGACTGTTGGCATCATCTGGTCTTGATGAAACAAGACCAGGTGTAGTATCTCGGGAAGCAGAAGACTTTCCCGATTAATCTCAGATGATTGCTAGATGTTTTGATGACATTCAAGGTCATTCACAGTTCTGAATTTTTACCACAACTTTGTTATTTACCTAAAACACTGGCGTTGTAGGACACAGGGATGAAGAGACCTAAGATAAGTAGATGTAGGGATTTGGTATGGGGGCATGCATTACTCTGGGGATTATGGTTACACACTCTACAGGGATTCAGAACTGTCAGGGCAGCAAAAAGAGTGATTTCAATCAGACCCGGCTTTAGCACTGGTGATGCCTGGTGTGACAAACTAATTTGGTGCTCCCAGTTCCCGGAAATTCTTCGGACACTCATATTGCTCCTATAGTATTGCAGAGAAATAACAGATGGCCATATATAAATAATGTAGCTTAACATCCACACCCTATTGGGTTTTGTAAGCCCAGATCGAATTATACGACGCACCACCTCCGTCAAGCACCTTCTTCACTTCTGTTATTTCCCTGCAATACTATAGGAGCAATACAAGTGTCCGAAGAATTCTGGGAGAACTGATTTCATTACAAGACCGGAGGCTACATTATGCAATAACTTTTATTGCTGACCAGACATGCAGCCCTTTAAAGTGTAACAAATACATCACAAATAAAACATTCCAAATAACATAACAAGGCGCCATGGCAACCAACTATCTTCCTCTTTTATTCGCTGCTCCTGGACAGTTAAGTACAACTTCTTCTTATCTCTCTAACTCTGTTGTTTTAGAACAGTTTTCTATGCTTTTTCAACTGCTATGTTTCATATATACAGATTTAAGACACTTTATATACCACACTGTTAACTAACTGTGTATTTTTAGACTACTTATACCATTGACTGTCTATTTTTAGACTACCTAAACCCTTTAATTCGATCGATCCCTCAACAGGTAAGTCCTTCTACTTTTCAAGGATCCCCTTCCAATTTACGGTTGGGTCCTTTACTCTTTTTCCAATCGGAAACTTTCAAAACTCATTTTTTTCTTACCGAACGCCAGACGCGCCTCCTCATCGAGAAATCCTTTCAAGCACTACGCTTGCTGCCTCAAACTTCCGGGCTCTTCCGGGTTCACTGGAGAAGACCCGTTCGCAAAATTAAGAGCTTTTCCCGTTCAATTGTGACCCGCAAGGCAAAAATTAAGGGAATTCAAGGCCCGCATGTGGCTAGCGCTGTGCGTCTCCATGGAGACGCACAGCGCTGAGCCAACAGATCAGGACCAGCTGTTTTTCTTTCTACCGGCACGATCATTCTAGTTATTCTTATCTTGCCCAATAAGATTTTAAGGGCAACGAATTAAGTATTAAAAAGAAGCCTTCTAGTAACATCATCCCTAGGGCTCCAATTAAAAAAAGAAAAAAAAAAAAAAGTGGGGGATTTCAAAGACAATATGTCTCAAAGCGATTCTCTTACCACTAATGAGATCCCACTCACTGAAAACTCACTGATGAACCTCTTTGAGAGGCATCCCTACAGGAAGCTGTAGAAGCAGCACTTGCAAAAAGAAAAAGGAATACTCCTGTTGAAGACACAGCACTCTCTTCTGAAGAGGAGCAGGACACTCTCCCCAAGAAAGGCGGTAAGGTCCTAAAAAAGTGTAAACACATTGAGCCTCATGGTAACCTACGTGCTACCAATGACAGGGTCTTATCTATTGGTAGCCTGTGCGCTACAAATGAACTAGGTGCCCCGAGCGGCACAAAAAGAATGAGCGACCTTGATGGCGCAAAAAGCGCCGGTGCCCTTCGCGGCACACAGAGACCAGGTGCCCATCGCGGCACAATAGACTTCATCAAAGATGACGATGATTACCTGTCTCCAGTTGATGATGAGGCCGACGAATATGTTTTCGATCCCCAAGAAAAATTTGATGATGACCTCCTTGATGAGGATCTGGGGCAATCTAGCAACAACTCTGACTCTATTAAAGACCCATCAGGGCCTAAGATGTTTAATCTCTCCAAGATCACTCACCCTAGAGGCTCCAACTGGTGGCCCTTGGCTCATGTATCCAAATTTATCAAGGCTTGGATAAGAAAACCCCTTGAAAGAGATTCACGCAATCTCATGAAGTCCGAGTGTCCAAGACCCTTTTTGGACAACAAGGCGGGCATGACTCCCAACCTTGACCCTGAACTACTGACTTTCCTTTTCAAAACCAGTAGAGATCCCCGTAGGGGCCTGGAACGCTGCCTTAAGCAGTGCCAGGATAAGCTACTGGACACGCTTGGCCCCCTTGCCAGGATCCTGGACCTAGCTGAGGAGTCCTCAATGAATGGCATTCCGGTTGACACTCCTACGGGGATGGAGCCAACGTGCCATTTGCCTCCTCGGAAACGCCAACGCCAACCTGACCTCTGAAAGATGAAGAGCCATACTAATGCGTATGAAACCCAAGTTGGGGGACCTAGCAAACAAGGATGTACATGGAGACCCGAACGGTCTACTCTTTGGAGAGACCTTCATTAAGACCCTTGGAAAATACGTCTCCACATTCTCCGCCTTTAACAAAGCCCAAACAAACATGAGACGCATGTTCGGAGGCAGAGTTTTTGGAAGGGCTGACAGGGCAGGACCGGCTGCCAGCCGTGGATACAACAGGTCCTTTTACCAACAAAACCAACGTGGATATTCAAGATACTACCGGGGGAATAATAACTTCTTCCCCCAAAGGGGCCGCAACAGTCGATCACGAGGCAGAAACAATCGAGGAATATTCCAAGGCCAAGGACAACAAGGTAAGGACCCCTCCTCCTGGTTCTTCCCTCCCAAAGGTAGGGGAAGGCTCTCCTTTTCAGTCACAATTGGTCGTCCATAACGAACAATGCCTGGGTCCTAGAGACAGTAAAAGGCTTCAAAATAGACTTTATTACTACTCCTTACCAGGCCCAACAACCCAGGGAGCTTACCCTAGACCAAGAACAAGCCACTATAGTGGATGCGGAAGTGAGTCAAATGCTAACCAAAGGGGCGATTTTCATCGTCTCAAACAATGGTCCGGGCTTTGTGAGCACAATCTTTCTCGTCAAGAAGAAAGACAAAGGTTGGCGCCCCGTGATAAATCTAAAGGAGTTAAACACCTTCCTTGTATACAGACATTTCAAGATGGAGGGTATACACCTTCTGAGAGATATCCTCCAAGAGAAAGATTGTCTCATAAAACTAGACCTAAAGGACGCCTATTTTACAATCCCTATGGATCTGGACTCTCAGAAATACCTAAGGTTTGTATGGAAAGATATAACATATCAATTTCGCTGTCTCCCCTTCGGCCTGTCCTCGGCTCCTTGGTGCTTCACCAAGGTCCTGAGGCCAGTGGTGACCTCTTACTGATGTCTCAAAGCCAGGAAGAATTACTGACTCACATGAAATGGACTGTGGACCTCCTAGAGAGTCTAGGTTTCATCATCAATGTGGAGAAATCCATTATGACCCCTTCTCAAAACCTAGAGTTCCTAGGTTTCCAGGTGAACACACCTCTAACTCAGTTACAACTTCCCTTAAAGAAATTATCAAAAATAAAGAAAGAAGTTTCTTATGTCTTATCCAAAAACACAGTGAGCCTGATGGAACTAGCAAGAGTAGTGGGTATCTTATCTTCATCCATGCAAGCCATTTCCCCAGGTCCCCTTCACTACAGAGCCTTACAGAGACTGAAATCTTCAGGACTGAAGAAAGGTCTTTGGTACTCAATCACAGTTCCACTGTCTCTGGAGGCACGAGAGGACCTCCTATGGTGGCGCAACAATTTAGCCAGTTGGAATGGGAAGGCAATTTTCGGAAATACTCCGGATCACACACTGGAATCCGATGCGAGCAATCTAGGCTGGGGTGCCAGGCTAGGAAAGATGGAAACCGGGGGGAAGTGGTCCCAAGAGGAACTCATCCTTCACATAAATTGCCTAGAAATGCTAGAGAGCTTGAACGCCTTAATGAGCTTCAAATCAACCCTGAAAAACAGTGTAGTTCTAATCAAATTAGACAACTTTACAGCCGTCTCCTACATCAACCTCTTGGGCGGAGCAAGCTCAAAGCTTCTAGCAGATCTAGCCAAGAAAATTTGGTATTTCTGCTGGGATCAGAAAATAATTCTGAGAGCGGAATTCATTCCAGGACATCTGAACACAAGAGCAGATTGGAACTCAAGGTTCCTAAGAGACTCGAGCGACTGGAAACTGAATCCTTCAGTTTTCCAGAGAGTTCAGGAACTTTGGGGACCCTTCGAGATAGATCTTTTTGCCAGCAGGCTGACCTTTCAGATAGATTGCTTCTTCAGTTGGAGACCAGACCCACTGGCATCTGCAGTGGACGCTCTTCTCCAACCATGGAACACACTAAGTTGCTATGCCTTCCCTCCCTTCGCACTAATCCAGAGAGTTCTCTTGAAAGTTCGAATGGAGCGTTGCCGCATTGTTCAAATTACTCCATTTTGGAATTCTCAAATATGGTTCCCAAGCATGATGGAAATGGCAATAGAATCTCCACGCCTTATCCCAGGGAGTTTAGACCTCCTTCAGGGCCCAGAAGGAGAGGTACACCCTCTTCTCTTGGAAGGAAAAATGAACCTTCTTGCCTGGAAGATTTCAGGGGTTCAAGAAGATACTCGGGCCTTTCAGGAGAGGCTAAGAACCTATTGGATGAGTCATGGGCTCTGGGAACAAGGAGAAGATACACCGGTGCATGGAAAAATGGTGTAGTTGGTGCCTGGAACGGGATATGGATCCCGTGGACGCACCTGTTGTAGAAGTAGCAAACTACTTAGCAGACCTTTTTAAGTCAGGACTTTCTTATAGAACGGTTAATTGTTACAGATCAGCAATTTCCGCAGGGCATTCCTTGTTAAATGACTTCTCTATCGGTACCGACCCCTTAATACGTAGAGTGATTAAAGGAATAAGACTCAAACGTCCACCTAAGCCCAAATATGATTCATTATGGAACATAAATGTGATCTTCGACCTTTTTACATCCTGGCCTGATAACTGTTTCCTTACAAGGAAACAACTTTCCATTAAGTTAGCTACACTTCTGTGCCTAATTTCTTTTAGACGAGTGTCGGACGTTAAAGCGCTAGAAACATCTAATAGAATTTATTCCCCTGATGGTGTATTATTCGAGATATGGAAAAGGACCAAGACAATGTCTGAAAAGATTTTCTACCCTTTCTTTTTTGACTGTCCCAAACTTTGTGTGGTAAGTTGCATGAAAGTGTATGAGCAAAGAATGGGTGTTTTAAGACCTATAAATGAAAAGCAGCTACTGATTTCCTTTGCTAAACCCTACAAGACAGTCTCTTCTGCTACTATCTCCAGATGGGTTAAAACGGTGATGTTGGAAGCAGGTATAGACTTATCCAAGTTTGGTGCTCATTCTTCCCGGGGGGCTATGGCCAGTAAGGTTTTCTGGGGTGGAGGTTCCCTTTCAGATATCCTTAAAGCGGCAGACTGGTCAAATGCTTCTACTTTTGTTAAATTTTATCTTAAACCTATAGAACATGTAAGCAATGTAGCATTGGACAGCTTTAAACTTGTATAATGTAGCCTCCGGTCTTGTAATGAAATGTCGATTCTCCAATTATCATACAGAGAGAATCTTGATTTCATTAAAGTCAACGGAGGCTGACATTATCCCTCCCACCACTCCCTGGTAGTTGATTTCTCAATGTTTCTTTATATGGAATTGTCTCTATTGTCATATTTTTATTTTACATACGTGGAAATAGTTTCTACCAGTATTCCCTTTTCTCTTTCAGACTCTACATCTTTGTAAACAACTCATAATGAGGTTTACCGTGGAAGAAGTTGTCATACATTTCGCAGCTCTAAGATGAAGATAGTTGGTTGCCATTGCACCTTGTTATTTTATTTGGAATGTTTTATTTGTGATGTATTTGTTACACTTTAAAGGGCTGCATGTCTGGGCAGCAATAAAAGTTATTGCATAATGTCAGCCTCCGCTCTCTTTAATGAAATCAAGATTCTCTCTGTATGATAATTGGAGAATCGACATTCACCTTCAACTTAGACTTCGATGTGATACTGCTGCAAAGAAATACAGACACCCTGAATAAGTCCTCTCAGAGGATGAAACGCATTGGCCGGGCTGTTTCATTGATGTATAGTAGATTAATAAAGAGAAATGTTTTTGAGACTTCACACAACGGCTCCCATGTTATTTGGTATTGGAGAAGAGTATATTGGGATTCACACCATTGATGTATGTGTTTGTTGTGAAAGGAGGAGAGAGAAAATAAGGACAAGCTCTATAATAGAATTGTTGGACTCTTGAGTCACTCCCTTTTGTGTTTTTTTTTTCTGTTTAAAAGAGATTGTGAATGAACTCCATATCCCTTATCACAGGATTTTATAGTAATAATTAAGGTACTGTTTATGGTACCCACATTCCTTTTATATTTGGTTCTCTGTGTAATACCAAATTCATTAAGACGTTACAATGTTATATGTAAGAGGGAGTAATTTGATAAATAGCGGTAATGGCAATATATTTAAAATGTGCTTCTTCACTGGGACATAGATCTTTGTAAAAGTTGTTTCCTGGACAGCAGACTTAGGCAGAGTTGCCAGCCAGGACGTCCACCACTGGGGTTGTGAATGGAGGTAAAGGTATTATCTCCTTGCTAAGTGAAGATATTTGTGACCACTTTTACACTAAGGGGTATAGTTATGAAGGGGTTTGCATCGCGTTTGCATCACACAATATGGTACATGCATGACAAAAGCCCAAAATGCGATTTATGAAGCCACACAAGGCAACCCTGAGTGGCTTCATAAATCTGGATTAATGCAACGCAGTGCAAATCGTTGTGTTGCGTTACTCTGCGCCTGGGAGGCATTCCATGGATGTTGCGTGAGTATTCCCATGCAACATCCATGGATTTTGAAGCATTCCCAGATTGACCAAAGTGGTAGACCTGGGAATGCGTCAAAATGCTACGGGGGATATTCACAAGAACGTGCGCTAAACATCTCCAAAAAATGTTAACGCAACTTTACACATCGCAGTCTATCGCAGGAAAATAACCCTGTGTTAACGTGGAATTCACAACCATGCGATAGTCTCCCGAAAACGCGGACAATGTCCGCGATACAACAACCGCAACGGTGATAAAAACCCAAACCCCAACGCAAAAAAACATGCGATGGGCCAAACCGCGATGAGGAAATCAGCGATAAGCAGCGCCAGGCCTGCAATACACACACGGCAGGCGGGAAAATCACTACAAAAGTAGAAAAAACACACAAACACAAAATAACCAACAGCGAAGCACCACGGAGGCATCCGAGGCAGGCGCAGAGGACGAGCGGAACCCCACAAGCACCCCTGAGGCCCAGCCTGGGACCTTGGGGACAGGGAAGGGCAAGGACAAGAAGAAGAGGAAGACAAAGTTCAGTCCGCAGGAAAACAGGATCCTGGTCACGGAGGTGCTGGAACACCATCAAGAACTGTTCGTCACCTCCACCGTGTCAGTGGGCACTAAAAATTGAATATGGCGGTCCATCGTGGACAAGGTGTATGCCGTCGGAGAGCACAAGAGGTCAATGGACGAGGTCAAGAGGCGATGGATTGACATCAAGCGCAAAACCAAGGAGAAACTCGCAGGCAACCAGAAGACAGCAATGCAGACTGGAGGTGGGAGCCCAGCGCCACAGCTGGAGCTGGATGACATGGAGGAGCTGGTGTCGACAGTCATCAGTGTGAAGACTGTGGCAGGAGTCGGGGGACCGGACACTGCTCGACATGACACAACACAACAGCAACAGGGTGAGTAACCACCAGGTACTGGGGGGACGGGCGGAGATGGCCACAATAGCACACATGCACAATCAAGCAGAGCACAGTGCACACCCACAATGACCCTGGATCATGGCCCTGATCTACAGACTGACACAATGTACATTGCCATGCTGTCTGAATGTGAACATGTACCATGCGGCTACATACATGTGGACACATTGTAATACAGCATCTCCCCTTCACATTGCAGGGGCACCGTCAACACCTCCTGCAGAGCAGTCCCAGCCACTCTTCACTGATGACGACGAGGACACCACCAGCATCGACACCCAAGCCCTCCAAGACATCATTGAACTCATCCGCCAATCACCTCCAGGACCAGGGCAGCCCAGCTGCATCGAGGAGACCCCACCCACTCCATAAACCACCCAGCAGGCGGCACCCACAACCCCGGCTGTCTCCCAAGACCCCCCGAACAACACATGGCCTTCCAACGCCGTCTGTTGGAGGGCCAGAGGGAGATGGCTGAGCAGGTGCGGGTGGGGTTCGACCTCATGGCTACCAAACTTGACGCCATCCATGGGTGTCTAAGTCCCATCAGGGACCACCCCCAGTCCCTAACGGACACCCACAGGCCGCTCCATGGTCTCCAACGAGCCCTGGCTGACATCGCTGGAGTCATGACTCGGAGACAAGAACACCTGTCCGCTCAGAGTGGCTCCAGCGATCTCAGCCGTGAGCTGGCACACATGCGGAGGCTCATGGAGAACATGGTGCGGATGGAGGCGGAAAGGATGGCAGCGACCGCTGCACATCAGCAAAATGTAGCTGGGATCAACCATGCCCTGCAGATCCTCATCATGGCATTGCTGCCACAAGGCGTGGTACAGATGAATGCTGCTGCTCCTACACCATCCACATCTCCGCCCCCTGGTGTGTCAGTGCCTCACAGTGCAGCAGGCATTTCCACTCCGACACCTGATGTGTCACTGCCACACAGTGCGGCTGACAATCCACCTCCGGCCCCTGATGTGTCAGTGGCACACAGTGCCGCAGCCGGAACTGCACCACCCACAGGTGGGGCAGAGCACACATCCAAGTAGGAGGATGTGGATGGGATTGAGATCAGAAGGAGGCACTAGCATTCATGTCGGCCACCTGGCCTGTTGCTGCTTGGTGCCGCACATGGCCCCATGACCTTCCACTGACCCCCGATACACTCTGCTGCACTCACCTTGGACCGCGACATGGACTGCCATATCCTGTTTGGTGACCAATGACACGGCGACCAGACTGCAGACTGTACCCTTCCTCTTCCGCTGTACTTGTCATTCCCCGATGGGCTCTGGCTGGCCCTCCATGGGCCCATTTTGTGAAGTGGGGTTGGCATGGCCCTGTACTGCTCCAGCTGCAAAACTCCACTGGATGTGCATTAAACATTCAGAAACGCACTGCTGTGTCATGTCTTTCATCATTCATGTATGAATGTGTGGATGAATGTAGGGTCAGTGATTCCCCCTAACATCAATGATGCTCATCTAGTGGGATTCCAGTCACAGTGTGCTACATTGCCGATTGCGTTCCGGGTGCCGTAGACACTACAACAGGAACACACGCATTAGTCACTTCCTCGTCCGGACATGGACTGAACCACGCCCAGAGCCCCCGAGTCATTGTTGCAAGCCCTGCGCTGGTCCGGCATACGCCAGGCCAAACCACTCCGCTTACGCTCCGAGGGGGGCCACATAGCTACATGTCGCAGGTTTACACGCTATTGGTCTGCAGGTCACTAGTCTAGTTGTCAGCATGTCACGGCCACTCTCTGAGGGCAGGTTTTCACACACTCCACACCCATCCGGCACAGGCGTCACAGGCCATGTGACCCCGCCAATATAAGGGGCTGACAACGTCACATTCCCCACTGCCGGTGGTGACTGGATGATGGACGTTCCACGATTCACAATCATAAAGGGCCCATGAGTTGTTGCAACAGGGTTGGTGCCACCCGAAGCCATTCGGCCGTCACAGGCCTACCACCACGTGGCGCTGACTAGGGTTGCACAGGGTTAGTGGCACCCGAAGCCTTGCGGCCATCACGGGCCTACCACCATGTGGCGCTGACTGGGGTTGCACAGAGTTAGTGGCACCCGAAGCCTTGGGGCCGTCATGGGCCTACCACCATGTGGCGCTGACTGGGGTTGCACAGGGTTAGTGGCACCAAAATTGCTGAGCGGGTGTGCAGCCTGCGATGATGACGTGTGCACTGATGTGGTCTCTGCCATAGATGCCTCAGGACTCAGCGTCATGTGTGGGACCTGCTGGTCCGTGGTGCGGGTCCGCATGATGTGGAGCATGCCATGGTGGCGGGACCGGGGCCTGGAGCTTGCACGGGCACGTGGTGTGCCCACTGGGGGACACACCGTTGACGGCAGGTGAGCAGTGGGGCCTGGGTGCGCAAGTGCGGTCAACCAGCGCTGGCCGGCGGGAGGGGGTAGGGTGCGGCTGCATGTGTGCACAGGGACGGACAGGCGTTGTTGCCGTGTGCAGTGAGATGGACTCTTCCATGATTGACTCTGGCCTCAATTACAGATTGCAGACCTGGTGGCTTGCAGTGTATACTGGCACGTGGTTGGAGGCACACCGGTGGCAGCAGGTGAGCAGTGGTGCCTGGGTGCGCGGGGCGGCAGTGACCCTCCCTCTCTCTCTCTCTCTCCCTTCCTTTCCTTCTCTCTCTCTCTCTCCCTTCCTTTCCATTCTCTCTCTCTCCCTTCCTTCTCTCTCTCTCTCCCTTCCTTTCCTTCTCTCTCTCTCTCTCTCCCTTCCTTTCCTTCTCTCTCTCTCTCTCCCTTCCTTTCCTTCTCTCTCTTTCTCTCTAAGCCTTTCTTTCATTCTCTGTTTCTCTGTGTCTCGCTCCTTTGATGTGCGCATGTTACACGTTCTGATTTTGTGCTTTATTTTCCAGGCTGTGACATCAAGATTGTCCTGGACGGACCCGACAGGAGTCTTCCGCATTGGTGTTTTGTGTTGTATTGCAATAAAGTTTTTGGTTGTTACTTCAATGATGTGTGACTGTTTCTCGTTCTTCTGACCACACGTGTGTTTCTTTTTGTCATTGTGCGACATCATGCGCTTTTTGTGGCTCTTGTGTCGTGCACGGTATGTGTTTGTCAAGGGGGGATGGGGGGGCCTGGGAGTGGTGGCGGTGGGTGTTGTGGCCCTCTTGGGTCTCCGAGCTGCATGATCATTGGCTCCATGGCATCTGTGGGTCTTCCGATGTGGCTTTGGGCTGGGCTCCCTTTCTTGCTGCAGGTAGTCGTCCTGCTTAACACCAGCAGAAGACAGGTGTTAAATCCCTGCTGCTACCGCGGCTTATCGCCTGTTTTTGGTTCGCATCGCAGATCTGGCAGTTTGTTGTGAAAGTGGTGTAGTGGTGTTTTCGTGTGTTTTTGCACGGGAACGACTACTCTGCATCTCATTAGGGTTTGTTGGAGATGTGACCCCTGGGGGTAAAATTTGCGGCAGTTATCACGGAAATACTGGCCATGTTTGCAGTTTGCACACTCTTGTGAATGGGGCGTTAAATCTATCTCCACTTTTGATGCGTTACGGTGGCGATAACTCGGTGATAAGTCCTTGTGAATATGCCCCTACGACTTCTGAGGGGAGGCGTAACGAGGAGAAATAGCTTTTTTATCTCCTTGTTACTTCCTCTTTCTATGTGTGCTGCATTCTGCTGAATACACCGTATTCAGATTATACAGCACATTTCTGCCCTTTTCCTGCAATGCAGCGAGGCACAGCAAGGTGACTTGCTGCTCTACGCTGCGCCACTTGGCCATAAATATGGCCCTAAGTATCTTACTTTAGTGTTAGACACAAGGGAAAAGTGAAGAAAGCTTTATTTTCAGGAACACATCTTGCAAGTGAACAACTTCTCACCTTTTTCAGTGCAGTTAGTACGATAGAGAGAAACGTGTACTAGGGATCTCACTATACATTTGGCAGCTGGAGAAGCAACAAAGGAAAAGTGTTTTATTGCAAGAGTAGAAATAAACTGATGGTAGGCTAGAGAGGCCAAGGGACTGACAGTGTGCTCCTCTGGACCTCAGGGCTTTCCAGCCCCTCTTATACCCTCAGCAACCCCAAGCCCAGATCCTTCCCAGCCCTTCCAATCTCCTACACTGGTTCTCAAGGTACCCCCCCACACACCAATGCAATGTCACAATATCCATATTACCACCACAGGGATTGCCACCATATTGTTTAGGTAAGTATAATAGCATTTAATTACATGTTGAGGTGCTTTATGGATGTGGTAACGGTTTATTGAAACTGAATAAGAGTTGAGGTTACTTATTTAATTTAAACAAAGTTACTTTACTAAAGTATATTACTTAATTTATATATTCTTATTTAATGCAGAATAATTAAACATTTGGCCATATAAAACATATTTAACTACATTTAGAATATTTTCGTATAATTAATGAGAGTTTTATTTAAAACTTAACATACAAATTGATTTATTTAAAGTAAGGCAGGGCTAAGGTTAGCTTTACGTTTGGGTGACTAATTTAATTTAATGTAAGTGCAATACATTAAGATTTAGACTTAGGGTAAATAATGTGATATATTTAGAAAAATGTAACCAAATTTATGGTTAGGGGGCACTTATTTATTTTATTTTTACTTTATTTAATTTGATAAAACATAATAACTATTTCCTGTCATTTATTTTACATATATTAAAGGCTATTGTTAGTAGAGGAATTAGAGTTACATTACTGTAATTATAATTTAAATGAATTAAAATACCATTTACGGATATTACTCAGGTTAGAATTAGGACTAGGTTGAAGATAGTTATTTAGTTTACTGTTGGGAAAAGGGCAATAGTATGTTAGCAGATACATTTAAAATAATTCGATTGAAGACAAGGACGTTTATGATGAGGTGATGAATATTATAATTATATAACTTGGGACAAGCGTTCCCATGGAACACATTTTATAAACAAAAAAAAATATGAGAACCCAAGGATACTTAATCTTGTACTGAAACAAATAGAGTTTTTACAGAGAATACATTCTGTTACGGGTCAGTCCTAAAGAGAAAACCAACCAGTATTTCAGAGTAAATTCGATTCAGCTAAATCAAAGTTTATTATTCCATAAAAACAGATGCTGAGTTATAGACTAAATAGTAAGGTGAGTGGTGGAAAGATATTGAGTAAAGACCCCAAGTGTTAACAATCAAAACCATCAAAGAAAAAAAGTGACAATGTGAATAAAACATAAATGGTATATTGGTTATTTACTTTCTAAGACAGCCAAAATACAATACATATATATCTCACACAGCGGGTAAATTCCCAGTGGTAATTTCACACAGGAATAAGGTCTGTCTTTATTGATGTCAATGGCGTTTCGACCCTTTTTCCGATATCAGGGTCTTATCAGGACAGAAGTAGACTTGGAGATCTAAGGAGAGTTTTTGAAATAACTATTCTGGACTCAGAATATTCATAAAGAAAGTATAAATGGAATGGTACCTATTGGTGGTGGGAGAAGTAGTCTATTGTTATCAAATACCCACTGGATGGCCAACGCTGACATTGGCGAGGGCATAAAAATTAATCTGATGCGCGGGACTCTGTAAACTAATAAGAGCAGTGTTTCAACGAAGGATTCAAGGGATGGATAGGACAAGAAATTGATAAAGAAAGAGGTCTAAACAACACTCACCCATAGATGTAGGATAGTAAAGGCCACGTAGGGCAGAATTCCAGTGAAAATTGACGACCTGTCATTCTTGTCCCTGCGTTGAGAATAGAGGAGGTATTTTTTTAAAACAAGAGGGATGATCCACACGAGATCATGTAGTAACGAACTGGGGAAAGGAGAAATTGAGTGTGGTCTTACCCGAGATAGGGGAAGAAACCTTGCAGCTGAGTCGGGCTTGTAGTAAAGCGACGTCCATAAGAGGGGAAGAGTCGTCCTGCTCGGGCGAACTTGCAGTGAAGAGATGCCTGTCGGGGAGAACAGGTATGGTCAAGACTGGAGAAATTGTATAAAGACTAGATCGTGTGCATCAATCTAGATTCAGGATTATCTGAGAGATCTTACCTGTGATAGGGGATCCTGCTGGGGCGGACTTGTGATAACAACTGCTTGATGAGGAGAACCGGTCTCAGCCCGATGGTGGAAAGATATAGATGCGGCCAAGTAGCTGCATGGCCTCCCTGAGGCTGGTTTCCAGGGGGCGGGGTCATCGCTGACGCTTGCGGCTGGCCCTGCCAGAAACCCTGGGAGGGACGCCTATATGGTTGAGATGTCGGAAGGAATATCCGCACAGTTATAATGCCCCTGGTCCGAGGCGATTACAGTGAAAGGGGGCACAGTCTGAAAAAAGTAGAATTTTTTTGTGAGGTTAAAAAGGGGGGAAAAATAAATAATTTTTTATATGAAAAACTAAACCCTTTGGGGATCGAACCCAGTGCAGTTGTATGTCTGAAGTGAGTGTGTGAAGCCTGAGCTATTTAGACCGACATCAGGTGCTGTTGTGAAAAGAGGCATGTGAGGTCGTGAATGTGACTCTCACGTTGCGGTTAATAGAAAGTAAGAGAGGCCCATAAAAAATAGTGATATATAGTTATATATGTATATTTGTATAAAAAGGAAGAAAGAAATTAGGCCTGTTGGGAACTGAACCCAGTACGGTGTCTTATCTGGTCGAGTGTCTAAAGCCAGAGCTATTCAGACAAGTTTTGTCTTTATTATGGACTCATCAGCCAGGTATAGCTTGATTCCAGTGGAATAGTGAGCATGGGACCCACGTCCGGGCATACCGGTCAGTTCAGGCTGGATTGTTCCCTTTGGAGTAGGATCCAGACTGATTTACATAATGCTGGGTTCAAACTGAGGTGGCATGTTGTATAAAATAAGTGAGACAGATTTCTCAGATGTGGGACCCATGCAGACTATGCCACTGGAACCAAGTTAGACCTGGCTGATGAGCCCTAACTAGGGCGAAATTGGTCCTGGGTTACTTGTGTTCCAGCTCAGGGAAGATCCGTCCTGGCACTTTGATCTGCTCTGTTCCCATTGGGCCAGGTTCAAGACTGATTTGCACATACCTGGGTCCAAATTGAGGTGGTATGGTGGGCAAATAATGATGGACTGGGATGCGGTCCTGCTTCATTACCAGTGGCTGAAATTATTTCAAGCATTCCATCCATCACTTTTTAGTATTCTTTTATAAGGTTGGAATTTTCTTGTCCTAAGTATTTGGTGCCTGTGTCCTGTGTCGCATGACTAGGTACAGTCGGTAGTTGACTTTTGTGCATTTCTCCCAGACAGTGATACAAATGGGGAGCTAGGTGCTGTTAGGATGGGCCATTCTGTCAGGATGGGAAAGGTGGAGCTGTTCCGTGCCCAAATTACATTTTAAAAGGTCTGCCTCAGCACAATCACAACGGACTTCACACTAGTCTGCTGTCATGCCAAACCCCTTGGAGCGAGAGCAAGGGAGGAAAGGAAATTCCATAGCAAGATATGGGGGCCGTGTCGTCTAGAAGTTTCACCCATTTCAAAGTTGGCACAAGGTATTAATATTGGACCCTCCCTTCATCCCAGGCCACCTGAGTGACTCTAAGGGTCAGTTGATTGACTTCCTGCCTGAGCTACATGAACACAACAAGCTCCAGAGGCCTCCCTGCAACTGCCCAGCTGACCTGCATAACAAAATGTATTAGTTGTCTATACAGTGTAACTATACCTGTGTAGAGTATACTTAGTTCTGCTGCTGTTAGAACTCCTATTTGCAGATATGGTGTATTACCAGTTAGGACTGTCCATGTTGCTCCCTCATTACTGAGGGAACACAGTCTGACATTTTCTAATGTATGTGGTAGGGCGCCTAGGAACCAGTTCATGTATTACTGATATGTCAAAGGAATTTCTAAATCCTCCTATGTTCTATAGTTGTTTGGTACTGCTGCTTCAGTGTATGTGTGAAAATTCCCTGTGTTGGCATTCTCTGCCGGGAATGTGACTCACGAAGAGAATACCTCTGTTCTGTATGCTTCGTGGGCTTCTACCATGAAGGTAACATTCCCTCCTGCTTGAGGGAGCCCATGTTGTATTATCATTTGTGTTAAAGCATGTCTGTAGTTTAGTGGTAAAACCACTGGTGCTGGATTAGCCATTTGACTATGTGGGATTCAGAGAGGGTAACTATTGTGGGGTAATCCTTTTTTAAATGTTCAAGCTTGAACGACCTGCAGTCAGAAATAGAGTTTCCCGAATTTGCTGAAGAGGATTTATCCCTAACACCACAGACGTCTCCAGTTACTTGGTGAGTAGGGTCTTTGGGAACACGAAAGAAAAACGACTTGGGAGACCAATTAAATAAGCACCCAAGGTAGACCGTTGGTGGAGCCATGTTGTACGATTCCTTCTATTTCAGTAAGACTGCGCGTTTGGGCAACATAAGAGTCAAAACTATGCATACTATCAGAATATGTTGGCCTAAATCCTGGCTAGCTCACAATGCGCCATCTGGACCTCTAAACCTTACAAGGTACCAGATGGTGTCTGCAACCTCAGAACATGACAATCCTGACTCTCCAAGGAACTCGTGGAAACAGATCTAACCCGTTCGTTAGTAACTCAGGCATGCCCAAAGGAAGACACAAGAAATACTCAAATTGGCATTTCAAACATTTATTGAAGTAATAAGATTCTTGTGTAAAATATGTGCGCTGCAATGATTAATAAAGGAAAAAGAAAACCGCATTACGAAATTTAAAGAAAATAAACAGTTCATCCATTGTGCTGTTGATATGAATACATATAATTGTATCTATTCTCCTACCTAGCACTTCCTATCCTAATATGCATAGGGTGTGCAGATCTGCCAGAATGCCTTACAGTGGTCTAACTCCCCATTTACCTGAGGGTATAAGTCATCTGGGAGCCTGTCCTTCTGTAGAGCAGGTCGCCGTCCTTCTCAGATGGTAATGGGATTCAGCTGGCTGGGCTGGAATTCCGGCATCGGGCGACCTCTACAGTGCCAGCGAAATGTTCCTTTCTCAAAACAAAGGGCTGGGAGAGTTTTTCTAATAAACTTCATCCATACTCTCTATGCTGGAGTTCTAGTCTGGCTGTTATTGTGTATTCTACCCTTGCAGAGCTGTCGCCGAACAGACAATAACAAACAACGATATTTTGCGCAGTGAACTTAGTCTTTGTACAGAATGTTCAAGGGCCTGCTACTATGCCTACGAAGAATATAAGTGTAAGCAAATCTATTTCTGAGACCATTTGGCTGTTTTTCCAAATACCAGTCCTGTGGAGAAACACAGGATATTGACTATTAGTTTGCCTAAAGACTTACTTACCGAGTTAGCTGATTGTAACACCTGAGGCAAGGTGTTTGCAGCGGTATATTCGAAGTGTTTCGGCACTCTCTCCATGGCCATGCTCCCCTCTGTGATTAAGCGTGTTCAAGATGAACACGGGCCGAAGCGGCTGTTGAGTTGGGGATGAGACTGGTGGGGGTGTTCGACGTGGTTGCTGATATGATCCTTGCCAATGTTAAGGGCGATGCGGTAAGCTTTCAAGTGGCAAACCGCTTGGAGGCTGTCCCAGATGCGGACAAGCCACGGGAATTACCAAAGATTATTGCAAAAGCTTATAAGACCATAGGCCGCAATAGTCTTGGAGTTAAGCCTTTTACTCAAACGCAAACTCAATCACAAACTCAACAGAAAGCCCAGACTGATAAAGACAGGCGTCCGTTCTTTTCTAAAAAGAACTGGAAGAATAAAAAACAGGGGCAGCAACAGAAGAAAAAAGGTTTGCGTGCTGGTTCACCAACACCTGAGTCTTCTGATCGTACTTATGACTTGCGCGACCGCGCAAAATTAAGGCTCCTGATAGATTTCAAGTCCCTGATCAGCGTTCTCCTTGTAATTCACAGGACACATCAGGCTCTCAAGTCGGTGGAGGGGAACGCCAAGATCGTGACAAAAGTCAACCTACGCCACAGGGACGAGATCAGCCTCGACAGTTTGACGTCAAAGGAAAACAAGATGATCTACCTCGTTTTCGACCCCCGCTTCAGAAGAAAAAAGTTGCCGCTATAACAGCGATATATGCTTCAGATGGTGAGAATGCGACTCCTGGATTGGACATGGGCAGTGACTCTGCTCGACAGCGCCGCGGAGGTTACCATAGTGCGGGAGGCTCTGCATCCCTGTCTGGAGGCGCAGCAACTGATACATTTATTACAGTAGAGACTGCAGACACCCAGGTTGCCCCCCCGGATAGGCTCTATGAGATTATTTTCCAAATTGAAGGTGATATACCTCGTCCAATCAAGGCGGTTTTCTGGGAGAATCTAACCTCCTCGTATGACATTTTGTTAGCGGAGGCATATTGGCCTCCACCGTTTGTGTTAGCCGCTTCTAAAAGAGAAGACGTGATACTTCTGAGTTTTTCGTGTTACGTCCCTGAGGAACATGCAAAGGCTTTCGCAACTGAGTGGGCTTTGGCCCTTGCCCAGGCGGTGTATCGTAATCAGGTGGGTTGGGATGTTAATTCGCCGGCTCATGAAATACCTTTACGCTCTATGCCACAGCCACAACCGCAATATCCAATCAGACGTGAGGCAAAGGCTTCCGTTTGTGATATTCTAACACAGTTGGAGTATCAACGAGTGATTGAATCATGTACTTCACCGATGAATAATCCTCTCTTTACGGTATCAAAACCTGATGGTTCATATCGAATTGTATTGGATTACCGAAATTTGAATAGTCATTGGCGCACTTTTGCAATGCAGAACACACCTAGCTCTGCGCTGGTGAACAATCTTGTTCGTAAAAAATACAAAACTACACTTGATATTTCTAATGGTTTCTACAGTCCCAATCTCGCTCCTGAGAGCCGTGACTTGACAGCATTTACTGCCATCGGGAACCAGAAAAAAATTCCGTGTTTGCCTATGGGGTATAAGAATAGCCCCGGGGCATTTGCGGCACGTATTTTGTCTTTGTTGAATGACATAGACCTAGATGCGTTCTCGTACGTGGATGACATTTATCTGACGGACGATGAACTTATGCAGCATCTTGTCCGAGTCGACAGAATTATCTTGTCCTTTGCCGACTATGGATATAAATTCAATTTTGCAAAATTGCACATCGCCCATTTGGCGGTACTCTTTTTGGGCTACGAGCTCAATAATGAAGGAAAGGGCTTAGCCCCCCACTTCTTGGAGAAATGTGCACAATTGCAACCCCCTTCTACACTGAAGAAACTTCAGTCCTTGCTGGAATTTTTGAATTTCGGGAGGACATACATTCCCGATTATGCCCAGCTTATCAAACCGCTTTATGCTTTGATACAACCTACTTTTTCTTCTGCCAGCTGGCTCCCGGAACAAACTTCTATCTTACATTCTTTACAATCAGACTTGCTTGCAACTAACTACTTATTGACGCGTGATAACACCACTAACCTGGTAATACGTATAGTTTCAGGGACAGTGGGTTTCACTTACTTGAAGTTCAATGAGGGAGACACAATACCTATTGCATACAAATCACATTTATACACTGCGGCGCGAATGCGTTTCTCCACTGTTGACATTTTTTTGACAGCGGTGCAGATGGTGATTCTGAAGGAACGCTCACTGGCACAAGGTAAACACATTCTTATGGTCACGCCTTTCCCTGCTTTGGAGGCCGTGACTAAGGCGAGTGTACCTAACTCGAAGGCACTACACCCCGTTGGATACAATGGGCTACTTCTTTGACATCGGCTGATGTCACATTCTTTGATCCTGCTCTTCAGACACAGGGGTTTTTACAGTATGAACACGTTCATCCTCCTCCCTTGTCTCTGCTTCCTCTACATGAGTACGACTGCATCATTTATACCGATGGCTCGGCTCAACCGTCCACGGGTTCCAAACATGCTTATTCTGCAGCTTGCGCAATTGTTGCTGGCTCAATTGTTAATGGAGAGTTTAAGTCTTCCATTGTGCACACTCAGGCACTTGGGGACTGTATGGCACAATTGGCAGAGCTGCGTGCTCTTGTTCTTGCTCTCGAGTTTGCTGATCCAAATGTGAATACTCTAATTGTGTGCGATTCCTATTACTGTGTCCAGTCTTTTAATGACAACTTATTCTTTTGGTCTTGGAATGACTATCGAGACTCTAAAGGCAGCGCAATTAAGCATAAAACGCTTTGGGTTCGAGTGGCAGATCTTACACAACGTCTGTCCCTCACACATGTTATACATACTCTTGGCCATCAGCGTGTGGGAGCACATGCTCTTGGTGAGTCTTTGGCTGATCAAGCAGCCAAGTCTGCAGTAGCCACGTGTTCCGTAGCAGCAGTTACAAGGTCCATGACTAAAATAGATAATGAGATACTGGCAGCGGTAGCTGCAACGGGGGAGGGAACTGCTTATCCTCAGGGTTTCCCTTCGAAATACTCTTATCACATAACTCCCGAACAGGTTCCTTATGCTATGATACCTTCAGTTGGGGATCGGCTGATTCCCAACTTGGACCGCAGACAAGCTCTGATCAAAGCCGCACACGAAGGCATTGCGTCTGCACATGCCAGTTTGTCGGCGACAGTCTTCATTTTACAGCAACGTTATTGGTGGCGTGGGTTATATAAACAGACCCGTAATTATGTACTTTCTTGCGACATTCGTCAACAAATCAAGCCGTCCACGGTCACACGTCCACCTCAAATACAGCTGTGTATTTCTAATCACCCTTTTGGAAGTGTATATGTTGATCACTGCGGTCCACTCTCTTCTGATACTGCGTATAAATATATATAATTGTTGCAGTTGATTTGTGCACTAGATTCCTTTGGGTTTGGCCACAATGCAGTGCTGACGCTCGAAATGTCATCAGGGATTTGCGTGTCTTTGTCGGGATGTTTGCCTTTGGCACCTTCCATTCTGACAAAGGTCCAGCGTTCGCCTCTAAGGCGTACAAGGATGCGATGAAGTCTATGGGGGTGCTGGTGCAGTTTTCGTCTTCATACAGGCCTGAGGGCAATTCAATTGTGGAGCGAATGAACCGTGACTTAAAGCAATCCTTGACAGCTAGAGTCTTAGGTATTGGCAGGAACTGGCTGGCCCACTTGTATGGGGTTCAACGTGCACTTAATAATCTCCCTAGAAGATCTCTGGGTGGGCGGACCCCATGCGAAATGCTCTTTGGCATTAAAAGGTTTGTGCCAGACCTTGATGGTCTAGACGTTGTGGCTGCTGCCGCAACCTTTGACGTAGATAATCATTCTACTGTGTTACAGGATCTACAAAAGACACGTGACAGCTTTGCAACTGAACATTTACCCTCTTCCACTGATGCAGCACTACTGATTCCAGTTGCCGGTTGGCTTCCTAAAGTCGGAGATCTGGTACGAGAAAAGCTGGAGAACAAAAAAGAATTTGGTCCCTCTTTTCGTGCACCGGTTCCAGTGCTTGGACTGAAGGGTACTCATACAGTCATTTTACCACCTTTGCCTGGTCGCAAAGACAACAGATACATCTCAGTGGACAATGTCAAGTTACACCGTGTGGCCGATTCTGAATAGTGTCACGCCTGCAGTTCATGCAACGCAATTTAATTAGATCCACTGACTTCATCATCTTCCATTGGTCCTCGTGTGGCTAAGAAAGTGATGGACACTGTAATTGGTCTTTCACCCGTCCGACCTCTATCTTCCACTATGGATGTCGAGTGTACATATCAAGCTGATGAGTCCGTGAGTGAGGTGCCGAACAGTCCTCGAGAACATCAGGCAGACCCGGCACTTCCACCTCTGATTAATCGACCTGCGAGTGGCTACTATGGAGATCATGCCAGCCTCTCTTCCGGCTCGTCCTCCTCGACGTCCAGTTTGGAAGGCCCACCGACTAAATTAAGTATTTTCTTCTCTTGGTTTAAAAAGACTTACTTGGTCTCTCCATGGACCTACATTTGGTTGGTGCTTATACTAATTTTCCTCTTCATGTCAATTGTATTTGGGACAGTGTTCTTTTTGCTCATCAATGGTCATTACTTGCCAGAACGCTCTGCTGTAAACTTAGTCGATGGAATTCTGGCCCCTCACACATCGTCCCATATCATGAAACGTGATCAGACACTTGTTAATATTTCAGCATTCCCGGTTGCAGATGGCATCGTTTGGGACAAAGTAGCCTTCAAAATCCACGGTCCGACCGAGGTACTTAGGGTACCATACGTGTTTCGCGTCTCATTAGGAGATGTGGTAACACGGGACATACATTCTGATGATTGGGATGTGCAAGTAGTACATGCATTGTTTTCAGATTTAAAATATGCTGCTTTTGATGCTGAAAATTTGTATTTAAATTCTGCCAATTATGGAGATCTATTTTGCTATCAACATTATTGGCATCTTTTTTTACACAAAACAAACACGTTAAGACCTGTTTTGAATTATACACAATGTAAACATTGTCCTACTCCCGTAGAGGGGAGTTCTAAAACTCTTAGAGATAAATTCACATATTTTACAGATTATGATATATCTAATCCGGAATCCTATTTTTTTAAACTCTACTCGTCTTCACAATCCAAATTTATGTTGACCCACACAAAATTAATTTACGCTAACTTGTTTAGAACTCAATTTGCTACACAGGGTTATGATCACTGGAAGGAGACCATTGATTTGAAATCAATCTGGAGCACGAAGCCTTGGCAGGTTCAAGGAACTGAGGGTTTACATCGTGCCTGCCTGATCCCAGCTCAAATTTTATTTTTAAATGATACAGTGTACCAAACCACTTGTTTTGGCCTGGCAACTGTCAAAAATTTAAATACCCCAACCATCCCGTCCTTAGCGGAATATGACGATTGGCACACTCAAACAAATTATACTATTGAGGCATTGCAATCGTTGCTTCAAAATGACACTTTCAATGTCTCTGAAATTGATTCTTCCGGGTGGTTGGTGTGGCAAACAAATACAAATGCATGCTAATTGAGTTTTTATAATGTTACACCTGGTTTCATTCAGACTAGACCTGATCCTCGTTATCCCCTTACACATTCAGTTACCACATACTCAGTGGGTTGGGTAAATTATGCCAACAATGGTTGGAACATTCCACATTGGCATCATTGAAACAACACCTTTCACTCTTGTCGAATGACATCAATCTGGCTGATTTCATCTTAGAACCAAGGAATCCTAGAGCTAAGAGATTTATTTATGCTGCATACAATGAAATTTGGAAACTTTCGCAAATGGAAGTGCTTTTCGTCTGCGCCAAATTGATCAAGCCAATTTAGAAAAAGTCCTTGCCGTGGTAGACAATAGCATCAACACACTTTCCTCACGCATTTATACGTTGGATAATATTGTTTAGTCTGTTATTGATATTGTTCAAAGTGATGTTTCTGTGTTATATATCATGGTCAAAATCAGTTAAGATCTGTTATGCAATTTGCTTGGACACTGCAAACTCTTAAAATGGGAAAAGTACCTTGGGATTATTTGAATGCCACTGCTTTGTTTTTGCCATTTAATCTAACTGATAAACAACGATTTATGTCCATGAAAGATGCTGCATATACACTTTTGCATATTGAACAATTGGAGCCCTTGCCGTTCTCGGAAGCGGAAACGGACTCTGCTGTTTGGTTAATTCATGGGGTTATCTCTCTCCCTTTTTCGCTGTTTCAATTTAAATCATGCATGCACCATTTTCCGATTGGCCGTTTTGAACCACTGGGTAGTGCATTTCTACATGAATTGTGGTCCCATACCTTTCACTTACAGATGTCAGAGGGAGGGTAAGGAAGTTTTTCTTACAGGGGAGGACTGCGATTCCACAGTAGGACATTCCCTTGTTTGCAAACACATTAAGTTGCACGGCGCTTGTAATGTGACAGCGCCCAATCTGGCTTGTTTTTTAAAAGGGACCCCGGTACCATCAATAATTCCCGCTTTTACATTGCTTACAAACGGCAGTTATTTTATTTTGATGTCAGTTATGGATTAACTTTTCGCTTTGCCTATTTTACTTGCGTGCAACCAGTGTTTTACTGTTGGCGATGCCCCTTCTATTGGGCAGTGGATATATGCCTCTCTAACACGTCATCCAGTCCCGGATTTTAACCAGTTGATGGGTCCCTTAGAGACTCATGACCAGGCTTGTTCTGGGGATGGCCGTATGGTGCGTGCGGCTGCACTTGGAGTATTGGCTGAATGGGATGTCTGTGCGGCTGCGCAGAATGTCCTGGATCAGAGTTTCATCGAATATCATGCAAGTTGCCCACTTATGCTTTTAGAGGCGTCTGATTATGAGGAGCACGTTTGTTCCTTCGACTTACTCAATTGGATGGCATCCCTTTTTTCTACCAACGATAGGGATGATCTTTTGGAGGGAATTGCATTCCTCGGTTCACACACCTTGATGGATTGAACACCTTCTTCATAATAACTCCTTCATAATAACTTTATTATCCCGGAGACAGCTCTCTTTTAGTGAGCCATAATGACAATATTGAGAATTATTATTATTTTTGTTTTAATTTCGATTTTTTCCAATTTGTTTTTTCAGACGCTCTGAACTCTGCTTGACTTTTGAACTCTGTTTTGGTCCTTTGTCTATGTTCTATGACCTTACCAAGGGGAGGGTGTTATATGGCCCTTAGGGACATTGTCGACATTGCTAAGTTAGCATGAGCTTTGCTGCCATGATGCTGCTTTTGCGCACGTTACTACATGACTTTGTTTTTGCAACAATCTGTTTGTGCCTTTCACATGAGAGCAGGCTGCTTTTTTTTATTCACAAATAGAGGGACAACGGGCTTTTATACATAAGGTCCAGCACAGTTGCCCAAATGCAATATGAAAATTAAAGTTGTGCTGTTCCTGAATGATCTAGAATATAGCAGTATACAAGGGACAGTAGGCTACAGTGTCAAAAGAAATGGGAATCCATTTCTTTGGAATGTAATGCAATATAGCAGGCTGCTTTTCACATTCTCTGCCTTTCCTGGAGTTTAGTCTGAACACGATGTGCAAGGTCGATAAACAATGCCCCTTGTTATTCTGTTGTGGTCAGTCCCTAGCACCTAGACATAACATGCTACACACAGCTGCAATACTGAAGACTTGTGTTTTGATATTACTGGGTTGCATGTTGTTTTAACACACTTGGAGAAAGCCGTTCCATGGAGAAGAGCTTCGCTGTTCCTATGATGTTACATCCAGGCTTTAAGGTATGGGGTCTGCTGTCAAAGCCCAGAGATCTTCCTTTATATAAAATAAACTTCTTCTAGTCAAGGGGAGGGTGGTTAGGCCGAATTGCCCTTTTTTCCACAGTCTTTATTTAATGACTTCTCCCTTTGTATTCTATGGAATTGTAACAATGCTAACCGTGCTGAGTTTATGTATTTTGCTGCTGGTAGTGGCTCGTATATTGTATTGTAGAGCACGATAGTTAAAATAAACATTTTGAACTATTTCAGTGACTCTGCCAATTCTTATTGTGGACAAGTACGAGTGAGTGAGCGAAAGAGTATGTCTTGCTCCCGCGATTCCTGAGAGAGTCGGGAGTGTTGTGTTCTGGGTTGTCTAATCATTTGTAGCTTCGTGATTTTTGGAGGAGAACGAATGAGACACTATAGCTAGTCGGTTTTGGGATTTTGGGTACTAATGTGGTAGGTTGGTACACCCCTATACACTGAGGTCCTGTTTTCCTGCGCATATTTCTGTGTATGTGCAGAATCCTTGCAACAGTGTGAGACTGTTTTACAAAGTGTCATACATTTTTGAGATTTTTTTCTTCATAATGATTGGCAAGGTCATCACAAAGAGAGTGAGATGTTGGGATAGATGAGACACATGCCGAAGGCTTGGTCATTTTGTTTAAAATCTTATATAATTACTTTGTTGATTTTCCGGCGTTGTTAAGTCTATCCACTATAAGGAACTTCCTAGTTATTTTGATATTTCTATGATCGGTTCCTAAGGCTGCTTTATAAGTAAGCTTGTCTGCATTGATTTTAGTGATACACCATTTGCGTTCCAACTTCCTGCAGGCTGCTTTTTCTGCCTATAGGGATTCTGAAAACTAAGGGGACATGGCTTTCTGAGTTTTGGGGTGGCTAAGTTTTTCAGGAACAATACCGTCCAGTGCCTGGTTAAATGCAGCCTCAAAATCCTTCAGCGCAAAATGAATATCTACATGAGCAGTTGGAGAGGTAGCGATGAAATATGGAGTAAAGGACTTAAGAGACACCTTTCTCCAAGGTCTAACCTTTCTAGGTACTACAGTCTTAAGGTCCAAGGATTCTCCCCCATAGAGATGAAAATTGATAGAAAAATAGTCTGTCCAAATCGGAGGCGTGGGGGATTCAAACTGTAGGTTAGGAGAGTTTGTGAATATGAGATCTAATGTGTGCCCAGTTATGTGTTGGGCCTGATACTTTTTGATCGAGGCCGAATGATTCTAGGTCAGAGAGCAGAAATGGAGAGACAGCCCCCAGATACCCTAGGGGTGACAGTGCTGCGCTCTACAAATGCTGATTGATTGATTGATGAGGTTTCAGGCTCAGAAACCAGCTCTGCGTGATAGTTAAAATCCCCTATTACCATGAATTTATCTGATGCCAAAATATGTGGTGCCACATATTTGTTAAGTGTATTACTAAAATCCTTTTTGGTACCTGGAGGGCGGTATTCTAGTGCACCCTTCCAGATTATCTTCAATAGAGTTTCTATTTTGAAAATACACGGCTCTCCCCAATCAGGTAGAAGTGAGTCCAATAGAGAGACTTTTAATGGTTTGCGGAAAGCGATTGCCACCCCGCCACCCATTTTGGATTCTCTATCTTGTCTAATTAGACTATATTCCGAGTGAAAGCAATTGAGTTTCTGATATAAAACAGATATTTTTTTTTCAGAGGTCAAAAGGTTCCAAGTTCTAAGGCAAGGCATGTCTGGGGATAGAGCGGGTATTGCAGTAAAGACCACATAGCTGGGTGATTGCCAAATTTTGAGATGTCAGTGATGCTTTTTCTGTAACCTCAGAAGGGCTGCCTATACTGTGCTCTTATGTGACAGGTGTTTTTGTTACTAGGAAGCTCAAGTCTTTCCTGGGGAATAGAGATTGAACATGTAAAATTATAGGTTCTGCAGGTATAGGGGCCCTCTTGTTCTAACAATAGTAACGAAGTGCATAATGTGCTGGGAGTTCAAGAAAGGATTATATTTTGTTTAATACTTTTAAAGATATATGCTAGTATATGATAATATAGGCAATGTGTTACCATTTTGAGAAAAAGGAGCAGCATTTCTGGAGGCTGGCAGAGTTCGGGTGCGGACGGGCGCAGATGGGCTTGCCTTTGGCGCGCCTTCGGTGTGCCGATGGCGGGCCCGCTGCTCCTCATAAGTAGCCCTCATCTCCACTGACCAAAGGTAAGGCTACGGAAAATTAGACTACCCACCACCCTGTAAAATGGCGGTCACAGTCGTCTTACCGACCCGCAAAGTGTGGAGTGTTTTCCTCCGTACAATCGGCACAAGCCGTGACGGACCCGGGAAGCAGCAATGTGCAAAATTGCAAACCAACACAATAGAGAACAGTGCGGGGAGGGAAACGTTATAGCAGCAATCTGTGCAATCAGTGAATAAAGTGCCTTAGTGCTAAATTTGCCCCCAGCGTCGGTTATGCTGATCTAAAAACAGTACTTTTTAAAACAATTATTAAAATAATTCTGGCAAGATTAGTCAAAAATGACCTGTAGACTGCTTTGGAGCTTTGATGTTTTAGGCGATATTTTGCACTAAAAACTGATTGGATTTAATTCGTTTAGTGTCATTTAATGTATTAAGATTTAATCTGATTATCCTAATTGGTTTGGGATTTTTCTTGTGTTGTGTTATCACTTTATTGCAGTTTGTGTGCGGCATAAATACTTAACACAGAGCCTCTAAGTTAAGCCTGACTGCTTTTGTGCCAAGCTGCCAGAGTGTTAAGCACAAGTTAATTTAGTGACTTGTGTGGTTCACCCTGACAAGGATTGAGATTGTTGTTTGAGTTGGGGTTTCTTCCCTCTCAACCAGTAACCCAATTTCTTACACACAACACACAAACAACGTGGGCCTCATTTATGAGGTTTTGCTGTAGGGCAGCATAGCAAAAGAAGAGAGCAGGAATGCGCCTTATCAGATACAGCGCATTCCTGTCCTTTTCCCCTGCGCCGGCGCACAATGGGCTGCCGTGCGTCAACACAGGCACCTTTGCACCATGGTGCAAGGGTGCCTGCATTGCGGAGATGATTATTTTTGTGCAGGTTTCCACAGAAGAGGCTTTTTCCTCTTTCTATGTGTGCTGCAGAATGCAGCACATATAGAAAAAGAAAAAAGGAGGAGAAATAAACATATTTTTGGTAGTTTGTGCCTCCCTTACGCCTCCCATGGGGAGGCGTAAGTTTTTGGCACTCCCTCAGATTTACGATTTCTCGTAAATATGGGGTAGTGTCAAAAAGCCATAGATGTTGCTGGGAACCCCCCCAGCAACACCCATGGCACGCCCCTTTAACGCAGAAAACTGCGTTAAAGGGGACCATATTTACGAGGCAGCATTAAGCCAAAAAAAGTGGCTTAGTGCTGCCTCATAAATATTGGAGCAGGCTCCTGCGCCACCGGAGCGTCACAAAAAGTGACGTTCCGGCGGTGCAAGGGGCCTCATAAATGAGGCCCACTGTATATTTAGACATGACAAACAATGCTTTTCAAGATATAGAGGTGAGGACATCATTAAACATGTGTCCTTGTACATTGAACTATGCTTCATGTTATAAGCAGTTAGATTAATATAACGGAAAAAAAAATTGTATATTACACCACAAGATACATGCGTATATCAGACCATGTATACATTGCTTCTTCTGTGTACAGATGGGCGTATGTTTAGAGGGTTTATGCCTGCTACTAACACTTTACTAAGTGTTGTGTATATATTTATGAATGAATTTCAGTTCTTTGTAAAATAAAAAATCTACTCCCTCCAAACTTTGATCCAGCCCTCCTCTCACTTGTCTCATCCCAAAACTTTCTGACTACTATGAACTTCCAAACATCCTTTTTAAACTTCCCCCTCCTTTTTAGCCAGTTCGCCCAACCAAAGGGGGCACATGCCCATTACTTCCAAATATCCTTTTGTAACTTCTCCCTCCTTTTTAGCCAATACACCCAAATAACAGGAGCACAGGTTCACTGCTCTCAATAACAACATACAATTTCCCTTCTTCTAATCCAATCCCATCATTCTATCCCTTCTTAAAACACTACTAAACACACAAGAACTCAGAAGCACAAACTTACGACAACTAATCCACAAGGAAAAAAAGAAAGCACATATTACTAAACTACTAACTCTAATTTCGGGTTCCGGAGTAGCGTGGTACTCACTGCAAAGTGCTTCAACACCTTGTCAGGGGTAGTAAGCTCCAAATAAAAACAATTTACAATTCCAATTCTGTAACCTCTTGAGCTGCAGCGAGGCTATCATTGGCATCATCCCTTCTAATATTTCTTGCTGTCGAGAAACTCAGGTCCAGATTTACTAACATTTGGCTGAGTGCAACGCAGCAAGATGTGTTGCGTCAAATGGAGAGAGCAGGAATGCGCCATATTTACTAAGATATGGCACATTCCTGCTCTCTCGCTATCCTGCCGCACTGAGTACAGCCTAGGGTAAACGAAAGAAGAAATAACAAGGAGAAATAATCACATTTCTCCTCATTACCCCTCTTTTGGAATTGTGTAGTATTTTAACGCAATCCTAGGTTTACTTACCTTAGTAAATCTGGTATTGTGCAGAAAAACATGGGTGAATGCGTGGGAACACCCACTCTCCATCCATGGAACGCCTTCCTAACGCAGAGTAACGCAAGCAACGATTTGCACTGCCTTGTGTTACTCTGGATTTACTAAGCCACCTAGAGCCATGAAAGGCGGCTCAGCACGGCTTAGTAATACTGATATAAGCCCTTGCGTTGCCTTGCGTCGCCATATGTGACGCAAGGGCAACACAAGGGTTTGGTAAATCTAGCCCTCATTGAATCAGTGTCTGTCTACCCCCTCTTTCACTCCCACGCTGTCTTCTTCGTATTCATTTTTGTTCTTAGATTTATTTTCTTCTGCAACAAAAAAAGCAGTTTTCCTATCGCTGTCCACTGAAAAGAGAAACACTGATAGCACACCTATTGACCAGTAGGTAATTCCATTCCCTCCTTCACATTCTTGACCTCCATAATTTTCAGATTTGTGAGATAGATGGCAAACAGACAGGTAGCAAGTTGGTTCCTGCTCGGGCTCCACAAATATTTCCATCATATGGAAACTATGAGAAGTGAGAATTCAATGGAAGATGTGAGTGAACATTTTGAGGCTTTTATTTCTGCTTTACTGAAGAAATATTTTAGAACTGTGAAAAGAAAGAAGCTGTCTTCTAAGAGGGGACTGATAGCAGCGTCACAATGTTACTTCTGATTGACAAAGTTCATTGACTCAGCCGATCTCTGAAGATCTGTGAATTAAGGTTTGCTCTCTATCACAATGTGTGTGAGCTTCAAATGTATATTGTTCACTATTTGTTACAATTCTTTTTTTAGTAATGTGCGAATTACCAACTAGAGAAGACAACCCTTTTACAGCTTATCCTGACAAACCATGGTATGCTCTTGGAGAGAAGGTGCAGGTGACCTGCCCTGGTGGATATCTGCCTTCAAGGTTTACAACATTCTGCAGGGGAAAGACTCAGAGCTCTGAGAGTGTTTGGGACCCACAAATCACCTGCATCCGTGAGTGTGTCTTATGGTTCCATTGTGATTTGCTCTTCTGATCAAGTGACAATGTAGTGAAATGTCAGGCATCCACATAGTGGCATTCGACGCTGATATCCAGAATCAACTAAGAGTGATCAATCATGGAGCATATTGTTTTGTCTCGAATAGTCATCCATATATTGTTCACCATTAATATATAGATTTAAGTAAGAATATATTGTTTTAAGGGTGATTCTAAAGGGGAACCGAACCGCCATCTATAGGTTCAGGAGTCAAATGTTCCGCAGTAAACCCACCTGAACAGAGAAGTCCTGTCTGCCCGACCTGCTCTTTGTGAGTCTGGGAATACTGGGTCGATGAGAGAAACGAGAGTCCGTGTTTATGAATGTACCGATGAACTAGAGAGTAACCTAGGGGCATATTATCAACGGCCAGCGATAATTATCGCTGGCCGTGCTGAGCGACGAATTCCCTAACGCAGGCTATCTCTGGTATTTATCGCCCTGGTAGCGCGTTATTAACAACGCGTTTTCCCAGGGCGATAAAAATTCCAGAGATAGCGAGGTTATTGGCGTTTTGCAGGGAACCTCGCTGGTTTTCCAGCGATGTTCCCTGCACAACGGCGATAACCTTGCTGATATGACCCACAGGGTCGTATCAGCATAATCCACCCCCTATGTCTAACATAGGTAAGTCAGGATTTTAGCAGACGTTAGATTTTGGCGAAAACAGCTGTTTTCGCCAAAATCTAACGTCTGCTAAAATCCTATGGGCTGCCGTGTAAATATCGCGATGTGAACATGAGCGATATTTGCAAGGCAGTCCATCCGTGGTACGCCCAGTGACGCCCACTTTGCATCTCATTAGAGATGCAAAGGGGGGCGTCGGGAAAAAGGGTGCTAACATGCGATTATGCATGTTAGCACCCTCTTGTTGATAGGGCGATAGTTTTATCTCCGTTTTTCTGGCTTTTAAAGCCAGAAAAACGGAGATAAAGCCCTTGTAGATATGCCCCCTAAATATTTATTTCCTGAATGAGTAAACTGTTAATCGTCTCAGTGCCAGAATCACATGGACCTGGCACCATCACTACATAGACACTCAGGCTTCAGGGTGTTCCGGTTGCAGCAAGTTCTACTGGAGGAAGTGGGGATTGCCCATGTAGGGACTGCTGGCATCATCTGGTCTTGTTAAAACAAAAGCCATCAGTGCTCAGAACCTGTGGGGGCAGCTCGGGAAGTGGAAGCCTTTCCTACTTTCCTGATTTACCTCAGACGATTGCTGGCTGTTTTGATTGCAATAACGACATGCATAGTCATTTAGGATTCGGAGGGGGAGATTTACTAGGATTTTGCGCCGTGTTTGCATCACAAAAGTGACGCAAAATGGTGCAAAATCTTTTTTCCTAATTAACGTAAAAGTAATGCGAAGCAGCGCATTGCACTGCTTCGCGTTACTTTGCGCCATGGGGGCGTGCAAAGGGTGGTGCATGGGCGTTCCCATGCAACCACCCAAGGTTTCTCACACTAAACCCAATTTACTAAAAACAGTAGATTGGGTTTAGCGCGAGAAAACTGCGCCCTTTTCAACTAGGCGCAAGGAAGGAGAAATGCTTTCATTTCTCCTTCCTTTCCAACTTTGCATGCGTGCTGCACTGTGCAGCACGTATCCAAAGTGGCAAAAGGTTTGCATCGTGCCTAGCATAGTATTTTGTACAGGAAGGGTACCCTTCCTGTAGAAAACATATGCTGGACTCATGAACACACCCTAGCACTACGGCGCTAAGGTGTGTGCATGGCGCACGGCAGCTGAAATCAGCTCCTGCGCAAGGGAAAGGGGCAGAGAGAGCCATATCTTTAAAAATATGGCGCTCTCCTGCTCCCTCCCTGTTGCGCAATGCAGCGCAGCCTCGCGGGGGGCGACACTGCGTTGTGCCACATTTTTTGTAAATCTCCCCCTGAATCCTTTACAATTACTTTGTTATTTACCTAAGATACTGGGGTAGTAGCAGTCAGGGCTGAGGCGACTGAGGATAAGTGAATAAGGGATTTATTTAGTTTTCAGTGGCATGGGGACATGCAGTAAATGCTTTGTAGTTCTCTAGTGATTATGGTTACATGCTGAACAGGGGTTCACAACTGTCAGAGCAGTAAAAAGTGTTTCCAATTGAGTCAAAAGGGAATGGCATGACTCACTCCAGGCGTAGTCTACAAGTGTTGTTAAATCCTGGAGTATGCGGAGTTGTAGGTCATAATCAGGGGTAAGAGGAGAGCTGTAACACCGGTGCTGTCAATCCCATTCTCAGGTTGTCCATGACCATCATAATGAATATAATATTAGAACTAGTGCACTGGTCACACAGGCATGGGAAACCAAGGGGAAAATCAAAAAACCTCAATTAAGAGGCATCTTTGATCCACGGAAATCATACCCCAGCAACGCCCAGTGTAGGGTTAGGTTGAAGGATTGAAGTATATCCGTGTGTGCACAAATCCCATCCGCCAAATACTAAAAATTAAAATGCAGCCTGAAAACAATGTTAAAAACAAGCATTTGCAATGCCATAGGACTTGCATTCGCGAGAGTTTAGGCTATTGGCATTGTAATTTCGATAATTTACACATAAATAAAAGGCATTGTCATTTACAATGCCAATAGCTCAAACTCTTGTAATTGTGAGACCTATTTCATTGTAAAGAAGTGGCTGCCATTGTTCCGGGCTGCTTGGAAAGTGAAAGAGAGCATGGCGAGCTGAATGTTGCAGGAAAGCATGTCGTGCCTGCAGTAGGAGAAACTCATTAAAGAAAATAGTGCTTACAGACTGAATAAGACATACCGTGTAACTACAGAAGTTAAAGGGCCAGTCCTCATGGGAGGTTACAAATGAAGACAAGGCAGTACTAAGGAGGGACTAACAATCCTATTAACGAGTCAGAAGCCATCATTTACAAAGGACAATGACACAAGCCAAAGACAAATTTGTGGGCGGAGAGTAGGCGGAGCTTCAAGTCCATACTCGAATACAACATGCCTCGCAGGGCAGCGCATGCGCTGCCCAGGCTCGACCTAATAATATGAGAAGAAATACAACCTAGACTTTGACTGACTGTAATCATGATGCATCTTAACCTATCTTGAACAGTTTCTGTTAAAAGCATAAATGATAGCCAAAGATCTTAAAAGAGATGCTGAGATCTGATTGTGCCACAAATTCCATGTCTCTAAATAGCAAAAGAAATAAGCTGACGCAGGTGCTTGTAGATAGCAATGCAGGAGACTGTCACTGCAAGTAGGCATGTGGCCTTATTACTTAAGATCTCACTATCATTAATGTCAGGCTATTACTGCGGCTTTTTCATGTGGAACTGATCTACATGTATTAGAGATAAAAGTCTCACTGAACAAGCAAACGTTTAATTGTATTGCCCTGACAGAAAGTTACCAATTACTCCCCCAATACACAATCTCATTTTGACATTGACATAAGATCGAAGAAATCATATGAAGGGATTTGAAAAGACACCACACTCAGTAACATGCTTGTTTATTAGTCTTTTGTGAATGATTATGACAAAGGATCAAAAAGCATAAAGCAAACAGAAAATAGAATAATTTGAAATGCTGTCACAGACGTTTGTTATAACGTTTACAGTACTTTAAAGGAATGCATTTTTGTACAGATTAGCACTAAAATGAAGCATAAAAATTGTATTCATTTAATCAAATGCTATATATAACTTTTTTTTAATCATCCCTTTATCTAAGGAAACATAGCATGACAATTTAGCACACGTATATGCTACCTATACCCACCATCAAAAATGATATCAAAGCAAATAACATATTTTAGGGCTTGTGAGGATTGAGTAAACATTATTTGTCCTGTGTCCCATGTACAAGGTCAAGTCAGTTACTGGTTGCGACTATTAAGTATCCTGAAGATACAAATTCTACCCATTTCATCCCCGGAGCAGTATTATAGAGCCTTATTCAGGAGAAAAAAATGTATGGACCCGAGAGTAATCAAATAATTATCACTCAAACTCTACTTACCTAGTTTTAACAGAGATTGTGACTAAACTCATTATACCTTATAAGATTGTTTTACAGTAATAATTAAGGTACTGTTTACGGTGCTCACATTCCCTTTATATTTTTTTCTGTATGTTATACCAAATTGATTAAGAGGTTACATATCAGAGGGAGTAATTTGATAGTTTTCTGTAATGGCAATAACAGTAAATTGTGCTTCTTCACTAGGACAGAGATCTTTGTAAAGGTTGATTCCTGGACCGCAGGTGTAGAGAGAGTTGCGAGCCAGAACATCTACCACAGGGGCTGTGGGTGGAGGTAAAACTAGGTGTCCTAACTGAATGAAGATATGTGTGTCCTCTCTAACACTAAGTATCTTACTTTGTTGTCAGTCACAAGGCAGAAGTGGAACGCAGTACAAGTGAGCATTATTTTCAGGAACACATCTACCAAGCTGACACCTTCTCACCTTTTCCAGCATAGTTAGAAGAGGGCAGAATACCAAGAAAAGTGCACTAGGGATCTCACTAGACATTTGGCAGTTGGAGAAGCAACAAAGGCAAACTGCTATATTGTAAGGGAAGAAATAAACTAATGGTAGCTGTAGGAAAGCCATCCTTTTTGCCCTGATCACCCCCATCTTTTGACTGGTACTGGTGGTTACTGCTAACTAGGCCCCGGGCCAGTACTGTGTCCTTAAAATGTATATGGTAATTGGTATAATTCTAATTGGCCAGGACAACCTACCTGTATGTCCCTAGTATATGGTAGGGCATGTAGGGTTAGAGACCCCAGTGGACGTAATGCACTTAAGTGTGCACTGCTGTGGTGTCTAGTGTCATTTTAAAGCCAGACCTGCCTTGCAGGCTGGTTTTAAAATATAACTATGTCCATATTCGACTTTGAAATTCAAAGTACTTCCAAAGTCCAAAACTACCTTTTTATTACATATAAGTCACCCCTAAGGTCTGCCCTGATGCCCCAAGAGTAGGGTGTATTGTTATAAAATGCAGGAACAATATGAAAGATGTTTTATTTGGTCTGGTAGAGAAAACAGCCAAAGTCGTTTTCCCCATTGTAGTGTTGCTAGTCCCATAGGCTAACATGGAAATGCTTTATTAAACTTTAATAAAGTCTAACTTTTGATTGGAGTTAGCTGGCAACATTATTCAAAGTATCAAAATAATAGTTACAATAAAGTCAACAACTTGCCAATGTCAGATTTATTGTAAATATTACAGGAAAGTTGTCTTAGCACTGTTAGACCTGGCATTTTTAGAGGTTTTACCCCCAGACTTTTTCCTTTTTGACCTTCTGTTTTTGACCTATTTTTCGTTGGTTTTAGGACTCTGGACACTTTACCCCTGCTATTCAGTGCTAAAAGTGCATATGCTCTCCATGTAAATTGTGTTATTGGTTGGTGTTTCTGTTAGAAATGGGGGTCTCTAGTTGGCATTGTTTTGCACCTTTGTCCAAATAGGGACCCTTGCTTCTAGTCAGGGAAAGGGGGATACACTCCTAAAATAACCCCTGCTCACCCCCTTGGTAGCTTGGCACGAGCAGACAGGCTTATCTCAGAGGCAGTGTGTAAACCATTTGTGAACACATCCAGTAATACAGTGAAAACACTACAAATGGACACCACACCAGTTTAGAAAAATAAGTAATCTTTACTAGACTTAACACAAGACCAAACGACAAAAATCCACAATACACTATCAAGAATATGACTTTAAAATGGTAGAAATAGCTTAGTTCAATGTAGATGGTAAATGCAACAATTTACTCTCAAAGTACCTTAGATGCGTCACGCAAAACAAAAAAAAGGGTCGCAGGGAAGGTGATGCGCTGTTCCTTACACTTAGGGGAGTGGATGCATCGGTTCCTTTCTGCTGCGCAGGGGAGTTGACGCGCCGCTTCCTTACTGCGTGGGGAGTTGATGCTCGGTTTCTTACTGCGTCCCGGTACGATGCAACAAGATGGCGCCGCGATGCGACGATCCGGTGCGATGCGGCAAAATGGCGTCTTTGATGCGATGCGACAACTTGGATGCAACGCGTGCACGCCCGACGGCCGTGCGGCGAACTCGGTGGACTCTTGAGCCGCGACATGCCCTGCGACACGCTTCTCCGGTGATGCGACGGCAACCTCTGCGGCGGCGACACGCTTCTCTGGCGATGCGACACGCTTCTTCGGTGATGCTGCGGTGGCGGCACGCTTCTTCGGCGATGCGACGGCAACAGCTACGGCGGCGACACGCTTCTTCCTCGTTGCATCGCGCTTCCAGCTCCCAGCAACACACAGTCTCTAGAGGTCCCAAAAACAGCAGCAGGCACCTCTCTGCAGGTAGAATTCCCAGCAAGGAAATTCAGGTGAGCTGGTGGTGAAGTCTTTGTGTCCCTGAGACTTCAGAACAGGAGGCAAGCTCAGCTTCAAGCTCTTGGAGATCTTCCTCAAGATGACAAAGTACCCACAAAGTTCCTTTTCTCCTTTCCTTGGCAAAAAGTAACCACTGCAGGCCAACCCCAAACAGCACACAGCACAGGGGCAGTCTCCTCCTTCAGCTTCCTTGGTTCCTCTCCTTGGCAAAGGTTCGTCTTGATTCCCAGAAGTGATCTAAAGTTCTGGGGTCTGAGCCCCAATATTTATACTACTAAATCCTTTGTTCTCTGGAGGCAGAGAGTGTCTGTACCCAGCCAAAACCAGTTCTGGCCTCCCTGGTGCAGCTTCCTGGCAGGAGATGGAGACAGCATTGTTGAAAGCAGACCTGGCCCAGGTAGCTGAAAGGAAATCTCCTCCCCCTACTCTCTATTCTATGAAGGCTCAGGCAAGTGAAAGGAAATCTCCTCCCCCTACTCTCTATTCAATGCAGGTCCTATTCAGCCCAGCCCTGACCCATCAGACTGCTGGAGCCAAGGACCTCTCCAGCCCCCTGTCACTCACAAACCAGACATGGAATACACAAACCTAGCAGAGGCATGCTGGATGGTTAGGCAAGAAAATACCTACTTTCTAAAAGTGGTATTTTCAAACACAGAATGTAAAAATCACCCACACTAAAAGATGTATTTTAACGTACTGAGTTCAGGCAAACTAAACTCGTTTTTCTACCTTGTTCCCTGGGTCAGTTAGGATTATAAGATGTTATAATCAAACTGCCCATTCTGGCCTATGGGAACAGGTAGCCTTGCAATAGTGAAAAATGAAATTGGCTGTAATTCACTATCAGGACATGCCACACACACACCAGGGCATGTCCTACCTTTCACATACAATGCACCCAGCCCATAGGGGTGACTAACATGTAGAAAAGGGAAGGTTTAGGGACTGGCAATTGGGTGCACTTGCCAAGTCGACATGGCAGTCCCAGACTGCACACAGGCTCTGCAATGGCAGGCCTGAGCCATATTTTACAAGCTGCGTCTGTGGGTGGCGCAACCAGTGCTGCAAGCCCACCAGCAGCATTTGATTTACAGGCCCTGGGCACCCATGGTGCACTGTACTAGGGTCTGACAAGTAAATCAAATAGCCAATCATGGAGTCACTAATCCATTACAACAATTTACAAAAGAGAGCATATGCACTTTAGCACTGATCAGCAGTGAAAAAGTGCCCAGAGTCATAAAACAACCAACAACAGGTCAGAAATAATACAGGAGGAAGGCAAAATGTTCCGGATGACCCTGTAAAAAGGGCCAAGTCCAACACAACCCCCTTCCAGCCAAAACGCAGGGTAGACCAACCACTACCTTGATGGGCTTCCCTGCTTTGGGCGATAGAACATGGACCCTGGCCCGCAACTGCAGGGGCATACTCCAGTTCAATGCCAATCTGAACCTTTTTAGATCCCTCTGTCCATACTCTCAGGGCCCACTAAGCTAACCCATGGGGAACCCTTCTCCTCACCTGTGGACACCATCTGTGCAGCACCTAACCTTAGCTTGCTCACAGGTGTGTCCCAACAGACAGCCAGTACCCACATGGCCTACACAGTGGTGTGGCCCAGTCCACCCCCGGGGTGTGACTCTTGTCCCCCTCCCAGGGCAACTCTGTCCACCTGGACAGCAAGCCATAGTGGCCACTGACAGCTGTCAGTGATGGGAACCAGGCCCCAGGCCTTTCATGGTTCCCCAACCTCTGTGGCGTCAGAGAGCGGGGGGCAGTAGCCCCAGGTGCCTGACACCCTTGGTCAACTCTCCCTCCTGTCAGGTCAGGTATGACATCCTGATACTGACTCACCAACCCCGGGCCTGTACCCGGTGCCTGGGCAGGAGACTGGGGTGGGCTTTCCCACACCCGGTCCTCCTCCCCGGGGCTCTGCACCCTCCCACCTGGAGCGGTACCCCCTTCCAGAATAGTCAGGGCACCTGTGGCAGGTGTCCTGCACAATTCGCCCACCAGTTCAGGGGTTCTATCCTGCAACTGGGATCCCAGCTTAGGGTCTGTACCATTAGACTGGGCAGAGGTCAGGGGTGAGGCTGCCCTCTCCGCACCCCCCTTACTGGGGCCCTGCACCCTCCCACCTGGAGAGGTGCCCCCAAAAGACAAACCGGTAGGGGTACTGTTAGCAGTTGCCCTTCCCTCTAGGTCAGGCAACACCTGAACCTGGCTTCCCAACCCAGGGACTAAACCCTGTGGCTGAGCACCCGCCTGGTGCACCAGGACTTCCTGGGGAGCACGCATGCCCCCCCAAGGGCAACACATGACTCATGTGTTGTGTGACAGTCTGCCTGGGGCAGATCTCCCGACCTCTGTCCATCTGACAGTGCGTGAAGATCCCCCAGGACAGAAGTGGTGTCTCCATGGTCACTCCTAGGAGACTCAGCCCTTCTGGCTGGCCCCTGACCCACTGGTTCTTCCACTGGAGACTCTCTCTCCCTCTCACCCCTCAATCTGGACTTCTGTACCCTCCATTTAAAAGTGGCACTGCCAGACACCAGAACTGATGGAGGCCTGCTTACAGACACTCCACGTTCTTCTGACACTAGGAGATCCCCCTCAAATGGACTACTAGTACAGCTTAGGCTCCCTACCTGGTGTTTCCTTAAGGAACCACCCAGGCCCTGAGACTGAGGTTGGGCACTATCGGGACACATTCCAGTCTCACTCCTTCTCCTAGAAGACAGGACTGAGGCCCTACAACCTTCCCACTACAACGGGACCTAGCTGGGCTACTCTGAACCTCTCCCACCACTCTGGGCTGGGAAATACCTGAGCCACTCCTCTTAGGGACCCTCTGGCATCCACCAAAAGGTCTGCCTCCCGGGTGAGCTCCCTGGGGTCAGAGAACTCACACTCCAACAGGTGTTGGCATAGCTCAGGAAAACAGGGACTTACAATATGCTCTCCTACAATTGAATCACACAGCCCCACACAGGTGTTAACCAAACTATCTTTCACCTCACCATCCAGTGCCTCGCATATGTAATCCACACCCCTCTCCTGAGATTGGCAAGACAGTATCTGACTGTCTCTGTCACTCAACCCATACTCTTTTGGGCGGTCTTTACTCTCACACACCAGGACTTCAACCAAGGGGGAACCCCTCTCCCGGCACCTCTCATCTAGAGTCAGTAGAGTGTCCCTCCCACCACTAGGACTATGAACCCCTGGGCCAGTTCCCCAATCCACCTCAGGGATGCTGCGCACCACTGGAGCCACCTCATATCCTTGAACCCCCTGGTGTATGTTAACCCCCTCCTTCAAGTCAGGCGCCACATCTCTGGGTGTGTGTACTGCTCCCTCAGCACTAGATAACACAATTTTGCTGCCACCATCTGAGCTGGACTCCACCTCCAACCCAGCCAAGCTCACTTCCTGACCTACACACATTTCTTCTTCTTGGGTTAAGGCCCTCTTGGCCTCAGCCCTCTCGAGCTCCTCATCAAGCTCTCTCACCCTCTGCTCACAAGCCAGAAGCCAGCCAACTTTTTCTGTTTCTTCCTCACTTTCAGAGGATTCCTCCTCCTCAGACTCAACTGGTAGTGTTGGCCCCCAGCGGGGTAACTCATAATGAAATAGGGATGCCTCTAGATCCTCCCTGGACCTTCTCCTCACAGGCAGCCCCCTTTCCTTGCAGAACACACGTAGCTCCTTCATCGTGTAGATGAACATGTGCCAGAAGTTAAGTTCCATTTTGAAACAACTAACCAGAGTCTTAGTATCAAAAAATACTTCTAGGAGGACACCAGAAAACAGAGAAAACAGTATGTGGTTGCATTATGGTCTGCACTCACTAGTAGTGTACACCAATCACTGTATATGAATCACAAATGCAAGTCCAAATCCTCACCGCTGACCACCAATGTTAAAAATGGGGGTCTCTAGTTGGCAACGGTTTGCACCTTTGTCCAAATAGGGACCCTTGCTTCTAGTCAGGTAAAGGGGGATACACTCCTAAAATAACCCCTGCTCACCCCCTTGGTAGCTTGGCACGAGCAGACATGCTTATCTCAGAGGCAGTGTGTAAAGCATTTGTGAACACATACAGTAATACAGTGAAAACACTACAAATGGACACCACACCAGTTTAGAAAAATAAGTAATCTTTACTAGACTTAACACAAGACCAAACGACAAAAATCCACAATACACTATCAAGAATATGACTTTAAAATGGTAGAAATAGCTTAGTTCAATGTAGATGGTAAATGCGACACTTTACTCTCAAAGTACCTTAGATGCATCACGCAAAACAAACAAAAGGGTCGCAGGGAAGGTGATGCGCCGTTCCTTACACTCAGGGGAGTGGATGCATCGGTTCCTTACTGCTGCGCAGGGGAGTTGACGCGCCGCTTCCTTACTGCGTGGGGAGTTGATGCTCGGTTTCTTACTGCGTCCTGGTACGATGCGACAAGATGGTGCCTCAATGCGATGCGACGATCCGGTGCGATGTGGCAAAATGGCGTCTTTAATGTGATGCGACAACTTGGATGCAATGCGTGCATGCCCGACGGCCGTGTGGCGAACTCAGTGGACTCTTGAGCCACGACAGGCCCTGCGACATGCTTCTCCGGTGATGTGTCGGCAACCTCTGCGGCGGCGACACGCTTCTCCGGTGATGCGACACGCTTCTTCGGTGATGCGTCGGCAAGCAGCTGTGGCAGCGGCGCGCTTCTTCGGCGATGCGACGGCAACAGCTACGGCGGTGACACGCTTCTTCCTCGTTGCATCGCGCTTCCAGCTCCCAGCGACATGCAGTCTCTAGAGGTCCCAAAAACAGCAGCAGGCACCTCTCTGCAGGTAGAATTCCCAGCAAGGAAATTCAGGGGAGCTGGTGGTGAAGTCTTTGTGTCCCTGAGACTTCAGAACAGGAGGCAAGCTCAGCTTCAAGCCCTTGGAGATCTTCCTCAAGATGACAAAGTACACACAAAGTTCCTTTTCTCCTTTCCTTGGCAATAAGTAACCACTGCAGGCCAACCACAAACAGCACACAGCACAGGGGCAGTCTCCTCCTTCAGCTTCCTTGGTTCCTCTCCTTGGCAAAGGTTCGTCTTGATTCCAAGAAGTGATCTAAAGTTCTGGGGTCTGGGCCCCAATATTTATACTACTAAATCCTTTGTTCTCTGAAGGCAGAGAGTGTCTGTACCCAGCCAAAACCAGTTCTGTCCTCCCTGGTGCAGCTTCCTGGCAGGAGGTGGAGACAGCATTGTTGAAAGCAGACCTGGCCCAGGTGCTGAAAGGAAATCTCCTCCCCCTACTCTCTATTCTTTTTTTTTAAAATTATTTTATTTATTAGCATTTCCATTAAACATTCCGCACCATAAATTGCAGGAGCATATAACAGCGTGTTCAGTGTGTGCGCTATGTGGAGATCAAAAAAGAAAAAAAACATTAACATCCCATGGCTAGTACGTACAGCGAGAAAGTGAGCAATAAAACACATTGTCAGATATCTTAACACAACAGTACAATATCATGTCGTGTCTGCTAGTATAGGAATGTATCTTGTTAATCTGTTTCTGGATCAGATGTAGATGTATGTGTAGCAGAGCGGAGAAATTGCAGCAGGGGTTCCCATATGTCTTTAGGGCGAGAAGTGGCAGGTTGCTCTACTGCATACAGTCTCAAATTTTCTTGACAGTATACCAGTTCCTTGAGCCATACGGTTGCAGTGGGGCAAGATTTGCTCTCCCAAGTCATTGCTCGACGTTTGGCAAGTAAGAGTGCGACACGTATCAGCCTACCCGTCAGGCCCTTCAAAGATGGCAGCAGGCCCAATAGGCACACATGTGGAGAGCATTGCACCTCAGTGTGCATCATTTCCTGCAGCTGATGTGTGACCTCTGCCCAGAAAGCCGCCACTCTCCCGCACTCCCAGGCCAAATGCCAGAAGTCAGCTCCCTGACGTCTGCATCTAAGACCATATTTGGCCAGCTTGTACGGTGTGTGATAGATCTGGTGCAGGAACTTGAAGTGTATTATACGTAAATTACCGTTAGAAGTGAGTGCGCTCGTGAGTTTGCAACAGTGTTCCCAGTCGTCCTGCGAGAGCTGCGGGGTAAGGTTCTTATTCCATGTGTCCAGACTCTTGTTACTGCGAGCCGGCACTCTCTCCTCCCTGGCCGCCCTGTATAGTTTGGTTATTAATTTATGTCTAGTGGGACTGATTAGTAGTGTGTGCAGGGACTGCAGAGTCGGAGGCTCCGATGGAAACGTGGGAAAGTGTGCACGCATTGCGTTACGCAGTCTGTGAAAGATGAAAGAAAAAGTGGCGTTTTGTTTTGTAAATAATTTAGATCAGTTACTGCAAGGAAGGTACCATTGGGGAACACATCTTGCATCTTGTCGATCCCAGCCAGAGTAAGGGTGTGCATAGCGCCAGGCTCCTGTGTAACTGAAGCAGCCGTGTGTTGAGCGAGGGGCAACAGAGGTGAGTAAAGTGGGAGCTTTGCCGCTGAGCGGCCGAGTGCTTGTCAGGTGGCTATCGTAACATCTATGGGGTTGATTTCGGCTTTTGGGGCACCTCTACGGGTGTATGTGAGTATGGATCTCAGGGGGAGGGGATATGCATTGCCATCCTCTGCCGCAATATGTGGGATGAAGTTATGGTCAGTGTACCAGTAGTGAGCGTATTGAGCATGTGCGCAAAGGTAGTAAAGGTATAGATCCGGCACACAGAACCCCCATTTGGTATAGTCTAGCATTAATGTTGATAGACTCACTCGAGCCTGTTTTCCACTCCATATCCACCTTATCAGAGCCGATCGTAGCGTTCTGAAAAAAGGCATGGGCAGTAGGATAGGAATATTACTAAATAAGTATAAGAATTTAGGCAGCACGACCATTTTTATTAGGGCTATGCGGTCAGCAAGGGAGAGAGGCAGCCTTGTCCATCTGTCCACCTGTTGTTCTAGTTTTGTAACCGCGGTGCCATAGTTCTCGCGGAGGACAATGTCAGGGTCACGGTGTACCCATATTTCAAGATATTTCACAGGGTCTGTGGTCCATATCAGGGGGAATTCCATCTCATGGGGAGAAGTGGATTCCGTCGGTGACACAACCACTGACTTCGACCAATTGATGGTAAGGCCAGAGAACAGCCCAAATCGAATATATTCCCTCAGCAAGGGTTCCATAAAGACATGGGGTTCTCGGATAAACAGCAGCATATCATCCGCATAGAGGGATATGCTCACGGGTCGATGAACAAATCGCAATGCGGCTGCCCCATGCCGTTGTCGGATGATACAGGCAAGCGGCTCAAGCACCACCGTGAACAAGAGCGGTGAGAGAGGGCAGCTTTAACGGGTGCCTCTACTGATCCGTATTGGGTCCGAAGTGTTGCCTTCCACCCGAATGCGCGCAGTGGGATCTGTGTATAGGAGTCTTATCCAGGAAATGAAGTTAAAAGGGAAAACCATCCGCCTAAGGATGTGACCTACGTAGCCCCACTCTATAGAGTCAAAGGCTTTGACCGCGTCTAGCATCACGGCCGCCGCATTTAAGGTGGGATCGAGTATATGAAACATAGCAAAGAGCGTACGTAAGTTGTGTGCGGTAGATCTTTCTGGGATAAATCCGGATTGGTCCGGGAGGACCAGATTCGGCATCAGGGGCTTAAGACGCAGCGCAAGGATTTTTGCCAGTATCTTCGCATCTATATTTATAAGTGAGAGGGGCCTATATGAGTCGCAGCGAGAAGGTGGTTTATCCCTTTTGAGCAAAGTGATTATTAACGCCTCCCGGAGCGTGGGAGGCAGTTTGCCCACCTCAAAGGCCTCTGTATACATCTCGAGAAGGTGGGTCCTCAGCTCTTCTGCAAATTCTTTGTAAAATTCGCATGTTAGGCCGTCAGGGCCTGGAGCCTTTTTGTTTGGAAGGGTTTTAATGGCTTCGCGGATGTCTTCTGCGGAGATAGGTCGGTTTAGATAGTCCCGTTGGCCATCAGATAGCCACGCTAATGCGACGTCTGTGAGGTAGGCATCAAGGTCCTGATCAGCAGTGTCGCCTTATGAGGTGTAGAGGTCAGCATACGTCTGTTGAAATTGAGGGGTTATGTCCTGTAAGCGTAGTGATCCCCACCAGTTTCATCCGTTATCTTGGTAATAGTGTGTCTAGCTTCACGGGCCCGTATTTTCACCGCTAGATTGTGACCCGGCCGGCCTCCCTCCCCGTACGCGCGAGCCACATGTCGGGTAAGTAGCGAACCTCGTCCACTGCCAACTCATTGTATTCCACTAGAGTTTCTTTGAGTTGTGCAAGGGTCCGTGTGTTGGGCGAAGTTTCGTAGTCTCTCTCAAGCCATGTCAGGGTAGTTTCGAGTGTAGTGAGTCGACCCCGGATATCCCTCAGGATCCCCACTGTGGTACTGATACATTTGCCCCGTATTGTGACCTTGAAAGACTCCCATAATATAGCGACGCTGTCAACTGATCCCGTGTTGAGCTCAAAATATTGTGTGATGGCTTCTCGGATCGTGTGTGTATATAGCGGATCTAGGAGTGCTTCAGAGTGAAAACGCCATGTGAATTGTCGATTAATAGTGCATGGGATGTGCAGTCGAAGTTTACCGGCTAATGATCTGATAGCATCCGGGGTAAGCCCTCAATCTCTGATACCCAGGATGTCGCATCCTCGCTCAGGAGCCAATAGTCTAGCCGCGACCAGCTGCCGTGGACCGTGGAAATGTGAGTGCCCTCCAGTCTGTTAGTGTTGTGCAAACGCCACACGTCCGTCAGACTAAGTTCGGCCATCCCGTCGTTAATTATTCTGGCTGCGTTTGGTGCATGACCCCCTGTGCCACTAGATTTGTCTTTACTGGGATCGAGATGGGTATTCAGGTCGCCCCCCCAGATTATTGTGGCCTCGGGCCATGTTCGTAAAATTGAGAGTATGCGCTCAAAGAACTCTGGGTCATCTGTATTAGGCCCATATACATTCACTATAGTGACTAATTTCCCCGCAAGTTTACCATGTGTAATGGCATAGCGGCCAGCGTCGTCAGTGCTGCGTCGGATCTCAGTAAAAGGAAGGCTTTTCTTGATGAGGATGAGTACGCCTCTGGCGTAAGCAGAGTAAGAGGAGGACAGCCTGTAGCCTGCCCATTGTGCCCCGATACGTGCTTCGGTGTGGCGAGTCAGATGTGTTTCCTGAATCAGTGCAATTTGTACCTCGTGTCTGTCGAGGTACGCGAGTACCTGTCGTATTTTTTGGGGAGAGTTGAGCCCCCGTACATTCCATGTTAAGCAGGAGAGTGTCACATGATCTACGTGTGGCATATGTACGCATAATGCAGTTTACATGTCACGATTACATTAGATAGCATCGACATAGCATTTGTTCTGACATCTTTGGTACTATTAGCCATATAAACACCTCCCCCGCCCCCTTCCCCTCCAAACTGCCCCCCACCCACTTCAGCATCCCCAAGTCGCCAAAGCCATCCCAACCCCCCCAAACCAGTACCCAGTGGGCAAACATGGTGGAACAGAAACAGTAGTGGGGAATACCCATGGGGGAACGCTGAGGTGCAGTAACCTCCCGATCATAACAGGAGGCGGCCAAAGAGCTAAGAAAGGTAGTTAGAGGTGTACCATTTCCCGCCCTCTTAAAGTATAACAAATTAAGCAAGAATGGTGAGATGCACGTGTAGGAAGGGAGAGGAGTTGAATAACAATTAAATCTTATCTGATCTTGCATCGATCGGGATCACAGTTCGATTCGGATCTGACATGAGAGATGGAGAGGTGGCACCAGCCAACGGGCTGCGTGCCAGAGTGTCAGCAGAGTTCATAACAGCATAGTTACTCTACAGACCCCAGAAGTGTTTATTCTGCAGTCCCTTGTGAAGAGTCGTCTGGATCGTCGTCCGCCTGGTTGGAAGTGTCTCGATGTCGGCGCTTAAGGGTTTTGGCGTAGTCCATTGCCGACTTTGGGGTGGCAAAGATTTTGGATTTTCCATTCAACTCAATGCATAGTCTCGCTAGGTAGAGCATTGCATATGGAACTTTTTCGGCTATCAATAGACGTTTTACTGCTTGATACTCTTTTCTTGCAGCTTGCACTGCAGCCGTAAAGTCCGGATAGAAAGCTAGGGAGTTGCCTTCATGAGTGATGGACCCCTTTTCTCTGGCAAGGCGTAAGATAGTGTCCCGGTAGTTCAGCAGACGCGCGATTATGGGGCGTGGAGGAGCCCCCGGTGGGGGACGAGCAGCCAGGGAGCGGTGTGCACGTTCTACGATCAGTACTGGTGAAAGATGTTCAGCTCCAAATCTGGATTGCAGTAGGGATTCTATGTATGGGTCCAGGTGGCCCGTATTGGTGAACTCTGGCAGGCCTGTAATTCTTAGATTATTGCGCCGTGAGCGGGCTTCCAAGTCCTCGTTTTTTGCTTGGATAACGGCGAGTACTTTCTCCATGTCAAGAGTTTTTGCCGATACTTGTTGCAGGCCATCTTCCATGTCAGAGATTCTCGTTTCGGCCTCGCCCAGATGAAGGGCGTGTTTGTCCAGCTTGGTAGACATGTGGTCCATCCGCAAGTTTAAATTATCTATCTTGCCGTTGATGGCCTGCAAGCTGTTTTGGACAGCGAGGAGTGTTTTTTCAATGGCAGTAAGACTGTCCATGGGAGCATCCATCTCCGAGTCGGATGTGGACCGTTGTTGCGATTTCCCACTTTTTCGAGGCTCAAAGGTGAGTCGAGTTTGGCTGCGCTCGGTTCTGCCCATAGTTTTGCAAGTCCGCGTCCACTTGCGCAGAGAAGAAAAGAGCAGACCACTTGCGTGCCAGAGGAAGGGTAACAGAGTGTGGACTATATAGTGGCGCACCTACTAGATGGCAAGGAATCCCAGCCGGGGCGGCGTCACGACAGGTCGTGCTCAGTGTGAGTCGGTGCGCAGCCTCGTCCTACCGGGTGTCAGGTCGCCGAGCAGGTAGATAGCGCCAGTGCACGTGACATTGATCGTTGTACGCAGAGGCCCCCGGGACGTCAGATCATTGTGAGAGGCTCCAGTGCCAGGAAGTGGGGCAATGGTGTAAGTGAAAACGCTAGCAATGTGATCCAAACCGGCACAGTATGAACCGTAGCAAGGCACTACACGGCCGTCAGAGCGGCACTCCCAGCCGTACAGTTATAGCAGGCGCAGTGGGGAAGAACGCGACCTGACAGCGACGCACGGGCAGCCAGAATTTGAAAAAATGTCCAACTTCCCCGTGGCAGCGTTCAAATTATGCGCAGACGCAAACGGGTCCTCTTACCGCTGTACTCGGTGGTGTAATGGGCAAGCCCCACTCATCGCATGCCCCGTCCCGGGCGCAGGGCAGCCACCTGATCAACTTACAGGCGATGACTCAGCGGCGACAGTCACTCACAGGGCTCGGCTCCCCGCGGTGCAAATTCAAAATGGCGTCCAGCGCTAGCGGCCGGGCCGACCGCTGCCAAAATGTCCATTGATGATGGTTGACGTTTCTCTCTAGCCAGGCGCTGCACAGACCAGGGTGGCCCCCCGCGGTCTCCCTTGTAGCGATTGAGGCAAACAGGAAGGTGCGTATATCCCAGCTGCGTGGCAAGGCAGGAGGCCCGATATCTGCGCTATCGCGGGCACTGGACAAACTTTTGGCCCGGGAATAGGCCCTGGAGGAGATGGGGGGCATCCCGCCTGAGGCAATCCACATCAACAATGCGCAAGGTAGGTGCGTGCTTCAGTGCAGTTTTATGCTGGGCAGGGGAGGTGCGCTCCGCGCCAAGGAGCGTGTCCCGGGAGAGCAGCTCCCTGATGGGTAGGCAAAGCGGAGGTAGGCCCGAGGACGGCCCCGACCGGGGCACCCGGCGCCCGTTCTGCAATGACACCCAGGCGCTCAGTCACAAGGTCTCACCTGAGCCAGAGATCGCTCCAGGTTGTGCTGAATCCGGTGGAACAGCACCACGGCGTCCCGGGCAGAGTCACGCCGTATCCTCCACTGCAGTCGCCCGTGGTGCACTGAGGCCAGGATGCGCGCCGCGTTTTTCATCAGCAATCGCGGTGATTATCTCCGCCTCGCTTCCAAACGCAAGCAACCTTCTCCACAGGGGGGTGCAGGGCCGGAGCGACCGACCTCTGCCCCAACCACCCCGCGCCGCACACTCCTCATCGGTCTCCATGCAGCCCTGGCATTCAGCGGCTTCCCGGGGTCGCCATTTTGACGATGCCGGCTCCGCGGTGATATTACAAAGTTGTCGCCAAGACAGCAGCGCCAGCCCCAAATCTGCACAAAGAAAGATGCTCCGCTTTTTGCAACGCCGGCTTTGTGTTTTTGAAGCTTGGATGCGGGAAGGAACGGCAGGATTATTGATAGAGGGTGTCTTCGGCCGGCGGAGCTGCACTACAGCGCAGCCATTTCGCCGTGCGCCCTCTAGCGCCCCCCCCTACTCTCTATTCTATGAAGGCTCAGGCAAGTGAAAGGAAATCTCCTCCCCCTACTCTCTATTCAATGCAGCGATACCAAAGGGGATGATGGACGGAGCATTAGAGCAAATCAAACACTCACCCCCAGTCAACTGATCTGGGTTTAATCCATCATCATTCTTTAGCTCACTCCACCACCCCAGTTCAGACATGGCCATATGCAAATCAGTCTGACCCTGTGCCTCATGGGAACAGTCCAGCCCGAACTGCCAAGCCATGTCTTCCCTGGACCGGAAACAAGCATCCTGGGACCGGTTTCGGGTTCAAAACCCTCATCAGCCAGGCTATCTTGCATCCAGTGGCAAAGTGAGCAAGGGACCCACGTCTGGACATACCCTGCCAACTTAGGGCGAACAAAGCGATACCAAAGGGGATGATGGATGGAGCGTTAGAGCAAATCAAACACTCACCCCCAGTCAACTGATCTGGGTTTAATCCATCATCATTCTTTAGCTCACTCCACCACCCCAGTTCAAACATGGCCATATGCAAATCAGTCTGACCCTGTGCCTCATGGGACCAGTCCAGCCCGAACTGCCAAGCCATGTCTTCCCTGGACCGGAAACAAGCATCCTGGGACCGGTTTCGGGTTCAAAACCCTCATCAGCCAGGCTATCTTGAATCCAGTGGCAAAGTGAGCAAGGGACCCACGTCTGGGCATACCCTGCCAACTTAGGGCGAACAAAGCGATACCAAAGGGGATGATGGACAGAGCGTTAGAGCAAATCAAACACTCACCCTCAGTCAACTGATCTGGGTTTAATCCATCATCATTCTTTAGCTCACTCCACCACCCCAGTTCAGACATGGCCATATGCAAATCAGTCTGACCCTGTGCCTCATGGGAACAGTCCAGCCCGAACTGCCAAGCCATGTCTTCCCTGGACCGGAAACAAGCATCCTGGGACCGGTTTCGGGTTCAAAACCCTCATCAGCCAGGCTATCTTGAATCCAGTGGCAAAGTGAGCAAGGGACCCACGTCTGGACATACCCTGCCAACTTAGGGCGAACAAAGCGATACCAAAGGGGATGATGGACGGAGCGTTAGAGCAAATCAAACACTCATCCCCAGTCAACTGATCTGGGTTTAATCCATCATCATTCTTTAGCTCACTCCACCACCCCAGTTCAGACATGGCCATATGCAAATCAGTCTGACCCTGTGCCTCATGGGAACAGTCCAGCCCGAACTGCCAAGCCATGTCTTCCCTGGACCGGAAACAAGCATCCTGGGACCGGTTTCGGGTTCAAAACCCTCATCAGCCAGGCTATCTTGAATCCAGTGGCAAAGTGAGCAAGGGACCCACGTCTGGGCATACCCTGCCAACTTAGGGCGAACAAAGCAATACCAAAGGGGATGATGGACGGAGCGTTAGAGCAAATCAAACACTCACCCCCAGTCAACTGATCTGGGTTTAATCCATCATCATTCTTTAGCTCACTCCACCACCCCAGTTCAGACATGGCCATATGCAAATCAGTCTGACCCTGTGCCTCATGGGAACAGTCCAGCCCGAACTGCCAAGCCGTGTCTTCCCTGGACCGGAAACAAGCATCCTGGGACCGGTTTCGGGTTCAAAACCCTCATCAGCCAGGCTATCTTGAATCCAGTAGCAAAGTGAGCAATGGACGCACGTCTGGGCATACCCTGCCAACTTAGGGCGAACAAAGCGATACCAAAGGGGATGATGGACAGAGCGTTAGAGCAAATCAAACACTCACCCCCAATCAACTGATCTGGGTTTAATCCATCATCATTCTTTAGCTCACTCCACCACCCCAGTTCAGACATGGCCATATGCAAATCAGTCTGACCCTGTGCATCATGGGAACAGTCCAGCCCAAACTGCCAAGCCATGTCTTCCCTGGACCGGAAACAAGCATCCTGGGACTGGTTTCGGGTTCAAAACCCTCATCAGCCAGGCTATCTTGAATCCAGTGGCAAAGCGAGCAAGGGACCCACGTCTGGGCATACCCTGCCAACTTAGGGCGAACAAAGCGATACCAAAGGGGAAGATGGACGGAGCGTTAGAGCAAATCAAACACTCACCCCCAGTCAACTGATCTGGGTTTAATCCATCATCATTCTTTAGCTCACTCCACCACCCCAGTTCAGACATGGCCATATGCAAATCAGTCTGACCCTGTGCCTCATGGGAACAGTCCAGCAGGGTATGCCCAGACGTGGGTCCCTTGCTCACTTTGCCACTGGATTCAAGCTAGCCTGGCTGATGACGGCTGAATAGCCAGAAACCGGTCCCAGGATGCTTGTTTCCGGTCCAGGGAAGACATGGCTTGGCAGTTCGGGCTGGACTGTTCCCATGAGGCACAGGGTCAGACTGATTTGCACATGGCCATGTCTGAACTGGGGTGGTGGAGTGAGCTAAAGAATGATGATGGATTAAACCCAGATCAGTTGACTGGGGGTGAGTGTTTGATTACCTCAAGCGCTCCGTCCATCATCCCCTTTGGTATCGCTTTGTTCGCCCTAAGTTGGCAGGGTATGCCCAGACGTGGGTCCCTTGCTCACTTTGCCACTGCATTCAAGCTAGCCTCAGTGATGACGGCTGAATAGCCAGAAACCGGTCCCAGTATGCTTGTTTCCGGTCCAGGGAAGACATGGCTTGGCAGTTCGGGCTGGACTGTTCCCATGAGGCACAGGGTCAGACTGATTTGCATAAGGCCATGTCTGAACTGGGGTGGTGGAGTGAGCTAAAGAATGATGATGGATTAAACCCAGATCAGTTGACTGGGGGGTGAGTGTTTGATTAGCTCAAGCGCTCCGTCCATCATCCCCTTTGGTATCGCTCTATTCAATGCAGGTCCTATTCAGCCCAGCTCTGACCCATCAGACTGCTGGAGCCAAGGCCCTCTCCAGCCCCCTGTAACTCATAAATCAGACATGGAATACACAAACCTAGCAGAGGCATTCTGGATGGTTAGGCAAGAAAATACCTACTTTCTAAAAGTGGTATTTTCAAACACAGAATGTAACATGCATTGGCAATGCCAATCGGTCTCGCCATTAGGATTTTATATGTATTGCCTTCCGATCACATAATCTCCCCGTGCCTGAATGTGCCCTTGTGTAACGTAACCTGAGCTCATGTAAAGCGCTCCAATACCTTCAGGTAGAGTTTGCGCTATAGAAATCTGCATTAAAAAAAAAAAAACACTGTGCCAGCCTGCCTCAAGGGCTCCTCCCGAGCAGCCCTGCCTGCCGATCACATAATCTCCCCGTGCCTGAATGTACCCTTGTGTAACGTAACCGGAGCTCATGTAAAGCGCTCCAATACCTTCAGGTAGAGTTTGCGCTATAGAAATCTGCATAAAAATAAATAAAACATCGTGCCAGCCTGCCTCAAGCGCTCCTCCCGAGCAGCCCTGCCTGCCGATCACATAATCTCCGCGTGCCTGAATGTGCCCTTGTGTAGCATAACCGGAGCTCATGTAAAGCGCTCCAATACCTTCAGGTAGAGTTCGCGCTATAGAAATCTGCATTAAAAAAAACACCGTGCCAGCCTGCCTCAAGCGCTCCTCCCGAGCAGCCCTGCCTGCCGATCACATAATCTCCCTGTGCCTGAATGTGCCCTTGTGTAACGTAACTGGAGCTCATGTAAAGCGCTCCAATACCTTCAGGTAGAGTTCGCACTATAGAAATCTGCATTAAAAAAAAACACTGTGCCAGCCTGCCTCAAGCGCTCCTCCTGAGCAGCACTGCCTGCCGATCACATAATCTCCCGTGCCTGAATGTGCCCTTGTGTAACGTAACCGGAGCTCATGTAAAGCGCTCCAATACCTTCAGGAAGAGTTCGCGGTATAGAAATCTGCATAAAAAAAATAAAACACCGTGCCAGCCTGCCTCAAGCGCTCCTCCCGAGCAGCCCTGCCTGCCGATCACATAATCTCCCTGTGCCTGAATGTGCCCTTGTGTAACGTAACCGAAGCTCATGTAAAGCGCTCCAATACCTTCAGGTAGAGTTCGCGCTATAGAAATCTGCGTAAAAAAAAATAAAACACCGTGCCAGCCTGCCTCAAGCACTCCTCCCGAGCAGCCCTGCCTGCTGATCACATAATCTCCCTGTGCCTGAATGTGCCCTTGTGTAACGTAACCGGAGCTCATGTAAAGCGCTGCAATACCTTCAGGTAGAGTTCGCCCTATAGAAATCTGCATTAAAAAAAACACTGTGCCAGCCTGCCTCAAGCGCTCCTCCCCAGCAGCCCTGCCTGCCGCGTCACCTGACCTCAGAGAGGGGCCCTGGCTGCGTGTCTGCTGCTGCAGACGAGGATCACGTGCCACCAACCACCATATGGGGGGAGGGTGGGAATCGGCACTCATAAACATCAGTGCAGCTGAAAAAATATGTGTGTCTGGACACGATCGCCAGAAGTTTGCACTCGATCAACATCACACGCTTGGCTTAAACAAGTCACATTAAATAAAAACTCAACACACGCACCTCCTACTTCCCCTGCTCCTTCTTACACAATGTATTGCCTTCGCCCATCCCACCCCTCCTCCACAGTCCTTCATTCACCTACTCATCCTACTAAGAAATATACACGTAACACCACTGCCTCTACCACACACTGCCATTTCACATGAAGCCCTGAGCCCCGAGTTTTACCCCCCTTCCCCTCTGCACCTCTGCAAACACTGATGCAGCATGATCGTAGCCAAACCTCTGACTGCAACTTCCACCTCTGCTGTCCGGGCTCGGACCCATGCCAGGTCCAGCGCCTCGCCATGCATGGAGGAAAGCACCTCTGCCCAGGACCACTCAATGTGCTCCGGTGAGCAGAGTCCTGCACAAGTACACTGCACCTCCAGCCGGTCGCAGGCAGGCAGACAGGATCTGCTCACACACACTTTTCGCCTACCTCATAAGAACAAGTGTGCGTACATATCACCAAGTTATAACAATAACCAGCACGCACTTTTTTTCTAACTTTAATACCGAGCGCGGTGTCCTTTATGTGGGCGCTGCGCTCAGTGTTAAAGTGAAAAAAAAACAAAAAAACAGAGTGCGGTGTCCCTGAAGTGGACTCCGCGAAAACACAAATAAATAAGGAAGAGGCAGAGGCAGACTTTTGGCGCGCATGCGTACAATGTATAGCATCGCGCGCATGCAAGAGTCTAGGTCAGGCAAAATAGAGTGCGAATGCAGCCAGCCAATCAGAGGGGCAAAAAAGCATTTACAAATGCAATAGGACTCGTATTTACGGGAGTCCTATTGCATTGTAAATAAAACTGCGGTCGTCGAAGAAGGCAGGAACAGGAGTGGGTGAGGGGGTTGTGGTTGGCAGAGAAGTGACGGACTGGGGAGGGAACGGGGGCAGGCAGGGGAACAAAACAGTTTTAAAAGTAAAGGGGCCGATAGCTATGGAAGGAGAAAATTACGACATGGCCGTCAGGAGGCAGGATTAAGTTGAGGAAAACGAATCAGATTGCAGCATTTAGGAATTCGGCCAATCAAAAAGATAGGCGGAAAGTGGGCGGAGCTTCCCCCACTATACTGTATACAGCATCTCTCGACGAGACAGCGCATGCGCTGCCTAGGCGAGACCTAAAAATCACCCACACTAAAAGATGTATTTTAACATTCTGAGTTCAGGCATACTAAACTCGTTTTTCTACCTTGTTCCCTGGGTCAGTTAGGATTATAAGATGTTATTATAATCAAACTGCCCATTCTGGCCTATGGGAACAGGTAGCCTTGCAATAGTGAAAAACAAAATTGGCTGTAATTCACTATCAGGACATGCCACATACACCAGGGCATGTCCTACCTTTCACATACAATGCACCCTGCCCATAGGGGTGACTAACATGTAGAAAAGGGAAGGTTTAGGGACTGGCAAGTGAGTGCACTTGCCAAGTCGACATGGCAGTCCCAGACTGCACACAAGCTCTGCAATGGCAGGCCTGAGCCATATTTTACAAGCTGCGTCTGTGGGTGGCACAACCAGTGCTGCAAGCCCACCAGCAGCATTAGATTTACAGGCCCTGGGCACCGATGGTGCACTGTACTAGGGTCTGACAAGTAAATCAAATAGCCAATCATGGAGTCACTAATCCATTACAACATTTTACAAAAGAGAGCATATGCACTTTAGCACTGATCAGCAGTGAAAAAGTGCCCAGAGTCATAAAACAACCAACAACAGGTCAGAAAAAATACAGGAGGAAGGCAAAATGTTCCGGGATGACCCTGCAAAAAGGGCCAAGTCCAACAGTTTCCATGATTGATATATTTGATTTATTTGATTTACAGGTAAGTCCCTAGTAAAGTTCACTTCATGTGCCCAGGGCCTGCAATCAAATACTACTAGTAGGCCTGCAGCACTGGTTGTGTCACCCATACAACTAGCCTTTCAAATGTGTCTCAGACCTGCCACTGCAGTGTCTGCGCGCACAGTTTAAACTGCCAAGTCGTCCTGGCAAGTGCACCCACTTGCCAGGCCCTAACCGTCCCTTTTTCTACATGTAATGCACCCCTAAGGTAGGCCCAAAGTACCCCCATAGGCAGGGTGCAGTGTATGTGAAAGGTAGGACATATACTGGTCTGTTTTGCATGTCCTGATGGTGAAATACTGTGTAACTTTCAATTGGAAACTGCCAGAGATTTGGAGTTTATGCTCTCTGAATTCAGAATTTAATAACACAACCTTTTAGTAAAGGTGGTTTTTAAACTAAGTGTTTGAAAATGCCACATTTGAAAGTGTGTGTTTTCTTGTTTAACCATCCTGTGTGCCTCTGCCTGCGTGTGGATTCACCGTCCGGATTTTAGACTGACAAGGGCTGTTTGTGCATTCAGTCCAGACCCTCACACAAAGATGCTGATGGTCCATTCTGGGCTAGAGTGGTGGGATAAGTTGTCACTGACACCTGAATAGGCTGTGGCTGCTCTGCACAATGCTGTCTCCACCTCCTGTAGTGAAACTGGACCAGGGAGGACAGAACTGGTTTTACTGAGCAAGAGAGACTGTCTGAACAAAGACTTCAAAGGGTAAAAGGGGTTTAAGTATTAGACCTAAAACCCCAGAACTTTAGATTACTTCTGGAATAAAGAGGAACCTCTGCCAAGGAAGAAAGAAGAGCTGAAAAGCTACGAGGAGGGGTACTGCCCCTTTGCAGTGTGTTACTTCGCTGGTTTGGCCTGCAGTTGCTGCTTCTGCTAAGGAGAGGACAAAGACTGGACTTTGCTGTGAAACCTGCTTGTGAAGAATATCCAAGGACTTGTGTGCTTGCCTCCTGTTCGGAAGTCTCAGGCACACAAAGACTTCACCTACAGCCTTCTTGAGCTTCACTGCTGGGAGTTCTGTCCTGCGGGTGCCTATTACAGTTCTAGGCCCCTGGAGGTTGTTCCTGCTACAGAAAGTTGTAAAGAACTGAAGAAACCAAGAAAATCTATACTTCGCTCTTCTAGCAGCTGTTTTATTCGATGCTGCACTGCCTTGCGGGAGAAAATTCCGACGAACGGCCCTGTGCGGCCGAGGAATCATAGCAGTGCCTGTCAGTAGCCCAAGAAACTTCTGCACGCCGAGTTCCTTGCAACGATCTCCGAAGTTTGAGATCACCACACCGACTCTGACGCAGGCCCTGCTGTGCGGTTAAAAGAATTGCACATCATTGGAATGCGGCTGAAGAAATCAACGCAGCGACTGTGTGACCACCGCTCACATCGACCTCCAGCACGTCCGGATTTCCAGGCATCGCACCTGTACACCATATCTACATCAATGCTGGGGCTGCAGCAAGAAACCAAAGCATCACCTCCTCTCCAGTAAAGAACCGAAGCATCACCTCCCCTGTGTAGCAGTAAGAAACCGATGCATCACCTCCCCTGGAGCAAGGAACCAACGCATCACCTTCCCTGCATGTAAGGAACCGACGCATCACCTTCCCTGCGCCAGTTTTGGTTGTAGGTTTTGATGCATGTCAGGTACTTTGCAACAAAAGTGACGAATTCATAGTTTTTACCTTTTAAAAAGTCATATTTTGATCTCTGTATGTTGGATTTTTGTCGTTTTTGGTTTATATAAAAATAATTTATTTTTGTAAACTGGTGTGGTATCCATTTGTAGTGTTTTCACTGTGTTACTATGTGATATGTGCAAATGTTTTACACATTGCCTCTGAGATAAATCCGACTGCTCGTGCCAAGCTACCAAGGGGCTGAGCAGTAGTTATTTTAGAAGTATAATTCCGTTATCCTGACTAGAAGGAAGGGTCTCTACTTGGACAGGGTGCAAGCCACTGCCAACTAGAGACCCCCATTTCTAACATTGGTTGTCAGCGGTGAGGATAGGACTACTACCATATCGCAGACCACTACGTACCACATACTGTGTTTTCCTTTTTAGTCTATTTTTGTCTTTCCATTTTTTTTTTTAACTTGAACTCCTATTGCGTCATGTCTCAGTCAAGAGCATTGTCAGTTACATCCCTATAATTGTTTCTTGAGGAGGATAAGTTGGAAACCTACACCGTAAAGGAACTGAAGTTAGTTTGCCAAAATCTCAAAAGTCCAAGTTAAAGGTTTCACCAAAAAGGAAGAGCTGCAAAAGGCGCTGAGGGGCTGGGTAGCAGCCAGGAATGCCAGTGGTAATTCTGAGGGTCCTAGTGTGGAGGCTGAGGAGTCAAAGGGAATATGTGCTGAGGGCTCAGCAGCTATCTACCTCTGGGTTAGGCAGCAGTAGTCCAGGTCTGTCTCCAGAGGAGCTGTAGAATAGGCAGAGAGCCAGGAGGCTTGAGTTGGAGCAGGTGAAAAGTCAAATGGAGTTGATGGAAAAGGAAATGATTTTAGCTTATGAGCTAAAGTTGAGAGATTTAGAGCTGGAGCTGGAATCCAGGAGGGCTAAGTCCAGCACAGATGGTGGCAGCAACAGTATTGTGTCGAGTACTGAAGAGGGAGACGTACACACACACCCAGAGACTTAGTGCCCTACTTCAAGGAGGGTTCAGGAATATGAGGTAGCTCCAGAGGTGCACAGGGTCCCTGAGGTGGATTAGGGAACTGGCACAGGGGATCATATTCCCAGTGGTGGGAGGGTCACTCTACTGACTCTAGAAGAGGGGCACAGAGTGAGGGGTTCCCCATGTTAGAAGCCCTGGTAAGTGAGTAAGGAGACTGCCCAGAAGAGTATGGGTTTAGTGACAGAAACAGTCAGACACTGTCTCACCAGTCTTGCAAGAGTGATGTGGATGGTTGGGTGAAGGGTAGCTTGGTTAATACACGTGAGGGGCTGTGCAATTTGGATGTTGGACAGCATTTGTTCAGTCCCTGTTTTCCAGAGCTATGCCAACACCCAGTGGAGTGTGAGTTCTCTGACCCCAGGGAGCTTGCACTTGAGGGAGCCCTTTTGGTGGAGCCTAGAGGGTCTGAAGAAGCATCTGGGGGTGTTCCTGCAGGAAGTGGTTCAGGCTTTCTACAAACCAGAGAGGCGGGGGAGATTCACATTCACCCAGATAGGTCCCAGGTGAGGGGTAGAGGGTCCCATGTCCCTTTCAGAGGAGGAGAAGTGAGGGTGGGCAGAGGCCAATGGAGCCCGATACCCAGTCCCAGGGCCTGGATGGTTCCCAGGGGGAACACCAGGAGGGGGGCCTAGTCTGTACTGGGAGGCCATCCACTGAGGGGGATCCCTTAGTGTCAGGAGAGCTGAGGGGGGGAGACTGTCCCCAGCGTCCCACCAGTTCTAGTGTCTGGCAGTACGACTCCAGGTGGGAGGGTGCAGAAGTTCACAGAAATGGGTGATGGGGGAGACAGTCCCCAATGGGAGGACCAGTGGGCCAGCTATGAGGTCAGAGACTGACCCTGGTGAGGCCATTTCTGACCTGCGGGCTCTTCATGCACTGTCGGGTGGACTGGAGGCTGGAGACCTGCGCCAGGCAGACTTTCACACAACACCCGAGGAAGGTGTTTCCCTTGGGGTGAGGGGGTGTACTCCCCCGGAAGTCCTTGCTTGCCAGGCATAGGTCCATCCTCGGGGTACAGACCCTGTGTTGGAAGGCCAGGTTCAGTGTGTCCCCCCTGACCTGTAGGACAGGTGACTGCTAGCAGTGCCCCTACTATTTCGCCTTCTGAGGGTGCCACTCTGGGTGGGAGGGTGCAGAGCCCCAGGAGGAGGGGGCAGGGGGGGGGAAGCCTCACTGCTGACCCCTGTCCATCCTAAAAGTACAGACCCAAAGCTGGTGTACCAGTCAATGGTGGCTCTTCCACTAAGGCGGAGGAACATCGCCCCACTGCCTTTAGCAGTGAAAAAAAAGGAAACATTAAATGATAATAACTTGCGCTATTATCATTTTATTTGTTCCTGCTGCTGTGTCGGGCGGGGCGGGGCAGATCTGCTCTGCTCTCAGAGCAGGGAGAGGAGTGGTGGGCACTATATAAGTGTGCATGAATGTTTGACCAGCCTGCATACAGAACATGCCCAGGCTCCCATTCCCTGGCTGAGTGCCGAACCACATCACTATATGCAGCGTTGTGATTGGCTATGGGGAGCCTGGGAGCCCGGGTGCTTCCTGCTTCCAACGAAGAAGCCAGGAAGAGGATGGAGGAGAAGCAGCGGTGGCCGGCCAGCCAGTCAGCCGGCTGGCAGGTAAGTGATTTTTTATTTTATTTTTTTAACCCTCCTCCCCTCTACCCCGCTCCCCGCCCCACTGCTGCTTCCTGGAAGCAGCCGCTCCTGGTACCAGTTTGTAGGATAGCACCCCTGAACTGGTGGGAGATTTGTGCAGGACACCTGCCACCGGTGCCCTGACAATCCTGGAGTCTGGAGGTATCGCTCCACAGTGGAGGGTACAGGAACCCTGGGGGAGGACAGGGTGTGGGAGAGCCCACCCCAGTCTCCTGTCCAGCCTCAGAGTACAGACCCTGGGCTGGTGTGCCAGTGTCAGGATGCAATCCCCAAATTCTAGCCGGAGGGAGAGTGGACAAGGGGTGCCAGGTACCTGGGGCGGCTGTCCCCCACTCTCTGACGCCACAGGGGTTAGAGAGGCCTGAGAGACCTGAGGCCTGGCTCTCGTCACTGACAGCTGTCAGTGCCTACTGTGGCTTGCTGTCCTGGTGGACAGGATTGCCCCTGGCAGGGGAGGGGGGGACAGGATTCGCAATCCGGGGGAGGAATTTTGGTTTTCACTATTGCAAGGACTAGCTCTCCCATAGGCTATCATTGGAGCTGCCTTGTAACACCTTACAAGTGTAACTTTCATTTGGGAACAACTGGAGATTTGGAGTTTAGGCTCTCTGAACTCAGAATTTAATAACACACCTTTTAGTAAAGGTGGTTTTTAAATTGTGTGTTTGAAAATGACACTTTTAGAAAGTGGATATTTTCTTGTTTAACCATCCTTTGTGCCTCTCCCTGCTTGTGGATTCACCGTCTGGTTTTTAGACTGACATTGTCTGTTTGTGCATTCACTCCAGATCCTCACACAAAGGGAGCTGAGGTGTGCCCTGCATATGCTGATGGTCCATTCTGGGCTAGAGTGGTGGGAGGAGCTGTCAATGACACCTGAATAGGCTGTGGCTGCTTTGCACAATGCTGTCTCCACCTGCTGTAGTGAATCTGGACCAGGGAGGACAGAACTGGTTTTACTGAGCAAGAGAGACTTTTTGAACAAAGACTTCAGAGGGAAAAGGGGGTATAAGTATTAGACCTAAAACCCCAGAACTTTAGATTACTTCTGGAATCAAGAGGAACCGCTGCCAAGGAAGAAAGAAGAGCTGAAGAGCTGTCTGGAGGAGTACTGCCCCTTTGCTGTGTGTTGCTCTGCTGTGTTGGCCTGCAGTTGCTGCTTCTGCTAAGGAGAGGACAAAGACTGGACTTTACTGTGAAACCTGCTTGTGACGAATCTGCAAGGGCATGTGTGTGCTTGCCTCCTGTTCTGAAGTCTCAGGGACACAAAGACTTCACCTACAGCCTTCTTAAACTCTACTGCTGGGAGTTCTGTCTGCCTGGGGCGCCTGTTCCAGTGCATGAGAAAATTCTGATGCACAGCCCCGTGCGGGACAAGAATCGATGCAGCGCTGGTCAGCCGCCTGTGAAACCGCCGCACGCCAGGCCCTGTGCACCAAAGTCCAAGATCACCATACTGACTCTGACACAGGCCCTGCAGTACAGCTAAAAGAATTGACGCATCGTTGGCCTGTGGTTGATGAAATCGACGCAGCGCCTGTGTGACCGCCGCCACATCAGCCTCCAGCGCGACCGTATTTCCACGCATCGCACCTGTGCACCAAATCGACATCAACACTGGAGCTGCAGTAAGAAACCGACCCATCACCTCCCTGCACAGTAAGAAACCGATGCATCACCTCCTCTCCAGTAAGGAACCGACGCATCACCTCCCCTGCGTGGCAGTAAGGAACTGACGCATCACCTCCCCTGTAGCAAGGAACCGACGCTTCAACTTCTCTGCTCGTAAGGCACCGACTCATCACCTTCCCTGCAACTGTTTTGCTTGTGAGGTTTGACGCATCTCAGGTTCTTTGCAACAAAATTGACGCATCCATAGTTTCCTATGGACAGAACAGCGTTTACCTTTTCAAATGTCATATTTTGATATCTGTATGTTGGATTTTGGTTGTTTTGGTCTTGTTTGGTTTAGATTAAAAAACAAATTCTAAACTGGTGTGGTGTCCATTTGTAGTGTTTTTACTGTGTTACTATGCGTTATGTGCAAATGCTTTACATGTTTCCTCTGAGATAAGCCTGACCGCTCATGCCAAGCTACCAAGAGGGTGAGCAGGGGTTATTTTAGAAGTGTAACTCCCTTATCCTAACTAGAAGGAAGGGTCCCTAATTGGACAGGGTGCAAGCCACTGCCAACCAAAGGCCCCCATTTCTAATAGGAACTTACTATCATGAAATTACCTAAAGCAGCCCTGTAGCAGCCTCTTCTGATTGGTCAGTCTTTTAAAGAATGAGCCAAGCTGCTCCTTGAGTAGGTGTGAAGAGGCCTGGGGCTGAAGCAATAAAGCCATTTGGTGGGAGGAGATCTGTTTCCTGGAGAAGCCAGGACAGGAGGGGGGCTGGGGAGATAAATTGGACTTCAAAAGTAGAAGCACAGATGTCACAGGACCCCATGCCAGCCCCCACTTTCTTGATCCCCAGCCAGATGGGAGCTCCCCTAATTAGATTAGTAGAGGGGCTGGAACGGAATTGTAGGGAAATGTTAGCCACACCTGTGGGTTAGGTTAGCCAGACCTGCACTTCAAGAAGAGAATTTCTCCTTTTTGATTTTTGGAGAACTGTGCATTCTGGGACAAAAATATGCCACACTTCCCAGGAGGTGGTGATAACAGAGGGTGGCAACATGAACTCTATTGGTTGGGGTCCCCCCCTCCCACCTTGCCAGCCCAGAATGGTGAAAAATATGGGAGATCTGTAGGAGTCCCTCAGACACCTGCCTAAAACAAGTGAAGAAGAACTGCCTTGCTGGACCCTTGGACTGCAATACTCGTGAGGACTGCACCTGCTGCACTCGCAAGGCTCCACACAAGAAAGGACTGTGCCTGTCTTAAAGGATAAGGAGTGGACTCCCTGAGCAGCAACAGGTAGAAAAGTGCTGGAAGAAGCTACCTGCAACATCCACTGAAGGAAATACTCCAGCTGACCAGCTTCACCTAGATTTTACTGGACTAACAAGGTGCATTGTGGGAGATCGAGTCCCAGATCCCAAGAGACAAACCAGAGCTTCTGAACCCTTGGCCAGTGCTTGAGGACACTTATCTCCCCAAAGTAACCAAGAACCAGCTTGCAGCTTCATCAAAACCAACGTGAACTGAGGAGAGACAATGCAAAGACTCACAAAGCCTCGCCGCTCACCTGCCAGCTTCAGTCACGATGCACAGCTTCATCGGAACCGCGCAGCATGTCACAACACAACGCAGTACCAGCTTCGTAGCTCCTCGTAACTGACGCCAGATGACACAAAGCATTGCAAAGCAACACCGCGCAGACCGCACACTCAAGACATAAGGTAGAATGCTCAGCAGGCCTAACTTGGTCCTGTGCTTGACCTGCTCTCCATCGCGGTCGGCCTAAAAATTTGACTATGTTCCAGTCCAGAATGACCAGATAGCAGAAAGACCAGATAGTATGCTTTTTGGTGCTAGAATGCACATTTCTAAAGATAAAAATATTCTCTATTTTTATAAATTGGTGTTGGATTTTTATTGTGTTGTGTAGTTTACTTATGTACTGTTTTGGTGATATTAAATGCTTTACACTTACCAGTCTCCTAAGTTAAGCCTGACTGCTCGATGTCAAGCTACCAAGGGTTAATGAAGGATTGAGGCCTTATTACTAGCTGAAGGTACATACCTTCACCTACGAATAATCCACTTTCCTACATTTAGTGGCAGCAGTGGGATCCAGGACCTGTGTTTAATAACACCATTCAGTATTTAAGTTGGACACTTAAAAATCCTTTAAATTGACCTAGTGCAAAAACTGTTTTTTATTTTTTATTTGGACTAATTGTGATTAATTCACTTTACATTTTTTCTAAATTACTCTTCCTCAATTTTTGCAACAGTTTGTTTTGAGTGACACAAAACTAAGGGATACCATGAAGATTAATCTGGCTAGCCTACCCACTCTCGCAGTAGCACTACATAGGGGCTTGTGTAAGGATAGGGGATTACCAGCACCCTCCACTACCAGGAAGCCAGAGCTGATAAAGTCCCTTACAGCCTGGGCAGAGTCCCAGCTAGTAGATCAACTATCTGACACAGAGGAGCCTCGAGAGATAGAGGAAGAGGGGGAGGGAGACCTCTTAGACTTCAGTGATGAGGAAACAGAATGCCTGTCCACACATAAGTGACCATGGCCCTGCCTATAGCTAGTAGGGGGAGAGAATCCACCACAGGAGGAGCAGAACTGTCCCTCCGAGAGAGAGAACTTGGAAGCCCAGTTAGCTTACAAAGCCCTTTAGGCAGAGAAGTTGGTCCTGACAAAAAAGAAGTGGGCATGTGAAGAAAGGAGAGATGGTGGCAGCGAAGAAGAGACAGAAGTGTCATGGGGTGGTGGGTTTGATCCAAGACTGCCCAAGGGGATTGTCCCTAAGTATCAGGAAGGTGATAACATCGATAAGTGTCTGACAGCTTTTGAGAGGGCCCTTAAGATGAGGAGGATGAGCTCTCAATACTGTGGTTCACTTCTGCGGGAACTGATTCCAGTGGCGTGGAGAGAATGGCTCTTAACTCAAGAGGGAGAGGAAGCTAAGTCCTAATCCGACATGAAGGAGAGCTTAATCAGAAGGTTTGGTCTCACCCCAGAGCAGTATAAGATGAAGTTTAGGGACACCCAGAAAGTCAGTACCCAATCCTGGGTTGACCTATCTGTAAAGGCATTAGAGGACTGGATACAGCGTAATTAGGTATGCACCTATGAGAGGCTGTACAAGTTGTTCATGAAGGAGCACATTTTGGCTAATTGTCCCTCAGAGAAGTTACACCAGTATCTAGTTGACTTTAAGCTGTCTAGTCCCAGGGAACTGGGTGAGGCAGCACATAAGTGGGTTCGCATCAGGGTGACAAAGAAAAACAATCATTGGGAAATGCATTAGGTTTCGCCCATGTGATTAATAATAAGCTGTTTTTTGTTGTAAGTTGTAGTTTGGTGAGTGGTTGTGCAATGTAAGTTACTGAAACTCTGTTAAAGTGTTATGACTTGAGCTTTTGCGGTGTTTATCACAAGTAGATGTGAAGTTTTCTTTGATGCACCACGAGTAGCTGTGATGTATTTTAGTGGGCAGATGTGCTACCAGGCCTATACCACAAGCAGATATCAGGTATTGTAGTGTTTACAAGACCAGGCTTACGTCGTGCCCCGGTGTAACCACAAAGGGAGTCGAACCGTTACCACGTGCACCAAAGGTAGATGTGGGCTGTAGCAGTGTGTGCCCTAGGAAATTAAGAGCTGATTTACCATGCACCAGATTCAGGGCGTTTTAGTTTGCGCTAAAGGCAGATTTAAGCTGTTCTAGCGTGTACCACTTCTGATTTTAAAGCTGTTCTAGTGTGCACCACTTATAGATGTAAGATGCTACATAGAGCAACACTGGCAGACCTGAACTGTTCTAGCATGCAACAAGGGAAGATGTGAGTTCATCTAGTGCACACTGAGTCACGCGTGAGGCTTTTTATGTAGACCACTGGCAGACATAAGGTGTCCTAGGGTGTACCAGACTTGAGGTGTTCTAGTGGGCACCACTGTTGCATCACATGTGAAGTGTCGTTCACATGCGTTGTGCGGGTGCAAACACTGGACAGTTGTGTCTACGAGGCAGGGATGAGAGCTGTTTAGCGGATTCACGCCAGCCCCAAAAAACAACCATGCAATTAATTTACCTCAATTGTAATAAAATCGCACGGCTGTTGTACTGGGTGTGTTTATGTGGTTTGTGAAACCTGCATCTTAACCAGCAGTGTCTGCTCAACCACTCAGAGGCGACGCTGTGCCCCTGTCTGCACTACCTGCGAAACCCCCATGTCCGCCGTGCCTTCACGTTGCAATTGCTGCACTAATTAATATTCCTGATACCAGGCACTGCGCGCATGTCACAATCGATTCTGCGATATCACGTGATTGTTGATTGGTGATTTTATAGCGACTGAAGGGGAGTCTCTTGAAGGCATGAAAAGGGAGCTCTCTCAGACCTGACTAATGACTAAAAGACAGCAAAAGAGAAAAAAGTGAGACTGGAGTATGGAAAGGGTCTGCTTGACGAAGAACGGAAGAGGTGAAAGAATTAGAGAGTGTGACAGAAACTGAAACAAACTGAAGAAAGAGAGCGACATACAGGGGTGTGAAGAGAGACAGCGAAAGGGTAACATAGTAAGAAAAGCGATGGGAAGAGGGGCAATTGTAATTGCACATCACCTGATGCCCCTTACGAAACACTGAAGCACATTATTGGACAGGTAGCGAACTACATTGTCAACTGCTTGGTTGGAAGGATGTTCTGTTGCAGAGCATTCTATGAGGGCTGTGTGCTGGTGTCAGGTGTGAGCAGGGCTTTAAGTGGGCCGGGTCTGTCCGGGTCTGAGCACCGGCAGTATTTTTCAGGGGGCCTCGAAACGGGTCTCTATCGGGCTCTATTTTCGGGCCTCGCAAAGCCCTGCAGCTATGAGCTGCTGTTTGGTGATCTCTTTATGAGCTACTGATTCCACGCTGTAATTGTATCAGCATAGTGCAGTGGCTAATTTTACCAAACAATTTGAAGATCATAGCAACGCTGCATTTTAGACTGAGAAACTTTCCCTAGTGGCGGAATAACAGACTGCACCCGCATTCAAAAATCCGTACACAGTTCATCCATTGTCAGTGACCTGGACGGATTCAAAGCACTTCTGGCACAGTCATTTGCGCTCCAGTTGCATCACCTTTAGAAAAGCCCTCTCCTGTGCTGACCTTTGCTTTCCTACAATATGTGAACATCCCGTCATGTTCTCTTCTCACCAAATCGAAACGAACTCGAGTTCTAGGAGCAGCCAAAGATGCTGACGGCATTAGTGCGGCAGGCACATTGAGCCCTGTGTATTTAGCATCACGCCAGTAAGCAAGAGCTGTATTGGAACCTTCTCGAGCTGTGCAGGAAGAGTTTGACTAGGGTTGGTACCTGTTCCAATGAAACAGGCCATTTGTTGACGTTTTGAGATTCTGGAATGGCCAGAATCTATAATTGATTGATTGATTAAATCTATGTTGACACCCATTTTTTTCGGTCTCAACCTACTGGCAGTTTTTAGTTGTCTGTTGTCGAAAACCTGTTGTGGACAATACAAATAGTGTGGGCTTGAGGCCAGCCCATTGCTTACCATTGGTTGTCTTCCTTGTCACTCTCTTGCTTGTTCATTATACAGTGTCTTTACATCCTGTTCTTGAGTCAGTCCCTTCCTTTGGAGCACAGGTTCTTTGCCATCCTTTTGATTAGATGACTTCTATCCTGCCACTCACATCAGGAAACTACTTTTTTCTTTTGCCTTTACAACTTCATGGAATGCATCCGTTTTCTTTTTTTTTTTTCTTGGACTGCAGTGAGAGCATGCACATTGATGTGCGCATGCTCAGTTTGCTCACTACTGAAAATAACTGCCGGTGCTCAGACCCGGACAGACCTGGCCCACTTTAAGCCCTGCTTGTAGTGATTGCCCCTACAGAAAGGCACATGTCAATAAATGTGCATATAGCACCTCTCATCTTTTCCTCTCTTCCCGTCCGCCAGGTGAGCCGTGTTGCAGGAGGAAGGGAAATCCTTTAAAGAGAGCCATTTTCTCTCAGGATTTCCCTTCTCTTTTTGCAGCGCAGGAGCAACGTCGCCGTGGTGCCAGCCTTGATATCGTGGGATGATTAGGAGAGAGATGACCACAGGCAGACTGCTCCAGCACGACCCTGCTCTGATCTTTCACACTGAGCGTCAAGGCTGCAGTGTAATCCAGCAACAAGCGAAGCGCAGAGAGAGGAACTAGTCTGCGTGATCCTGCCCCAGCCCTAACACAACGCTAGTTATCTTGATTTAGACCATGCCCCTACTTGGATAGGCCACACCCCTTTAAGAGGTTTGCCCCGCCCCTTTTAGAGCACCCCCAGTTTTTTTTCCCACTTAAAGCCCTGGGTGTGAGTGACCCGAGTAGTGTTCTTATCCTGACAGGTCGCAGCGCTTAACAGTGAAGTTTACGTTAATGAAATGCTGCGAGTTATTCCGGAGTGAGAGATAGGGAGAAAAAACTAAAGGGAGAGACTATAGGAGGTAGAGGGTGAGAAATGCCGAGGTATAGAGTGTGTGAGAGAGAGAAAGGGAGAAGTTGAACAGTTAGAACAAGCATGTGTTCACGAGAGAGTTAGTGAGGAGGTTAGTGTCATAGAGAGAGAAATAAATAAAAACCTTGAGAGAGTGTTTTTGTGAGAGTGAGGCTATTAGTTAGAATGGCCTTCCATGACTCCCCCTTGTAATACTCCCCCTTGCACTGATGTTACTCGTCCTCTAATACCAGTGTGCACTGACTCACTGTTATCCTCCCAGCTCACAGGTAGACAGGCAGACTGTACGCACTTTATCCGGTGCAGCCCTGGCCTGCTGCCAGCCAGGCGCGCAACGCCCATTGGGCTCAAAGGGCTTCAGCCCCCCACCCCCCTCGTGTGTTTCAGCCGGGGCTGAGACAGCTTCCCGGGCACACACACAGCCGCACCCGAGTACTTCACAGGTCTTTAAAAGACCATTTGCTTGTTAATGAGGCTTTGTTATTTTCCACCCCTTCTTAGAGCCCCTGCATCTCCACTCTGCATATTGCTGGAAGAATCAGCCCCTCCCCCGAAATTTGCCTCTAGTTGCGCCTCTGCTGCCAGCCATAGTGTGTGGAGGAAAAGGAGACTTGACTTTACCAAAGCCCTCTTTGAGGAGGATACTGGGTCCTCCCTTTTCCAAGCATCACCGTGCAAGCAGCGGGGAGTCTGCCCCTACCCCGCTATGTAGGACACACCAAAAAGCAACAGCATTTTAGAATGGGCTTATGGTGATGGTATTATCCCCTGACTCAGCTGCCATCACTATCAATAAGCGACACAGAGGCTCCCAGGGCTGCTGTCCATTGGAAGTCTCAGCTCCCTCAGCGGAAGTGAGATAATGAGCATCACATCATCATTCAGAGAGTCCTCACCCCAGAGGCGCCACTAGAACCAAATTTCGGGGGGGGGGGGGGGCGCTACTAAAAATTTAGGGGGGGGGGGGGGCTGATTCTTCCAGCAATATGCAGAGTGGAGATGAAGGGGTAAAAACACAACAAAGCCTCGTTAGCAAGTAAATGGTCTTTTAAAGACCTGAGAAGTACTCGGGTGCGGCGGTGTGTGTGCCCAGGAAACTGTCCCAGCCCGGGCTGCCACACACGATGGGGGGGGGGGGGGGGTGGGCTGAAGCCCTTTGAGCCCAATGGGCTTTGCGCGCCTGCCTCACCCCGCACTATCAGACAAAAATTCAATCGCAGGAGCCAGGGCTCTGCTATGTAAAGGAGTCTGTGATTCCAGGCAGCTAGGTGCTTCTTCTCGTACTGGTGCCACCTCTTGCACGAAGTGACCTAAGGAAGCCTGACATCTACGTTCCCCGTCTGCCTAAGAAAACCTTCAGCTGTGCAAGGGTGAGCACTGGCATTCCACACTCCTCTGGCACCCCAATGTGCAGGCACTCGGCACGTGAGGGGGTATCTGAAGGATATTTTCAGCTGATCAGGCATCTATCAGCTCATCCACAAAGTCGTAAAACATTATTAAAGGCACAGCATTAGAAGGTGGAAGGGTTTTCCATGAGAAGAGATCTGAATGCATAGTTTAACAATCCTTGAAGTCTAAACCATGATTTGTGGTTACATTGTGGCAAGTGGCCTAAAGCAACATATGTGATGTTTACGGAGTAATGTGGATAGCGAAAGCTGTGCCGGGTGCCACGAGAAAATGTTTGCAGCCAGAGAAAGTAATCAAAATGTGCGATGAAATAATAATAATGTAACCATGCCGGATACATCTTCAAAAGTACGGTTTCAATGCGTGCAGCCAGTAAATGTAAACAAACAAAAAAAGTTTGACCCAAAATCAGATGAACATAGTACTTCAGCAGCGGGGACTGTTAAGAGCTCCCTTTTAAGATATACTAAATACAAGAAATTTCACCGCAAGCGAAACCTAAAAAGGGAGGTGTTCAGAAAAAAGAAGGACAGGTCCCCTTCCAGGAGAATGCCCTGGGTAACTCAAAAAGAATCCTCAAAAGGTGCCCATACACCTTCACAAGGAGAGGGTTCACAGAGCCATTCCACTCTCACGGGGAAGGGGTTTCCAGGGAAGGTCTTTGACCCTACAAAAGCAGGGCAGTGTTTTGGTTGCTATCAGGCAGGGCACAAAAGGGGAGATGCAGTCTGCACAAAGAAACCCCTCACAGGTGGGCAGTCCAAAGGGATTGCATGTATATGTGTGGGGGTGGACGTTTGCCTAGAGAATTGACCTCAGTTTCCATCAATGGGTGGATGTTGCAACTCTGGCAGTCTTACCTCCAAGCATGGGGAAGTATAGGCAGAGGCCTAGACTCAACAGGACTGAGTTTGAGGCTCTGAGCAATACAGGAGCCAGTTGTGTTATGGTGGTGGACACACTAATTTCCCTAGAGCAGACCCTACCTGGTTTATTCCACCAGGTTACTTATGCAGACAACATAGCCAAGCTACATCCCATGGCAATGGTGAGCTTGGAATGGGGAGGTGTGACTGGCCCTAAGAAGGTAGTTGTGTCTCCTGCTCTCCCAGTAGAGTGTCTACTGGGAAATAATCTTGAAGCTTCTGAATGCTCAGGGGTGGAAAGACAGGGCCATGCTCAGATGATGGACCTCCCTGAGTGGGTTTGTGCTGTGACTAGGTCGCAGACTGACGTCAGGGGAGGCGGGAGGAATCCCCGGGGGAGTAATATATACCAGAAAGTAAAGTAGTATATTGGAGATGGCACCCCGGAGAAAAAGTTGAGTTCAAATGACAACTATCCCTTTTCCGGTAACCGGCACCTGTGCCAAGTTTTTTTGCCCGGCTCTATTTGGGCATCTTTTGGGTCTGTGTAGGAAATGTCCGCTGAAGACGTCTTCCCGGATACCCCTCATACAACTGTCCAAATCCTGGAATCTGCCATAGTCATTATTAACGATAATTATTGGCGTTTTTAATGCATTCGGTTTCTCACGCAGAAACATGTTTCATAAAGAGTGCTATGAAGCAGCTGGGGGTATGGGAGGGCAAGAACCAGAAGGAAGGAGGGAGTGGGGGGGATGCTACTGGCAGATACTACGTCAGAAAAAGGGCTCTGCATTGCAGCTGCTGTTAATGGGAGACTTTTGTACTTCAACACCTGACGGTTCCATTTGGTCTCTATTTGAGGGAAGAAGGTGCATATCTGTGTGCACATTACTACAACGGGCTCTGTCTTAGGTGCCTACGAGGGTCGAATGCCAGCGTTGCGTAGCACAGTATACAGTGTCTGCATATTATCCTTGCTAGCAATGACTGTACTTTTCTTTAACATTGTTGCCCCATGCCGTGACTATCTTGCACATAACATGTGCACAGAATGACTGCTGATTCTTTCACAGTGTCCACATATCACCATGACTTGTGCATAGAGCCAGGACAGGAACGATTACATTGATGACAGTTTTACAAGTGTGCCGTGTCTGCTTTGATTCATACTCTCAGAAGTGTCTTCACATGACTCTGCAATTCATGAATGACATGCTGTTTCAGCGTCTGCACACTGTCATTTCCAGCTATAATGTACTCACTCTATAATATCTTCACATCAACCAGCCATGCCTGTCTGTCTGACAGTGCTTGTGTATTGAAGGAAATGACCCGATTAGGGCCACCCGGGTCACTCGCAACCACCTCTCAGCCTTCCATAAAAATGAAGAGTCGGTCAGACAGTAGAGAATGCATACCAAGTATATTTTATTCAGGTACACTCGAGCGGAGTCCAGTCTGACCAGCCTTCTAGGATTGCTGCAGAGGGACTGACTTCAGCAAACATAGAGATACATTATGTACATTTCTGAACGAAGAAAGTCCCGCCCATAATGGAAATCTACTAGCAGGTGCAGCTAAAACAAAGAAGTACAGAAAGATGAGTTTCGACTCTGAGGCTGGGCACACATCTTTATGCCAAGGTCGTTCTGTTCGTGTCTACCACTAGGCTAGTGGGAGAAAACCTCTATCTATGGGAAAGGAATGCGCTAATAAGAACAGTGTATTCTTTAGCAAAGCAAGGCCTAACCTTGGGAAAGGGAACTTTCCGCAACCTGCTTCTCGGGAAGGGGATACGCAGCTAACGACATGATTCAAAATGGCGGCTAAACATAAAATGGTGCCGCAAATGCTAACTTAACATAAGAACAAAGCACAAGTACGGTTGCTAAACATATTCATTTCATCAGACCCTCCTTTTAGCATTCGCTAACTCATTTTAGATGGTGTGTGAGAAACATGTAATATTCTGAGAAGCAAAAGGACATCAACACCCAGAATGATCCATATACTCAGTATCAGGAATAGAGGGTGCAAGGGACGATGTATCCGGAACAGAACGCACACCCGTGACCAAGGTCGATCAGAGCGTACTCGCTTCAGATCAAGCAACATCTTTCTGCACTGACACGTCATACTCGTATTACGGCACAGATTAACCACCGATTATTTTTCATTTTAGGTTCAATCTCGACCTTTGGAGGGCACTGTAATTTTGACTCGAACACCGAGAATACCCACATATTTGACCAGCCGGGTCGGAATTACAACCGGCAGAGTAATTACTTGATAAAAATACGAAGACCAAAACAGCCCTGAAGAAATCGGGGGACATTTTCCCAGAGCGACAAAACACGTATTGGCTGGATGCTTTGTGTTTATTGGAATAAAAGACAAAGAAAAGACTTTATCAGATTCGATCAATATTTGTGCTCTAACCATATGATGAACTGTCATGAGAACACTCATAGCGTGTGCATAGTTACGTGTAGGATTTGATCCTTCACAATTTAGGGGTTGCAGGGTGTTTTCCCCTACCTTTTGCACCGCATAACCTATCAAGCCTACATATTACACGCAGAAACAGACAAGCGCCATCACTTCCTATACAACCAACACCCCAGATCACTAAGCAACTCATTTTAGATGGTGTGTGGGAAAGATGTAATATTCTGAGAAGCAAAAGGACATCAACACGCAGAATGATCCATATACTCAGTATCAGGAATAGAAGGTGCAAAGGACGATGTAGAACCAAAGATGCCCTCATCAATCTGCATCATGTCGTTAATGTCCTTTTGCAACATGATAGCAGCACTTGTGTCATGAACTGACTTCTTTGGTTTAGGGGTGAGAACACTTATACAATAAGTGCAGCAGGTCGGGAGAAAGTGTATGCAAAGCAACATGTGAAGAAAATACCAGAAATCACAGCTAGAAAGATAAGGATCTTCCAAACCCAGGATGTGAGCATACTCCAGAACCACCCAGAGAGAGTCCAAGTACCATTTTCTTGGTGTATGTCAGATGAGAGTCTATGCAATTTCTGTATGGCAGCATACACATTGGGGGCGTGGTCAGGTATGTACACACAACAGCTACTGCCAATGACGCAACAGGCCCCACCCCTATCTGCAAGTATGACATCTAACACCATCCGGTTCTGCAAGGTAACTAACCACGTAGCCTGAAGCTCAGCAGTGATGTTTGTCAGTATACCAGCTGTCGTATTAATAACCCCTTCAACAACCCTCGTTAACCGACAAATTTTAAGGCTATTGGACATGGAGCCCCAAAAGGGTATGATACCCTTCATGGCATCCTCAAACTGTTGTAAGGTGGTATCCGTCTGATCTATATCCTTGATGTCAATGACCCCTCTGACTCGGGGCAAGTATATACTCCTACGCTGCAGCTGATGATCTTTTTGGTAATTGGGTGGAGCAACATACAATGGGGGAAGAAGAAAAGAGAGGTAACATCTGCCTGACCATCCCCTAGGAAGCCAGACATAAGCTTGGGATCCACAGACGAAATAGACGTCAGAGGGTAAGATCAAAGGAGGACTATTGATCGTGCAGAGTGGGTAGGTGAAATTGCATTTACTTTCCCCCGCCTCTATCTCCCCCTTCCCCTGGACACAGAAGGCAGGTGCTGAACTGACCACAGACACCGGTATTGGTTTGTCCTTAGTGACATTACGATCTTGGAAAGATTGGAAATACTCAGAAGTGTTAAACTTCTGGAAATCAGCCATTTCCATTCAAAGCCATGTGTTGTTCTTCACATTGTCATATTTGCTCATACAGGAGTTTGGGGACAAAGTGTCAGAGATGTTTAGTCCTGCCTTACCTATAGGAGTAAACCCATGATGAAAACGTATATAAACAACCACAGTGCGATAATCAGCAGGTGTCATAACCTGAGCGGAGTGGTGGAAATGGTAGTGTACCATGACAAACAATGCAAACCAACCCTCACAACTACCTAGATATGACAAAGGCATGGACAACAAATTATCACTTTTGTGAGTAACTGAGGGAGCAATCCACAAACCCAACAATTTGTTGTATTGGACACGTCATGTGCAACATTTGTATAAAGACATTATCTGTGTACATCTTTCGGTGCTCTCCTTTGTGAGGGGCCAAATTAACAAAAATGGATTCAGGGGGAATGGGTGTTGTACCAACCAAGGAATGTACAGGATACTTCTCCTCTAGAAACCAAGATATTCCAAGTATTGCTACTAGGGCAATCACAACTATTAAAGCAAAAACTATTTTAATCTTGGTAGACCAACCCCGTGCTGGACACGGTGGTGCAAATGGCTGTTCCTCCTCATTATTAGGCCGACCAAACAGATGCATTATGAAGCAAAAGGAGAAAACATTAAAAAGTAATAACAAAGGCAATTGTTCCCAGTATCCGTCTGAGCCTCACTGGTACAGGCTCCTATTGTTCATAAACGTTGGCGCTCTTGAGCACCGGCGGTGGAGCTGCTCAGTCCTAGCTCTCGAGAAATCTCATGTCGCACAGGATAATGTACCCCCCTCCAAGGGAGCACTTCCGATCTATCCTGTCCAATGTCAGAACAATGCACCAATCTCGCCTCAACTTGAACTAACACCGTTGGTATTATGACAAAGTACACCCTGACTTGCACAGTCCATCCCTAACTAATCTGACTTCTCCTTTGGTGCACCATCCTTCAACCGAGGACGCAAATTGTACCTGGTGTCTCCAGGCACAGAGGGGTCAACGAAGAGGGGCTCTTTAATGGCTCTGATTTCGTGAGGGACTGCTGCATTTAGTACATCGTCATTCTCAGCATCCGTTTGGGTCCATATAAGCTGTGCGTCACTAAAGGGGGCGAACTGAGGTATCCCTCAGCATCCCCAATGCCATCCCTCACCCACTGATCATAGGGTAAGGGCAAGGGTACTCTGCGGTGGTGACTGGAATGGATCCAATTCTTTTGGCCAGCGACTTTCACAGCGGTCCTGGTAGCGAGGAGGACTAGCTCGGGCCCCTTCTAACGGGGCTCCAAGCTCTTCTTCCGCTGAAAATTTTGGAGCAACACCCAGTCCCCTGGCTGGATGTTATGACTGGGCCACTCTGGTATGGGCGGAAGCAATTCTCGAATCTGTTGGTGAATAGAACGCAAATTTTCAGTTAACTGACACAAGTAATCGGTCAACAAAGGGTACTCAATCTCTGAAAACCTATGTGGGCGTGGGACGCCCCAGACATTCGCCGGGCGTCTGAACACAACCTCGTAGGGTGACAATCCTGTCCTAGAATGTGCTGTAGTTCTTGTGGACAAAATAGCTAGTGGTAAAGCATCCGGCCACTGCAACCCGGTGGTCTCCTGAATCTTTGCCAATTTCAGTTTGAGAGTACCATTGCACTTCTCAACCAAACCTGCTGACTGGGGGTGATTCGCAGCATGAAACTTCTGTCTAATGTGTAGTCCCTCACAAACTAACTGAATAACCTTGGCATTGAAATGACTTCCGTTATCACTCCAGATCAAACGGGGCAAGCCGAAGCGAGAAAAGAACTCCTTCAGGAATATCTTTGCAGTCGCAATGGCTGTATTTTCTTTAGTGGGGTAGGCCTCAACACATTTACTGAACGCACAGACAACCACCAACACATACTTCAAATTTTTGACCCTATCCATCGCTATGAAGTCCATTTGCAGGACCTCAAAAGGGAAAGTGGGAGGTGCAAAATTACCGAGTGGAGTAGGGGTACCCTTGCCAGGATTGTGCAGCATGCACACCATGCAGTATTTCACTAAATGTGTAGCTGTCTTTGAGATGTTGTCATTTTGCCATACGGGGTCTAACAACTTGCAAATACCCTTAGCACTGATATGTGCCGGGCCATGGGCCATTGTCACTACAGGAAGAACATATGCGTCTGGCAGCATCCATCTTTGCTTCCCTGACTTATCAATCCAGTATCCCTCATCGTTCAAGTTTGCTGTACTTTCTTGCCACATTGCTAATTCCTCCACCGTGGCCTCACTCTGTATTTCCTTCACGTTGTCAAGTGTATCCTCAAACATAGAGAACTCGGGGACCCACCTGGTGGGACCTGCTACAAACATTCTTTTCATCTTAGTTCGGGCTGTTTCCTTAGCTGTCTGATCTGCAAAAGCGTTCCCCTTACCCACATCGTCAGTAACTTTCTTATGGGCGCTGCACTTTACTATCGCCAATTTCTCAGGGAATGTCAAAGCAGACAAAAGCCTATATATGAGAGGGCAGTGCTGTATTCTCGTCCCATGGGAAGTAAGGAACCCTCTCTCTGCCCAGAGCCGCTCGAAATTATGGGCGACTCCGAAGGCGTACTGGCTGTCAGTAAAATTATTAACAATCAGTCCCTCACTCAATTCGCAGGGTCGTATTAGGGCCGATTGATAGGGAACTCGTGATGTCTCGACTACAGTGCGCAGCGTAGTAATCGCGTACGCAGCAGTTGTGGTGCCATCTGGTAATTTAAAACAAGAGCCATTGACATATAGTTCTCCTTGGGGGTTGCATAAGGGAACATCAGTCAGGTCTACCCGTCCTTTCGTCTCTTCTTCCATCTGGAAGATACAATCATGTGGCACAGCGTTTGATCGTAATGTGCTAAAGAGCGTTAGCTCGTAACCTGTTAGACGAGCACTGGTGAGGTGCTGTGTCCTTGTCTTATTCAAAAGTGTATCCACAGCATGGGGTACCATAACTGTGAGGTCAGTATCGAGTACGAGTCCCGCCGATTGTCTTATTGAGATGGCCACAGCCGCGACTGCACTTAGACAGCTCGGGAGGGCTCGGGCGACAGGGTCAAGCACAGCAGAGAAATAAGCGCACGGTCGTTGCTTATCTCCAAATGTTTGTGTTAAAACAGAAAGCACACAAATGTAGGAAGCTGGCTCTGCATATACTAAAGCAAAGTGAGGTATAGTGTGCACAGAGTCCAGTGGAACCCCAAAGGTAGGCAGAGGTAAAGTTAGATAGCACCTCACTCTCTATTTGTGGTAGTGTGGTCAAGCAGTAAGGCAGTATCAGAGGACAGTGTTAAGCATTTGTTGTACACACTCAGTCAGCAAATGAATTCACACACTCAAAGACTGAACTTCAGACCAATTGTTTTTGTATAAAAATATTCTTTTAGTTATTTTATTTGCTAGAACCAAGAAAGCCTGGCACAGGTAAGTGATAAATACTTTGCAGTAAATATACAGTTGTAATACAGTTTGGATTGTAATTGTATATGCAGTTTGTTTTGACTTACAGTATTGTTATTGAGAAATGCAATGCTTTGTAAATACAGTACATATATCTTAAATAGGACTTTTAGTAAAATACCAGGTAAGTTACTTGTTTTGGATTACTTTTCTTACACAGAGTATTATACCTAGATACTACTCAGGGACATTTCCTGTAAACAGGTAAGCAAAACCGTTTTTGTTAAACTGTACAATTTTAAAGAATTTCTTTAGGTTTTCAAACTCCACACTTAGAAACTTTTCCAGGAAAAACAGTCAATGTTATCCTATGGAGGAAAATAGTGTTATTGGTTGTTAGGTAAGTATTTGGTAGTGGGAGTTGAGGTTCTGGGGGTAGACTCAGGGGCCCCCAGGGTCAGGGATGCACTCTTGTTACACCCTCAGCGGCACTAGAGCGGCCGGGTGCAGAGTGCTGGTTTGGCTTCGGGTGCCCTGTTGTTTTCAATGGGAATTTTCGGTTTTGGTTTTCAGCTGCAGGCTCGGTCCAGGAAGACTTCCGGGAGGAACCAACAGCTGGGCAGGTAAGTTGGAGGGCTCGGGGAAGTAGGTGCACCTCGGGTTCTCTTCTCCAGGGCGCAGGGCGGCTGGATGCAGGGGTGTCTTTTGAGGTCGGATTTCACCTTACCCGGCCACTCAGGATTGGGGGGTCTCCATGCAGAGGCTGCAGGAGATGTCAGAGAGTACTGGAGGGCTCAACCCACGGTGGACTCGGACTCTGGAGCGCTGGGGGACCTCGCTGGGACTGGTGGGCTACTCGAACTCGGGTCGTAGGCAACGGGTGCAGTGGTGGTTCCAGGCGTCGGGTTTCTTTTTCCTCAGCAGGCTCAGAGTCTTTCTTTGGTGTTTCTTCTGAACAGAGCTGCTGTTCACAGGAGATCCACTCTTTGTTGAAGGCAGTCAGTCCTCCCAGGGGTTCTGGAGGTTGCTGGCTGCAGGACTAGATGATTTTTGGTGCAGGATCTCTGGAAACTGCAGACGGGCCGGTAGGGCTGGGGCCAAGTCAGTTGTTCTCTGCCGTCTCCTCTGCTGAGTGTCTTCTTTCGTCCTTTTTCTTCTTAGGTTGCAGGAATCTGCTTTCTTGGTTCAGGGCTGCCCCCTAAATACTATATTTAGGGGGTGTTTTAGGGGTCTCGAGGTCAGTAGCCAATGGGCTACTGACCTTAGGGTGACTACACCCTTGGTGTGCTCACCCCACGTGGGGAAGTGAGCACAAACCCTAATCCTGATTGGGGAGTGCCTGCCATCTGCAAGATGGCGGGCACTGAAGAGAGGGCTTCACCTCGCCTCCCCCACCTGAGGGGTGGAGTTGGCAGAGGTGGGCACACCTTCTGGGCTGGTTAGTTTTTCCCGCCTGTCTTCCTGCCAAAAAGGAGGGGAGACAGGAAGGGGGCCTGCTCCTGATAGCAGGAGAGGCTGGGGGTTGCATTACAATGGTTGCCAGGCCTTTGAAGCTCCCCTGCCACAGATGGCTCTTCCTGGCCTGGGGGAGGTGTGAACACCTCCACCCAGGAAAGGCTTTGTTTCTGGGCTCAAGGAGCGGAGGCTCCCACCCTAGGGGTCCAGAAACATGTCTTGTGGTGGCAGGCTGGTGTGTACCAGTCAGGGAACCCACCAGAGGCTGGTCGTGTTTCTGTGTGCATTTTTCATTAAATCCCACACTGGCATCAGTGTGGGTTTAATGTGCTGAGAAGTTTGATACCAAACTTCCCAGTTTTCAGTGTAGCCATTATGGTGCTGTGGAGTTCGTAATGACAAACTCCCAGCACCATATACTCCTAATGGCAGCACTGCACTTACAATGTCTACGAATGGACTTAGACATGGTAGGGGTACAGGGCTCATGCACCTGTACCCTCACCACTGGTATAGGGCACCCAGCTGGAGGGGTGACTGATCTATGCCATGGCAGTGGGTTGTAGGCATGGCACACAGGGCCCTTGTCTTGACCCAGTGGTCTGCCTTCTTTCCCAATTCTTGGGGATAAAGTGGACCTAGGTCTACCAGATACTGATGCAACTTTTCATCAATGCAATTACTTAATATGTGTTCCTTCATAAACAAATTATACAGACCATCAAAATCTCGCACTTTACTTCCAGTCAACCAGCCACCTAGTGTTTTAACTGAGTAGTCAACAAAGTCAATCCAGGATTGGTTTGGGGTTTTGTGAGCCCCCTGAATCTAATTCTGTATTCCTCAGTTGTGAGTCCAAATCCCTCAATCAGAGTTCTCTTCATGAGGTCATAAGACCCAGCATCTGCCCCTGTAAGGGTCAGGAGTCTGTCTCTGCACTTACCAGAGAACAGTTCCCAAAGGAGTGCCCCCCAGTGAGTTTTCTTCACCCTTCTGGCTTCACAAGCCCTCTTAAAGGCTGTGAACCACTTGGTGATACCATCACCATCCTCAAATTTAGGGACAATCCCTTTGGGGATTTTGGGATCATAGGATCCTTCTTTTTCTATGTTTTTTAGATTGCTGCCACCATTGATGGGTCCTATGCCCATCTCTGCTCTTTCTTTTTCTAGAGCCAGGAGTCTGGTCTCCAGGTCTAATCTTTTGGTCAACCTGGCTAGCAGGATGTCCTCCTCATTGAGGCTGTCCTCAATGTCCTCAGTAGTACCTGATCCACCTGTGTAGGATCTAGGTGCTGTGAGGTTTACTCTTGGAGTTAAGGGCACTCAGGCTTTTTTCTCCCTATGAAGTGGGAGGGGGGGTGGATAGCATCCTCATCCCCTCCTTCTTCTTCCTCATCTGATTGGTCATCACCATTTTCAGATGGGAGGTCCATAGCATATCCAGCCAACAGCTCCTGGAGCTTTTGTTTGGTGGGATGGGACCCCATGGTTATATTTTTAATTTTACATAGGGACCTTACCTCCTTGAAAGACAAGTGAAGGTAAGGGGTGAGGTCGAGCTCCTCAACCATGTCCTCTATGCCATTGTGGTTATCTTCACTAATAGCTGGGTTCTTGTTTTGAGACATTGTTAAACAAGATTTCTAACCCCTCTAACCCTAGCTAAAGTATTTTTCTAAAATTCTACAGGGACTTAACCAAGGTCCTTACAAGACTTTTAGTAATTTTGCAAAAAATGCCAATTTGAAAAATCAGAATTTCTAAAGACAATTTAAGAGTTCTGTCGTGTGTTCAGGTGGTAACCAAGTAGTCCAACAAATGCAAAGTTGTATATCCTAGCGCTGATCCACCAATGTAGGAAGCTGGCTCTGTATATACTATACCATAGTGAGGTATAGTGTGCACAGAGTCCAGTGGAACCCCAAAGGTAGGCAGAGGTAAAGTTAGATAGCACATCACTCTCTATTTTTGGTAGTGTGGTCGAGCAGTATCAGAGGACAGTGTTAAGCATTTGTTGTACACACTCAGTCAGCAAATTAATTCACACAGTCAAAGACTTCAGACCAATTGTGTTTGTATAAAAAATATTCTTTTAGTTATTTTATTTAGAAGAATCAAGCAAGCCTGGCACAGGTAAGTGATAAATACTTTGCAGTAAATATACAGTTGTAATACAGTTTTGATTGTAATTGTATATGCAGTTTGTTTTGACTTACAGTATTGTTATTGAGAAATGCAATGCTTTGTAAATACAGTACATATACTTTGAATAGGACTTTTAGTAAAATACCAGGTAGGTTACTTTTTTGGGTTTACTTTTCTTACACAGAGAAGTATACCTAGATACTACTCTGGGACATTTCCTGTAAACAGGTAAGTAAAACCGTTTTTGTTAAACTGTACAATTTTAAAGAATTTCTTTAGGTTTTCAAACTCCACACTTAAAAACTTTTCCAAGAAAAACAGTCAATGTTATCCTATGGAGGAAAATAGTGTTATCGGGTTTTAGGTTAGTATTTGGTAGTGGGAGTTGAGGTTCTGGGAGTAGACTCAGGAGTCCCCCAGGGTCGAATATGACTCATTACAACGCGTACTAATACCACGCGTGCCATTACAACGCGGGTATTACTACGCTTGGCGCAAAGGGGGTCCAGAGTCATTCTATTGAGCTTTTAACTTGTTCTTAATCTGTGAATGAATTGGGGGAAAACTTAGTTTTTAATCGTTTGAATAGTGGCACGTTTTTAAGACTGTGTTTTTTGTGACCGAGCTGTGTTATAGCTCTTGGGGGGAAGTTCTCACTCCTTCACCTGCACTTTGGCGGCCATTTTTGGGTCAGCGCTCTAGTCGCTGGACCCTGATCAGGCTACTTAAACAGCCCGATGACGCGACCGCGCAGCAGGCCCTGAAGCCACTACGAGGCACGCTTGGCGCAAAGGGGGTCCAGACTCCAGAGTCATTCTATTGAGCTTTTAACTTGTTCTTAATCTGTGAATGAATTGGGGGAAAACTTAGTTTTTAATCGTTTGAATAGTGGCCCGTTTTTAAGACTGTGTTTTTTGTGACCGAGCTGTGTTATAGCTCTTGGGGGGAAGTTCTCACTCCTGCACCTGCACTTTGGCGGCCATTTTTGGGTCAGCGCTCTAGTCGCTGGACCCCGATCAGGCTACTTAAACAGCCCGATGACGCGTCCGCGCAGCGGGCGCGCCTAAGGCAAGCCCGTCTGCGCCCGTCCGCGTCCGGACGGGACCAGAGGCCACACACACTGCCTCACCCAAACCAGATAGGTATGTCTATAGTGCGGAGAACTTAAAACAACTAAAGTTAGCATATAGACCTAAATGTACCCATTCGATTAACCCGAATAACTTGGTCTCTAGCTGTGAGCACTGCACATTTAAGCTCTGGCCACATCTGCCTATCTCCCCTGCTGTAGGTCCGCCTATCAAACAATTCAAACTCCTATTACTGAACTGTAGGTCCCTGCCTAAACATGCCAATGAATTGTCCATGTTGCTAATGGATGAAAGTCCTGATGTTCTATTTCTTACCGAGACTTGGACGAACGCGAACTCTGATCCCGACATCGTCCAAACACTCCCTCCTGACTACGCAGTGTCAAGATTAGATAGGACTTCTGGCAAAGGAGGAGGAATTGCTATTATTTATAAAAACTTCCTCATCTGCCGAACGTTCGGGAGCCCTTTGCCTGACTGCGAGAACCTCCAGTTCTCTATAGGATTTTCTCCCTCACTCTCACTTTTGGGATCTTAGTTTATCGTCCCCCCGGACCCTTGGGTCAGTTCCATAAACAATTACCAGAAGTAGTGGCAGGTTTAGCAGGCATTGCCCCAAATCTCACTCTACTAGGTGATTTTAACATTCACTTCGATGATGACACATCGACTATTGCAACAGAGCTTTCCCATGATCTTGCAGCTCTTCAATTAACTCAGAAGGTGTCTCAGGCAACATACACGAAAGGACACCTTCTCGACCCCATATTCTCCAACGTAGAGGAGCTACTCTGCCAGGAACCTACTCCCATTCCTTGGTCAGATGACTTTCTGATTCCCTTTCTCTGGTCCCCCACTCAAGTCACACCGCCTACCCGGCAATTTTTAATAACGGCACGTAGTTGGCCGAAACTTCCCCTAGAGAAATGGACCTCCGGTTAGAAAAGTCTAAGCCATCCCCACACTCCGATCCTACACTGGCTAACGAACAATTCAACAAGTGGATTGAGGGGACGCTAGACCAGGTCCTCCCTAAGAAGACCACCCAGGTGCATATCGGATCTAATAGAATGCCCTGGTACACCCCCAAACTTTGAGAACTCAAGCAGACATGCAAAAAAATCGAGAGGATCTGGAGAAAGGAGTTTTCCCCTAGTAGGAAAAGGGACTACAGGGAGGCTATTAAAGCCTATAAGATGGAAATTAAAAAGGCTCAGACCTGTTACTTCGAGGAGAAAATCTCACTTGCAGCAAACTCCCCTCGTGAAACATTTCGCATTGCGAAGAAACTCTTGAAAGTCCCTCCTCCCCCTGATACCCTCGAAGCAACAGATCATCGTTGTAACGAGCTTGCTGAGTATTTTTACAACAAGATCCAATCTATATGTTGTGCTTTTACTGCAACGGACCACCACACTAGTCCCCAACCGAAAGCTGTTAGCTCTCAGAGCCTGGAACTATCACTGGAAGCCTTTCCCCTAATGAACGAGGAGACTTTCCAGATAATCTCGGCACTCGTGAAAAGTGGGTCGCCCAGTGACCCCGCTCCACCTAAAATTCTGAAATTAGTGGCTAAATCTGTTGGCCTTCCTATTTTAGACTTGATCAATTCTTCACTTGTTGCCGGTTTGGTCCCGCTACCATGGAAAAAAGCTATGGTGAAACCCCTATTGAAAAAACCTAGCCTCGACCCTGATTGCCTGGCTAATTACCGGCCTATTTCCCTCCTCCCAGGGGTCAGCAAAATTGCAGAGAAGCACGTCAACTCAGTACTATCTAGACACCTAGAGGCTTCAAATCTTTTACATCCCTCTCAAACAGACTTCCGCCCAGGCCAAGGAACCGAAACAGCCCTACTAGCAGTCATCGAGGAATCTAGAAAAATCCTTGACGCAGGAGGCTCCCTGGCTGTGATCCTTTTGGACCTAAGCGCAACCTTTGATACGGTTAGCCACCGTATCCTGGTCGAACGACTTAGCAGCCTGGGTGTGTCGGGAGTCGCTCTGACCTGGCTGCAATCGTTCCTGGAGGACAGAACTTTTCAAGTCTTCGAGGGGGGGGCCATTTCAGATCCTTTGCCTTTACATTGTGGGGTTCCTCAGGGGTCGTCTCTGAGCCCCACTTTGTTTAATGCTTATATGGCCCCTCTTGCTAACATCGTCTCTCCCTTCGGGGTCCATATTATTACAAATGCAGACGATACTCAACTGGTGGTTGCGCTGACTGGGCCTCTACCCGTCTCTGTCCCTGCCTTGAAGAGGTAATAAAATGGAAGAAACATTCTCACCTCAAACTGAATGGGGAAAAGACCGAAATAATGCTCCTTGGCAACCCCTCCCTTTTCAAAGCAGACACTATGTGGCCAGTATGTATGGGCCCGCCACCCCTCCCTAAGCCAGAGATAAAGAGCTTAGGTGTCTGGCTGGACTCAAACCTCAGTTTTAAAACCCAAGCCAGAAAGGTTGTGGCTTCCTGCTTTGGTATGCTAAGAACGCTTCGCAAAGTGCTTCCGTTGCTACCATTTAAATCCAGAAAAATCATGGTCCAGGCGTTGATTTTATCACGCCTGGACTACGGAAACGCCCAATATTTGGGCGCCCCATGTTCAGTCCTGGCTAAACTCCAGACCGTGCAGAACTGCGCCGCAAGGATTCTCTTGGGAGTCCCGCGACAGCAATCGGCTAAACCAGCTCTGAAGTCTCTCCACTGGCTTCCTGTCCAGGAGAGAGTCTCTTTCAAGGCCTTGTGCATAGCCCACAAGCTAATTAGAGGGAAAGGACCAGCAATCATATCCCCCTTGGTCCAGCCCTATCGAGCTAATAGGTGTCTGCGCTCAGATGAGCTCCACCTGGCCTTGGTTCCTAGAATCAAGAGGGCAAGAAGTGGGGGTCGGCTTTTTTCTTACAACGCCTCCAGGCTCTGGAACTCTCTCCCTCTTCAGTTACGAAAGGAATCTAACCACCTAGCCTTTCGTAAAGCTCTGAAAACCTGGCTCTTCCCCAAATAACCTCGTAGGGATTTCATTTGCCTGCTTAGCGCTGGGATGCCTCCGGGTAGCCATGCGCTTTATAAGTGTTGCTTCATTCATTCTTTGCAATTACAACGACATGCCATTACATTGCATACTTTTAACCACGCATATGCTTTTACCACGCATACGATTGCAACGCAAAGGCATGCGTGGTAAAGCTATACTCATGGTAAAAGTATGCAATGTAAGTGACACTACCCTGCCCTGCCCTAAACCCTAAGTTAGTACCCCTGCACGACCCTCCCTAACCCCCAGTACTCTCCCTGCATTAAGACTACCCAGCACGACCCCCTGACACTATCCTAAACCCAACAACACTACCCTGCACTACACACACACCACGGCACTACCCCAGTACTCTCCCTACATTCAGACTACCCAGCACGACCCCCTGACACTACCCTAAACCCAATAACACTACCCTGCACTACACACACACCACAGCACTACCCTAAACCCTAAAACACTACCTCCAGCATGACCCTCCCCCGGCCCCCAGGCTGCTCCCTACACTTAAACACTACCCTGCACAACCCCTGACACTACCCTAAACCCTAAAACACTACCCTGCACTACACACACACCACAGCACTACCCTAAACCCTAAAACACTACCTTCAGCACGACCCTCCCCCGACCCTAGTCCGCTCCCTACACTTAAACACTACCCTGCACAACCCCCGACACTACCCTAAACCCTAAAACACTACCCTGCACTACACACACACACCACAGCACTACCCTAAACCCTAAAACACTACCTCCAGCACGACCCTCCCACGACCCCCAGTCCGCTCCCTACACTTAAACACTACCCTGCACAACCCCCCAACACTACCCTAAACCTTAAAACACTACCCTGCACGACAAACACACCACAGCACTACCCTAAACCCTAAAACACTACCTCCAGCACGACCCTCCCCCGACCCCTAGTGCGCTCCCTACACTCAAACACTACCATGCACGACCCCCCGACACTACCCTAAACCCTAAAACACTACCCTACACTACACAAACACTACAACACTACCCCAAACCCTAAAACACTACCCCCACCCCAGGCCCAATCCCCCTTACCTCGCTCTCCTCGTGGTTCCTCTCCCTGGTTCCTGCTTTGCTTCACGTTGGCTGAGGGGCGGTGCACGATGCACGTCATTGTGAGGAAACGGAAGAGCCTCAGTTTCCTCACAACGAGGTGGATCGCCATTACATCGCATGCGTTGTAAAAGCGCATGTGATGTAATAACATGCGTAGTAATGGCCACGCCATGTTACATCGCATGCGTTGTAACGATTGCGATGTAATGGTATGCGGTGTAAAAGCCGCGTTGAAATGACTGTTTACCCCCAGGGTCAGAGATGCACTCTTGTTACACCCTCAGCGACACTAGGGCGGCCAGGTGCAGAGTGCTGAGGCCCAATGTTATCCAACGGGGGATAGGGGTCCTCCAGTTGGTGGCTGTTGACCAGCAGGCCACAAGGTTGTGGGAGCCAAGCTCCTGGTGTTAGGCTGAGGGCCAAAGGGGATCTTGTTTAGCACAAAAAATGCCCCTGCAGCGGTGCAGGGGCGGCTAGGTGGAGAGTGCTGGTTTGGCGTCGGGTGCCCTGTTGTTTTCAATGGGGATTTTCGGTTTTGGTTTTCAGCAGCAGGCTCGGTCCAGGAAGACTTCCAGGAGGAACCAACAGCTGGGCTGGTAAGTTGGAGGGCTCGGGGACGTAGGTGCACCTCAGGTTCTCCTCTCCAGGGCGCAGGGCGGCTGGATGGAGGGGTATCTTTTGAGGTTGGATTTCACCTTACCGGGCCACTGGCGGTTGGGGGGGTCTCCGTGTAGAGGCTGCAGGAGATGTCGGGGACTCCTGGAGAAGTCAACCCACGGTGGACTCGGACTCTGGAACGCTGGGGGACCTCACTGGGACCGGTGGACCACTCGAACTCGGGCCGTAGGCAACGGGTGCAGTGGTGGTTCCAGGCGTTGGGTTTCTTTTGCCTCAGCAGGCTAAGAGTCTTTCTTTGGTGTTTCTTCTGAACAGAGCTGCTGTTCACAGGAGATCCGGTCTTTGTTGAAGGCAGTCAGTCCTCCCAGGGGTTCTGGAGGTTGCTGGCTGCAGGGCAAGATGATTTTTGGTGCAGGATCTCTGGAAACTGCAGACGGGCCGGTAGGGCTGGGGCCAAGTCAGTTGTTCTCTGCAGTCTCCTCTGCTGGGTGTCTTCTTTCGTCCTTTTTCTTCTTAGGTTGCAGGAATCTGCTTTCTTGGTTCAGGGCTGCCCCCTAAATACTGTGGGCCTGATTCACAGAACTAACTTACGTCAAAAACGTAAAGTTAGTACTTTTTAGTATTCACAGAATACACTTACTCATTTTGGTATTCACAGAATGAACTTACTCATTTCGGTATTCACAGAAGTTAGTAGTCCTAACTTTAGGACTCCTAAATGCCTTCTGTGAATACCGAAAGTCTTAAAGTTAGGATTTTTCTCGGTTTAGGAGTAGTAAAGTTAGGACTCCTAACTTTAGGACTCCTAAATGCCTTCTGTGAATACCGAAAGTCTTAAAGTTAGGATTTTTCTCAGTTTAGGAGTAGTAAAGTTAGGACTCCTAACTTTACTACTCCTAAACTGAGAAAAATCCTAACTTTAAGACTTTCGGTATTCACAGAAGGCATTTAGGAGTCCTAAAGTTAGGACTACTAACTTCTGTGAATACCGAAATGAGTAAGTTCATTCTGTGAATACCAAAATGAGTAAGTGTATTCTGTGAATACCAAAAAGTACTAACTTTACGTTTTTGACGTAAGTTAGTTCTGTGAATCAGGCCCTGTATTTAGGGGGCGTTTTAGGGGTCTCGAGGTCAGTAGCCAATGGGCTACTGACCTTAGGGTGACTACACCCTTGGTGTGCTCCCTCCACGTGGGGGAGTGAGCACAAACCCTAATCCTAATTGGGAAGTGCCTGCCATCTGCAAGATGGCGGGCACTGAAGAGAGGGCTTCACCTCACCTCCCCCACCTGAGGGGTGGAGTTGGCAGAGGTGGGCACACCTTCTGGGCTGGCTAGTTTTTCCCGCCTGTCTTCCCGCCGAAAAGGAGGGGAGACAGGAAGGGGGCTTGCTCCTGATAGCAGGAGAGGCTGGGGGTCGCATTACAGAGGCTGCCAGGCCTTTGAAGCTCCCCTGCCACAGATGGCTCTTCCTGGCCTGGGGGAGGTGTGAACACCCCTGCCCAGGAAAGGCTTTGTTTCTGGGCTCAGGGAGCGAAGGCTTCCACCCTAGGGGTCCAGAAACATGTCTCGTGGTGGCAGGCTGGTGTGTGCCATTCAGGGAACCCACCAGAGGCTGGTCGTTTTTCAGGTGGCATCTCTAAGATGCCCTCTGTGTGCATTTTTCATTAAATCCCGCACTGGCATCAGTGTGGGTTTAATGTGCTGAGAAGTTTGATACCAAACTTCCCAGTTTTCAGTGTAGCCATTATGGTGCTGTGGAGTTTGTAATGACAAACGTCCAGCACCATATACTCTTAATGGCAGCACTGCACTTACAATGTCTAAGAATTGACTTAGACACTGTAGGGGTATATGGCTCATGCACTTGTGCCCTCACCACTGCTGTAGGGCACCCAGCTAGAGGGGTGACTGATCTATGCCAGGGCAGTGGGTTGTAGGCATGGCACACAGGAATGTGTGCGATGTTGACTCTTCACTTTGTTCTGCACCAAAACACGCAGCCTGCAAAGGCAGTGTGTGTGTGTAAAGGTACAGGGCCTCTAAGGGTGGCACAATAAGTGCTGCAGCCCTTAGAGGTCTTCTCTGGGCACAGTGCCCTGGGTACCTGTGGTGCCATTTACCAGGGGCTGACCTGTGGCCAGAGATGCCAACTGGGTTTGGTACAGTTTTGGGGAAAGAACACAAGCCCTGGGAGCCTGAATAGCAGGGAGCCAGGGCACATCAAGTCAAAGTGCATCAGTAGTTCTGGCAAAAAGTGGGGAGGTTACTGCAACAGAAACCTAGCTTCTCAAAACAACCACCCATCTCATGGACGTACAATACGAAGCATTTAGCGTAGTTAGGGGTACCAAGCACTCGAGCCGAGCAAAGTGCAGATTTTAATTGTTCAAAAGACTGCTGACACTCTGGTGTCCAAGGCAAGGGTTCATTCACATCCTTTAGTGTTAGCGCAAGCAGGGGCTTAATAAACAGCGAATAGCCAGGTATCTACTGCCTGCAAAAGGAAGTGATACCTATGAAAGCACGCACGTCTTTCTGAGTTCGCGGGACAGACATTTTCACAATAGTACTGATGCGCTCAGGGGTCAATCTCCTACCCTCCTTCGACAGTAGGTGACCTAAGTAGGAGACCGCCTGTCGACAATACTGAAGTTTGGGAAGGGATACTTTATGGCTATGTTGAGCTAAATGTAGCAGCAATTTAACTGTAACGTCTCAGCAATCTTGTTCCGTATCCGAGGCAATGAGTAAGTCATCCACATATTGAAGCAAAACATTACCTGCAGGGAGTGACAAGGAATCCAACTGACCTTTCAATGCCTGACTATAGATATTCGGACTCTCTGTATAGCCTTGAGGAGCGCGACAGAATCTAAAGCTTATACCGGCGAGGGTGAACCCGAATAGATATCTGCCATTAGGATGAATGGGAATACTGAAGAATGCATTTTTCAAGTCAATGACAGAAAATAATTTAGCAGAAGAAGGAATCATCGTCAACAGATTGGTAATGTCGGGGACCACCGGAAACTGGGGAATCACTATTTTGTTAACTTCACGCAAGTCAATCACAAAGAGATAAACATCTTCTTGATACTCAGAGGGACCCGAAGGTGTCCGTTTAAGAATGGGAAGAATAGGGCTATTACAAACATTAGCAGTCATCTCCTCATCCACTCCTTTCTCAATCAAATCCTGCACAATTGTTATCAAAGCTCACTCACCTGCCTGCTGTATCTTACACTGAGGAGTACGGGGTATAATAGCACCTTCCTTGACACGTATCGAAACAGGCGATATGTGCAACAAACCCACATCTGTATCGCCCGTTGCCCACAATGTGGGTGGCACATCTTTAAATTCAGCAGGGAGGGGCGCATCTTTGGACAGACACTGCTTAGCGCACACCACATCAGGACCCATCGTAATATAGACGCCGGCTGGGGAGCAGTAAATCGTAGCATGCAATTTCTTCAACAAGACCAAGCCCATCAAATTCTCTCCACAATTGTACGTCAACAAGAATGGCGAATCCACAGTGAAAGGACCAATAGTCAACGCAAGAGGTTTTGAAATGGGATTCACAACCGGTACACCAGAAAATCCTACCGAAACATTATTAGGGCCAGACAGAGCCGCCCCAGGGACCAAGGAACGAGAAATAGAGCTATTCGTTGCACATGTATCCACCAAAAACTCCTTAGTCGAACCATGCACATCTGCACTAACGTACGGATCTCGTTGGTCTACAGGTATCAAAACTGGTCCCTCACCCTGTCCCCGGCTCTCCTAGCTGTAAGACATCCCGGTCACCTCATCTGTATCGTACTCATCATGATAATACTGTTTGCCCCGGGGGTAGTCAAAGTAGTTCTGATCAGTGCGACCCTGAGATGCCACAGCGTTCTGAGCCCTGTCCTGGCCACCATCTTTACGACCCCGTCCATGAGAACGTTGTCCCCTTGGGACCGCCACCTTCTGCAGAAGTACAGGATACTCGCTGCGCCAGTGTCCCTCCTCCTTACAATACGCACACTGATTCGGCCCTACCGACATAGTATTCCTGCTAGTATGGGGAAGCTGTCGGGCTAAACCACCATGTCCTCTACCATTCCCTCGAGAAGCCTGCTGCAACAACACCTTTATCTTCAAATCCTTGTGCTTCTTTTCCGCCTTTTACTTCGCCTCATTTTTCCTGTGCTCATAGTACTGCGCCATATTCAAGATAACAGAAGGAGAAGACGTGGACCAGGTACTCTCGGAAGCCTGTAATCGAGTCACAATCTCGGGGAGCAAGTTTGAATCAAATCTATTTATAAACAATCGAACGCCACCTTCAATTGACAAATCTTGTCCACTATAATCTAGGAACACACCTTCAAACCGAGTGAAAAAATCAGACACACTCTCATCTTTCTTCTGACAACTAGCCGAGAGCTTGTCCTAATCAAGTTCAAATGTTTATTGTTTCAGTTAATTAATTATGTTGTTTTTTCGTCTTACAGGTATACAATCAGACAGTGGGTCTGTAAGTACGGTTCCATCACTGCATGCACAGTGCACCTTAGCGAGTGTGCTGAAAAAATACACGTGGCGTATTTTTGCCAGAACACCTTTTGTTTTCACGTTGAATGGTCCTGAAGAAAGCCTCAAAATTGTTTTAAGAGGCTGAAACATGTCGACCAGTACTTGATGGATAATGAAGACCAATTGCTAGTCTTCACCTTGTCCCCCTGTTTGCTTTTAAACATGTCCTGGGCCGCTGAGAATAAAAAACTTTTTTAGCAAGGAGTCCCAGAGGCATTTTTAACCTCACAAACTTTTCTGAGCACCAATCACATAAAAACACAAAACCCGCTCCGCTGTAATTCAGGCATCGAAGTACAGCTGGGCTGCACTCGGCTGCCGAGCTGGGAACCCAATGATGAAGCATGCCACCAACTAGGTTGGTGGGCGAGGGTTCTTTTTCAAAACCCTAGTGGTTCTTGGCACTCCAATATTTATAGAAGAGTCGTCCTTGCTTAAGGATTCTTCTGAGGGTCCTTCCACGTTGTTTTTGAGTATTAAATAGGGGAAATGGACGCACCCCGTTCATAGTCCTTGCTCTCTCTTTTGTTTCTTGTGTTCAGTTAATTAAAACCATAACAATATAGATTCTAAAAAAAGAAAGAAAAGACAGTAAAAAATGTTTTGGGGTTAATTGCTTAAAACCATAAAAGTCTTTTGTTATCAATTATTAATATTCAAGTATATGCAGAGATGTATAATACACAATTAATAGATCAATTAATAATATTCAGATATTTACAAGAATACGTGATTAACAATTAGTGGATCAAAAGAGTTAATTAGTCCGTAATCCGCTGTGAAAATAAAAGGATACTTTTCAGACGTTCTCTAGATACTTTTCAGTATTCTAGATTAACCAGTAGTCACTCTCAAAGACCAGTCAGTCTTGTTCAGCATTACTGGGCAATGGCTCGAGATTCAGTTTTTAAAGCTTGCTCATGTACGGTAAGGAACTTTATCCATTGACAATTCAGTAAGGTAACAGTTGGATCCAAGCTAGCTATGATGGCAGATCTGCGCGTCCTTATTCTTCTGATGTTCATAGCATTTTTTAATAAAGTGACTCGTGCTTTTAACAGTTTGGGACATGTGCAGACTAGATGAATTAAATTCTCTTTACTGCTTCCACATAATCTACATTCTTTCTGCCCTTTATGGAACCATGTTGGCTGATCCGCGATGGATGGCAGTTTGCCTAAATGCAGGGCCATTAGTTGTAACTTTCGATAGACCGAGAATGTGATGTTTAGATATGGTGCTGGGGTAAGTGTCTTATAGTTGGTGATTACCATCCAGGCGTGTTTTCGCTTACTGAGGATGTTTTTATCTACTAGCAAAGAGTGACATTTTGCTGATTTGTTTATGGCTTGTTTGAAGGATGAGTAGGACAAGTTGGTTTTCCAAAGCTCACCTGTGCATGTTGCTGATAAAGCTTTTTGTAGGTATTGATTGTAGGGAGACTTTTTATCCTTCTCTAGTTCCTCCCACAGAGCCTTATTCAGTTCTGATTTTGCTGCATTTTGCTTCAATCTGTACCATTGCTTAATGGTTGCGTACATTCTCCACAACATTTAATTGATTACCTCAAATTCTAATCTCACCTGAGCTGGAGACGCAGACTGATGGATTTGAAAGACCCTTTTATATGTTGAAACGTGTAATTTATTTAGCAGGTCGGCGTCTTTCCCATGTAATGCAGTACTACCGTATGATAACGTCGGTAGCATTTTAGCTGTTATTGCTGCTAATAAGGTTTTAAATGATGGCCCCTTCAATTTTTTTGCTAAGGTCCTGAAGGCAAATGATAGGGCGTTTATCCTCTGAATCATATATGCTTTTTGTTCCCAATGATTATGCCTGTGGTCGATGTAAAAACCCAGGTACATGTAATTAGAGACTGCCTCTAGCTTTTTACCCTCTAATTGAAAGTGCTGTTTAGCCGTCTGGTGTCTACTGGTTAGCATTGTTTTACTTTTCGCTATATGTATCTCTAACTTATTGTCCGCTATGTATTCTAGCATTCCTAGGAGCGACCTTCGGAGGCCGATCTTAGTTAAGCTGGTAAGGATTACGTTGCCCGCTTATGATAGGTGGGTTAGTGACAGAGTACCCAATTGCGGTGGGTGGGAGTTGATCTTGTTGAGCTTTTGTGCCAGATCTGCCATGAAGAGATTAAAGAGATGCGGTGCCAGAACGCACACTTGTTTCAGCCCTTTTGTGGTTGTGACCTTCCTTGATAGTCTTGAGCCGTCTCCCAGCTTTACTCTCATCCATGTATTGGATTAAAGAAGCAATAGTCGATGAAATTGCCTCGTGTGGTTGTGGCGCTTACTAATTCAGGTATGCAGTTATATATAATATCCCTATCTATTGGTGCTCAAGGGAAGAAGGGTCATCCACCCCTCAGCATAAGTGACCCCAGGGGATCACACAACTATTTCTACAGGCCCGAGCACACATACAATATCATTCTAAGTTAGACAAGGCAATATAATGCACAACAACAGTAGATATTTGTTTGTCTTTTAATGTTCTTTCTTCCGTTGGTCCAGCCAACACGTGTTTCGTCGCCCGGGAGTACCCACGACTTCCTCAGGGCTGGAAAACAAGTTACAAAAAACAAAACATAATGTAATGTTTTGCAAAACTAGTTGGTGCCGCATAGTTAATGTAGTGGAACCCACATGGTGGAATTGTCAATCGTCACCCTTATATTGGACCTAATGGTCAAAGTTGTCAATTCACTGCATAGTGTCCAAACAATTCATGGCTGTTGAAGAGTGAGAAAATTGGGCGTCAGAATACTGTGACCGTATCTGACGTCAGTGCCCATAGCTGATATCCTTATCAGTGATAGTGCTGTGAGGTGATCTACTATAGGACCAAGTGCAAGTACTCATAGCGTAATTTTATTAGGTGTCTGTGTCTTCAAGACAGAGAGTGAGAGAGAAATGAACGAAACATACCTAATTGACTTTGGAAGTAAACGGTCAGCCTATAAAAGAATATAAACGTGTAGATAGTCAGGATTAAGACTATCTACAATATGCTAATAAGACCCGCATCAATGCGATTCCTACCTTTAGACCGGTTATAATTCCGTCCCGGCCAAGAGGGCAGGGATAATTGGTTATTCCAGTTCACGTCTAATTCTAGTTCCATCAATGGTTCTAAAAATAAGAATTTTTTTATATATTAACTAATGTCGCATTCCAGTCTAAAATAATATACAAAATTTCAGATTGGCTGTATTTAGGCTAAGAGAGGAGGAATGTAATAGTACTCTGCAGCTAAAATTGAGGGTGAACATTGTCCATACACCGCTCCTTCTATTACGTTATGGTCTGTAAGGACAAGAGACTTACGTAAAATACATCTATGTATTGCATCACAATAAGAGACTTTATAATATACTGCGCTCAATAAGAAATGCCATCGGTATTTACGGTATAGCAGGGGGGCCTCAAAACCAGATCCATGTCTTGCGTTCAAGCGGAATATATTTCATATTCAGTGCGTCACAACATGATTGATACATCTAGTCAACCCGTACATATGATTGCGTAGCGTTATGCCTGATCTATATAAACATTAGCGAAATACGCCTAACTGCATGAAAATATGCATACACAGGGAGAACAGCACTTACGCTCTATCCGCGTGTATCATAACAACTAGGACCTGATCAGTCCCGAATTCCAAATCTCGAGAAGATAGCACTGCAAATGAAAGATATCACATCAGGACATTGCCTATGTCTATTATTCATCAAATTATATAAATATAATTGTGGAGACATGTGACTAAGCTGTCTCTTACCTTTCGTACTTGGACGTGTTTCCGCGTCTCTCCCTGGCACCCAGTATGGCCGTTGAGTGAAATGTAACCGGAAGTGGGTATATTTAAATGTCCGGTGCTGACGATATGAGCTACTACGTCTAGCCTGCAAAAAGGCTCTCCAGGGTCGCCATCTTGGAATGTGTGGAAATGATCGTGTGTGGATGTCTATATTTAGGGGAAGCACATAATATTGGCCCCTGGAGATTATTGAAATATGTACAATTGTAATATTGGCCAACTATGAATATATAGAAGGCAAGTAAAAGGAATATTATAATTCATGGCAAAATATCAAAATTCAATGCCGTGCACTGACGGTAATGATAATAGTACAGCTGAAAATCAGCAATATTCAAAACTGAAAAAAGATCTGGTGACGAACCAGGGAAAAATGAGTGCCAACTCATGGCAAGGATGCAGAGTTATCGTACCAATGTACGAAGTGTGCCCTTATTTCAAAATTAGTAGTGATAAAATAGAAGCACTGTATATATAGTCTACTAAGCCAGAAAGTAATCAAAGCGTCTATACACCCAGTGGAAAGACGTGTAAGTTACAACAAAATAGTATCAAGATTCATTTAGTTAAGTCCGACTTTAGTTCAGCATGAGACAATGAATATAATGAATCCCTTATGACTGTCACTATAGTATAACCTTTAAGTGTGACATAAACCTATTGAATAGAGACAGCAGTCACAATCTGAAATGCATGTATATAGAATTGGGATATCAGTTAAGTCCAGAATTGATTGGCAATTTATAACAACATCAGTGCTCATAAGTGTGTAAATACGAGACTTGGGATATCAGTTACGTACAACATTGCATAGTAATTATATAATAACATTGGTGCTCATAAATGTGTGTATATGAGACTTGGGCTAACAGATAATATACCTTGTGCACAATATGTATTAAAAAGAAGGGATAACGGACGACATACATTGTAACTGCATATATTAGACACTTTTTCAATGGAACAAATTAAAATTGTATATGCAGTAATCACGTTTGTCTCAAGTAAATAACGGTGTCTTATATTTTGTAATCACAGATTCAATCGCCTAGAAAGTAATGTAGTTCTTGGTCTAAATTCAAACCACAGACTACCGCTCGCATTTTCATGATCCACAATGCTTCCCTACGTCTAAGGTATAGTTCCTTGTTACCACCTCTGGGATCTGAATCAACCCTGTCTATTCCACAGAAGGTGAATGTTTTGTGTACACCTTGTGTAGTGCATTCATTGATGTGTACCACTGTGGGATATCTGGTGTCTTTGAATCTGATGGCTCTACCATGTTCGCCAATCCGTTCTTTCAATGGTCTGATTGTGCTGCCTATATAGAATTTATTGCATTTGCATTTCAACATATATACAACAAATTTACTATTACAGTTAATCATCTGTTTGATTAAAAACCGTCGACCCATGGGGTTTGTGAAAGCTTTTTTCTTATCCATAGCTATGTCACAAACCCTACAGATTCCACATTTATGGAATCCTATACATCTTTGGGTCAGCCAATTGTCCACTGGTTTATGTTTGGGATAGCTTGGACTCAATAATGATCTAATAGTCTGGCCTCTTCTATATGTGATTAGAGGGACATCTGAGATGTGGGCATTTAAATGTTTGTCAGCACTCAGTATGTGCCAATGTCTTTTCATGCTGTTTCTTAAGACTGACGACATATCATTATAGTCAGTAACTAGTCTAAGTGCTGAGGGCTCCGAGTTCTTACGCTGTCTCTCTTTAAGAGTGTCAACCCTGTTCACTTTCAAAATTTTATTTTCTGCTTTCACGATGGTGTCCGTATCATAGCCTCTGGCTCTAAAGCGTTGCTTCATGTTCCTCACACAGGTTTTGAAATTGGCCTCGTCACTGCAATTTCTTCTAGCCCTAACAAACTCACCATATGGAATAGACTCTTTTTGTTGTCTGGGATGGGCGCTTTTAGCATGCGGTATAGCATTACAAGAAGTGGGCTTCCGGTGTAGTTTGCTGTGGATTTGGTTATCAATATACAGCATTGTATCAAGAAATTCTATTTCTTTCTGGTTGCAATTCGAAGTGAATTCAATACCCATATCATTGGAGTTTAAAAATGTACAGAATAGTTTCAAGTCGTTCATTGTACCCGACCAGATCAGAATACAGTCATCGATGTATCTGCCCCAATAGATAATCGATTCACACCATTTGGTTCCTTTTGGGCCCCAGATCCACTCCTCCTCTAACCAACCCTTGAAAAGATTGGCATACGAAGGAGAGAACCTGGAGCCCATAGCAACACCTTGTATCTGTCTGTACCATTGCTGTTCAAACAGGAATACATTATTTTGGAGTATGATCTCAATCATGGCAATTAGCATCTCGACATGTGCCCACTGTTTGGCTGGTCTACTACTCAGAAATGTCATTGTTGCTCTTAGTCCTAGGTCATATCTGATACATGTGTAGAGAGGTCACATCTAATGTGGCCATAATCATCCCATCTTCCCAGATCACATCAGAAAGAATACTAAGTAAGTGCTTTGTGTCTCTTACATAGGATGGGAGATTTTTTAATAATGGTTGTAAAAACAGATCTACATAATGTGACAATTTCTCTGTGGGCCCTCCAATACTGGAAATAATAGGCCTACCTGGTGAAAATTGTAAATGTTTGTGAACTTTAGGCAAAGTATAGATACAAGGAAATCTGGGTCTGTAAACTTCTAAGTAAAGATATTCGTCTTGATCAATAAGACCCCTACTGCGCCACTCTCCCAATTGTGTATTAATTAGTAATGTGAGTGCACTAATAGGGTTGTCTTTTAGTTTAGTGTAGCATGTTTTATTGTCCAATTGGGATATGATCTCTCTATTGTATGACAATATTGCCCCCTTTATCGGCTTCCCTGATTGTGATATTGGCAGTATTTTTTAGTTCTTCAAGTGCCTTCCGTTCATTATGTGTCAAGTTGTCTCCATGATGAGGTTTGTGTTTGTATTTAGTTTCAAGTTGTCTATTCAGATCCCCCGATACTAATTTATAAAACACATCTATGTTGTTCCCGCTTGGTAACATCGGGGTCCAACCAGATTTCCTTTTTAGTCCACTAGATAAGCTAAGGTCAGTTTCTATGTCATGATCCAATAACAGTTCTTCAATACTCATATGATCACGGTCATCGTCTGTAAGTGAAAGGAGTATTTCTGCATCCCTAATGTCTTGTATGGTTGATAAATCAGGAAAGACATCAGTGGGGTATGTTTTCACTGCTCTATTCACTGTAGGAATATCTGAAAACATTTCTTGAGTTTTAAGCTCCTGACAAATTTGAACAAGTCAATCATGGAATTACAAATGTCACCCTGGCTTTTGGGCAGAAACCCATACCCTTCTCAAGTAGGAAATCATATTTGTCAATGTTAAATCACTAAGGTTAACAACCTCAACCCCTTTAAACTGACTATTCACTAATTCCGTTTGTCCCATGACCTCAATTTCATGCCTGTCTTTTCTTCTACCTGACCCTCCTCTCGTGCTCCTCCTGTTGAATAGTCAGTTTAAAGGGGTTGAGGTTATTAACCTTAGTGATTTAACATTGACAAATGATATGATTTCCATACTTGAGAAGGGTATGGGTTTCTGCCCAAAAAGATTTCCTTGTATCTATACTTTGCCTAAAGTTCACAAAAATTTACAATTTCCACCAGGTAGGCCTATTATTTCCAGTATTGGAGGGCCCACAGAGAAATTGTCACATTATGTAGATCTGTTTTTACAACCATTAGTAAAAAATCTCCAATCCTATGTAAGAGACACAAAGCACTTACTTAGTATTCTTTCTGATGTGATCTGGGAAGATGGGATGATTATGGCCACATTAGATGTGACCTCTCTCTACACATGTATCAGATATGACCTAGGACTAAGAGCAACAATGAAATTTCTGAGTAGTAGACCAGCCAAACAGTGGGCACATGTTGAGATGCTAATTTCCATGATTGAGATCATACTCCAAAATAATGTATTCCTGTTTGAACAGCAATGGTACAGACAGATACATGGTGTTGCTATGGGCTTCAGGTTCTCTCCTTCGTATGCCAATCTTTTCATGAGTTGGTTTGAGGAGGAGTGGATCTGGGGCCCAAAAGGAACCAAATGGTGTGAATCGATTATCTATTGGGGCAGATACATCGATGACTGTATTCTGATCTGGTCGGGTACAATGAACGACTTGAAACTATTCTGTACATTTTTAAACTTCAATGATATGGGTATTGAATTCACTTTGAATTGCAACCAGAAAGAAATAGAATTTCTTGATACAATGCTGTATATTGATAACAACCAAATCCACAGCAAACTACACCGGAAGCCCACTTCTTGTAATGCTATACTGCATGCTAAAAGCGCCCATCCCAGACACCAAAAAGAGTCTATTCCATATGGTGAGTTCGTTAGGGCTAGAAGAAATTGCAGTGACGGGGCTAATTTCAAAACCTGTGTGGGGAACATGAAGCAACGCTTTAGAGCCAGAGGCTATGATACAGACACCATCGTGAAAGCAGAAAATAAAATTTTGAAAGTGAACAGGGTTGACACTCTTAAAGAGAGACAGCGTAAGAACTCGGAGCCCTCAGCACTTAGACTAGCTACTGACTATAATGATATGTCGTCAGTCTTAAGAAACAGCATACTGAGTGCTGACAAACATTTAAATGCCCATATCTCAGATGTCCCTCTAATCACATATAGAAGAGGGCAGACTATTAGATCATTATTGAGTCCAAGCTACCCCAAACATAAACCAGTGGACAATTGGCTGACCCAAAGATGTATAGGATTCCATAAATGTGGAAACTGTAGGGTTTGTGACATAGCTATGGATAAGAAAAAGATTTCACAAACCCCATGGGTCGACGGTTTTTAATCAAACAGATGATTAACTGTAAGAGTAAATTTGTTGTATATATGTTGAAATGCAAATGCAATAAATTCTACATAGGCAGCACAATCAGACCATTGAAAGAACGGATTAGCGAACATGGTAGAGCCATCAGATTCAAAGACACCAGATATCCCACAGCGGTACACATCAATGAATGCACTACACAAGGTGTACACAAAACATTCACCTTCTGTGGAATAGACAGGGTTGATTCAGATCCCAGAGGTGGTAACAAGGAACTATACCTTAGACGTAGGGAAGCATTGTGGATCATGAAAATGCGAGCAGTAGTCTGTGGTTTGAATTTAGACCAAGAACTACATTACTTTCTAGGCGATTGAATCTGTGATTACAAAATATAAGACACCGTTATTTACTTGAGACAAACGTGATTACTGCATATACAATTTTAATTTGTTCCATTGAAAAAGTGTCTAATATATGCAGTTACAATGTATGTCATCCGTTTTCCCTTCTTTTTAATACATATTGTGCACAAGGTATATTATCTGTTAGCCCAAGACTCATATACACACATTTATGAGCACCAATGTTATTATATAATTACTATGCAATGTTGTACGTAACTGATATCCCAAGTCTCATATTTACACACTTATGAGCACTGATGTTGTTATAAATTGCCAATCAATTCTGGACTTAACTGATATCCCAATTCTATCTACATGCATTTCTGATTGTGACTACTGTCTCTATTCAATAGGTTTATGTCACACTTAAAGGTTATACTATAGTGACAGTCATAAGGGATTCATTATATTCATTGTATCAAGCTGAACTAAAGTCGGACTTAACTAAATGAATCTTGATACTATTTTGCTGTAACTTACACGTCTTTCCACTGGGTGTATAGACGCGTCGATTACTTTCTGGCTTAGTAGACTATATATACAGTGCTTCTATTTTATCACTACTAATTTTGAAATAAGGGCACACTTCGTACATTGGTACGATAACTCTGCATCCTTGCCATGAGTTGGCACTCATTTTCCCTGGTTCGTCACCAGATCTTTTTTCAGTTTTGAATATTGCTGATTTTCAGCTGTACTATTATCATTACCGTCAGTGCACGGCATTGAATTTTGATATTTTGCCATGAATTATAATATTCCTTTTACTTGCCTTCTATATATTCATAGTTGGCCAATATTACAATTGTACATATTTCAATAATCTCCAGGGGCCAATATTATGTGCTTCCCCTAAATATAGACATCCACACACGATCATTTCCACACATTCCAAGATGGCGACCCTGGAGAGCCTTTTTGCAGGCTAGACGTAGTAGCTCATATCGTCAGCACCGGACATTTAAATATGCCCAATTCCGGTTACATTTCACTCAACGGCCATACTGGGTGCCGGGGAGAGACGCGGAAACACGTCCAAGTACGAAAGGTAAGAGACGGCTTAGTCACGCATCTCCACAATTATATTTATATAATTTTATGAATAATAGACATAGGCAATGTCCTGATGTGATATCTTTCATTTGCAGTGCTATCTTCTCGAGATTTGGAACTCGGGACTGATCAGGTCCTACTTGTTACGATACACGCGGATAGAGCGTAAGTGCTGTTCTCTCTGTGTATGCATATTTTCATGCAGTTAGGCGTATTTCGCTAATTTTATATAGATCAGGCATAACGCTACGCAATCATATGTACGGGTTGACTAGATGTATCAATCATGTTGTGATGCACTGAATATGAAATATATTCCGCTCGAACGCAAGACATGGATCTGGTTTTGAAGCCCCCCTGCTATACCGTAAATACAGATGGCATTTCTTATTGAGCGCCGTATATTATAAAGTCTCTTATTGTGATGCAATACATAGATGTATTTTACGTAAGTCTCTTGTCCTTACAGACCATAACGTAATAGAAGGAGCGGTGTATGGACAATGTTCACCCTCAATTTTAGCTGCACAGTACTATTACATTCCTCCTCTCTTAGCCTAAATACAGCAAATCTGAAATTTTGTATATTATTTTAGACTGGAATGCGACATTAGTTAATATATGAAAAATTCTTATTTTTTGAACCATTGATGGAACTAGAATTAGACGTGAACTGGAATAACCAATTATCCCTACCCTCTTGGCCGGGACGGAATTATAACCGGTCTAAAGGTAGGAATCGCATTGATGCGGGTCTTATTAGCATATTGTAGATAGTCTTAATCCTGACTATCTACACGTTTATATTCTCTTATAGGCTGACCGTTTACTTCCAAAGTCAATTAGGTATGCTTCGTTCATTCTCTCTCACTCTCTGTCTTGAAGACACAGACACCTAATAAAATTACGCTATGAGCACTTGCACTTGGTCCTATAGTGGATCACCTCACAGCACTATCACTGATAAGGATATCAGCTACGGGCACTGACGTCAGATACGGTCACAGTATTCTGACGCCCAATTTTCTCACTCTTCAACAGCCATGAATTGTTTGGACACTATGCAGTGAATTGACAACTTTGACCATTAGGTCCAATATAAGGGTGACGATTGACAATTCCACCATGTGGGTTCCACTACATTGACTATGCAGCACCAACTAGTTTTGTAAAGCATTACATTATGTTTTGGTTTTTGTAACTTGTTTTCCAGCCCTGAGGAAGTCGTGGGTACTCCCGGGCGACAAAACACGTGTTGGCTGGACCAACGGAAGAAAGAAAATTAAAAGACAAACAAATATCTACTGTTGTTGTGCATTATATTGCTTTGTCTAACTTAGAATGATATTGTATGTGTGCTCGGGCCTGTAGAAAAAGAAGCAATATTCCTCTGAGTGTATTTTCTGGGATTTTCCACACGCGCAGTTTTTCCCATAGGATGTGATGATCCACGCTGTCGAAAGCCGCCTTTAAGTCAACAAAACAGAGGTGCAGTTGTTGTTTCCTCCGTTTGTATTTGTCGGCAATCAACGAGAGCGATAGAATATTTGTGATTGTCCCAGTTCCTTTTCTGAACCCTGTCTGACCGGTATCAGTTTTAACTTGTCAGACCAGGTAATCAGATCTTTCAATATCAGTGAAGCGTAGTACTTTGCGTCTACACCCAGAAGCGCAATTAACCTGTAATTGGACGGAGACGTTCTATTGCCTCCTTTAAAGATCGGTGTGATTACTGATCTTTTCCAGCTCGGCAGAATTTGCCTTACATTCTCCACTTCTTCAAATAGATTTTTTAGTCTCCCGCTCCGGAAATCTGGTGCCAATTTGAAGATTAGTGGGGGGATACCATTTGGTCCTGGGGCCCCATTTCTGCAAACCTTCAAGATTATTCTTTTTACGTCTCCTTGTTGGTAGCCTGAGTTTCTAGGTGCGGTCCCTAATCCACCTGCGCTCATCACTGCTCCTTTCCTTTGTACTTCGTCTGTGTTCGGCACTTAAGTCTGGTGACAGGTTAGGGTGCTGTTTATGTTTTGTGTAACGGTCCTCTCATTGATCATGTGTTCCTCTTGGTCCCCAATATTTACAAGCTCCTTCTCTTTATCTACTGGATGGTTCGGAGGTTTGATGTCTGTGAATCTTTTTGTTAGTAGCGTGGCCCAATCTTTTTCTTGTACACTTGAGGTGATAGAGTTGACAGGCCGACTCAGACCATTTATTATTTCCCAAAATGTGCTTGAATTAATTTTCTTTGTGGTGTGTAGTAGTTTAGCCCAGAAGTTAATCTCGCATCTTCTTTTGTGTTCCCACAATTTCTTTTTGTATTCTTTCCTAAGATTACGTATTAATTCCCAGTTTAAGGGGGTCAGCTCAGTTCCTTTCAGTTTACTAAGATTTTTTCTTAGTTCTCGCTTAAGTTTGAGAACTTCAGTCGATGTTGCCATGGTATTTTTAAATTTCGGGGCCTGCTTTGACTTACCAGACATGATTGTTATTAATTTGTCCGTGAAGCTTACCCACTCTTGTATCTTGTTTAAATCACTAGTTTCACTTTCCATTTTGAACCTCTGTAGTTTGACTTGCAGTTCGTCAATGTTCCCTGTTGTCCATTTCAACCGTTTCAGATCGATTGAAAATGTGCTTTCTGCAGTTGTCACACTAGTTTGATACTTTGGTAGCTTTAGACTAAAGTGAATGTGTTGGTACGAGTGGTCGCTTTTTGTGGTAAATTCAATGACAAACCGGGTGAGAAAGGGCATTAATGGTAATGATATTGCTGTGTAATCAAGACTTGATTGCGATTTGCCCCTGATGTAAGTATACATTAGCGGGTAGTCTACCGGTGTTCTACCGTTTATTATTTCAAGCCCAGGTATTCAAGTGTTTTCACTGGTTGTTGTCCTACTAGGTCGGGGCGAACCGACTTGAGCTGATATTGAGGTTGTACGTTCCAGCACTTGTTATTTGCTGCTAATTTCTCATCCTCTTCTGGTGTGTAGATTAAATTTAAATTGAAATCTCCTGTTATGATGATTTCCCAGAAGGGATTGATGTTTCGTATATCGTTGATTATGGTTGTTAGCAAAGCAATGTGAGCTTTCTTCTCTTTCGCAGATGGATGTGCATAGGTGTTGATTAATAGTATAACTCCAGGTTCCTCTTTGACTGGTAAAGAAAGTGTTATTAGTTGCACATTTGGTCCGTAGGGAGCTATTTTCTCTGATTTAATGTTGATTGCAGTTGAGACGTAAACTGGTAGCCCTCCTTTCGGACGTCTGTGCCTCCTGTGTTTCTCCGCCGGTGTGCTAAAGTGTGTAAATCCTGCAAGAGGTAGCTCCTCCAGTGCCCATGTCTCCTGCAAGGCGATTATATCACATGTCACCCAGTCTTGTAAAGGCCTGCCGTCTTCTAGCCATTTCTTAGCTCCGGCTATGTTCCACGAGATAAGATGGAGGGTTCCTTCGCGGTTGTTCGTCGTCTGTTTGCCTGGTGGTCAATTGGCTTTCATTTTATTCAGAGTGCCTGAGAGCCAACTCCAGTGGTCAATGTCAGGCTCTGTGATTGTCTTTTTTTCGACATTGCCCGCATCACGTCTTGTTGTCAATGGGCTGTTTCCCCTCGCATTCCGGAGGTCGGAGTAAGCATGTTCCTTTGTTGCCAGGCTGTGCCCTGAGTTTCCCTTCTCAGTGGATTTTTCCCCTAGTGGGCCTGGGTAACGTAGTTTTGCAGGTTTCGAAAGCCTTATGCCCCATGTGTCGAATTGTTGTTTGAAGGTCATGATTAGCTGGGCGACCTCCGCCGTTTGCCAGGTTGTGAGGGTTTGTTCGTTAGGGTTACCATTTCCTTTCTGGCAAAATTCCACAGACAGTAGATTGGCTGAATTTAAATGTTTTAGCCCAGGGATAGTTGCAAACAATTTTAGTATGTTGCCCCTGTTTAAGATGTCATGTTGTCCCTGGGACTCATGCTCTGGTGTTAGTAGTATTTGTTGTAGTTGTTGTCCAGACCACCAGGTAATGCTGCTATTGCCGACTTCTTTATCTATTCCCGCCGATGTAGATGTTTGTGTTCTGCGATTATCATCGTTGGACTTGTTGCTCTTTTCGACGTCTTGTACTATGGTAGTTAGCGGTGGCCTGATGCTCTAGTTATTCTCTTTCTCTCTTGCAGCGAGGTCCTTTCTTTGGGGTCCCAATTCAATTTCAAAGGTTGCTGCCCTTGGCCAGTTCCCTTTTGTGCTTTCCAAAGGGGTCGCTTTCTCCTTGTTGTTTATGCTAAATCTAAGGTTTTCGTGTAGTTGGATGGTCCTTGTTGCAGGTCGGGGAGATGAACTCTTAACACGCTGGGTTGAAGTAGTCTAGCAGTCCTTTTCTCATGGAGTTATTTCTGCGTCGTCATTGATCCCTTGCTCGTTGTTTACCGTTTTACCTTGTTTATTCCCCATCCATCCCAACAGGGTCCCGTCATTATTCCATGGCTCCTTGCTCTGTTGTAAGTTGAAGCCTTCATTCCCGTTAGTCATTCCTTTTGTCCCGTCCTTGCGCTTCGGGTGTTTAGCGCTGTTTTTTAACAATTGCGATGTCAATTTTTCAGCTTGCCTTTCCTTTATCCCTTGTTGCTTTTTTCCCGGGGGGCAGTGTCTCCTCGGGTTGTTCTCTTCTTTGTTGATTTCCTGTGTTGCCTTTTCTGAAACTTCGTTCGACTCACTCTCTGTTTGAATGCTACTCTGTGCGCTTGTTGTTAGCTTTTTTCGTACTTGGGATTCTGCACACCCCCCGGTGTTTGCTGCTGTTTTTTATCTTTGTCCAGGCTCTGCTGTGCTACTGGCATTGTTATCTCTTTGTTCCTTAGACTCTTGTTCCTCCCTTGCTGGCATTGTCGGGGACCACTCCTTGTGATCCTCAATCGAAATGTCAGTTGTTCCCTCTGAATACCTTGTAGCGTTAGATATATCGTCTGTTTCTCTAGTTGGATAGATTTTGATTCTTTGCTCCGTGTTGTTTATTGATAGTTTGTTTCTTGCCTTCCTTTCAAGTTTTTTTTCTCTTCTTGTTAGTTTAGTTAAGATGCACTCTTTCGGTTTTGGAGTGGGAGTGACACTTGACTCGGCTGGTATTTTTTTACTTTGTCATCTTCTTTCTTGTCCTCCTGTTTGAAGGGGACTGATTGTGTTTTACTTTCAGCTCTTTTAAACTTGGTGCATGGCGTATTTTGCTGTCTGAGAGCTATTATTTGTTCTAGGAGGGTTGGAAGGAAGCTCAACTTATCGATGATTGGGCCACAGGTGCAGGGACTTTGCTCTATCGTATATTTGGATTGTGCTTCTATTATTTGCTTGTTAAGTTTATCCAATTTAGTGTTTATCCCTGCTATATGTAACGCTGTGATATTCATTAGATCTATTTGGATGTCAAGTTTGTCCAATTGCAAATTAAGTGCCTCTATGGAAGATTGAAGTGTGTCTATTACACACCTAAAGAGCTCCGGGTGGGTACTTATATCGCTGGGTGTTTTCTCTTGTTGGGATGTCTGCTTAGTGCCCGCATGTTGTTCTGTATTTGACAAGTAATTGCTGGTTATTGTTTGGCAGGTATTCTGCAATTTCTGGACAGGTGTCGTCGCTATTTCATTTTTTTCCACGTCAGGTAGTTCCCCTTCATTTTGCATTGGGGCTATATTGTCCTCTGGTCCCTCTTTTTTGATTGATTCTTGTGTCGAATCCTTGTTAGATATTGGGCTTAGGAGCCTCAACCATGAGTTTTCTAGGTCTTCCAGGTCGTTTGCTTCTTCTAAGCTTGTCCGGTGAATCTGAGATTCCGTTCTGAGGGCCTGTTTAAACTCATGTGGACTTACAGGTACGATGGGGGTTGAGGGCTTTAAGGTAGAGCATGATGCAGTGTTCGGGCTGGCGCTTAGGTCTGATAGGCTGGCCCTTGCAGTCCACTTCCTTCTTTCCCCGCTCAGCTCTATTCCTTTGCCAGGCCTAAACTCGTCTATGGCCTTGGGGTTACACCCAGTAGTACTGTTTTTCCCCGACCCTCTGTAGATGTCTCAAGGTGGTGGTCATCTGGCGTTGATGTTGCCCCTCTGGCCTCCCCTACCATGGTAGTTTCTTTTTTCGATCTGCCCTCTTCCTTGTTTATCTGCCATATGTTTTTGCTTAAGTCTTGGCTACTTGGGTCCATTTGGTCTGGTGTGGGAGCTATTGGTCCCGAAGATGTCAAAGCGATTAGTTTATCTTTTGTTCCAGCGTTGTGTGCCACCCTTTGTGGGGTTAGTGGTGCAGGAAGACTTGGCAGGTCTCTAGATATTGAGAAAATTGCGGCCCCAGGATTTTTAAGGAAGGAGAAGGCTTTAATCTTTTCCATTGCGTCTCTAGATTCCTGGTTCCTAAAAAATGTTAGGATCGGTGAAATTAGTGGGCTCTGTAGATTTGCGTCTGTTCATTTTGTTGTCGGTTTGTATTTTGCCTTTTTTCCCCTGGGTTGGTGCCACTTATTTTCTGGGTCTTTTGGGTTTTTAGAGACTGCTTCAGGGTCCGTCTAACTTTGCCCAATCTCATTCTTCCGTAGCTATCAATCTCGTATTCTGATTGCAATATAATTGTAGATTGTGAGTTGAGGGCTGTGGGTTTCTCTTAAGTCGTCCCTGCGTAGGCTTAAAGAAGCTTGAAAAAAAAACTTGAAGAATAATGTACAGCCAAAGTCTTGATGCGTTAGTGTATTAAGATATTATAGTTAAAATAAGTCTGTTGGATTAGTTTGATATTTGCAGTATTTTTAGAGACGTTATCTAAGACTCCTGAGATTCCCTACCTTCTCTTTAACCACGGCAAGTTGGGAGTTAGTTAAGTAGATGGGGAAGCGGAGGAAGAGAGAAGCGACTCATACAGCCCTTGGCCTTTCTCCCTTCAAAGGACCGTTGCTCCTGGCGCTCCTGACTCTGCCCTCCTTCCCCCTTCCAGGGCCCCCTCTGGGCTAGCGGGGCCACCTGACGATGCCACAGGCCACACCCACACCTAGGTGGGCCGCCTCTGTGGGAAGCCAAGGGCACACTCTCTGCAACCACCAACTAACGGTGGCTGCGCTCGCACTCTACCGCACTCTAACGCACCTTACTTGATTCACAGCTGCACAGTCCCCCCGGTGCTGCTGTTGGTGCTGTCGGCGCTTCTGCGGGGTGTTTTGGCCTCAAGCGTTCTGTGCCCTCACGAGGCTCCCGAGGCCCTTCTACCGCCACGGCCTAGCTGCCTTGCAAGGTCGTAAGTACTTGTCCTTGCACCTTCTCAGGGCTGCCACTGCCGCTGCCGCAGTCTTGGGCTACTCTGTGCTGGGGTCGCTGTGCAGGGATACTGCCGCGATGGGTAAGCGGTAACAGCCTCAGGGGTTCGTGTAGCCTCGTCGTTGCACACCGCTGCTCCGCTGCCAGCGCACTCCACCGCACTCCGCCGTGCTCTGTCGTGCACTCACTGCACCACTGCATAGACTGATAGTCTCTGATTCGCTGAAAACTCAAACCCTTTTGCGTTGGATCTTCACCCAGGCGCTCTGGACCAGTCTTTCTGTGCCTATAACTTCGCCTGTGGTCGTTGTCATTTCAGGGAGCTCACCCCTCCAGGGGGGAAGCGAGAGTGAGAAAAGAGACAGACAAACAAACAAGCGGGGACTGTACGGCGTTATCTGCAGGCCGCACCCGAGCCTAGTCGGGCTGTCTCCGCAGAGCGCTATGTCACACTCTCAGCAACCACATGCTAGCGGTGGCTGTGCTTGTTTTTTTCCTGCGGAAAGCGGGGAGTGTTTGCCTTTCCCGGCCTCACGGGCTGAACCAGACTCAGATAATGGCTCACCCGGTCCGGGTCGCGTTGCAGGATTCTCCGACGGTAAAACTGATCGTGAGCAGGACGCCAAGCACCGAACTCTGCTCGCTCCTCTGAACTCACTCCTCCTCCAACGTCAGTCAGGTGATTGTCCCAATCAACCTTTCTAGGCGGGATAAAAGAATGCATATACGTGATAATGCGGCCTGGCAAGGCAAGTATCTCTGCTTTAGGCTTCTCAACAGGCTTCCTCTCCTGGTCCCATACTTTAATTTGATCCCAGGTACCACCCAATTCCACAACATGATCCTGTCTGTGTACTTGTCTCCAAATATCAACCGGAACCAACAAACCAAAGAACATTTCAATATCCGCAAGCGTAATTACTATATAAGAAGCTGCCGCAGTCAATTCTTTATAATATGCAGTAGGATTTTTCCTAGGATCAGGTAACTGAGTCTTAAGGGACAAGACCTCACTCTGTTTCCATGGAGTATAAACCCACTGTTCTTGAAAACGGGGCGCTACCCCAGGTCTAGTAACAACATTATGCTGATCCTGTAGCTCTGGTATTTCAGGGTGATATATGGGGTGGACCTCCCTCATTGGAAACTGAGATACTGTTGTCAGGCTCTTCTCAAGCAGCCTACCCCGATAAGCAACCAACGTCGCGACATTACCAAAAACTTGACCAGGCACCATATCACCAACGTATATGTGATCCTTAATATCATATATAATCTGTGGTGCTGCATCATTGAAACACTGGTCCAATCAAAGTAGTCGACATGTGCTTAAGGGCATGCTGTTGTACAAAAGGCTCATAATCTTTCATCACACTCCACACATCCTCCACACCATAAATGGGGTGTCAGGCCCACTGCGTTGTCTGATTAGCCACTACCTGTTTCTCTGCCTCTCCCATATCAGATCGCACCAACGTTCGCCCCAGGCGTTCCTTAAATTTTGTCCAGTCTCTATCCTTAGGGCCGCGTACTGGTGTCCCACCACTCTGTAATGTTGGGGAATGGAGGAACACAGTGGGAGTGATAACAGAAGTAGTGGGCATTAACGTCGCTGCTGGCTGGGTCGTGGGCGTAGGAGTTGGCGAAAGGGATGCCGAAGCAATAGGTGTTCAGGAGTGCTAACAGTCGCAGTTGCCACAGACGGCAAAGACAAAGAAAGGACAGGAGGTGCCTTGGCCAAGGCAGTCTGATCAACAGTAACAGGAGCAGAAACAGCAGAGACAGAAGAACCGGGTAGCTGGGCTTGTGGGGGAAGAGCGGGATATACCCTCTGCGGGGCATACAGACGTGGGGGTTGAGCATCTAGCAATTGTTCCACAAAAGCATCATTTTCTTCTCGGGCTACATAAGAATTATCAATATTCAGTCGAAACCTCCTATCTTCACGTCCAATTCCTATCTCCTGCTTCTCTCTGTCATGCGCTACAGCTTTCTGAGTCAATGTTTGCATTCTCCCCTTCCGGCCCTCCTTCTCTGCTTTCATTCGCCTCTGTTAAGCCTCTTTTTGCCATGTTCTTAGGGAATCAAACATAGACTGCCTGCTTCTTCTTGCAAACAACTTCTCCCGTAAAAACCCAATTTTGTTCATCAAAAGTGCCCGTCAATGGCCACTGCAACTCGGCATTGTCCCTCGTTTATTTGTGCCATAACGTACTAAACGTAATAGGGCCAAGGCCATGTTTTACATACATATCAAAATTCGGAGTGCCCTCCGGAGGCGCTGGCTGACCTTCTTCCAGTCGAGCATCAACAGAACAACAACAACAAGAAACCAAAAAGCAACTAAACCCAGAAATTTTCAAAAGTAAGTCAAATTCGTTAGGTTTCCTGGCAAAGTGTTCACAAACACTTTGTATCCAAATCGGTCCTCAGACCGTACCAAATGCAAACCAAAATCGGTCCTCAGACCGAACCAAAGAAAAACCAAAATGGTACCATATCCACAAAGACCCAAAACAAACTCACCTGGCGCACACAGGTCAAACGAATTTATTCTTCACTGCCGACTCTTCGGACCAAGCGGTCAGATCCAAAGTTTCGCCGTTCAGGACCCCAGACGGGATTACCGCTGGGCGAGGCAACAACCGGCCAGACAGACGGGGCAGCGGCGAGTTCAGGACTCTCTCGTGCAGGGATCCCTGATCCGCCCGTCCGACCCGACAATGGCCCCGACCTCCACACCCGTCCACAGGCGAGGATGGGTCAACCAATGGAGTCACTGTTCGGGCGCCAACTGAAGGAAGTGACCCAATTAGGGCCACCCGGGTCACTCGTGACCACCTCTCAGCCTTCCATACAAATGAAGAGTCGGTCAGACAGTAGAGAATACAAACCAAGTATATTTTATTCAGGTACACTCGAGCGGAGTCCAGTCTGACCAGCCTCCTAGGATTGCTGCAGAGGGACTGTCTTCAGCAAACATAGAGATACATTATGTACATTTCGGAACGAAAAAAGTCCCGCCCATAATGGAAATCTACTAGCAGGTGCAGCTAATACAAAAAAGTACAGAAAGATGAGTTTCGACTCTGAGGCCAGGCACACATTATCTTTATGCCAAGGTCGTTCTGTTCGTGTCTACCGCTAGGCTAGTGGGAGAAAGCCTTTATCTATGGGAAAGGAATGCGCTAATAAGAACAGTGTATTCTTGAGCAAAGCAAGGCCTAACCTTGGGTAAAGGGAACTTTCCGCAGCCTCCTTCTCTGGACGGGAATACGCAGCTAACAACATGATTCAAAATGGCGGCTAAACATAAAATGGTGCAGCGAATGCTAACAACATAAGAACAAAGCACAAGTAAGGTGGCTAAACATATTCATTTCATCAGCATGTCGAAGTCTCTTTGTTGCACTTCGGTCCTGTGCATGGTGCTCACATCACCTCAGTGAGCTAGGACTCGCGCAGTGCGAAACGTCAGCACATCACCACTGCCGGCTCAGAAAAGGCCTTTCAAGAAAGAAAACCTACGCTTTAAACACAGCAATATCCAATCCAATGGCATTTTCCTATGTCTAGCCTACAAGAACACTTGGAATAGAATTAAGAATAAAATCACTTCGGTAGGTTTAGGGTACTAGGAGACTGTTAAGTATATCATTGGATCAAGGGTACCGTAGACCATAAAAATGCATTGACATTTCATTTATTTTAATTAAATTAATGCATTTTTTATTTAAATGAAATATTTATTTTTCTTTATGGTACGTTTTATGGTTACCTTTACGGTTAGAAGAAGGTTCCATTAATTTAAATCAATAAAACTAAAAGTGATTTAATTAAAATATAAATACTTAGTGGTGAGACATGGTGGTAAGTTCGGGGACGCGAAAGTATCACTTTAATTTTAAATGTATTAAGTAAGCAATTTAGGTAACATATATTTGGCTAAGCACCGGACCAATTGATAGTTATTTTAAAGTGCAAATGTAATTAAAATAAATGTGATTTATGCTAAAACTGGGCGTGTAAGGCCTCAGATGAAGCATAATAGTATAATTGCTGCTTTTTTTATCACAGCTTCTACTGCATCTGCATGGATGTGGGAGATATGTATTGTATGATGTTGCTGTTTGGGATTTTTTATGAGGTGCTTAAGCTGCTGCACATTCTTCAGTGTGTGAAGGTCAATAATTTTCATGAAAACTGAATCACTCAGCCTATGTGTGAGATCACAGAACACCTTACTAGAGAGTATCTTATTTTAAACAAAAAAGCTATCTGCCAGGCTCGAAGCACATTTCCTTCTTTTTAGATAGTCAATTAAAACAAAATAATACTGACTATGAAGAGGCAGCTGCCTTTCAACCTTCGTAATGATCATGGGCAGTAAAACCTTAGCAAGAGTGAAATATGCCTTTCGACTCTCTGGCTAACCAAGCAGTGACAGAGGATACTACTTGAGCAGTTGATGGGCTGGAATTCAGGTAGCCTGTAGACAAAAGTCTATACGCGCATATGTATTCTCTGTGAATCTCTAAAGCCATTCAACGCCTAGTCTGGGGTAGTAACAACTATATAACTCCAATTAAAATTCAGTGCAATGTAAATCATGCAACACACATGATGTAGTCTCTTCAAAATTCAAAAAAGTGTATTTTTTTAACATACCGAAGCGTTTCACCTTAGTAAGTCAGTTTATTTCACTGCATTCAGTGATTTTTATTAAAAATGCTAGTTTTTAAACATGCGATCTTTGGCAACATTCAGGTCCTCCCCTTACAACAATCCCATTAGTGAACTAAGAGGTGCGTCAGTTGTCATGTACACCCAATACCTGGCCTAGATTCCTATTATACATAGAGCATCATATTACACAGCAAATACAATAGATTTTGGTGCAACGCAATCACTAAACTCACATATGTGATAATGAAGTAAAACGTGGCTCAGTGAAATATTTGCCTAAAATCACACAATATTGGTCGAGCGGGAAAGCTAAGATCACCCAGGTTTTCTGTTTTTTAGTCTGTTTCATGAATCGATCATTCACAGGTTGGGATTGAATTTTGTAAACTGCTCATTTTTGGCCTATCTGGATTTTTCCCAGATCTCGTAGTCCAGCTTTTTAATGCATTTTCTGTAGAGCTTTAGGTTTACCTAATACACATTCTATCCAGATTGTGTAAACTCAGCTGTTTATCCTTCCCTGGTCGATCAACTGATGACTCTTAGTTGGATGGTAACACTCACTATTAAAACTGGAAAGGCACACCTCACAATGTGTAATGTACGCTGGAAGCTGCCATCATCCATTTGGTTGTTGTAAGTTCAAGAGGGTCCCTTTGGGATTGGCCTCTGCGGCCGCAATGTTCCAGAGATTAATGTATGAATTATTCAAAGACATCAGAAATGTAATGTTTTTCCAAGATGATATATTAATCATGGGAAGGACTAAGGTTGAGTAATGGATATTCTCAAACAGAAGTGTTAGACAGTTGAATTAAAATAGTGCAAGTTTGCCAAAGATAGTGTTACTTACCTTGGCCATGACGTGTCTGTGAAATTGATAAGGCCAAAAAAAGAGTTGCTATAGGCTATCAAAAATTAACCTGTACCACAAAATAAAGATGATGTGAGGGTATTTTTAGGCCTCGTGGAGTTTTACTCGAAATTTGTTGAGAACGTTTCTTGTAAAACCTATCTTATCAGGCAACTGTTGAAAACTAAGAATAAGTTTGAGTGGTCTAAAGATTGTCAGGCTGCTTTTGAGGAGATAAAATGTGACATATGTAGTGTGCTGCCATTGCAAGGATTTGATCTACAATTGAAGTCAATTGTTACAACTGATGTGAGTTGAAAAGGTATTGGTGCTGTTTTGACCCAAGTGAATAATTCTGGAAAGGAGTGTGTAATTGCTTTTGCTTCAAGTTCCTTGACGCCGACCAAAGAGAAATATTCGGTCATTGAACGAGAGGCATTAGAATATTACAGGCAATTTATATGGGGATCTTGTGTGATCTTCAGAAGTGATGGCAAACTACTTATTAAAGTCCTGGCCACCAAGAGACAGTGTAATGCATCACCACGCTTAGCACGTTTGTCTGTCAAACCATTGGATAACAACTGTGGGCCCGATTCACAGAACTAACTTAAGACAAAATCCTAAACTTACTACCATTTTGGTATTCACAGAAGGCACTAACTCATTTTGTATTCACAGAAGGCACTGACTCATTTTGGTATTCACAGAAGGCACTTACTCATCAATGAGTAAGTGCCTTCTGTGAATACCAAAATGAATAAGTTACACAAAATGAGTAAGTTACTCAAAATGAGTAAGTAAGTGCCTTCTGTGAATACCAAAATGAGTAAGTGTCTTCTGTGAATACCAAAATGGTAGTAAGTTTAGGATTTTGTCTTAAGTTAGTTCTGTGAATCGGGCCCTGTGTTGTGCAGTACATGCCTGGTGTAAAGAATGACGTTGCTGATTTACTAAGTAGATTACCACTGCCTATGAAAACCATTCCTAACAATGACAATGAGGAATTTTGTGTGGCAGTTGTTAACATCAGTGTGCAAGGTATCACATGTGAGGAATGGGTGAAAGCAAGTGTAGGAGGCCAAGTGTTAGCAGAAGTGTGCAATAAAATAGTAAATGGTTGGCTGGAAAAAAATGCTAAATAATGATTTTGGGAACTTAGACATAAATTGTCTATGGAGGATGGTAAGGTGGTGAGGAATAGCAAAGTTATTCCACCTGTGGATTTAAGATCAAAGTTATTGGATATCAATCAATCAGTAATCTTATATAGCACGACTACTCACCCGTGAGGGTCTCAAGGCACTAAGTGTGGGGGTGGTTCTGCTGTTCAGTCAAAGAGCCAGGTGTTGAGATCCTTCCTGAATTGTGGCAGCGATGGTGATTGCCTGAGGTGCAGAGGCAGGAATTTCCAGGTCTTTGCAGCAAGGTAGGAGAAAGATTTTCCTCCAGCCATGGTCTTGCCGATCTGTGTGAAGGTGGCCAGGGCCATTTGGGTGGAGCACAGATGTCTGGTGGCAGTGTAGAAGGAGAGGCGGTGGTTGAGGTATGTAGGTCCAGTGTTGTGGAGTGGAGGGCTTTGTAGGCGTGTGTGAAGAGCTTGAAGGTGATTCTTTTGTTGACAGGTAGTCAGTGTAGGTCTCTTAGGTGGCTGGTGATGTGGTTACGGCGTTGGATGTTCAGGATGAGTCTGACAGGAGCGTTCTGGACGTTCTGCAGTTTTTTCTGGAATTTCTGGGTGGTGCCGGTGTAGAGTGCCTTGCCTTAGTTGAGCCTGCTGCTGATGAGCACATGGGTGACCGTTTTCGTGGACTTAGTGGGGATCCACTTGAAGATCCTATGAAGCAGGCGGAGCGTGTGGAAACAGGAGGACGAGACATCGTTGATTTGGAGGTTCATTGAGAGGGAGGAGTCTAGGAGGATGCCGAGGTTTTGTGCGTGGTCCGTGGGTGTGAGGCGGGTTCTGAGCACTGCGGGCCACCAAGATTCATCCCAGTTGGTGGGGAAGGAGCCCAGGATGAGGACATCGGTCTTGCCTGAGTTAAGCTTGATGCAGCTGTCCTTCATCTAGGTGGCGACTGCCTTCATCCTGTCGCGGAATTTGCTCTTGGCGGCTGTGAGTTCGTCTGTGAGGGAGAGAATCAGCTGGGTGTCGTCAGCGTAGAAGGCGATGTTGAGTCCGTGGCTTCTGACGATGGCTGCAAGCGGGGCCATGTAGATGTTGAAGAGGGTGGGGCTCAGGGAGGATCCCTGAGGCACTCCGCTGTTGATCTCTGTGGGTTCTGAGTTGAACGGCCGGTGAGGAAGGAGCGGATCTATTCTATGGCTTTGTCGCACATGCTGGCGTTGTGGAGTCTTGCACAGAGGGTGTGGTGGGAGACGGTGTTGAAGGCGGCTTAAAGGTCCAGGAGGTTGAGGGCAGCAGTCTTGCCTCGGCCGAGAAGGGTGCAGATGTTGTCTGTTGCGGCAAGGAGAGCGATCTCGGTGCTGTGGTTGCCTCTGAAGCCCAATTGAGAGAGGTCCAGGATGTTGTTTATTTCTATGAACTCATAAGGTTGGGCGTTGATGGCTTTCTCGATGACTTTGGCTGGGAAGGGGAGCAGAGAGATGGGTCTGTAGTTCTCGAGTTGGCAGAGGATTTCTTCAGCAGGGGTTTGATCTCTGCATGCTTCCAGTCTTCCGGGAAGGTAGCGGACTCGATGGAGCAGTTGATGGTGCAGCAAAGTGCGGGTGCGATGGAGGTGCCGGCTCTGTTGAAGATGTGGTGAGGACAGGGATCCAAGAGGGCTTCGGAGTGTATGCTCTTCATGATCCTGAGGGTGTCGTCAGAGGTGAGGGTAGTCCAGCTGGTCAAGTTCTGCTGGGGTTTGGAGCCATTGGGAGCTGTGGTTGCGGGTGGGGCGGGTGGATCTTGGGTTGCAAAGCTGTTGTAGATCTCCTTGATATTGCGGTGAAAGAAGGTGGCAAGGTTGTCGCAGAGGTCTTGAGTCAGGGGAATGTCTGCTCTCTCTGTGCTGGGTTTAGCAAACTCTTTGACCACTGCGAAGAGTTCTTTGAAGTTGTTTGCATTGATGCATTCCTGGATGGCTGCTTTCTTTGTTGTTCTGATGAGGCGGTGGTGCGCGGTGACGGCGGCTTGGAAGGGTGCGTGGTCTGCCGTGACCTTGCTGCTCCTCCATCTTTTCTCGAGCCGTCTGCAGGTGCGCCAGGACTCTTGGAGGGTGGGGGAGAACCAGCTGATTTTCTTGGAGGGCTCTTTGCCTGAGGGTATCCTGAGGGGGGCTTGTGTGTTGCTGCATTCAGAGATCCAGCAGTGGAGGTTGCATGCTGAGGTGTTGGTGTCAGTGGATGTTGGTGGTGGGGTCTTGCTGAGGGAGGTAGTGAGCTGGTCTTCGGTGACTTTGTTACAGCTTCTGCGAGGATTGCAGTCGGCGTGGTGGCGTATGGGAGGCTTGGTGAAGGAGAAGTGGATGCAGTGGTGGTTGGTCCAGTGTGCTCGGAGGTGTGGCTGACGGAGATGTAGTTGCTTGTGGAGAAGGTGGGGTTGAGCGTGTGTCGTGCTGAGTGGGTTGGCATTGTGACCAGTTGTTTGAGTCTGATGGTTGTGAAGTTCTTTAGTAGGGATGAGGTGTTATGGTTTCTGAGGTTATCCAGGTGAAAATTGAAGTCGCCGAGGAGGACGTAGTCTGTTAAGGGCAAGAGAGTGTGGTGAGCGATGAAGTCAAGTTATGGCTTCACTGAAGGGGGGTGGGTCCGGGAGTTCTGTAGACGAGGGTGCCATGGAGGGTGGCATTTGGGTTGGTCTGGATCTAGAAGGGGAGGTGGAGGTGCTCTATATCGGGTAAGTGGTTGTCGGAGCTGGTTATGAGGTGAAGGGTGTCTTTGTGTACGATGGTGATGCCTCCTCCCAGCCAGTTGACGCTGTCCTTGTGGATGATTTTGTAGCCATCAGGGATGGCGTTTGCGATGTCCAGGGCTGAGCTGGAGTTCATCCAGATTTCTGTGAAGAAGGCGATGTCGGCGGAGATGGAGTCGAGCAGGTCCCAGATCTCCACGGCGTGTCTTTTGAGGGAGCGGGTGTTGAGTAGGATGCATCAGAGGTGGTCGGGTCCAGTTCTTGAGGGTCGTGTGGTCAGTTGGTCTGGTGTGCGGAGGCCGGCGAAGGTGCAGTTGCAGGTGCGGCAGGTGAACGGCGACACCAGGTGGCAGGCGGTGGAACGTCTGGTGTTAAGGGCATGGAGAGCGCTGGAATCATAGCGGTGGATGGTCCGGGAAGCAGGGACTGTGGCGCTGGGTGTGGTCCAGGCGAGGACGAGCGCAGACGTGCTTGCCTTTGGCGCACCAGCAGTGCGGCCGCGCAGCACCCGCCATTAAAAAGTGTTGGGAAGGGCTGGACAGCTGGGAGGCAGGAAGAGGGAAAACGGCGCTAGAGGGGGCAGGGCTGCAGGGGACGAGCAGCAGCAAGGGAAAAGGAAAAAAGGCACAAATAAGGAGAAAAGAGAGAAAGTGACAAGAAACCAGAAATAGAAAAAAAAGGAATGTGAAAAAAGAGCATAGGAGCAAAAAAGGCAAAAAGGAGAAGGCAGAGCAGCAGCAGAGAAGAGAAGCTCCCCACTGGACCACCAGGGATGAGGTGTAAGCGGGTGCCTGCTGATGGGGGAGGGCCTCGAACTTAGGACCTGAATGAGTTAGGGGGTAACAGCTACCAGGCGGGGCAGTGCGGCGAGGGAAGCAACTTACTGACACATATATGTCATGAAGGGCATTTAGGAATTGTTAATACCAAGGGGCATATTCTCAAGAACGTGTGATAACCACCGCAAGTGTAGCTTAACGCAACCCTTCACATCGCAGTCTATCGCGGGAAAACAACTCCGTGTCAACGTGGTATTCACAACACGGCGGTACCATGTGATAGTCACACGACAACGCATCAAATGAACGTGTTAAAAACAATGAGACGCCGCAAAAAAGCAAAACCCCAACGTGAAAATAGTAGCGATGATGCCAATCGCGATACAAAAATCTACGAAAACCAGCCACAGGCCTGCAATTCCCACGCATCATGCGGGAAAATGCACTATAAAAGTAGAAAGAAACATACCAACAAAAGCCAAACAACAGCGAAGCACAATGGAGGCATCCGGAGCAAGTACAGAGGACAACCAGAACCCCACAAGCCCCCCGGAGGAACAGCCAGGGACCTCGGGGTCAGGGAAGGGCAAGGACAAGAAGAGTAGGAAGTAGCGGTTCAGTCCGCAGGAAAACAGGATCCTGATAACGGAGGTGATAGAACACCATCAACCACTGTTCGTCACCTCCACTGTGTCACTGGCAACTAAAAATGGAATATGGCAGACCATCGTGGACAAGGTGAATGCAGTCAGAGTGCTGAAGAGGACAATGGACGAGGTCAAGAGGTGCTGGAATGATGTGAAGCGCAAAACCAAGCAGAAACTCGCAAACAACCGGAAGGCAGCAATGCAGACTGGAGGTGGGAGTCCAGCGCCACAGGAGAAGCTGGACGAGATGGAGGAAATGGTGTCCACAGTCATCAGTGGGGAGACGGTGGCAGGAGTTGGGGGACCCGACACTGCTCAACATGACCGGACACAACAGCAACATGGTGAGTAACCACCAGGGACTGGGGGGACGGGGGGAGATGGGCACAATGGCACACATGCACAATGAAGCATAGCACATCTGCGGACAAACCATGCCCCAGACCCGCAACTCCCACCAAGAGACCAATGCACACAGGTATGCAACATCTCAGCACTGCATAAGCACAGAACCCAGAGGCACACCGCATGAAAGGGATAAGGGCAGCCAAATCGGAGCTGCAGGGGCGACTCCCCCAAAATGCGGCACACACACATTACATGCAGAGCACATCAACATTGACAACGATGTGGTACAAACCGCAACACGTCCACAACAGAACAGAGGACACAACTGGTGCCGCATGTGCGTAGAAACAGGCCAATTACATTTGGCATTGCAGGGAAATGTGAGTTGACAATGTACAAGTACAAACAGACATCCGTGATGTAGTCGGAATGTCCACTGTCCCGCATCAAATAGGCAGCTCCCCCAAACAGTCACAATGTACACTTTCATGCAGTCTGAATGTAAACATGTACAATGCGTCAACATACATGTGAACACGATGTTAAACTGCATCTCCCCTTCACATTGCAGGGGGAAATCCAGCACCTCCTGCAGAGCAGTCCGAACCTCTCTTCTCGGATGACGAAGAGGACCACCACACCTTCGACTCCGACGCCCTCCAACAACTTGTGGAGAGCCTCCGCAGCCCACTTCCAGGATCAGGGCAGCCCAGCTGCCACGAGGAGAACCCACGCCCTGCACAGCACACACAGCAGGCAGCACCCACTGATCCAGCGCGATATTAGCAAACAGCATTCATACACAAAACACTCACTTGGGCCCATACATTCATACTACGCTAATACTTACGCTGGGGTGTCAGTTGTACTCTTTTATCAAAAATCCCTGCTACCAATTACCTTCTGATTGAAGAGTAATGACTTACCAATGGATCCTTTGCTAATTGGGTAGTTTAAAATGAGTGACATTCATTACAGTACATAATCCTGAAATAATCACTGAGTCAGGAAGTTTTAAAATGTTTATCTAAAGATTTTAGCAAAGTAAAATACAGAACCACATGGTACTTAATCGCACATCAACGAGAAAGCATAGAATAATTATTGCTAATCAATGACGGTCCTTAAGGAAAAGGAGAGGATAGAGACAGCAGCGCAACTAAAGGTTGCATTATATTTACCTAAGTGCGAGAATCAAACCCCTTAGCCAAGGAGTTGGAAAGAATAGGACCCAGGAAGGATGAAGAGCAAAGACCTCCTCCAGATTCAGGACAGGACCGGTGACCTCTCTATAACGACGCCTGCGCCGTTCCCCTCTCTGATACTCGGCTTCTCCTCGATTCTCCCGTGTCTCCCTTCTAATGGACTCCGCCGCCCCCTCCTCAGGACCTCTTCAGGACAGGGATTCAGTCAGCAACCGATCAGCTTGGCAGTCTGGAGCTAGAAGCTAACTAATTAGCTAATTCTATATCTGTTATACCCTTCTACGCCCATGTACCTCCCCATAATGTTGCTAAAGTATGGGACCACTATTTCTGATTGGACAGGGACAGGGGGTGGACTCTCACACCATATCGATTTGGCCTAAATTGTAAAGCCTATTGTCTTTAAACTACCGCCCATTCAATTTAATACATTTGCTTTATTTCCCACCCGTCTCACGACAAATGTTATACATTTTTCATATACAAAGTTTCAATTTTCAATAGGAAAGGCAAGAGTACAGCAGCTTCGGCCAGCAGGTCACGGCCTTGGACGACGTCCAGGTTGACTTCATTCGTGTTGCTTTGCCAGCCAAACAGGACACATGCGCAGACTCATCTGTCTCTCGAGTTTCAGATCACCAACCCAGGCCCAAGTTTACGAACTGATAAAAGTCAAAGAAGAAAATATTAAGATCACAAATAAAATGTTTCACTGTATGCCCACTCTTTCTACTCTATTCCCATTTAATTATAAATTCTGTCCCGCATTAGTAGCGTTAGGAAACAACAAATTAATAATAACATGAGAGCAAGCTGAAGCATGTGAAAACATTAAGCAGCCATTTTAATGCACACTGCGCAGAAGCAGAAATTTCCCACCAACGAAAGAAAGACGTCACACCATGTGATATGGTTGCGACATGCGCAGTGAGATTCCCGCGCTTTAGCGGCCATTTTGGATTACGGACAAGCGTTATTCATTAGTAAAACACATAAGCAAGCATCCTTCCCTTTCGTGTTGTGTATGCAAAGGTTAGTATAGACAATACAAGTTTTAATATATTAATACTGTGAGGAGGATTGTATACAAGCAAGTTTCGTTTATGAAACCTTGCTCCATCGAGGAGAACCCACCCCCTGCACAGCACACACAGCAGGCAGCACCCACCACCACGGCTGCCTCCCAGGACCCCCACGACGAACACATGGCCTTCCAACGCTATGTGTTGGGATGCCAGGAGAAGCTGGCTGAACAGGTGCAGGTGGGGTTCGACCGCATGGCAGCCAAACTAGACGCCATACGTGGGTGTCTGAGTCCACCACTCACAGTCCCTAACTGACACCCACAGTCCGCTCCATGCTCTCTAACGGACCATGGCTGACATCGCTAGAGTCCTGACTCTGCGACAAGAACGACTGTCTAGTCAGAGTGCCTCCAGCGATCTCGCCCGGGAGTTGGGACACATGCGGAGGATCATGGAGAACATGGAGCGGACGCAGGCGGAAAGAGCGGCTGCCATGGCTGCACACCAGTGAGAGGTAGCTGGGTCCCTCAATGCCCTGAAGACCCTCCTCATGGCATTGCTGCCACAAGGCCTGGTGCTGATGCATGCTGCTGCTACCACCCCATCCACATCTCCGTCCCCTGATGTGTCAGTGCCACACAGTGCTGGAGACAGAACACCACCACCCACATGTGAGGCACATGCAACAGCAGAGGACGAAGATGTGGATGAATCTGCCATCGTGGTCAGGAGGACGCAGTAGCATTAATCTCCGCCATGTGGCCTGTTTCTGCTTGGTTCTGCCCTCTGCATCATCACCTTCCATTGTCCCCCGATGCACTCTGCGACACTCACCTTGGACCTCGACATGGACTGCCATATTCTGTTTCGTCACCAATGACATAGCTATCAGACTGCGGACTGAAGTCCTCCTCTCCTGATGTATCTGTCATTCTCTGAAGGACTCTGGCTGGCCCTCCACGGGCCGACAATGTGAAGTGGGGTTGGCATGGCCCTGTACTGCTCCAGCTGCAACACTCCCTTGAATGTGCAATAAACATTCATATTCACACAGATGTGTCATGTCTATGATCTTTCAAGTGTGGAAGTATGGATGAATGTAGGGTCAGTGATTCCCCCTTACGTCCATGTTGCCCATGTTGTGGAACTTTTGTCACAGGGTGACACATTGCCGATTGCGGTCCGGGTGGTGCCGACACTACAACAGAGACACATCCATTAGTCACTTCCTTGTCCAGCCCAGGACGGAACCACACCCAGAGCCCCGGGGTCATTGTTCACACCCTTACGCTGGCTGGCATACGCCAGGACAGCCCACTCCAATACACACACAGGGGGGGACTAAAACGCTACATGTCCCAGGTCTTCACTGTTGGGATCTGCAGCTCACAGGTCTAGTTGTCAGCATGCCACGGCCACTCCCTCACGGCTGGAGGAACACCCACACCAGACCCATCCAGCACAGGCGTCACAGGACATGTGACCCTGCCAATTAAAAGGGCCTGGCGCACGTGCTGGATGCCATTTCCACTCTCTCTGACTGGGTGTCTCCGTGTAGTTCTCATGTATGCATGAGGGCCTAGGGCCCTGCCACCTCCCATTGCCCAGTGCCGGGGGTAACATGATGGCGTCCGCACAACGGGACTCAATCATTAAAGGTCCATGGCTAGCGGTGCACAGACTTGGTGGCACGGGATACACTCCGGCAGGCACGGGCACACCGCCACGGGACGGTGTCTTGCGGTGCAGTGAGATAGGGGCACCTATAGTGCTGAGCAGGTGTGCAGCCTGTGATGATGCGCCGTCCTGGCGGTCCGGACTGGCAAGGATTAGTGTGAGCCCTGCTGGGCCGCAGTGTAGACCTGAGCCAGCGGGCAGGGCGGGCCTCCCGCCATGTGGCGTTGCCTCGCGGTTCACAGAGTTAGTGGTACCTCAAGCGCTGTGTGGGTGTGCAGCCTGTGATGATGCCGTGTGCACTGATGTGGTCTCTGCCAATGCGAAATCAAGACCCAGAATCATGTGTGTGACCTGGTGGCCCGCGGTGCGGGGCTGCATGATGTGGAGGGTGCCATGGTCGCGGGCACCGGGCTTGGAGATCCCTCCGGAACGTGGTGGGCCCTCTTGGAGACACGCCGGTGGCGGAAGGTGAGCAGTGAGGCCTGGTTGCGCAGGGGCGGGCAATCACCGCTGGCCGGCAGGCGGGGCAGGGGTGCAGCAGCCTGTGTTCACAGGGGCGGGCAAGCGATGATGGCGTGTGCAACTGTATGGACTCTGCCATTCATGTCTCTGGAAACTGTTTCAGATGAGGGACCTGGGGGACTGCTGTGAATCCCGGCACGTGGTTGGAGACACACCGGTGGCAGCAGGTGAGCAGTGAGGCCTAGGTCCGCAGTGTCGGCACTCTCTCACCCTCTCTTTCTCTCTCCCTCTCTTTCTCTCTCCCTCTCTCTCCCTCTCTCTTTCTCTCTCCCTCTCTTTCTCTTTCTCTCTCCCTCTCTCTCTCTGTACTTTGATGGGCGCATGGCACACCTTCTGATCCAGATTTCTGTTTTGCAGGTTGTGACTTACAGAATGTCCTGAGACGACCCGCCATGCCTCTTCAGATTTGTTTTTTTTGGTTTCTTCTGTAATAAACGTATTGTTTGGATATTATGATATGGATGTGTGATTTCCCTTTTTCTGACCACACATGTATGTTGGGTGTTGTGATTGTGCGACTTCAGGCGATTTGTTTGGTTCATGATTTCGTGGAGTTGAGGTGCAATATCTTTGTCCAAAGGGGGGGGGGGTTCTGGGGTGGTGGCGGTGGGTGTTTTTGACCTATTGGGGCTCTGGGCTGCATGATCGGTTGCTCCAGGGCATCTGTTGTTCTTCATGTGTGGCTGTGGGCTGTGCTCCGTTGTCTGGTGCCAGTTGTCGTCCGACTTTACACCAGGTAGGAGCAGGTGTTAGTTTCCTACTGCTAACGCGCCTTAGCGCATGTTTTGTGGTCTTATCGCCGATCAGGCTGGTCGTTGAGAATGTTGTGGAGTGGTGTTGTCGCGGCTTTTTGCTCGGGAACGCCTACTCTGCATATCATTAGCGTTAGTTTCCTGGGTCATCTGTGGCGATGTTTTTTGCGACTGCTATCGCAGGTAAACTGGTGGTATGGGCTGTTAGCACCAGCTTGGGAATGTGGAGATAAATTTATCGCGGATTTGGCTGCGATAAAGTGCCGATAACTCGACGATAGCTCCTTAAGAATATGCCCCCAAGAGTAGAATGAAGGAGATATTCAGGTGGCCTGGAATGGTCATGGCTGTTGAGAAGGTTGTTAGAAACTGTCTTATGTGTGAAAATGCGGACAAGACTTGTGACTTTCAGACCGCCTTTGTGTCCCATTAGTATCCCAGACATGCCATGGGAGAGAATTGTGTTGAATATTGCTGGACCTGTTCTGGAAGGAGATGAATATAAATATCTGCTTGTTGTAATGGATAATTTTTCTAAATCGCCAGAGATAGAGATTGTTGATCAAGCAGATTCTAAAGCTGTAGCGCAATTCTGGATAGAATATTTTAAAAGGAAGGGTTGCCTAAATGTATCATTCTGGATAATGGTCCGCAATTTATGGCAGAAATAATTATTTCCTTTTTTTAAATGAATGGTATTAAACATAATACAACTTTAGTTTACCATCCTGCTGAGAATGGTGCTGTAGAAAGATGTAACTGAGTGATTAAAGGTTCCATTCAGTTGGCAAAAAGAACAATTTGGTTTGGAGGATTGCGTTTTTCCGTACAATTGGGGCGCATAGGATTTCACCTTGTACTGCTAGAGGTCATAGTTGTTTTGAACTTATGAGAGATGGAACCCTATTCACAAAAGATAATATTGGTTGAATGCCTAGATCTAGAAGGGTTGAATGGATATCAGATGTCATTAAAGGAAGGCAAGATAATGCTCAAGCCATCTATAAAAAACATTACGATGAGAGGCATAATAATATAAATGTGAGAATTAGTATTATAGATAAAGTCATAGTAAAGAGATCAGGAATTCACCATGTAACAGAAGGGAGAGGAATGGGGAGAACAGTGACATGTCCAATCAGGGTGAAAGGAATCAAGGAAAAGTCAACTGGAAATTCAATTGGATGATGGATGAGGTCAGTGAGTAACATTGTCCATGTACAAGCCAATGAGAGAAGAGTTGGAAGGTTCAGTAGGACAATAACAAAACCGGCCAAACTGAAAGATTATATTTGTGAGTAAATATTCACTGGTGCTTATACTACCTGTCAGGTTTCAATTCATGTATTATTTCATTAATGCATAGCTTATGGAACATGTATTGTTATCCGTTTTATTTTTAGAAAAATAGGGGCCAGATGTACGACCATTTTGCAAGCGCAAACAGGTTTGCGAACCCGTTTGCGCATGCAAAAACAGCATGGGCCATGTACAAAGCCTATTTAGCGGGTCGAAATTTATTTGCGGCTCGCTAAAGAGGTTTTGCGACTCGCTATTAGGAAGGGGCGTTCCCTTCCTAATAGCGAGCGCAAGCCCATGTATGAATCTTTTACGTCCGCAATTGCGTGCGCAAAACACTCGCAGATTACCACCCTCTTCAAGAGGGGACCCCTTCCCCTTTGCAAATGCAGGGGAAAATATTTGTTAAGGGCAGGCAGTGGTCCCAGGGACCACTACCTGCCCTTAAAACATGTAACGAAAACGTTTCATTTTTTAATTTTTTAATTGCATCCCGTTTTTCTTTAACCCGTTCAGCGCGGCGCGGATTTTCGCGCTGTGCTGAGGGTTCTATTGAGTGGGCGGGGCCATGACGGAGCGGTTCCGTCATGCGCACAGCCCAACCGACACTCATGACGGAACCGCTCCGTTATGAGCGTTGAAGGGGTTAAGGAAAATGGGATGCATTAAAAAAAAAAAACTGCTTTATTTAAAAGCAGTCCCAGACGTGGTGGTCTGCTGAGCCCAGGAGGCCACCATACCTGGGAGGGCCTGCCATTCCCAATGGGGTCGCAAATAGCGAGAGGCTCATTAATATTCATGAGCCTCTCAATTTGCGACCCCATTGGGAATCGCAAACAGTGCGATAGACACTGTTGTACATCCAAAATAGCGCCTCGCACATTGCGAGTCGCATAAAACTCGCAATTTGTTAGGTGCTATTTTGAGCGTCGTATATCTGGCCCTAGAAGAAAGAGGGGGGATGTGAGTACCGTGGTAGTTGTTGTACATAGTTATGGCAATACATTAGGGATAGTTCTATTTTGCCCTCTAGGGCACTGTACAAGTTATCAACATTCTATGTGTTGTAGGTTGGAATCAATGGAGGTGGCATTCGGGAGCAGACAGAGAGTGGAAATGGGAGTGCACCGTTGGTGCTCCGTTCCTGATGTACGTGCCAGAAAATAATAATAAAGAAGTTAGCCTTCAGATGTATGGTGTGCATCTCTACACACGCAGTGTCACGCCATAAATGAAATCTAGGGTTCCCCTCTCCCCAGACCCCTCCCACTCCAAACAGTAAGTCAAATCATTCCTATCCTCAAGCAGCCAATCATTGATAGTGATCAAATGGGCTGCCCAGAAGTATAGGAGGATATTTCTCGTCCCCAGTAAACCTTCAAATGTATGTAATATAAAGGACAACCTTGGTTGTTTACCTGCCCGAAGAAAGAATCTGAAGGAGATTTGCAATCTCCAGTGGAAAATGTTTGAGAATATACAGCCACCGAGGAAGTGCTATTATTTTGTATAGAGCTATCTTCCCTAGGATGGAGAGGGTCAGGGAGACCCATTTCTGTAAAGCACAATCAGTTCTGTTAAGCAGGCAGGTTATGTTTTTCTTCCACTGCGTCTGAGGGCCCAGGGAGATATACATTCCCAGGTATTTGAGACCATCATGGCAAATTTGCAGTCGTGACAACCTACCCAGGAGTCATCTTACTCCCAGCCGAAATCACCCTAGACTTTGCCCCGTTGACAACAAAGCCTGATGCAATGCATAAAGCGCAAAGATTTTCATCACTCAGTCTTCTGTCGATGCAGGAACTCTTAGGTGGAGTAGGACATCATCCGCATAAAAAAGGAATATGGTCTTCCCAACCATAACCCCAATCAAAGCCCCACACCACAGCATTCCGGCAAATCAGTTCAACTATTGTTTCAATTGCCAGGGTGAATAATGGAGGAGAGAGGGGGCCCCCCTATTTAGTACCCCGATCAATGGGAAAAGGGTTGGATACCGCCCCATTCACTATTGTCCAGGTCCATGGGTTTGAGTACAAGGTAGGGACTAAAGCCAGGAAACGAGGGCCAAAGTTCATTTTATGCAAAACCTGGAAAAGGAAGTCTGGGCTGACCGAGTCGAAGGCCTTCTTAAAGTCTATAAGGACCAGAGCCAAAGGGCCCTTGATCTTGTGACGCCTTTCCAATGCTATGTTTAGCCGTCTGATACAGTGTGTGGTGCTCCGCCCTGGCATAAAGCCATTTCATCCTCATGTACCATTAACTTGATAACCGTTGACAAGCCATCCACCAGCACCCTGGCGAATATCTTGCTTTAAATTGGTTTTAGGTCTATAGGAGGAGCTAGAAGTTTGTGGATCATCATGTTTAGGTATCACCACCATGGTGGCTTCTCCTAAGTCCCAGGGAAGCCTGCTCCTCTCATCAGCTTCACTGAACATTTTCAGGAAATGAGGGGTCAGCACTGATGAAAAGCATTTGAAAAACTCTGCTGGGAGCCCACTAGGGCCTGGTGCTCTCCCAAAAGGCAGGTCCCGAGTAGCCACCAAAACCTCCTCCTTGTGATCTGTTAGTCCAACTCATGTCAGTCTGAGAAAAGTAATCACCTCACCGGCAGATCATTGCTCAGTGTGCACCAGTTCTACATCTGGGAGAATTCAAAGCGCGTGAAAGCTCTTACAGTATGAAGCAAAAACTTTGAAATGCACTTGGCCTCTGTAACCAACCTGCATTCCCAGTCCTGCATTGCCAGTATAACCCTGGGGGCTCACTCCCCAGATGCCACTAAGTAGAGTAGCTTACTCCTTTTGTCACCAGATTCATAGACCATGCCCTGTAAGACCACCCAGAGGCCCCTAGGTGCCTTCATTGAGATATTGTTTAACTGGACCCTCACCAAATCCACCTCGTCTAAAAGGTGAGTCTGCCCCAATGTATGAATGTTATAGACTAGTAGTATCCTGGTCTCGAATGCAACTATGTCCCCTTCCCTACACTGTTTCCAAGCCCTCAGATAAACCATAGCCATTCCCCTTAGCACTGCTGTAAATGCGCCCCAGAGGTAGGCCGTGGAATCCACAGAGTAAACATTTAGGGTAAAGTACTCTTTTGCGTCCTGTCTCAGGTCGACCATCAAATCCCCATGCATCAACCACCAGGCATTTAATCGCCACCTGAGGTGGTCCTTTTGGCCATAAAGCTGGAGCAGGATCGGTGAGTGGTCCAAGATCCCCTTCGGGAGAAGGTCCACCCCGGCTACCTCGTCGGTGTTTAACGTGGGAAGGAAGAAATAATCTATGAGGGAAAATGAGCCATGTGCTCCAGAGAAAAAGGAAATATCCATCTCACCCCAAGCCTACAAACACCAGGCATCCTCCAACCCCAAGGATGCCACCAAGTCTGCAAGTCTGAGTCATCTCCGTACCATGGATGAGCATAGATCAGTGCTTAATTTGAGCTGGTGGTTTCAGGTGCTCGGCGCCGGCGTCTAATTTTCAACACCGTCTCTTATGACAGTCTGCCACATAGTGGCATTGTTTGTCTAAATTAGAGATGAACTCTACAACCATTGTTTAATAATTCAATATATATTAAAATTGACCAATACTTGCACCCCAAGCCATTCTTATAGTTTTGGGGACCTCTAATAGCCTGAATTGTTACACTTGTGTTGGTTCTATCATTGGCGGCACTGGCAGGGGCAATGGGATAAGTGGCCTCCTGATCAGGTCCCTGGCACTAATTATTTACAAATTAAGCACTAGTGTGGATGCTATATGTCCAATTTGGAATCTTTGACTGCATTGAAGCCCCCTCCAGTGATCAATTTTTGCCCGCTGAACAAGACAACAGGGCTGTGAGATCACTCAACCATAACACCAGCACAGTCGGTGGGACATAAAGGAAGAGTAGTTTTCAGCATTGGCCCTGTACAATCCCCATAGAAAAATATCCCTACCTAGCTTAGCTCTTTCAACCTGTTGGATCACCATGGGAAAGGATTTATGAAGGAGAATAGCCATCCCTCTGGAACCAAAAGTGAACCCGACATGGTATACCCTATTAAATCCATCCCTACCCAGAAAGGCATAGTTTGTCCCCAAAAGATATTCTTGTAACAGCAAGAAGTGCGGTGCATGGTGCTTGGCAAAGGGCAAGACAGTTCTCATTTTAATACGATTATTCAACCTGCTAACATTCAGTGATAGGAATTTGAACTCCAATTGGGTTACCCCAGATTCTCTGTCCTCCATGTAGCGATATATTTTTAACCCACATAAGATGCATATGAATAACTTGCAGAACTACAAAAGATAAAAACAACCTTCCTGCCCCCCAAAACTCCCCACCCTATACTTCTCCGCTGGATCCATGAATTAACACTAAACTAAAGAAACTAACGTCCACTAACTTATAGAGACTAACTTGAAACTCAGCTGTGGCACAAAGATGCATCCAACTGAATCACTATATAAAAGATAACATGACCATTAAATCATAGAAACTTGACCAGAACAGTTATCAATATCTGGTTTCATTAGTGTCTTCTCTCAGTGTAGCCCTTTGGGACAGAGGCCACAAAATGTTTGGGCTGGAAGAACCCACTTTTGCAAAGCAGTGTCACCTCCTACTCTTCTGGTTGTGGAAAGCTGGCTGCTTCCAGGTCCCAAACCCATCAGCTCCACCCATAGAATCATTGGGCGGAGATCTTTTCTGACTGAACATTGGGTGTTCCTCAAACCAGTCCCAAGCACTCTCAATAGTATTGATGAAAAAGCTTTTATTTCACTGAATGACTGAGACGTGCTGGGAAGTGCAGAATGCACTTGATCTGCATCTCATTTAATTAGTGCATCGCTTGTAATTTCTCCTTATCCTCGAGGAATGAACCACGTTGCTGCTGGATCTTGAGTGTGTAGTCTGGAAAGATCATGTCAGGGGATGAACCTCATTGTAGTTTATCCAGCATGTGGGACACTCTTAATATAACATCCTTGTCCGCAAAATTGAAGATTCAAGCAACAAAGGTCCTGGTGGGGCCCTGTGCAGGAGGCCTGCACCCAAAGATCTATGCTCTCTTTTGATGATGAAGCATGGTCAGACTTCATCCTTTGGTATCCATGACTTCAGCCACATTGAGATGAACTGCGTAGTGTATGCCTCCTCTGATCCCTTGAAAATGCCTACAATCCTGAAGTTATTTTGCCTCAAACCACCTTCTGTGTCCTCTGCCCAGGCTTCCAGGTGTTGAACTGCCTTTTGCAGGCCGGTGATGTTGGTCTGGAATGTACAGATGGAATCGCCACCCTCTAAAATTCTCCCCTCTGAAAATTCTACCCTGTGACAAGATTCCTCAAGTCCAGACACAGCTAGGACAGATCCAGGCTCAACTTCCCAATCTTTCCCATTAGTGAAGTTCTAGAATCTTGTATTGCCTGTAGAATCAAGGCATTGAAGTCTAGTGGCAGGGCATCAACTGATGACTGCGACGCCTGATGATCTTGATCATCTGATGCAGGGGAAGGCTGGTAAATCTGTCTGTTTTGCACTGTGCAGGCTGCGAGGTCTGCTTGTCTTTGCCCATATGCGTGGCTAAAGAAAAACTGAAAGCATGGGGGGTAGTGGGTTTATCATACATGCCAACACTTCAAAAATGGAAAGTGGGAGATATCAAGGAGTTCTTCCCCAGATTACCCACTATAAATAAGGAGGCACATCCTCCACCCTTCCCAGTATAGTTACCTCTGTACTTTGGAGGAGACATTGGTATTACTGAATGAGTTTCTGCCATCAGAAAGTCTGGCATCCAATGCAATTTAAACCTGGCAGATGAGTCATCAGTAGTATGAACAGTAAATTCACTAATTAGGCATATTTGTGCTGCCACCACCCTCTCATATCAAATTGCGGTTGATATGCTGAAATCTGCTGAATTTTGGTGCCTTGTTAGCTGAAATCAAGAGAATTAGGACACTTTGTTCATACAGTGAGATACTAGGATATCATTGAGAGAATATCATCTGACAGAATATGTGCCTCAAGTATTGCTTATGAATATGTCACCCCATTGGCATTAATAATAAAAAATCTGCACACAATGGGTCAATTTTTTCATAAACAATATTGACCATACAATATTCATGTCGAAGGATCCTTCTGAATACAGTATTCTGACATACAACCATACTTTGTTAAACAGAACAAACAGCTTTGCTGTGCTTGCAACAGTTCAGACGTATCTCCATAGGCATAACTGCACTTTACATAGAAAGTATTTACTGTAGCAGAGCTTTCTCGAACATCAGAATCTGTTCTTGGAACCGAGTGATGATTGGGGTCCACTTGAGCTTAGAATTCAGCAAATGCTAATGTGATTGGCAGGCTGTCAACAAAATGTAATTGAGACATCATAGAGTGATGTACTGGTCCAGTGCTGAAGCTTAATCTCTAGAACCTTTATGTGAAGTGATGAGCCGTCACTAGGAAGTAGTAACCCCAAGGTATAGTTGGCTGCCTGTTGACCACGCCGTGCTATGCAGAAATCCAGCACCTGGTTTCATGCTTTCTAGCTGTATAAAAAGCGTGTGAAACGACTGATCAGATTACTATCTCATCCACCTTCCCCTGTTGACTGATGATGCTTGCACATAGGGGTCACAAAATACCTTGTTTAAAGTTTCATGGAATTCCATACTATAATTTACTCTTTGTTCTGTATTTATTGCCAGGTGTCATCATAATAGTGTTAATTAAGTGATAACTCGGACTTGGACATTTCAGCTGTAGAGAGTGTAATAAATGTGTTAGACTGAATCTGGTCTCACCTTCACTCCAGCTCATTTGACCTTGGTCTTAACTGATTTATTCTCCACCAGAGAGGAAAGGGAGATATTAAAGAACACCATTTCATCACTCCAAGTACTCAAGATTCCGGCCAATAGGGAACTCAGAAAATTAATTTTTTAATACTTCTAAGTGGATTGCAGAGGGAGGTGTGCACCCTTATAAGAGACACTGCTTCTAGTACTCCAATCCGAAATAATAGCAGTTTGCTCGCAGTTCTTTATACCCATTTCCCCCTTGTTGTGTTGGTCCCTTTGCTCATGCAAATAGAGATAGATGTAGCCATGGTCAAAGAAAGGGAGTTGTGTCAGAGGGGTAAACTGAATGAGGGGCAAATAGAAAAAGAGAACATTAGGCCTTGTGCTTGTAAGAAATTGGGTTATTGGTTGAAGGGGATGGAAGGTCACTCAAGCAACAACCACAATCCTTGTCACGGTGAACCATAAAAGTTACTACACTAACCTGTGTTTAACCCTGTAGTAGCTTGGCATCAATCAGTCAAGCTTAACTTAAAGGCAATGTGTAAAGTATTTATGCAGTTCACCAACAGTAATCTAAATCCGTATTTGTAAAGCGCGAACTACTCACCCTTACGGGTCTCAAGGCGCTGGGGGCCGTCGTGGAAATTAAGTGAGCTATTGCCCAGAGTCACAAGGTGCTGAGCTGAGCTGCCGCCGGAGCCGGGGATCGAACTGTGAGCCCTGTGCTCCGAAGTCAGCTGCCCTGGCCGCTGCACCACACCTCTCCACAGTAATAAAGTTAACACACAACACACGAAAAACCTCAAACTTATTTAGACCAATAGAGTAGATTTTAATAAATAAAATGATACCAGAACTACAAAAATCCAATCCGTAGAACGCAAGATATTCAATTTTAAAGTTGCAAGTGGATATAGCACCTACAAGCGAAAAGCGCCACTGAAGCTCATCTTGGCCTGTTAGACAGATTTGGAGGAGTCACAAGATCAGGCAGACCGCAATGGAGCTTGTGATGAATGGAAAACTTGACTTAATACCAGACACTGGTAATCACTTGAGCTGCATCCCAGTCCATCATTATTTTGTACACCATGCCACCTCAGTTTATACCCATCCTTATGCAAATCAGTCGTCACTCTGCTCTAATAGGAACAGTGCAGCCCAAACTGGCAGGCCAGGTCGTCCTTGAACTGGAACACAAGCAAACCAAGACAGGTTTCGCCCTGTTTGGAGCTCTTCAGTCAGTTGCAGCCTGGTTCCAGTGACAAAGTGAGCACACAGACACATGTCTGGGCATACTCATGGCACTTAAGGTGTCACACTGAAGTTTACAAAAACAATTGATGGAGAAATGCTTGAATTATTCTCAGCCACTGGTAATCACTCAGCCTGCATCTCCACCTATCATTATTTTCCACACAATGGCACCCCAGTTTGGACCCAGCCATAAACAAATCAGTCATCACCCTGCTCCAAAAGGAACAGTCCAGGCCGAACTGGTAGGTCAGGTCCTCCCTGAACTGGAACACAAGCAACCCAAGACTGGTTTTACCTTGATAGGGGCTCGTAGCTCGGATGCAGCTTGGTTCCAGTGGCACAGTGAGCCAAGGACCCACGTCTGGGCATACCTGTCGCACATACGGATTTGCAGTGAATTATACAAAACAGTGAACAAAAATGTGATTGGTGGAATGCTTGAATTAATCTCAGCTACAGTTAATCACATGGGGCAACATCTCAGTTTATCGTTGTTTTGCACTCTATGCTAACTCAGTTTGGACCTAGCCATATGCAAATCAATCTTGGTCCAATAAGAAAAGTCCAGCCCGAAAGGGCAAGCCAGGTCACCCCTGAACTGGAACACAAGTAACCCAAGATCGGTTTCACCCTGATTGAGGCTCTGCAGTCGGGTGCAGCTTGGCAAAGTGGCATAGTGAGCACAGGACCCACATCTGAGTGTACCGTTCGCACTGAAGTGTACAAAAAAGTAATGGTTGAAATGCTTGAATTTATCTAAGTCACTGGTAATCATTCGAGACCGCATTGAATTCCATTGTTATTTTGAACAAACTTCCACCTCAGTTTGGATCCCGCCATCTGCAAATCAGTTGTCAGCCTGCTTCAGTAGGAACAGTTCAGCCGAAACTGGCACTCCAGGTACTCCCTGAACTGGAACACAAAAAGCCAAGACCTGTCTGGCCCTTTTTGGGACTCACCAGTTGGGTGCAGCTTGGGTCCAGTGGCACAGTGAACATAGGGCCCACATCTGGGCATCCTCGTCTCATTTAGGGCGTCGCATTGAAGTATAAAAAAAAGTGATGGATGGAGTAATTGAATTAATCTCAGCCATTGGTAATCACTCGGGCTGCATTCCCATCCATTTTTATTTTGCACACCATGCCACCTCCGTTTGGACCCAGCCATATGCAAATTAGTCTTCACCCTACTTCAATGGGAAAAGTTCACCCCGAACTGGCAGGCCAGGTCCTTCCTTAACCAGAACACATGCAACCCAAGACCAATTTTGCCTTGATTGGAGCTTGTCAGTCAGATGCAGCTTTGTTCCAATGGCACAGTGAGCACAGGACCCACAGCTGTGCATACCCATCGCACTTAGGGAGTTGCCGTGAGGCATTTAAAAAAGTGATGGCTGGAATGTTTGAACTAATTTCAGCCACTGGTAGTCAGTCAGGCTGCATACAAGCCCATCATTATATTGCACACCATGCCACCTCAGTTTGGACCCGGCCATATGCAAATCAGTTGTCACCCTGCTCAAATAGGAACAGTCCAGTCCGAACTGCCTGACCAGGTCCTCCCTGAACTGGAACACAAGCAACCCAAGACTGGTTTCGCCCCGATTGGGGCTCTTCAGTCAAGTGTAGCTTGATTCCAGTCGCATACTCTGGCATACTTTAGGCATACCCTTGCCACTTAGAGTTGTACATCAAACAATGAAAAGGTGATGAGAGGAATGCTTGCAATTTGTCTAACCACTGGCAGTCACTTGGGGTAGCATTCCAACCCATCGTTCTTTTGCCCACCATGCCACCTCGTTTTGGACCTAGCCATATGCAAATCATTCTTGACCCTGCTCCATTAGGAACTGTCCTGCCACAACTGCCAGGCTAGTTCCTCCTTGAAACAGAACATGGGCAATCCAAGACCGGTTTGTCCTGATTGGGGCTCATCAGTTGGGTGTAGCTTGGTTCCAGTGGCTCGGTGAGCACAGGACCCATGTCTGGTCATACCCTTGCCACTTAGGGTGGTACGTCAAACATACAAAAGGCGATTGTTACCGAAGGTAAGCAACTTTTTCTTGTCTGTAATTCTGATATGGTGGTTACAATGATATGCATTATAAATGGAGGAAGGGCAGAAATTCCATTAACATGGCCTTTGTCTCATAAAGCATTTCCTGAGCTACAGATTTAAAAAAAAATTGTTTGGGGTTTGCAAATAGTTCCTGAATGTGTTGAAAGGATCAAAAACCCAGAGTGTTGAATAAAAGACATTGATCATCATCATTATAACCGTATTTTGGCCACAAATGACCATAAAAGCACATACAAACACGGAAATAATGAATGACATTATACAAAATCAATGAAATTAAAACCACCACTCACAAATAAAACACAATGGGCCCGATTCACAGAACTAACTTAAGACAAAATCCTAAACTTACTACCATTTTGGTATTCACAGAAGGCACTTACTTACTCATTTTGAGTAACTTACTCATTTTGATTAACTTACTCATTTTGGTATTCACAGAAGGCACTTACTCATTGATGAGTAAGTGCCTTCTGTGAATACCAAAATGAGTAACTTACTCATTTTGAGTAACTTACTCAAAATGAGTAAGTTACTCAAAATGAGTAAGTAAGTGCCTTCTGTGAATACCAAAATGAGTAAGTGCCTTCTGTGAATACCAAAATGGTAGTAAGTTTAGGATTTTGTCTTAAGTTAGTTCTGTGAATCGGGCCCATAATTCATATCATAAAAAGTGCAAAATAGAAAAAATTATATAAAATACATTTAAAATGGCATTTGAATTATGAAGTCTAAGAGCTGATTTTAAATAGGCCCATTCTAGAACATTTTTCATGTGTACACAATGACTGCAAGTAGAGAAGCGCTGCCCTGCAATTTTTTATCTTTGCTTTTTGGACCACTGGGATGAGCAGGCCCTTAGACAATTCTTTATAATACCTACAGAAAAACAGAAAGTGCAACAAGGTTTGATCAGATGTTTCATCGCAAGGGCAGCAGCTGATGGCAGTGGCATCATACTGACTAAGAGGGAAACACAATTTCCATCTGACAGAAGCCAGTATCCTACGGAGCACCCTGTTTTCTTCATCCTGTAAATTGCCCGTATTGCAGCAGCCCCAGATCCCAGCACCATAGGTTAAGACAGGGACACACCTACGCTTATAAATCTCGATACGCTGGCGGATATGTTTATTCCTTATGCATGCCAAAACATTAAAAATTTAACCTCTAGTCTTCCTATTGACCATGCATGAGGTCCATCTAACGTTTTCCTCAACAGTGACTCCTAAGTAGGGAAAGGATCGCAGTCTCTCGATGCGCTTGGTCATAATGCGTTCAAGTCTTCATGTTCTTAGGGCAACAGACCATTATAAAAGTTTTAGATTCATTGATTTCCAGGTTAAGGCTCTCCATAAAATTCCCAAAACCATCAATGAGAACCTTAAGTCCATATAAAAGACATATACATTTTAACTTACTATCTGCCCACACATTGTTAATTTTTAAAAGATAAAAAATCATTGGAGAAGGATCATGCATGATAGGCCACTATCTTTTTGCTGTATGTGTGTTAAGGTATTTATATTACTCCAGACATGAATCAAGTTTGGTAAAACCTTAAATTCAAGATGTTTTTGATGAATGTGTGGTTTGGTAAAGCACATCAAATCATAAGGTTGTGGGTGTTGAAATTATATATTAAGACTGATTAGTCATCACCTCTTGACTCAACTTATTCCCTAGTACTACTCAGTAATAAAATTGAAAGTCAAGAAGGGAAGCTGCAGAAATGTTAAGTGCTACCTCAACTACTGAGCGGTTCCATATTAAACCTGTCTAGGAAACTAAGACGTCCAGTCTACAAAACTAAGAAGAGTGACCAGAAATTTAGAGGGCCTGAATGTCAAAGAGAGGGTGTTACGTTGACCTGTTGAGTGCCTTATGAGATTGCCAGACTACAGGGAGACTCCACCCAGTAGTCACGGTGTCACCCACTCAATGTAGACTTTCATTCCTACTGGTCCATGTCAAAATAAAGCTTAGAACCTATGATATAGAAGCAATGCTTTATCTTGGCAGCTTGCCATGTACAATCCACTGTGGCCTCATTCAATGGGCCATATTGACCTATGTTCATTAGTTTCCCCAAGACAAAAATTTACTAGAGCATCGCACGCACACAAAACGCCAAGGTAAAGTGCTATGCGCAACTCTCACCAACAGCGGCAAGAGCAGAGTCCCTGTATTGCTTTTAAATAAACAAAGGCCCGCATTTTGGTCAAAATCAATGATTAGCTCTCCTTTTGCTGGCTTTCAGGTAAGCACAAATTTCCGTAGGAAAAGCCCAACAATCTACAATAAATTTCAATCACAATGTGAACTGCACAGGCAAGTGACCCAAGGCATCCTGCATGTCATGAAGTTTCTTTACTACCTGAGCTACTTCTCCTTAGAGGCAAAAAGAACAGATGATGGGCGGAATGCTGATCAAATCAAACACTCACCCCCAGTCACAGATCTTTTTTTGACTCCATTGTTTGTTTGCACGCATCGCCAGTCCAGTTTAGACCCAGCCATATGCAAATCCGTCTTGACCCGGTGCCTCATGGGAACAGTCCATCCCGAACTGCCAAGCCAGGTCCTCCCTGGACTAGAAACAAGCATCCTAGGACCGGTTTCGGGGTTTCACCCCTCTTCAGCCAGGATAGCTTGATTCCAGTGGCATGGAGAGCAGGGGACCCACGTCTGGGCATACCCGTCCCACTCGGGGTGACAAATGCAAAAACAACAGTTGATGGACAGAATGCAGAACAATGTCATACATTCACCCCAGTACAGAGATCTGGGCCTAAATCCATCGTTTTTTTGCTCACCATGCCATTCCAGTTTGAACTTAGCCATATGCAAATCCGTCTTGACCCTGTTCCCCCTGGGAACAGTCCAGCTCGAACTGCCAGGCCAGGCCTTCCCTGGACCAGAAACAAGCATCCCGGGGCAGGTTTCGGGGTATCACCCCTCCATAGAGGAGTACAGCCTGCTGTCACCAAAGGCCCTATAGCTAAAAGTATGCATATTAATTCCTTAGCTGACTTCTCCTGTGTGACAAGGTAGAGAAGGAATAGGCAGAGATCAGACTTCAATAATGCATTTATTATCCTAGTCCTTTCTTGGTATTTCAAGACAAAGAACAGGGCAATGTGAAACTAGCTTACAATAACAGACTACCGAGCAGTCCATGAAATATATATTTCATATCTTATGTAGAAAATATTAATTCAGCCAGCCTTTGTCTTTTGCCTGAAGAACAGAGCAGAAGGAAGGTGTTAAGTGCCTATAGTTAACCTTTTATTTGTTCCAAACAAATCTTAATGAGGTGCAAATATATCCCCATCTAGTTACATCTTTGACCTGGGGTATGACTGGACTGATGGAATAAGGTGTGTGAGTGCAGGGAAATGAGACAGGCATGGAGGTGAGAGAATCAATGGAACATTACTTGAAAGAGGAAGATGCACAGAGAAGGGAGTTATGAGCAGGAAAGAATGAAAGTAGAATTGACAATAGGAATGAACGAAGGAAATAAAAGCACATTTTCTTTATAAATACTGAAAAAGTGCCACTTTTGGATGTTGCAAAAAGTATTAAACACTGATAACCAATGATTTTCATTTATTTTTTTTAAACTTTGAAAAACACTGGAAAAGCACACAATGGAATTCACAACAAAAACAGACTGAAAACAGGAAAGCAGGTATTTTTAATTGAGAGACTGGAAGTCAAGATGAATCTTTCAGTTGCTAGGTAACTTCAGTTGAAGAGTCACAGGATTAACCTAATGAGTTGTCATAAATGGAAAAAAATAATAGTTGAAACTCAATTTGTTAGTGTGTGAACTAGAATGATGCAATTAGACAGCCATATCTTTCTGCCAGCCATATTGAATGCTTAATTTATCTGCATTTTCTTCATCAGAGCCTTGCAATGATGCACAATTTCTGAAACAAGTTAGTTCGTCCAAAATGCACCACTGGGCCTCGTTTTAACATGAAAACGAATGTGAGGTCTTACCCAATACTCTGCTGCAGAAGGGGTTATTCAAATTTGCTAGAATCACTGGTATCAACACTAACCCTGGGCGAAGTGCTACGCTACGCTCGCGTAGTTTGCGAAGTCTGCGCTACTTCGCACAACGCGAATTGCACGTAGCACAGTGCGAACACGCGTAGCGTAGCGTAGTGCCGCGGTCATTTTTTGCTTGCTCGCGGTCCTCAACGTCAAGTTGGCGACCGCGAGCAAGCAAAATGACATCCCGGCGAGACTTTTTCTCGTTCGCGATCAGCAACATCAAGTTGCCGATCGCGAGAGTGGAAAATAAACCTCCGGCGAGATTCTCAACGCGGGGAGGTCAGGTTTCTCATTGCGAGTGGTCGCGTATGCTCGCGACCGCTCGCGATGAGAAACTACCAGTCCGCGTTGAGAAAGCTGCCGCTCGAGTAAAAATCTACTCGAGCGGCAGTAAAGACAGCTCGCACTGTGCAAGTTGCCGTTTTCAATGATTGCACAGTGCGGACAAGCATCCGGCACTGTGCAATCATTGCGAACAGTGCGCTACGCAGTTCGCGTAGTGCTACGCGAAGCTTGCGTAGCGCGAACTGCACTTTGCGTAGCTTCGCGAAGCATTACTTCGCGAACTACGCCCACCCTTAATCAACACCAAGATTTCTCAGAAGCCTTGTGATTTTAGTGAACAGGTGCCACATGCCAGCACTCCACTCTGAAAAGGGCAGATCTGTACTTTGGCCACGGTCCATTATGACATATCGAAGGGCGTGGTCAAGGTTGTTACAATTGCTTTTAGAGAGGAATAGAAAAAAAGTAAACAGAGTTTGGTATTCTGGTAATTCACAGCATTTTGAAAGCATGTCTACTATTACACTAAAAATATCACCCCGCCTCATGTCCGTTAAAGCTATGTGGGTCACAGCCGTTTGTTGTTCTACAAATGTTTCCTGTTTCTAAAAGGTTTAGGAAGCGCTGGGCTAGAAGTTGCTGTCCTCTGGGATTTAAAACCGCTGCTTTCACTATATCTGCTATCGTGAATGCACTAGACTGTTTGCATTACGGAAGAATCCCTGGCATCCCTTCTGTAGTGACAGCCCACCCTCTGAGCAAGACACAACTCTGGAGGGTGTAAGTGTTCGGATCCCCGGTCTTCCTCTAGCATAGATTTGTTTACAATGAGTGATTGAAAGAGTGTGTGTGTGGGGGGGAGGGGTGGACAGAGAGTACTGTTCTGTAACCAGCATCTCTCTGTGTCACTGCAACCTGTGCGTGGTGGAGCGCTCTCCTTGTGGCGGTCTCACTCACCTAGCTCTGTGATGCTCTCCACACACTCTCATGTTACTTTTATTTTTCAGAACGATGCAGAAAACCAACCCCACAATGGCCACCTTTTACCCTCTCTCCCTCCAAACCGTGGTACAACCGTCGAGACAAGGTACAAGTGAGGTGCTCCGAGAAGTATCAGCCATCGCCGTCTGAAATAGAGTGCAGACAAACACATCAGAGTAGCGACAGTGAATGGGATGGGACACCCACCTGCATCCGTAAGTAACCCTAATCCTTCTGTTGTACTTGGGGTCTGATTTATCACTGGGAGGGCTGCAAATAGTGGGTGCAATTTGAGCACTGACTGTGACTTACACAACATTTTCAAAGATGCAGTGATCAGGCGCTGTCCTGCAGGTGGGAGGGGCTGCCCTGATGCACAGCTTTACGTGGAAGACAGATGTAGTAATCAGGCAATAATCCTGCAGGTGGGAGGGGCTGCCCTGATGCACAGCTTTACATGGAAGACAGATGTAGTAATCAGGTGCTGACGCTGCAGGTGGGAGGGGCTGCCCTGATGCACAGCCTTACATGGAAGACAGATGTAGTAATCAGGCAATAATCCTGCAGGTGGGAGGGGCTGCCCTGATGCACCGCTTTACATGGAAGACAGCTGTAGTAATCAGGCGCTAATGCTGCAGGTGAGAGAGGCTGCACTGATGCACAGCTTTACATGAAAGACAGATGTAGTAATCAGGCGCTGACGCTGCAGGTGGGAGGGGCTGCACTGATGCACAGCTTTACATGGAAGACAGATGTAGTAATCAGGCAATAATTCTGCAGGTGGGAGGGGCTGCCCTGATGCACAGCTTTACATGGAAGACAGATGTAGTAATCAGGCGCTGACGCTGCAGGTGGGAGGGGCTGCCCTGATGCACAGCTTTACATGGAAGACAGATGTAGTAATCAGGCGCTGACGCTGCAGGTGGGAGGGGCTGCACTGATGCAGAACTTTACATGGAAGACAGATGTAGTAATCAGGCGCTAATGCTACAGATGGGTGGGACTGCACTGATGCACAACTTTACATGGAAGACAGATGTAGTAATCAGGCGCTGACGCTGCAGGTGGGAGAGGCTGCACTGATGCACTGCTTTACATGGAAGACAGATGTAGTAATCAGGCGCTAATGCTGCAGGTGGGAGGGACAGCAGTGATGCACAGCTTTACATGAAAGACAGATGTAGTAATCAGGCGCTGACGCTGCAGGTGGGAGGGGCTGCCCTGATGCACAGCTTTACATGGAAGACAGGTGTAGTAATCAGGCGCTGACGCTGCAGGTGGGAGGGGCTGCACTGATGCACAGCTTTACATGGAAGACAGATGTAGTAATCAGGCACTAACGCTGCAGGTGGGAGGGGCTGCACCGCTTACATGGAAGACAGATGTAGTAATCAGGCGCTAATGCTGCAGGTGAGAGAGGCTGCACTGATGCACTGCTTTACATGGAAGACAGATGTAGTAATCAGGCGCTAATGCTGCAGGTGGGAGGGACAGCAGTGATGCACAGCTTTACATGAAAGACAGATGTAGTAATCAGGCGCTGACGCTGCAGGTGGGAGGGGCTGCCCTGATGCACAGCTTTACATGGAAGACAGGTGTAGTAATCAGGCGCTGACGCTGCAGGTGGGAGGGGCTGCACTGATGCACAGCTTTACATGGAAGACAGATGTAGTAATCAGGCACTAACGCTGCAGGTGGGAGGGGCTGCACCGCTTTACATGGAAGACAGATGTAGTAATCAGGCGCTAATGCTGCAGGTGAGAGAGGCTGCACTGATGCACAGCTTTACATGAAAGACAGATGTAGTAATCAGGCGCTGACGCTGCAGGTGGGAGGGGCTGCACTGATGCACCGCTTTACATGGAAGACAGATGTAGTAATCAAGCGCTAATGCTACAGGTGAGAGAGGCTGCCCTGATGCACAGCTTTACATGGAAGACAGATGTAGTAATCAGGCGCTAATGCTACAGGTGAGAGAGGCTGCCCTGATGCACAGCTTTACATGGAAGACAGATGTAGTAATCAGGCGCTGACGCTGCAGGTGGGAGGGGCTGCACTGATGCACAGCTTTACATGGAAGACAGATGTAGTAATCAGGTGCTAATGCTGCAGGTGGGAGGGACTGCACAGCTTTATATGGAAGACAGATGTAGTAATCGGGTAGTAATCAGGCGCTAATGCTACAGGTGGGAGGGGCTGGAGTGATGCAACGCTTTACATGGAAGACAGATGTAGTAATCAGGCGCTAATGCTACAGGTGGGAGGGGCTGCAGTGATGCACCGCTTTACATGGAAGACAGATGTAGTAATCAGGCGCAGACGCTGCAGGTGGGGGGCAGCCCTGATGCACAGCTTTACATGGAAGACAGGTGTAGTAATCAGGCGCTGACGCTGCAGGTAGGAGGGGCTGCCCTGATGCACAGCTTTACATGGAAGACAGATGTAGTAATCAGGCGATAATCCTGCAGGTGGGAGGGCTGCACTGATGCACCGCTTTACATGGAAGACAGATGTAGTAATCAGGCGCTAATGCTGCAGGCGGGAGGGACAGCACTGATGCACAGCTTTACATGGAAGACAGGTGTAGTAATCAGGTGCTAATGCTGCAGGTGGGAGGGGCAGCACTGATGCACAGCTTCACATGGAAGTCAGGCGCTGACGCTGCAGGTGGGAGAGGCAGAACTGATGCACAGCTTTACATGGAAGACAGATGTAGTAATCAGGCGCTAACACTGCAGGTGGGAGGGGCTGCACTGATGCACAGCTTTACAGTGAAGACAGGTGTAGTAATCAGGCGCTAATGCTGCAGGTGTGAGGGGCTGCACTGATGCACAGCTTTACATGGAAGACAGATGAAGTAATGAGGCGCTAATGCTGCAGGTGTGAGGGGCTGCACTGATGCACAGCTTTACATGGAAGTCAGGCGCTGATGCTGCATGTGGGAGAGGCTGCACTGATGCACAGCTTTACATGGAAGACAGATGTAGTAATCAGGTGCTGACGCTGCAGGTGGGAGGGGCTGCACTGATGCACAGCCTCACATGGAAGACAGATGTTGTAATCAGGTGCTGGCACCACAGGTGGGAGGTGCTGCACTGATGCACAGCCTTACATGGAAGACACATGTAGTAATCAGGCGCTGATGCTGCAGGTGGGAGGGGCTGCACTGATGCACGGTTTTACATGGAATACAGGTATAGTAATCCGGTGCTAATGCTTCAGGTGGGAGGGGCTGCACTGATGCACAGCTTTACATGGAAGACAGGTATAGTAATCAGGTGCTGATGCTGCAGGTGAGAGGGGCTGCACTGCTGCACAGCTTTACATGGAAGACAGATGTAGTAATCAGGTGCTAATGCTGCAGGTGGGGGGGCTGCACTGATGCACAGCTTTACATGGAAGACAGATGTAGTAATCAGGTGCTAATGCTGCAGGTGGGGGGGCTGCACTGATGCACAGCTTTACATGGAAGACAGATGTAGTAATCAGGCGCTAATGCTGCAGGTGGGGGGCTGCACTGATGCACAGCTTTACATGGAAGACAGATGAAGTAATCAGGCGCTAATGCTGCAGGTGGGAGGGGCTGCACAGCTTTACATGGAAGACAGATGTAGTAATCATGTGCTAATGCTGCAGGTAGGAGGGACTGCACTGAAACACAGCTTTACATGGAAGACAGATGTAGTAATCAGGTGCTAATGCTGCAGGTGGGGGGGCTGCACTGATGCACAGCTTTACATGGAAGACAGATGAAGTAATCAGGTGCTAACGCTGCAGGTGGGAGGGGCTGCACAGCTTTACATGGAAGACAGATGTAGTAATCATGTGCTAATGCTGCAGGTAGGAGGGACTGCACTGAAACACAGCTTTACATGGAAGACAGATGTAGTAATCATGTGCTAATGCTGCAGGTAGGAAGGGCTGCACAGCTTTACATGGAAGACAGATGTAGTAATCATGTGCTAATGCTGCAGGTAGGAAGGGCTGCACAGCTTTACATGGAAGACAGATGTAGTAATCAGGTACTAATGCTGCAGGTAGGAGGGTCTGCTGTGATGCACAGCTTTACATGGAAGACAGATGTAGTAATCAGGCGCTAATGCTGCAGGTGGGGGGGCTGCACTGATGCACCGCTTTACATGGAAGACAGATGTAGTAATCAGGCGCTAATGCTGCGGGAGGAGGGGCTGCACTGATGCACAGCTTTACATGGAAGACAGATGTAGTAATCAGGCGCTAATGCTACAGGTGGGGGGCTGCCATGATGCACAGCTTTACATGGAAGACAGATGTAGTAATCAGGCGCTAATGCTGCAGGTAGGAAGGGCTGCACAGCTTTACATGGAAGACAGATGTAGTAATCATGTGCTAATGCTGCAGGTGAGAGGGGCTGCACTGCTGCACAGCTTTGCATGGAAGAAAGATGTAGTAATCAGGCGCTAATGCTGCAGGTGGGGGGGCTGCACTGATGCACCGCTTTACATGGAAGACAGATGTAGTAATCAGGCGCTAATGCTGCGGGAGGAGGGGCTGCACTGATGCACAGCTTTACATGGAAGACAGATGTAGTAATCAGGCGCTAATGCTACAGGTGGGGGGCTGCCATGATGCACAGCTTTACATGGAAGACAGATGTAGTAATCAGGCGCTAATGCTGCAGGTAGGAAGGGCTGCACAGCTTTATATGGAAGACAGATGTAGTAATCATGTGCTAATGCTGCAGGTAGGAGGGGCTGCACTGATGCACAGCTTTACATGGAAGACAGATGTAGTAATCAGGCGCTAATGCTGCAGGTGGGGGGGCTGCACTGATGCACCGCTTTACATGGAAGACAGATGTAGTAATCAGGCGCTAATGCTACAGGTGGGGGGCTGCCATGATGCACAGCTTTACATGGAAGACAGATGTAGTAATCAGGCACTAATGCTGCAGGTGGGGGGGCTGCACTGATGCACTGCTTTACATGGAAGACAGATGTTGTAATCCGGCGCTAACGCTGCAGGTAGGAGGGGCTGCACAGCTTTACATGGAAGACAGATGTAGTAATCAGGGGCTAACGCTGCAGGTAGGAGGGGCTGCACAGCTTTTTTTGGAACACATGTAGTAATCAGGCACTAATTCTGCAGGTAGGAGGGGCTGCACAGCTTTACATTGAAGACAGATGTAGTAATCAAGCGCTAATGCTGCAGGTGGGAGGGACTGCACTGATGCACTGCTTTACATGGAAGACAGAGGTAGTAATCAGGCGCTAATGCTGCAGGTGGGAGTGACTGCACTGATGCACAGCTTTACATGGAAGACAGATGTAGTAATCAGGCGCTAATGCTGCAGGTAGGAGGGGCTGCCGTGATGCACAGCTTCACATGCTAGACAGATGTAGTAATCAGGCGCTAATGCTGCAGGTGGGTGGGACTGCACTGATGGACTGCTTTACATGGAAGACAGATGTAGTAATCAGGCACTAATGCTGCAGGTGGGTGGGACTGCACTGATGGACTGCTTTACATGGAAGACAGATGTAGTAATCAGGCGCTAATGCTGCAGGTGAGAGGAGCAGCACTGATGCACAGCTTTACATAGAAGACAGATGTAGTAATCAGGCGCTGACGCTGCAGGTGGGAGGGGCTGCACTGATGCACAGCCTCACATGGAAGACAGATGTGATAATCAGGTGCTGACGCCGCAGGTGGGAGGGGCTGCACTGATGCACAGCCTTACATGGAAGACAGATGTAGTAATCAGGCGCTGATGCTGCAGGTGAGAGGAGCTCCCCTGATGCACAGCTTTACATGAAAGACAGGTGTAGTAATCAGGTGCTAATGCTGTAGGTGGGGGGCTGCCCTGATGCACAGCTTTACAATGGAAGACAGATGTAATAATCAGGTGCTAATGCTGCAGATGGGGGGGCTGCACTGATGAACCGCTTTACATGGAAGACAGATGTAGTAATCTGGCACTAATGCTGCAGGTGGGGGGCTGCACTGATGCACCGCTTTACATGGAAGACATATGTAGTAATCAGGCGCTAATGCTGCAGGTAGGAGGGGCTGCACAGCTTTAAATGGAAGACAGATGTAGTAATCAGGTGCTAATGCTGCAGGTAGGAGGGGCTGCACTTATGCACAGCTTTACATGGAAGACAGATGTAGTAATCAGGTGCTAATGCTGTAGGTGGGGGGGCTGCACTGATGCACCGCTTTACATGGAAGACAGATGTAGTAATCAGACGCTAATGCTGCAGGTAGGTGGGGCTGCACAGCTTTACATGGAAGACAGATGTAGTAATCAGGCGCTAATGCTGCAGGTGGGGGGGCTGCACTGATGCACCGCTTTACATGGAAGACAGATGTTGTAATCCGGCGCTAACTCTTTAGGTAGGGGGGCCTGCACAGCTTTACATGGAAGACAGATGTAGTAATCAGGCACTAACGCTGAAGGTAGGAGGGGCTGCACAGCTTTATTTGGAAGACATATAGTAATCAGGCACTAATTCTGCAGGTAGGAGGTGCTGCACAGCTTTACATTGAAGGCAGATGTAGTAATCAAGCGCTAATGCTGCAGGTGGGAGGGACTGCACTGATGCACTGCTTTACATGGAAGACAGATGTAGTAATCAGGCGCTAATGCTGCAGGCGGGAGGGACTGCACTGATGCACAGCTTTACATGGAAGACAGATGTAGTAATCAGGCGCTAATACTGCAGGTAGGAGGGTCTGCTGTGATGCACAACTTCACATGCTAGACAGATGTAGTAATCAGGCGCTAATGCTGCAGGTGGGTGGGACTGCACTGATGGACTGCTTTATATGGAAAACAGATGTAGTAATCAGGCACTAATGCTGCAGGTGGGAGGGACTGCACTGATGCACCGCTTAACATGGAAGACAGATGTAGTAATCAGGTACTAATGCTGCAGGTGGGAGGGACAGCACTGATGCACAGCTTTACATGGAAGACAGATGTAATACTCAGGTGCTAATGCTGCAGGTAGGAGGGGCTGCACAGCTTTACATGAGAAGACAGATGCAGTAATCAGGCGCTGACTCTGCAGGTGGGAGGGGCTGCGCTGATGCACATCTTTACATGGAAGACAGATGTAGTAATCAGGCGCTAATGCTGGAGGTAGGAGGGGCTGCCGTGATGCACAGCTTCACATGCTAGGCAGATGTAGTAATCAGGCGCTAATGCTGCAGGTGGGTGGGACTGCACTGATGGACTGCTTTACATGGAAGACAGATGAAGTAATCAGGCACTAACGCTGCAGGTAGGAGGGGCTGCACAGCTTTACATGGAAGACAGATATAGTAATCAGGCGCTAATGCTGCAGGTGGGTGGGACTGCACTGATGGACTGCTTTACATGGAAGACAGATGAAGTAATCAGGCACTAACGCTGCAGGTAGGAGGGGCTGCATAGCTTTACATGGAAGACAGATGTAGTAATCAGACGCTGACGCTGCAGGTGGGAGGGTCTGCACTGTTGCACAGCTTTACATGGAAGACAGATGTAGTAATCAGGCGCTAATGCTGCAGGTAGGAGGGGCTGCCGTGATGCACAGCTTCACATGCTAGTCAGATGTAGTAATCAGGCGCTAATGCTGCAGGTTGGTGGGACTGGACTGATGGACTGCTTTACATGGAAGACAGATGAAGTAATCAGGCACTAACGCTGCAGGTAGGAGGGGCTGCACAGCTTTACATGGAAGACAGATGTAGTAATCAGACGCTGACGCTGCAGGTGGGAGGGTCTGCACTGTTGCACAGCTTTACATGGAAGACAGATGTAGTAATCAGGCGCTAATGCTGCAGGTAGGAGGGGCTGCCGTGATGCACAGCTTCACATGCTAGTCAGATGTAGTAATCATGCGCTAATGCTGCAGGTGGGAGGGACTGCACTGATGGACTGCTTTACATGGAAGACAGATGTAGTAATCAGGCGCAAACGCTGCAGGTGGGTGGGACTGCACTGATGGACTGCTTTACATGGAAGACAGATGAAGTAATCAGGCACTAACGCTGCAGGTAGGAGGGGCTGCACAGCTTTACATGGAAGACAGATGAAGTAATCAGGCCCTAATGCTGCAGGTAGGAGGCGCTGCACAGCTTTACATGGAAGACAGATGTAGTACTCAGGTGCTAATGCTGCAGGTAGGAGGGGCTGCACTGATGCATAGCTTTACATGGAAGACAGATGAAGTAATCAGGCGCTAACGCTGCAGGTGGGAGGGGCTGCACAGCTTTACATGGAAGACAGATGAAGTAATCAGACGCTGACGCTGCAGGTGGGAGGGTCTGCACTGTTGCACAGCTTTACATGGAAGACAGATGTAGTAATCAGGCGCTAATGCTGCAGGTAGGAGGGGCTGCCGTGATGCACAGCTTCACATGCTAGTCAGATGTAGTAATCAGGCGCTAATGCTGCAGGTGGGAGGGACTGCACTGATGGACTGCTTTACATGGAAGACAGATGAAGTAATCAGGCACTAACGCTGCAGGTAGGAGGGGCTGCACAGCTTTACATGGAAGACAGATGAAGTAATCAGGCCCTAATGCTGCAGGTAGGAGGCGCTGCACAGCTTTACATGGAAGACAGATGTAGTACTCAGGTGCTAATGCTGCAGGTAGGAGGGGCTGCACTGATGCATAGCTTTACATGGAAGACAGATGTAGTAATCAGACGCTGACGCTGCAGGTGAGAGGGGCTGCACTGATGCACAGCTGTATTTGGAAGACATGTAGTAATCAGGCACTAATTCTGCAGGTAGGAGGGGCTGCACAGCTTTACATTATTATTATTATTATTATTAAGCTTGTAAAGCGCCTGGTTACTCCAACGGAGTGTCCCCGTGCTAGGACACCGTAAAACCACAGCAACTGGCCCGGGCCCTCCCCTAGCCTAAGACCCTAAGATGTGAGAAGCCTACTACCAGCCCCCTGGAAGGTGCTGGAAGAGCCAGTTTTTCAGTTTTTTCCGGAACAATGTCTCCGATGGACAAGTCCTCAATTCCACAGGTCGGTCATTCCAGGCCTTAGCCGCGAGGAAGCCAAAGGAACTGCCTCCTGCCCGTACTTTCTGAACCTTAGGTACGATCAACTTGGCCGTGCCCAACGACCTCAGGTTCAGAGCAGGACTGTAGGCAGTGAGAAGGGGGCACAGAAATCTTGACCCTTTCTCGTTGAGGATCCTATGGCCAAAACACAAGGCCTTAAAGGTGATTCTAGCCTGTATAGGGAGCCAGTGTAATTCCCTTAAGGCAGCCCCCACCGATGGCCGCCTAGGGATATTCAGTATCAGCCGAGCCGCAGCATTCTGAACCTTCTGCAAAATGGTCAGATTTCTTTTAGTCACCCCTGGGTAAAGGATGTTGCAGTAGTCGAGACGGGACGTAACAAGGGCCTGTACAATGGTTTTTTGGCGTCTAGTGGTAGTAGGTCCAGGATTTTCCGCAACATTTTAAGAGTGCCAAAGCAGGCTCTTGCCACAGCTGATATCTGCTCTGAATAAGAGAGGGTGTTGTCGAACCATACTCCCAGATTCTTGACCTTAGCCTTGGGAGTCAGAGTAGGTCCCAGCTCCTCCGGCCACCAACAATTTGACCATATGGAGGGCTGCTTGCCATCTACCATCGCCTCCGTCTTTCCCGCATTAAGCTGCAGGCAGATGAACTTCATCCAGTTAGCAAGATCACTCAAACAAACCTTGAAATCAGATGCCGTTCCTGCCCCCTTTTGCTCCAGTGTAACAATCAACTGAGTGTCATCGGCATATGGCACCAGTTTCACCCCATGTCTCAGCACGTCTGCCAGGGGGCGCATGTAAATATTAAATAGAGTAGGGCTAAGGGCCGAGCCCTGTGGTACCCCTTGAGACAAAGGACAGACTTTGGATTTAAAAGGATGTTGTAAGACCTGGAAGGATCTGTTCTGCAAGAAGTGTTTGATCCATTCCCATGGACTGCCACCAACCCCGGCCTCCCCCAGCCGTTCCAACAGAATGCCTTGGGAGACCGTGTCAAACGCAGCACTCATTGAAGACAGATGTAGTAATAAAGCGCTAATGCTGTAGGTGGGAGGGACTACACTGATGCACCGCTTTACATGGAAGACAGATGTAGTCATAAGGCGCTAATGATGCAGGTGGGAGGGGCTGCACTAATGCACAGCTTTACATGGAAGACAGATGTAGTTATCAGGCGCTAATGATGCAGGTGGGAGGGGCTTCACTGGTGCACCGCTTTACATTGAAGACAGATGTAGTAATCAGGCGCTAACGCTGCAGGTGTGAGGGGCTGCCCTGATACACATCTTTACATGGAAGACAGGTGTAGTAATTAGGCGCCAATCCTGCAGGTGGGAGGGGCTGCACTGATGCACCGCTTCACATGGAATACAGATGTGGTAATCAGGTGATAACACTGCAGGTGGGAGGGGCTGCAGTGATGCACAGCTTTACATGGAAGACAGATGTAGTCATCAGGCGCTAACGATGCAGGTGGGAGGGGCTTGACTGGTGCACCGCTTTACATTGAAGACAGATGTAGTAACCAGGCGCTAACGCTGCAGGTGGGAGGGGCTGCACTGATGCACTCCTTTACGTGGAAGATAACGCTGCAGGTGGGAGGGGCTGCCCTGATGCACATCTTTACATGGAAGACAGGTGTAGCAATCAGGCGCTAATGCTGTAGGTGGGAGGGGCTGCACCACTTTACATGGAAGACAGGTGTAGTAATCAGGCGCTGACGCTGCAGGTGGGAGGGGCTGAACTGATGCACTGCTTTACATGGAAGACAGATGTAGCAATCAGGCGCTAATCCTGCAGGTGGGAGGGGCTGCACTGATGCACCGCTTCACATGGATGACAGATGTAGTAATCAGGCGCTAATGACACACGTGGGAGGGGCTGCACTGATGCACAGCTTTACATGGAAGACAGATGTAGTAATCAGGCGCTAACTCTGCAGGTGGGATGGGCTGCACTGATGCACAGCTTTACATGGAAGACAGATGTAGTAATCAGGGGCTAATCCTGCAGGTGGGAGGGTTTGCACTGATGCACAGCCTTACATGGAAGACCGATGTAGTAATCAGGCACCAATGCTGCAGGTGGGAGGGACTGCACTGATGCACTGCTTTACGTGGTAGACAGATGTAGTAATCAGGTGCTAATGCTGCAGGTGGGAGGGGCTGACCTGATGTATAGCTTTACATGGAAGACAGATGTAGTACTCAGGTGCTAATGCTGCAGGTAGGACGGCTGCACATCTTTCCATGAAAGACAAATGTAGAAATTAGGTGCTAATCCTGCAGGTGGGGGGCTGCACTGATGCACCTGTTTACATGGAAGACAGATGAAGTAATCAGGGGCTAATCCTGCAGGTGGGAGGGGCTCCACTGATGCACATCTTCACGTGGAAGACAAATTTAGTAATCAGGGGCTAAAACTGCAGGTGGGAGGGGCTGCACTGATGCACCTGTTTACATGGAAGACAGATGAAGTAATCAGGCGCTAATGCTGCAGGTGGGAGGGTCTGCCCTGATGCAAATCTTTACATGGAAGACAGATGTAGTAATCAGGCGCTAATGCTACAGGTGGGGGGCTGCCATGATGCACAGCTTTACACGGAAGACAAATATAGCAATCAGGAGCTAATGCTGCAGGTGGGAGTTGCTGCCCTGATGCACAGCTTTACATGGACGACAGGTGTAGTAATCAGGCGCTAATTCTACAGGTGGGTGGGACTGCACTGATGCACAGCTTTACATAGAAGACAGATGTAGTAATCAGGCGCTAATGCTACATGTGGGCAGGGCTGCAGTGATGCATAGCTTTACATGGAAGATAAATGTAATAATCAAACGCTAATGCTGCAGGTGGGAGGGGCTGCACTGATGCACAACTTTACATGGAAGACAGATGTAGTAATCAGGCGCTAATGCTGCAGGTGAGAGGGGCTGCACTGATGCAGAACTTTACATGGAAGACAGATGTAGTAATCAGGCGCTAATGCTACAGATGGGTGGGACTGCACTGATGCACAACTTTACATGGAAGACAGATGTAGTAATCAGGCACTAATGCTGCAGGTGGGCAGGGCTGCACTGATGCACAGCTTTAAGTGGAAGACAGATGTAGTAATCAGGCGCTAATGCTGCAGGTGGGGGGGCTGCACTGATGCACCGCTTTACATGGAAGACAGATGTAGTAATCAGGCGCTAATGCTGCAGGTAGGAAGGGCTGCACAGCTTTACATGGAAGACTGGTGTAGTAATCAGGCGCTAATGCTGCAGGTAGGAGGGGCTGCCCTGATACACAGCTTTACATGGAAGACAGATGTAGTAATCAGGCGCTAATTCTACAGGTGGGTTGGACTGCACTGATGCACAACTTTACATGGGAGACAGATGTAGTAATCAGGCGCTAATGCTACAGGTGGGTTGGACTGCACTGATGCACAACTTTACATGGAAGACAGATGTAGTAATCAGGCGCTAACGCTATAGGTGGGAGGGGCTGCCCTGATGCACAGCTTTACATGGAAGACGTGTAGCAATCAGGCGCTAATGGTGCAAGTGGAAGGGGCTGCACTGATGCACAGCTCATATGGAAGCCAGATGTACTAATCAGGCTGTAATGCTGAAAGTGGGAGGGGCTGTACTAATGCTCCGCTTTACAATCACCCCATGGTGTGAAATGATTTGTATCTCAACTACTGGAGACTGAATGTGCAATTTAAAGCAACTCGTGCCTTCACACTTTAGCCCACACTGGATGCTAGTGCAAAAATAAGAACATATTGTAAAATAGCAAGTGGGACAGGGGGAGTGTTAGGATGTAGGATGGAAATGAAAAAAAAAAAGTGCAGCGGTGCAAATTTGGCATGAAGTGTAGCAAGTAAACATGTGCTCTCACATTTGATGCTCAATACTCAGTAAACAAGAACTGGCACAGCAGATAGGTTTGATAGTTGTAGGGTGATGCAGAGCGAATGGTCCCTTGCCTTTTCCTAAAGGTATGATGTAAATCATGCACAAACTGGCATGAAAAAATACTGTATCCATTTGTAGCTACATTATAGACTAACCTATTAGTTTTGCCAATGCTTGTTATGAGTTGGGCCCATGCTCCTAATAGAGCCCATTTGTCTGGAGTTGGAAATGAGGAGCATTTTTATAAAGTATTGTAGACAACTTTCTGCAAACCTGTTTGGGTTATTTTTAATAGTATGAATTATTTGCTATAATGGAATTACGTTGTTGTGTGATAGGTTTGGATTTTCCCAGATGAGAACAATGGGGTATTTATGGCTATATAAAAAAATCGAATTAATTCTCCAGTATTGAATTTTTCATAGATTCATATGCTTGAATCATTCCCTGCTGTCAAAGTTGGAGTCCCACGGTACCATAATAAAGCAGTATGTATTACTATCATAGGTTATAATTTTATTCAGCAATCACTTTAATAGACTATCTATGTCCTTCTTAAAAAAAGGACCAAACTTGAACAATAGCCAATCAGGCAACAGCACCCTGTAGAATACTCCCAAGAAAGGCTGAGTCTCTCTGATTTTTACCGCACGTGATGTGAAGGAAGTTTCTCTGAGCTCTGCTCAGTTTTTCTTCATCTAGAGTCTGGAATTTATCATGAATATCTGCTATCATGTCTTACACATCGAAAAAAGGCCTCTTCAGCTCCTGCAGTACCTGCGGAAAGAAAAGGCTGCATGAGGATGACCTGCATAAAGACTGTCTTAACTGCCTCTTTACCCAGCAAAAGGTAAAAGAGTGTAAAATATGTGCCACGTTTTCTTCCAAAGCCTTAAAGGACAGGGAGGGGAGGTTCCTTCTGTGGCTATAGGCGGCTAAAACTCAGAAATCCTCCTCTTCTGAGGAAGACAGTGATGCCTCTGCATGGTTTTACAAAAGAGCTAGATCCTCTGACCAACGGACATCTGTTGAGAGCAGGAAGGCGCTAAAAACTCATCACCCCAAAGAACCTCTGAGAAGGAAGAAAAAGAAGCATATCTCCACAGAGGCGGTCTCCTTTGAACCCAGCACACCATCAACTGAAGCAGGGCAATGTTAGCATTCATCTTCCTTTGATCCATCGACGATTGGGCACTAGACTCCTCTTAGAGCCCCGTCGACAGCACCATCAGTGTCCACAGCAATATCATCGATGACGGTCGCCACTGTCTCATCTATGAGACGATCGATGGTGAAGATGACATCTGTCGATGCACCAATCCGGTCGATGAGAATCTTATCGTCAACCACACTGTCGAGGACTGCATCGACACTACCGTCAATGACACCATCGATGATGACCCCACCGACGGGGGTATACTGATGACACTTGAGGCAACCTGACACCATGCCGGTGACCATTGCCTCGACAATGACGTAGTCTACAATACCATCAACGATGATAAAAATAACAAACATTTCCAAGGCATCTCTGAGACCTGAACTGACTTCTCCCAGCGAAGTCTCTCTTTTTCCACCAAGTCACCTATAAGACCTGGAGAAGTCGTATAACAAGGGACCTTTTGGGGCAGCTCACAGCCCATCAGGGCTCCAAGTCAAGTATCAGGATGAGGACTATATGGAAGAGGAAATGAAGGACTATCAACATTATTATGCCCCTCCTACAAAGAGACATTGCGAGCATTATCAGAACCATGCAGCCCAGACAGGGTGACGTACAGATGCCCATGTTACTATTGCAAGATATGCAGGCCATGTGTCATGATTTCCCACAAGGCCATCAAGAACTGAACCTGCCAGAAACCAACGAAATTCCTCTAAAGCATATGGCACTAGTCTAACCTGATGCCATAAAGAAAGTCCGTCATAGGGGTCAGTAATAAATCCAGCGCACAGTTCATCCCCAGTAAAAAACCCGCTCCTATCCCGTGCAACCAGCACTACCTAAATGTAGCATGTTATGAATAATGTACATTGATGCAGGATCAAACATGTTTATGATTGTCTAATATGTATTTGGTAAACTGTGGTTCTACGATTATTGTACATTCATGATTCGATATGTGAGCATTGTGGTGCTACGATTATTGTACATTCATGATTCGAAATGTGAGTATTATGGCCAAAGAGCAATTCTGCAGAAAGAAGAAAGAACTGCTTACTGAACTCGAGCTGTACGCCTCGCGGTCAGTATTATTTGCTCAGGGAAGAGGGAAGGCCCTTAGTAACGCCACGGAACACTACGCGTACGTCAGCATGGTGGCCATCTTGGATGTGGCAAGTTTATTTATAGCCACACCCAATTCTGGAAGGTGCTTAGCCTTCCGGTCTGTCAACCACTGCGATTCTGTATCCAGGGACGCTTACCTGGAAATTGATGCACGTTCATTTCTCCAGTTCCTGATTTCCATAACAGCGCATCACCCCATTGGACATTGAAACCTGTGGAAATACAAGAAAGTGTTGCGGGGATTCTGCACATATACAGAACTATGCGCAGGAAAATTGGACCTCGGTGTATAGCGGTGTACCAACCATCCACCTTAGTGCCCACAATCCCAATCCGACTAGCTATAGTGTCACATTCGTTCTCCGTACTACAGCGAAGCTACCAATGATTAGACATCCCAGAACACGGACTCTCTCAGGAATCGCGGGAGCTAGAACACTCTTTCATCTCTCACTCATACTTGTCCACAACATGCGTATTAAGAGACACAATATAGTTTAAAATGTTTATTTCAACTATCGTGCTCTAAGACACAGTACACGTGTCAGTACTAGCAGCATAATGCATAAAGTCAAAACAGTAGGCATTGTTACAATCCCATAGAATACAAACGGGGACAGCATTTTATAATGACAGTGGATGAAGGACTATATGGCCTTGCCACACGCCCCGTGCTAGTAACTAGTTTATTATAAAAATAGAAGACATCTGGGCTTTGATTGGGGGACCCCCATACCTCAAGAACGAGATGCAAGGTTTACATCATAAGACAAGCACAGCTCTTCTCTCTGGAAAGGTATTTCTGCAAGCGCCTCTAACAGCGCGAACACCATATTAACCCCTTCGCTGCTAGGCCTTTTCCCCTCCTGTGCTAAGCCTTTTTTTGGCTATTTGGGGTAGTGTGCGCTTAGGCCCCTGTAACTTTTTGACCACATAAGGTATCCATGCCAAATTTGCGTCCTTTTTTTCTAACATCATGGGGATTGTAAAGGTACCCAGGGTTTGTGGATTCGACTGGAGGGGACCCAGAAATTAGTCAAAATACAGCTAAATTTTTTATTTTTTGGGAAAAATGCGAAAAAAGGGCTACAGATGAAAGCGTCTTGATTTTTCCCTGCAAATGGCATCAAAAAAGGGGTTGTGGTGCTGAAATCACCATCTTCCCAGCTTTCAGGGACAAGCAGACTTTTGTCAGAAAACCAACTTTTTTACACAGTTTTGGCATTTTTCTGGGACATAGCCTATTTTTGCTATTTTTGTGCTTTCAACCTCCTTCCAGTTAATGGTAGAAATGGGTATGAAACCAATAATGGATCCTGGAAAGCCATACATTTCTGAAAAGTAGACAAAATTCTGAATTCAGCAAGGGGTCATTTGTGTAGATCCTTAAAGTTTTCCTTATAGAAACTAACAGTTAAATAAAGGAAAAATTGAAAATTAGTTGAAAAAAACAGCCATTTGTGTCAACGTTTTCACCTGTAACTTCTTCTAATTATGACAGCTATTTGAAGGCAATATACCGTTATATCCGCTGGACCTTTCTGGTTGTGGGGATATATAGGACGAACCCAGAGCCAATAACTGAGCAGCATCTTGCAATGGTTTTTTATATGTACCGGGTATATAGCAATTATTTTGGGAAAATGTATACATGGAAAAATTGTTATGAAAGACACCTATGTATTTCTGAAATGGGAACAAAATGTAGATTTTAGAAACAGTAGATATTTGCACATTTCCGAAATTGGGAGTACCCATACTAGCATGAGAATTATAGGTCATTTTTCAAAATGACTTATTTTTACACATTGTCTTTCATTTGGAAGGCAGAAATGCATCGAAAGTCAATAGGTAATAACAGTTGCTCTACAATTCTGTGTTACCCTAAGTCTCCCGATAAAAATGGTACCTCACTTGTGTGGGTAGCCCTTGTGCCCACAACAGGAAATGGCTCAAAATGCAACGTGGACGTACCACATTTTCACAATGAAAAATTACCCTTTTTTTGCAAAGTGCCTAGGTGTAGTTTTTGAACCCTAGCTCTGCCGGCACCTAGGGAAACCTAGCAAACCTATCCACAAATTTCCACCCACCCCGCGTTCCCCAAAGTCTTACGAGAAAAATGGTACCTCACTTGTGTGGGTCGGCCTAGTGCCTGCGACAGGAAACGGCGCAAAACGCAACGTGGTCACACCTCAATTTCGCAGTGAAAAATGACCCTTTTTGGCAAAGTGCCTAGCTGTAGTTTTTGAACCCTAGCTCTGCCGGCACCTAGGGAAACCTAGCAAACCTATACATTTTTGAAAACTAGACACCCAGGGAAATCCAGGATGGGGTGACTTGACTGCCTCCCACCAGGTTCTGTTACCCAGAATCCCTTGCAAACATAAAAAATTGTCAAAAAAACACATTTTCCCCACATTTCTGTGGTGGAAAGTTCTGGAATCTGGGTGGATCCACAAATTTCCCCCCACCCCGCGTTCCCCAAAGTCTTATGAGAAAAATGGTACCTCACTTGTGTAGGTCGGCCTAGTGCCTGCGACAGGAAACGGCGCAAAACGCAACGTGGTCACACCTCAATTTTGCAGTGAAAAATGACCCTTTTTTGGCAAAGTGCCTAGCTGTAGTTTTTGAACCCTAGCTCTGCCGGCACCTAGGGAAACCTAGCAAACCTATACATTTTTGAAAACTAGACACCCAGGGGAATCCAGGATGGGGTGACTTGACTGCCTCCCACCAGGTTCTGTTACCCAGAATCCCTTGCAAACATAAACAATTGTCAAAAAACCACATTTTCCCCACATTTCTGTGGTGGAAAGTTCTGGAATCTGCGTGGATCCACAAATTTCCACCCACCCCGCGTTCCCCAAAGTCTTACGAGAAAAATGGTACCTCACTTGTGTGGGTCGGCCTAGTGCCTGCGACAGGAAACTGCGCAAAACGCAACGTGGTCACACCTCAATTTCGCAGTGAAAAATGACCCTTTTTTGGCAAAGTGCCTAGCTGTAGTTTTTGAACCCTAGCTCTGCCGGCACCTAGGGAAACCTAGCAAACCTATACATTTTTGAAAACTAGACACCCAGGGGAATCCAGGATGGGGTGACTGGACTGCCTCCCACCAGGTTCTGTTACCCAGAATCCCTTGCAAACCTAAAAATTATCAAAAAAACCACATTTTCCCCACATTTCTGTGGTGGAAAGTTCTGGAATCTGCGTGGATCCACAAATTTCCACCCACCCGCGTTCCCCAAAGTCTTACGAGAAAAATGGTACCTCACTTGTGTGGGTCGGCCTAGTGCCTGCGACAGGAAACGGCGCAAAACGCAACGTGGTCACACCTCAATTTCGCAGTGAAAAATGACCCTTTTTTGGCAAAGTGCCTAGCTGTAGTTTTTGAACCCTAGCTCTGCCGGCACCTAGGGAAACCTAGCAAACCTATACATTTTTGAAAACTAGACACCCAGGGGAATCCAGGATGGGGTGACTTGACTGCCTCCCACCAGGTTCTGTTACCCAGAATCCCTTGCAAACATAAGAAATTGTCAAAAAAACCAAATTTTCCCCACATTTCTGTGGTGGAAAGTTCTGGAATCTGCGTGGATCCACAAATTTCCACCCACCCCGCGTTCCCCAAAGTCTTACGAGAAAAATGGTACCTCACTTGTGTGGGTCGGCCTAGTGCCTGCGACAGGAAACGGCGCAAAACGCAACGTGGTCACACCTCAATTTCGCAGTGAAAAATGACCCTTTTTGGCAAAGTGCCTAGCTGTAGTTTTTGAACCCTACCTCTGCCGGCACCTAGGGAAACCTAGCAAACCTATACATTTTTGAAAACTAGACACCCAGGGGAATCCAGGATGGGGTGACTTGACTGCCTCCCACCAGGTTCTGTTACCCAGAATCCCTTGCAAACATAAAAATTGTCAAAAAAACCACATTTTCCCCACATTTCTGTGGTGGAAAGTTCTGGAATCTGCGTGGATCCACAAATTTCCACCCACCCCGCGTTCCCCAAAGTCTTACGAGAAAAATGGTACCTCACTTGTGTGGGTCGGCCTAGTGCCTGCGACAGGAAACGGTGCAAAACGCAACGTGGTCACACCTCAATTTCGCAGTGAAAAACGACCCTTTTTTGGCAAAGTGCCTAGCTGTAGTTTTTGAACCCTAGCTCTGCCGGCACCTAGGGAAACCTAGCAAACCTATACATTTTTGAAAACTAGACACCCAGGGGAATCCAGGATGGGGTGACTTGACTGCCTCCCACCAGGTTCTGTTACCCAGAATCCCTTGGAAACATAAAAATTGTCAAAAAAACCACATTTTCCCCACATTTCTGTGGTGGAAAGTTCTGGAATCTGCGTGGATCCACAAATTTCCACCCACCCCGCGTTCCCCAAAGTCTTACGAGAAAAATGGTACCTCACTTGTGTGGGTCGGCCTAGTGCCTGCGACAGGAAACTGCGCAAAACGCAACGTGGTCACACCTCAATTTTGCAGTGAAAAATGAACCTTTTTTGGCAAAGTGCCTAGCTGTAGTTTTTGAACCCTAGCTCTGCCGGCACCTAGGGAAACCTAGCAAACCTATACATTTTTGAAAACTAGACACCCAGGGGAATCCAGGATGGGGTGACTTGACTGCCTCCCACCAGGTTCTGTTACCCAGAATCCCTTGCAAACATAAACAATTGTCAAAAAAACCACATTTTCCCCACATTTCTGTGGTGAAAAGTTCTGGAATCTGCGTGGATCCACAAATTTCCACCCACCCCGCGTTCCCCAAAGTCTTACGAGAAAAATGGTACCTCACTTGTGTGGGTCGGCCTAGTGCCTGCGACAGGAAACGGCGCAAAACGCAACGTGGTCACACCTCAATTTCGCAGTGAAAAATGACCCTTTTTTGGCAAAGTGCCTAGCTGTAGTTTTTGAACCCTACCTCTGCCGGCACCTAGGGAAACCTAGCAAACCTATACATTTTTGAAAACTAGACACCCAGGGGAATCCAGGATGGGGTGACTTGACTGCCTCCCACCAGGTTCTGTTACCCAGAATCCCTTGCAAACATAAAAAATTGTCAAAAAAACACATTTTCCCCACATTTCTGTGGTGGAAAGTTCTGGAATCTGCGTGGATCCACAAATTTCCACCCACCCCGCGTTCCCCAAAGTCTTACGAGAAAAATGGTACCTCACTTGTGTGGGTCGGCCTAGTGCCTGCGACAGGAAACGGTGCAAAACGCAACGTGGTCACACCTCAATTTCGCAGTGAAAAATGACCCTTTTTTGGCAAAGTGCCTAGCTGTAGTTTTGTAACCCTACCTCTGCCGGCAACTAGGGAAACCTAGCAAACCTATACATTTTTGAAAACTAGACACCCAGGGGAATCCAGGATGGGGTGACTTGACTGCCTCCCACCAGGTTCTGTTACCCAGAATCCCTTGCAAACATAAAAAATTGTCAAAAAAAACACATTTTCCCTACATTTCTGTGGTGGAAAGTTCTGGAATCTGCGTGGATCCACAAATTTCCACCCACCCCGCGTTCCCCAAAGTATTACGAGAAAAATGGTACCTCACTTGTGTGGGTCGGCCTAGTGCCTGCGACAGGAAACGGCGCAAAACGCAACGTGGTCACACCTCAATTTCGCAGTGAAAAATGACCCTTTTTTGGCAAAGTGCCTAGATGTAGTTTTTGAACCCTAGCTCTGACGGCACCTAGGGAAACCTAGCAAACCTATACATTTTTAAAAACTAGACACCCAGGGGAATCCAGGATGGGGTGACTGGACTGCCTCCCACCAGGTTCTGTTACCCAGAATCCCTTGCAAACATAAAAAATTGTCAAAAAAACACATTTTCCCCACATTTCTGTGGTGGAAAGTTCTGGAATCTGCGTGGATCCACAAATTTCCACCCACCCCGCGTTCCCCAAAGTATTAAGAGAAAAATGGTACCTCACTTGTGTGGGTCGGCCTAGTGCCTGCGACAGGAAACGGCGCAAAACGCAACGTGGTCACACCTCAATTTCGCAGTGAAAAATGTCCCTTTTTTGGCAAAGTGCCTAGCTGTAGTTTGTGAACCCTAGCTCTGCCGGCACCTAGGGAAACCTATCAAACACACACATTTCTGAAAAGTAGACACCCGGGGGCTTCCAGGGAGGTATGGCTTGCGTGGATCCCCCAACGTTTCCTTACCCAGAATCCCCTGCAAACCTCAATTTTAGCTGAAAAAATCACTTTTTCACACATTTTTGTGTGGGAAAGTGTGGCATCACTGGCCTCACACAAATTTTCTACCACCCAGCGTTCCCCCAGGTCTCCCGATAAAAATGGTGCCTCACTTGTGTGGGAGGCCCAAGTACCCGCGACAGGCAAGGGCCTACAACGTAGTGAGGCGACCTCAAAATGGCCTTTCACAAAACCACCTGGTTTTGCAAGGGAGTCACCTGGGTTTTTGGCCCCGTGCTCGGCGGCCATCTAGGAAACCTACCAAACCCACACATTTCTGAAAAGTAGACACCCGGGGGCTTCCAGGGAGGTATGGCTTGCGTGGATCCCCCAACGTTTCCTTACCCAGAATCCCCTGCAAACCTCAATTTTAGCTGAAAAAATCACTTTTTTCACACATTTTTGTGTGGGAAAGTGTGGCATCACTGGCCTCACACAAATTTCCTACCACCCAGCGTTCCCCCAGGTCTCCCGATAAAAATGGTGCCTCACTTGTGTGGGAGTCCCAAGTACCCGCGACAGGCAAGGGCCCACAACGTATTGAGGCGACCTCAAAATGGCCTATCACAAAACCACCTGGTTTTGCAAGGGGGTCACCTGGGTTTTGGCCCTGTGCTCGGCGGCCATCTAGGGAAACCTACCAAACCCACACATTTCTGAAAAGTAGACACCCGGGGGCTTCCAGGGAGGTATGGCTTGTGTGGATCCCCCAACGTTTCCTTACCCAGAATCCCCTGCAAACCTCAATTTTAGCTGAAAAAATCACTTTTTTCACACATTTTTGTGTGGGAAAGTGTGGCATCACTGGCCTCACACCAATTTCCTACCACCCAGCATTCCCCCAGGTCTCCCGATAAAAATGGTGCCTCACTTGTGTGGGAGGCCCAAGTACCCGCGACAGGCAAGGGCCCACAACGTATTGAGGCGACCTCAAAATGGCCTTTCACAAAATGACCTGGTTTTGCAAGGGGGGTCACCTGGGTGTTTGGCCCCGAGCTCGGCGGCCATCTAGGGAAACCTACCAAACCCACACATTTCTGAAAGGTAGACACCCGGGGGCTTCCAGGGAGGTATGGCTTGCGTGGATCCCCCAACGTTTCCTTACCCAGAATCCCCTGCAAACCTCAATTTTAGCTGAAAAAATCACTTTTTTCACACATTTTTGTGTGGGAAAGTGTGGCATCACTGGCCTCACACAAATTTCCTACCACCCAGCGTTCCCCCAGGTCTCCCGATAAAAATGGTGCCTCACTTTGTGGGAGTCCCAAGTACCCGCGACAGGCAAGGGCCCACAACGTATTGAGGCGACCTCAAAATGGCCTATCTCAAAACCACCTGGTTTTGCAAGGGGGGTCACCTGGGTTTTTGGCCCTGTGCTCGGCGGCCATCTAGGGAAACCTACCAAAACCACACATTTCTGAAAAGTAGACACCCGGGGGCTTCCAGGGAGGTATGGCTTGCGTGGATCCCCCAACGTTTCCTTACCCAGAATCCCCTGCAAACCTCAATTTTAGCTGAAAAAATCACTTTTTTCACACATTTTTGTGTGGGAAAGTGTGGCATCACTGGCCTCACACAAATTTCCTACCACCCAGCATTCCCCCAGGTCTCCCGATAGAAATGGTGCCTCACTTGTGTGGGAGGCCCAAGTACCCGCGCCAAAAACCCAGGTGACCCCCCTTGCAAAACCAGGTCATTTTGAGATAATGTGTTGTTTATTTCTGCAGCGTGAAAATTTTGGCACAATATTGCAAGGAAAATGTGACAGACATTTTGAGGTTTGCAGGACATTGTGGGTACCATAACTTGTTGGGATCCACAAGAGAGATATCACCATGTACTCCCATGGGTGTTTCGTTTACGACAATATCTACAGTTGGTAGGTTATTCTTAGACGGAATGTACACCTTGGCAGACAGACTAAAAAGACAAAGATTACTGCACAGCCATCTATTCCTCAAGCACACACACATACTGGTTGGATTTGGCACGAGGGCAAGTGATGGTTCAGTATATACAATTTTATTAACAAGAGATTTCACAAAAATGAAATGCACTGTCAATAATTGAAAGGATAAAAAACGGAACCAGTGACTCGCAGCTCGTGAGCTGTAAAGCCACGTCAAGGCCCCAACCGCTTTACAGGCCATTCACACACCTTTCATACGTGATACACACAAGACCATTCACACCCCCAGGCACGAAACAAACACATTACAACATTCACAAAAAGGGACAAGGTACACCCTGCTTGAGAAAGACAAAAAAAAATATTACTGCACAGCCATCTAATCCTCAAGCACACACACACATACTGGTTGGATTTGGCACGAGGGTGAGTGATGGTTCAGTATATACAATTGTATTAACAAGTGATTTCACAAAAATGAAATGCACTGTTAATAATTGAAAGGACGAGAAACTGAACCATTGACTCACAGCTCGTGAGCTGTAAAGCCACGACAAGGCACCAACCTCTTTACAGGCCATTCATACACCTTTCATACGTGTGACAAATACAAAACCATTCACACCACCAGCCGCGGGCCCATCACATTACAACACTCACACCAGCAGACAGCGCCATTCAAGGGCCCATCACTTTCACACGCCCACATTCCTAACACAGCAACCACACAAGCTGATGGATTGCGTGGAGTGTCGCTCGGCTAGCAGTGTGTGTAGTGACCAGCAGCAAGTCACTACTCACACACTGCCAGCCGAGCGCCAGTCCACGCACACCGCCAGCCAAGCGCCACTCCACGCACACCGCCAGCCAAGCGCCACTCCACGCACACCGCCAGCCTAGCGCCACTCCACGCACACCGCCAGCCTAGCGCCACTCCACGCACACCGCCAGCCTAGCGCCACTCCACGCACACCGCCAGCCTAGCGCCACTCCACGCACACCGCCAGCCAAGCACCACTCCACGCACACCGCCAGCCAAGAGCCACTCCCCGCACACCGCCAGCCAAGCGCCACTCCACGCACACCGCCAGCCAAGCACCAGCCTACACACACCACCATCACATTTAGGATTTTTTTATACAAAAAGAAACCACAAACAAATTGCAAATAGATACAAATCTACTAACACAAAATCAGAAACTAAATACATTGCACTAATGCCAACCTTGAAACAGAACAACAATTCTTAAACATTACAGACCAGGCAGTTCACTTTACCACTCATGGTTGCTCCCAATAATTCTTTTGCTTGTGGTACGCTCTATAACAAGCAGGCACACACAGCCCAGGGTTAGAAGGACACTCAGGGCAGTACATACGAGTCTCCTTCCGCGTACCTCTTCGCCAACAGACTCTACATCTCCTAGTGGGAAAGTCTTTTGAGGGTGTAGGAGGAATGTGATCAGGAAAGTGGCGATCTTTCAATCGAGCCACATCCTCCACCACTCCAACTCTAGGAACACTTGCCTGTTCCACAACAACAAGGCTGCCTATGACAGACTCCTGAAACTGAACAAAAGTCAACTTTGACGCAGGAGAACACTCCTTGAACACAAGAAAAGCATTGAAAGTTGCTAAATTGAAGAGATGGATGGCCAACTTCTTATACCAAATGTAAGACTTACGAATAGCAGTGTAAGGTTCCAACCTCTGATCTACTCTATCAACACCACCCATGTGCTTATTGTAGTCTAAAATGCACACAGGTTTGCGCACTTCAGCAATCTGACCCCAAACAGCCACAGGTGAAGTACTCTCATCATGGATGGTAGTCAGCATGTACACATCCCTCCTGTTTCACAGCTAGCAGTTCCTCACTACGCAAGACACTGCACTGTCCCCGCTGAAGTTTTTTGCAAACAAGCTCTTTTGGATAACCTTTACGGTTAGAGCGGATTGTGCCACAAGCAAAAGTGTCCACTTTGAACAATTCCTTAAACAATTGCACAGCAGTGTAGAAGTTATCAAGGTACAAATGGTGGCCTCTGTTAAACAGTCCTCTAGCAAGATCCCACACAATTTTCTCTGAAACTCCAAAAGTGGACGGACAACCAGGGGGTCAATAGTGGAATCCCTACCAGTGTACACACGCAAATTAAAAACATATCCTGTCCTACTCTCAGACAACATATACAGCTTAATTCCATAGCGTGCCCTCTTGCTAGGAATGTACTGCCTAAAAACCAAACGGCCCTTGAACAGGACCAAAGACTCATCAATAGATATTTCTTTCCCTGGAGTATAGATCTCTGAAAATCCATCTACAAAGTGATCAAGAACAGGCCGAATCTTAAAAAGACGGTCACATTCAGGGTGATCTCGTGGCAACGCCAAACCATTATCAACAAAATGCAGCATCCGAAGCAAAAGTAAATACCGATCACGAGTCATAACTGCAGGAAATATGGCCGTTGCCATCAAGGGACTGGTAGACCAATATGAACCCATGGACGGCTTCCTTATCAAACCCATCAAAAAAGTCAAACCCAAAAACTTCTTCATCTCTTCCAGATTTGTGGGACTCCACCGGGTAGCTCTAGAATGGGGCCTAAGTCTGGCACTGTTGTCCCTCAAAACTGTTCAGCATACAAATTAGTCTGCTCAACAATCTCACCCAAAAATACATCATCCATAAACAACTGAAAATACTGTATAGGCAAATAATGTTCACAATCCACTCTACACCCTGCATAACCACTAAAGGCAGGCAACACCGGCTGCACCATGTTTGGATCAACCCAGAGTCCAGCACTTCCAGTAGGAAGCCTAGCAGCCCCAGGCTGCAATCCAGATGCCTCTTGCACCATCGGCACAGTAGTATCCTCCTCTAAATCAGGCACTTCATCTGCACTGAGAGTACCTTCATCATCCGATGATTCCATGTGGAGAGAAAACTCACTGCCTGAATCTTCCCCTCCCTCCTCTCCCTCAGACGCACTGTCAGTCTCATAATCCTGCTCAGAGGAAGATTCAAGAAGCAAACCAACCACCTGCTGAGCAGTAATTCTACGGCTAGCCATAATGCTTACTAATAAAGGTTACTTGTCAAACAAGTCAACAACAACAAACCCTTTGTAAAAAAAAGAAATAAACAAAATGTAGCTTTATCACAAAGACCTATATACTCCAACACTATACCACTCACGTGACAGAAGCAGCTAGACTCACCACCACCTACTCTGCACAGACACAGTAAGGACCAACAGTATCCCACTAAAAAAGAAGAAGAAGAAAAATTACACATAAGACAATGCAAAACATTGCAAAGAATTTCATGCTCTGAACACTAACAAATATGCTGCCATTATGGCACCACTTACAAAAAAATTCATTCATGCATGACAATAATACTCATTTGGAGTACACACAACAAAAATATTTTTCTTACCAAATAAATGCAATTACGCAAAACTGCAGAACCACCACTGCCGAAACCGCAAACAGGAATCAAAAGCTTTACACTAGAATAAAAAGGAGAAAAAAAACATTACAATCACATATGCAAATAATGCACCAGTCCACACACAATCCACCAGCCAAGCTAAGGGGTAGGTGGGCCTAACAGTATAAATAAAATATTCACACCCGTAAAAGGGAGCAACCCTTGCCCTTTTGGCCACTCCCCAACACAAAAATGAAAAAAAAACCTGGTGTCTAGTGGCTTCTGCCCTCCTTGGGGGCAGATGGGCCTAAAAACATACTGCTATTCTGCCACCCAAGGGGTCACTCTCCACAAATAAAAGCCTGGTGGACTAGTGGGAAGATACCTTTATCTTCCGCACACAATCTCTCACTACTCAACTCTACTCTCAACTCTATTCACAACTGGATGTTAGCTCACCAACTCATTCTGAATCCCGCCAAAACTGAATTCCTCCTCCTCTCTACCTCTCTCTCACCTCCTCCTGTTCAATCTTGGATGGATCAGCTGAACCTACTCAACAACAAACCCATCATTGTTGACAGCGCTAAATCCCTAGGTGTCATTCTTGACAAAAGACTCAACCTAATCTCCCACATCAACTCTATTGCTAAGAACGCACGTTACCAGTTGCGCCTTCTACGGGGGATCCGTCGGTTCTTCCCGGAGAAAGACTTAAAATCCTTGGTACAATCTCTGGTTCTCTCAAGACTGGATTATTGCAATTCTCTTCTGACGGGCCTACCCAAATCCCACCTCTCCCCTCTCAAATCCATCCTCCATTCAGCAGCTCGCCTCATTTCAGGGTCTAAACGAAGCGACCACGTCACTCCTATCCTCTCTTCGATGGCTTCCGATCGAGGCAAGATCGATTTACAAAACTGCCTGCATCACACACAAAGCCTTACACACCTCCTCCCCTCGTTACCTGGCAAATAAATTGAAATTGTCTCTCTCTCTCTCTCTCCCTCTCCCTCCCTCCCTCCCTCCCTCGTGCCTAGTGGGCATTCCTGCTGCACGATCACATGATCGTGCAGCAGGAATGCACAAAAGAGGCATCGGGGGAAAGGAAAACCCTTTCCTTTCCCTCGATGCCTCTTTTGATACAAACCCCCCCCCCTCCCCGAGCCAAACCTCACCTGATTTCCCGACGCGCTGGAAGCAAATGGCTTCCAGCGCGTCGGGAAGAAAGGGAAACCCTCAATGATGTCAGCGCGCTCGCGCGCTGACGTCATTGATGGGGCGGGGGAGGCAGGGGAAGCCCTTCCCCTGCCTCCCCAAAAAAACCCTAACGATCGGATTCCCACGGGGAGCGCCAGCGCTTCCCCGTGGGTGGTCTTATGACGAGCTGGACTCGTCATGAGCACACGAGCACTGTGTGCCATGACGAGTCCAGCTCGTCATAAGCACCGAAGGGGATAAAGGGTCAGAGCAGGATCTCAGCGGCAGACGAGGAGAAGGAACCTCCTGGTCACAGCAACTACACGAGCATTGCGCTCGAGAAATTCAAGGATGCAAAGACCTCCATCAAGGATTACAGCTAACTTTTCAGGGTGTAATTGGAGAGAAGCCACATCTGCTTAACCACGCTCACGAATTCTACACGAGAATTGCGCTCGAGAAAATGAAGGATGCAAAGACCTCCATCAAGGATTACAGCTAACTTTTCACGTTGGAAATGGAGAGAAGGCACATCTGCTTAACCACGCTCACGAATTCTGCACACCTGCCCTGCATATTTATCCAAGAAGATGCCACCATTTTGTGCAATACCTCTACTCAACTGTAGTGCTGTCTACTGGCTAATCAGTAAGTGTTACCTCGTTGGGTAAATGTATAGTGCCTTTCCTACACTACAGCTGCGTAAAGGACCAGAAGAATTATCTCCAGTGACCTGTGTGTCTGTAATTTTGCCACCGCGCCGAAAGCGCCGGGAACCTTTGATTAAGCTGTCCATCATAGTGGGGAAAGGGCGGGCAGACGTTGCATACCGCTAGTGTATGTGTGGCGGGGCCAAACGGGCGGGGCTTCTAGGCCCGTTCACATGCCTCTTGTTTATAAAGGGTCAGAGCAGGATCTCAGCGGCAGACGAGGAGAAGGAACCTCCTGGTCACAGGAACTACACGAGCATTGCGCTCGAGAAATTCAAGGATGCAAAGACCTCCATCAAGGATTACAGCTAACTTTTCAGGGTGTAAATGGAGAGAAGCCACATCTGCTTAACCACGCTCACGAATTCTACACGAGAATTGCGCTCGAGAAAATGAAGGATGCAAAGACCTCCATCAAGGATTACAGCTAACTTTTCACGTTGGAAATGGAGAGAAGGCACATTCTGCACACCTGCCCTGCATATTTATCCACGAAGATGCCACCGTTTTGTGCAATACCTCTACTCAACTGGAGTACTTTCTACTGGCTAATCAGTAACTGCTACCTCGTTGGGTAAATGTATAGTGCCTTTCCTACACTACAGCTGTGTATAGGAACAGAAGAATTGTCTCCAGTGACCTGTGTGTCTGTAATTTTGCCACCGCGCCGAAAGCGCCGGGATCCTTTGATTAAGCTGTCCATCATAGTGGGGAAAGGGCGGGCAGACGTTGCATACCGCTAGTGTATGTGGGTCGGGGCTTCTAGGCCCGTTCACATGCCTCTTGCCCTCCCTCCCTCCCTCCCTCGTGCCTAGTGGGCATTCCTGCTGCACGATCACATGATCGTGCAGCAAGAATGCACAAAAGAGGCATCGGGGGAAAGGAAAACCCTTTCCTTTCCCTCGATGCCTCTTTTGATACAAACCCCCCCTCCCGAGCCAAACCTCACCTGATTTCCCGACGCGCTGGAAGCAAATGGCTTCCAGCGCGTCGGGAAGAAAGGGAAACCCTCAACGATGTCAGCGCGCCTCGCGCGCTGACGTCGTTGATGGGGAGGGCGGGCGGGGGCGGGGGAGGCAGGGAAGCCCTTCCCCTGCCTCCCCAAAAAACCTAAAGATCGGATTCCCACGGGGGAGCGCCAGCGCTTCCCCGTGGGTGGTCTTATGACGAGCTGGACTCGTCATGAGCACACGAGCACTGTGTGCCATGACGAGTCCAGCTCGTCATAAGCACCGAAGGGGTTAAAAGCACCCAAAATTCTCCAGCGCAGCTGTGTTTCATTTTATGTCTAAGTGCGAGGGGCTGACCAGAACAGCAACAATAAGGGACGTTGTTTTTCGACCTTGTACATTGTGTGCAGACAAAACCCACAGAGGACATCAGAAAAGGTGAAAGGCAGAAATGCAGACAGTTCTAATGCGAACGGGCACAAGCAGAGTCTGGAAAAACAAAGTCACGAAGTAACGTGTGCAAAAAGAGGCATCATGGCAGCCAGGCCTTAGCTAACTTAGCAATGTTGACAATGAGGCCACAAACCACACTACACCCTCCCCTGGTCAGTCCATCGGACAAGACAGAGTACGAAAGCAGAGTTCAAATGGACAGAGCGGAATGCAAACGTCTGTATTTTGGTTGAATTTACTGCTGTAGGAAAATAATCCAAAAGTGGGGGAAAAAAATTCGATCACTGTAAGAGGAGAATATAAAAAAATCCGAGTTTGCTGTTAAGTGAGAGTCAACAAAATTAATCCATCAGGGTGAATGCGCAGAAGACAGCAACGCCTTCCAAAAAGGCATCATTGTCATTGTTTGAAAAAAGAGATGCCATCCAGTTGAGTAAACCAAAACTGCATACATGTGCCTCACAACAGGGAGCATCGATCAGCATTGCGGGACAACTTGCGTGATCCTCAATGTAACTTTGTTGTAGGAAAGTCTGAGCAGCCGCCCAGATATCCCATTGTGCCAAGACTCCAAGAGTAGCAGCACTCGCCATTAAGCTCTCACCGGAACATTCCTGCTCATGGGCCATTAAGGGGCCCATCAACAGGTTGAAATCCGGTTCAGAACAGTACGAATTGGAGAGGCAAACATCCACAGACCACGAAAACGGACATCGTAAACACGACATCACTGGTTGCACGCAAATGAAATACGCAAAGCGAAAAGATAAGCCATACGACACGCTGAATGTGGCAAGCGGCAGGACGCCGAAGCTGTCAATCATGCGGTCACGGAGCATCTGCAGGCGCCCTGGGAGGTGGTGGGCCACAAGAGGTGCAGCCATTGTGCATCAGGCAAAACAAAAGCAATATTCCAGCAGTTAATGCAAGGATCAATGGAAAGCCACCGAAGACGCTGGAAAAAATAGAATGACTAAAAGCTGGTATTACACCAAATATAGTCTGAAAGGAAGTCAAAAGGCCAGAGCCAACAACTTTAAAAAAGTGTACAAGGCCGGCGGTGTTAGATGCATTGAATATACGGTGAATCAGCTCCCCGAAATGTTGTGGGAGGTTAGTGTTCAACATGGCCTGTATCTCGCTGTGGGTACTAGCCACCTGGAGTACGAAGGTCTCTCGTGCGGAAGTCAGCATAACTTCCTGGTTTAATAAGAGCGCTTTTATTCTGCTCAACTTATTGAAATCTGCCTTCAAAGTCGGTATGTAAGGCCAAATGGAACTATCTAAATTCCCACGCGGGGGTGGGAAAAGCACATTTTTGCAGCACACTACGCGATCGGAAACAGTTACTATATAGGGTATGCCAGCCTGCAAACCACAGCAATCTTGATTATTCAAAAGCAGATAGCTACCATTAGCAAGCATAGTGAAAGTAGGTGAAATAACAGGAGCAGGAACACCTTTCAAAACACAAGCAAGATTTGGGGCAGAAACATTACAAGCCCCGTGCAATTTAATGTTTGTACACACAAGGGAATGACCCACTGTGGAATCGCACGATTCTCCGGTGAGAAACACCTCTTTGTCGTCCCTAAGGCATCTGTATGTGAAAGGCAGGGACCAAAACTCATGCAAAAAAGCACTGCCTAAAGGCACAAAACGGCCAACTGGATAATGTTTCATGCATGAACTGAATTCAAACAAAGAAAAAGGCAAAGTGATAACCCCATGTACTAGCCACACGGCAGAGTCGGTCTCCGCCATAGAGAATGGTAAAGGATCAATTTTCTCGATATGTAGAAAAGTGTATGTTGCATCTTTCATGGACATAAATTGCTGTTTTTCAGTTAAGTTGAACGGCAGAAATAAAGCTGACGTGTTTAAAAAATGCCACGGAACCTTACCCATCTTAACAGTCTGCAAAGTCCAGGCAAACTGCATTATTGAACGCAATTGATTTTGGCCATGATATAATACAGACATGTCATCCTGAACAATATCAACAACAGATGAAACAATATTTTCTAAGGTGTAAATGCGGGAAGACAGGGTGTTAATGCTGTTGTCAACAACAGCAAGCACTTTTTCTAGATTTGCTTGATACATTTCCCGTAACCGGGAAGCAGCTTCTATTTGTGAAAGCTTCCAGATCTCATTGTAAGTCGCATAAACAAATCTTTTTGGTCTTGGACCCCTAGGTCCCAGAACAAAGTCGGCCAGATCAATATTGCCTGATAGCAGGGATAAATGTTGTTTTACAGAATCTAAGGAAGAGTGCTGCAACCACTGTTTACATAATTTACCAACCGAATATGTAGTAACGGAACGGGAATCTGAAAAATGTGGATCTGGTCTATCCTGTTTGTAACCAGGAGCAGAGTTATAAAAACGCAGTTGGCAGGCATTTGCAGCTGCGGGCCACACCAACCAGGCTGAGTTATCCAATACAGAGACATTAAACAAATTATTTTGAAGCAAAGCTTGCACAGTGGCAATGGAATCATTTAAATGCAAGCTATCGTTTGGTAACGAAGACAACACAGGAGTCATAGGTGTATTCAATTGTTTAGAAGTGGCCAGACCAAAACAGGTCGTTTGGTAAATTGTGTCATTTAAAAACAGCATCTGGGTCGGGATGAGGCAAGCGCGGTGTAAAGCTTCTGTACCGCGGACCTGCCAGGATTTAGTGCCCCAAATAGATTTCAAATCAATGGTGTTCTTCCAGTGCTCATAGCCACCAACCGCCAACGCCTCCATAAAGGAGCTGGAGTATAGTAACTTGGTGTGGGTCAACATCACCTTTGGAGTTGAGGAACCGTTTAATTTAAAATAATATGACCCAGGGTTGGACCGGTCAAAGTCTGTAAAGTACGTGAACTTATTTATTAGAGTTTGGGAGCTACCTTTCAGAGGGGTCGGGCAATGTTCCCACTGGGTGTAAGTGAAACTACCCCGAGGAGTACTTGGGTTTATACAAAAATGATTACCATAATGTTTATAGCAATACAAATCGGCATAATTAGCGGAATTTAAGTACAAATCTTCAGTATTAAAGGCAGCATAATATTTCAAATCAGAAAATAACGATTCAATTGCATGCACATCCCAATCATCTGAATGAATATTCCTTTTAACTACATCCCCCATAGAAACACGAAGTACATTGGGGACATTAATAATCTCTGTCGGGCCATGTATTTGGAAAGGCACCGCATCCCATACGATTCCATCCGCAACTGGAAAGGCTGTTATGTTCACAAATGTGTGGTCACGCTTCATGATGTGCGAAGAAGAATGCGGAGCCAAAGTTCCAGCTACAGACTTCACAGCAGAGCGTTCAGGTAAGTAGTGACCATTAATGAGCAAGAAAAACTCTGTCACAAAACCAATGGACATGAAGAGGAAAATCAGGAATAGCACCAACCAGATGTAGGTCCATGGAGGGATCAAAAAATTGTCTCTGAACCAGGATACAAAAATACTGAATTTGGTTGGGATAAATGATGAGGTGGAAGATGAATCAAAGGAAAAACGAGTCGGGCTCAGTGGTATTGTAGGCAAATGAGCTACCGACTCACTCGCGGGATAAGTATACTCAGTTTCCTCGTTGCAGGAGGAATCCGGGAAGTCGTGCAGGCGATCTGGTAAAGCGACCATCCCAATGGCAACATTGTCAAAAGTGGAGCTAGGAGGGCCACGAGCAGGATTTCTGGAAATTGCTGGACATGATACAGCAGGTGTTACACTATTCAGAATCGGCCAGATGTTGTAGCTTGACATTGTCCACTGAGATGTATCTGTTGTCTTTGCGACCAGGAAGCGGTGGTAAGATGACTGTACGAGTACCCTTCAAGCCCAGAACTGGAACCGGTGCACGATAAGAGGGGCCAAATTCTTTTTTGTTGTCCACCTTCTCTCTGACCAGATCTCCAATCTTCGGAAGCCAGCCGGCAACCGGAATCTGCAGCGCAGCAGGGTCTGTGGCTGAGGGTAGTGTTCACTTGCAAGTCTGTCACGGGTCACTTGTAAGTCCTGTAACATAGTATAATGGTTATCTACGTCAAAGATTGTGGCTGCTGCCACCATGTCTAAACCATCAAGGTCTGGCACAAACATCCTTATGCCAAAGAGCATTTCGTAAGGGGTCCGCCCACCCAGAGATCTTCTAGGGAGATTATTAAGTGCACGTTGCACACCATACAAGTGGGCCAGCCAGTTTCTGCCAGTGCCTAAGACTCTAGCTGTCAAGGATTGCTTTAAGTCACGGTTCATTCGCTCAACAACTGAATTGACCTCAGTCCTGTACGGAGACGAAAATTGCACCAGCACCCCCATAGACCGCATTGCGTCCTTGCACGCCTTAGAGGTGAACGCGGGACCTTGGTCCGAATGGAAGGTGCCACAGGCAAAAAATCCCACATAGACATGCAAATCCCTGATGACATTTCGAGCGTCAGCACTTTGTTGTGGCCAAACCCAGATGAAACGTGTGCACGAATCAACTGCAACTAAGATGTATTTATATGCAGTATCAGAAGAAAATGGACCGCAGTGATCAAGATATACACACCCAAAAGGTTTGTTGGAAATGCAGAGCTGTGTTTGTGGCGGACGTGTAACCGTAGAGGGCTTGATTTGTTGACAAATGTCACAAAACAGAACATAATTACGGGTCTGTTTGTATAAACCACGCCACCAATAACGCTGCTGCAAGAGTGAAACAGTGGCCGACACGCCAGCATGAGCCAAAGCTAAGCCTTCGTGTGCGGCCGTTATCAAAGAATTTCTGCGGTCCGCGTTGGGAATCAGTCAATCACCAACGTCTGGAATTCTTACATATGGAACCTGGTCGGGACTTAGATGATAAGAGTATTTGGAAGGGAAACCCTGCGGGTAATTGGTACCTTCCGTTGTTGCAGCAATAGCTGCCAAAATCTCATTATCTATTTTAGTCATGGATCTTGTAACGGCTGCTACTGAGCAAATGGCTACTGCTGATTTGGCAGCTTCATCAGCCAATCTGTTACCAACAGCGTGTGCGCCCACACGCTGGTGGCCAAGAGTGTGAATCACCTATGTGAGTGGCAGACATCGTTTAAGATCTGCCACTCGAACCCAAAACATTTTATGCTTAATTGCGCTGCCTTTAGAATCTCTATAGTCGTTCTGAGACCAAAAGAACAAGTTGTCATTAAAAGACTGAACACAGTAGTAAGAATCGCATACAATAAGTGTAGTCACATCAGGGTCTGCAAACTCAAGTGCGAGCACCAAAGCACGCAACTCGGCCAATTGTGCTGTACTATCTCCCAGTGCCTGCGTGTGCACAACACTCGACTTGAACTCTCCGTTCACAATCTTACCTGCCACAATAGCGCACGCCGCTGAATAAGCATGCTTAGAACCAGTGGTCGGTTGCGCTGAACCATCTGTGTAAATGATACATTCGTACTCCTCAAGCGGCAGCAAAGACAGAGGAGGAGGATGAACAAACTCATACTGTAAAAACTCCTATGTCTGCAGAGAAGCATCAAAGATGAAGGTGACATCCGGAGACATCAAAGAAGTAGCCCATTGTATACAACGGGGGTGCAAAGCCTTTGAGTTAGGTACACTTGCCTTTGTCACTGCCTCTAGGGCAGGATAGGGTGTTACTATCAAGATGCGTTTACCTTGTGCCAGTGCGCGTTCCTTGAGAATCGCCATCTGCACTGCAGTCAGAACCTTCTCCACTGTGGAAAAGCGCAACTCAGCTGAAGTGTAAAGATGTGACTTGTATGCAATAGGTACTGTGTCACCTTCGTTAAATGTCAAGTAAGTGAAACCCACTGCCCCTGGTACAATTCTAATCACCAGGTTTGTGTGGTTATCACGAGTTAACAAGAACTTAGATTCAAGGAGATCAGACTGCAAAGACTGCAGAATAAGTGAATGTTCCGGAAGCCAGCATGACTTTGAAAGGTTGTATCAAGGCATAGAGAGGCTTGATACGCTGGGCATATTCGGGAATGTAAGAACACCCGAAGTTCAAGAATCCCAGCAAAGACTGAAGTTTTTTCAGGGTTGTTGGAGGGCACAAAAGGGCGCACTTCTCCAGGAAGTGGGGCGCTAAGCCCCTACCTTCATTGTTGAGCTCATAGCCCAAAAACAACACAGTATATTCTGCGATGTGAGATTTGGCAAAGTTAAATTTGTAACCTTCGACCGCAAATTCAAGAATAATTCGGTACACACGGGAAAGATGCGGCCATAATTCGTCGTCTGTCAGATAGATATCGTCGACATACGAATACGCATCTGGGTCTATGCTGTCCAACAAAGAGACAACACGAGCGGCGAAGACACCTGGGCTGTTCTTGTAGCCCATAGGCAAACGCCGAAATTTAACTGTTTTCCACCGGAAGTGAAAGCGCTCCATTGGCTGCACTCCGGGGATAAATTGTGCGCGTAAAATCCATTGGAAAGGTCAAGTGTTGTTTTATATTTTTTACGAACAAGACTGTCCACTAGCGCAGAACTATGGGTATTCTGTACCGCAAAGGTTCGACAATGAGAGTTTAAATGCCGGTAATCCAAAACTAAGTGGTAAGACCCATCGGGTTTAGAAACCGCAAAAAGGGGATTATTCATTGGTGACACGCATGTTTCAATTACTGCTTGATATTCTAACTGTGTCAGAATTTCGGAAACGGGACCCTTTGCTTCCCTTCTGATGGGATATTGGGGTTGCGGCTGTGGCATAGACCGCAATGGTATTTCATGGGGGGGCGAATCCTCATCCCACCCCACGTGATTACGGTACAGTGCCGAGGCCTGGGCCATAGCCCATTCCGCTGCGAGAGCCTCTGCTTTGTCCTTGGGGACATGTCGTGAAAAGCTCGGAAGGACCACTGCCTCCCCTCTAGGAGCAGCTAGAACAAGTGGGGGCGGCCAATCCGCCTCCGCCAATAAAATGTCATAAGAAGAGGTCAGATTTTCCCAAAATATCCCTTTTATAATGCGCTCAATGTCACCTTCGATTTGAAGAACAATGTTGAATAGTCTGTCAGGGGGTGCCACTCGGGTGTCAGCTGGCTCAACAGTAATGAAAGTCTCATTTGCTGTCGCCTCCACATGAGGACGTAGTGCCTCCCGCACTATGGTAGCTTCCGTGGCGCTGTCTAGCAGCGTCACCGCCCACGTCCAATTCAGGAGTCTCGTTCTCACCGTCTGTGGCATATCTCGCCGTTAGAGCAGCAACTTTTTTCTTCTGGAATTGTGGGCGAGAATGTGGAAACTCTTCTTGTTCCCTTTTCCAGGCAGTCGAGGTGGGTCTCGTCCCGGTGGGGCGTCACGACCCCTGCCTCTTTCCTGGCGATCCCCTCCACCAGCCTGTGAAGACGATGGTGCCTGTAAAGAACGAGGAGAACGTTGATCAGGAACCTGAAATCTATCAGGAGACCTAATTCTCGCCCTGTCCCGCAAATCATATGTGCGTTCAGAAGAAGCGGAAACCGGAGACGCTCCACGCGACCTTGGTTTTTGTTGTTGCTTCCCCTGTTTCTTTAACCTCCAATTCTTTTTAGAAAAGAAAGGTTTCTCGTCTGTACTAGACTGAGTTTTTTGTTGAGACTGTGGTTGAGTTTGCGTTTTAGCAAAAGGCTTAACTCCCAAACTATTGCGGCCAATGGTTTTATAAGCCTGTGCAATCATTTTTGGTAATTTGCGGGGCTTGTCCGGTTCTGGGACTAAAGCCAAGGCATTAGCTACTTGAAAGTTAACTGCATCGCCCTTGACGTTTGCAAGGATTAGATCAGCCACTACATCGAACACTCCCACTAGTCTCATCCCCAATTCTACAGCCGCTTCAAGGCCATGTTCGTCTTGAACACGCTTATTAACGGTGGGGAGGACTGTCATAGATGGAGTGCCGAAACACTTCGCATACACTGCCGCAAATACCGTACCCCAGTTGTTACATTCAGTCAACTCGGGAATTAAGTCTTTTGGCAAACTTATAGTCAAAATCCTGTGTTTTTCCACAGGAGAGGTATTCGGAAACACCGCCTCCAGCTGGTCAAACTTTTCAGCAAGCCAATAAGGTAAATCATCCTTATTCCGTGGACGCTTGCCCATCACTGAATTAACCATGACGGGGCTTATAGTCACACCGCCAGGTCCAGCTGGATGCGCTGCAACTCCAGGAGGGGCCATCTGGACATTGCCTATAGCATATTGGACTAATGCTCTGTGCACACGTACTAAAGACGTGTGTAGCACGTGCAGTTCATCAATCGGAACCGCTAAATAACGTGGATGTGGGGTATACCCGGCCAAAACGGGCCAAGCGGCCCCATCTATCGATAAAGGGCCTAGCCTAATTGGGGTGACCGGGTGTGGGGAAGGCGCCATTAAACCAAATTCGGTGTTGCCATGCCATAAGTGGAACTTCAAGAGCCTGATAAGGCCGATAAACATTAGGAAGGGCCGTGGCGGTATACTCGTGGAACAGATCATCAGCTCCATCGACCGCCGGAAAAGTGACCCATGAATAAAATACCTCAAAGTGGTGAGCCGGATCCGCCTGCACCACAAAGATAAGTGCGACACCTGCGTCAGGCACTCAATAGGCTGTTAAATGAGCCCTAAGAGTGGCGCGGCTATGTGCCGCAATATTTATAGCCATCAAGACTAAGAATGTAGCACAACCTAGTGCGTGGCAGCGCAATATGGGGTTAATAATAAAACAATACCTTTTACTAACTTCAAGCTTGAAAGAACCTATAAAAACATCAATATAGGAGGTTACACCCTCACATCCGTTCCGGAAACAGAAGTGAGGGGAATTGTGGGCAAGCACAAGCACTACTCAAGCGTCTCGCAGATAAGAAGCCCACTCGTTGATGGCGCCATGTTGCGGGGATTCTGCACATATACAGAACTATGCGCAGGAAAATGGGACCTCGGTGTATAGCGGTGTACCAACCATCCACCTTAGTGCCCACAATCCCAATCCGACTAGCTATAGTGTCACATTCGTTCTCCGTACTACAGCGAAGCTGCCAATGATTAGACATCCCAGAACACGGACTCTCTCAGGAATCGCGGGAGCAAGAACACTCTTTCATCTCTCACTCATACTTGTCCACAACATGCATATTAAGAGGCACAATATAGTTTAAAATGTTTATTTCAACTATCGTGCTCTAAGACACAGTACACGTGCCAGTACTAGCAGCATAATGCATAAAGTCAAAACAGTAAGCATTGTTACAATCCCATAGAATACAAACGGGGACAGCATTTTATAATGACAGTGGATGAAGGACTATAGGCCTTGCCACCCTCCCCGTGCTAGTAACTAGTTTACTATAAAAATAGAAGACCTCTGGGCTTTGATTGGGGGACCCCCATACCTCAAGAACGAGATGCAAGGTTTACATCATAAGACAAGCACAGCTCTTCTCTCTGGAAAGGTATTTCTGCAAGCGCCTCTAACAGCGCGAACACCATATTAAAAGCACCTAAAATTCTCCAGCGCAGATGTGTTTCATGTTATGTCTAAGTGAGAGGGGCTGACCAGAACAGCAACAATAAGGGACGTTGTTTTTCGACCTTGTACATTGTGTGCAGACAAAACCCACAGAGGACATCAGAAAAGGTAAAAGGCAGAAATGCAGACAGTTCTAAAGTGAACGGGCACAAGCAGAGTCTGGAAAAACAAAGTCACGAAGTAACGCGTGCAAAAAGAGGCATCATGGCAGCCAGGCCTTAGCTAACTTAGCAATGTTGACAATGAGGCCACAAACCACACTACAAAAGAAAAGAACTGCAAAGGACAGGGTTTAAGAGTATGCGGTATGTGATGGCGCCTACAACGGGTGTGCGTTAGTGTGTGACTAAGTTGAGTATCTGACGGTGCCACAGGCGGGGGGCTAACCCTGAATCCCTGAAAATAGACACACGGTCAACAAATAACAATGGGCCTGTGCACACGTTGAAGGTGTATGTAGAGCAATCTGTCTGTCTCATAGATTCACATAGGTTGGTGTAACAGTGTTATCACAGCACATATTACAATATAAAGAACATTCAGGAGTATTGATTGTTCTTCTTTTTTTATTTCCGAACGGTTGCCCAGCCAACACGTGCTTCGTCTGGGGATTACCCCAAGACTTCTTCAGGGCTTATAGACAAGCTGAAAATTCTGTGGAAGATCTCTCTGCCAGTTGTACTTCCGTCCCGGCTGGATTGGGAAATTCAACGTTCTAAAGTTTCTGGTAGGTCCTGGTATGAGGACTATAGGTCTACTCCGGGGTCGTCTTTACAAGCAGCGGACTCACTGCACGAATCCTCAAGCCACAACTCCACTCGCCGGAAAGATTTAGCATTTAAAATTCCAGTTCTAGAAATTGCAACAAATTTTTGGACAAATACTACATTTTGAAAAGGATTGCAAAAGCGTTTATTTCTTAACATTAAGGACAATGGTTGTATATATTAATATTTTGCTCCCATTATAGTGGTGGACTTTTGTATTTGCATTCGAAAAACTTTGTAAAAACAAGGAATCATGCAGTAGTGGAGATTGGTGCAGTAAGTATAATCATAGATGGTGCTTAATTATAATAACGCTAGGAACCATTATATGTTACTGGTACAACCTTGTTGGTATCTTTATTTATAGTATTACAAAATCGATGAGCCTAGTGAAGTGAACTACGCCATAACCATACCACTGCAGAACCTCTAGAAAAAGCCACCACAAAACTACACGGACGCTACGTACCACACCCTTAGATCGCAGGTAGGCGCATGTATTTAAAGAAGGGCATGTACTTACGTAAAGGGCGGGACCAGCAGTAAAACAGTGTCTGAAGAAACTGAAAAAACATTCTTGTTGCCTCGCAGGTCGACAACAAGGATTCTTCCAGTATCCGGCCCTCCTCCCTGAACCCTACTACGTATTCCTAGTGAATTACTGATTACACAGGTTATAAGGTAGGGCACTGGGAAGTTGGTCCATAATATCTCTGTGAAACACTACCTTGCGGACTTAGGTAAGAACACATGGTCACTCTGACACATGCTGCAAGATTACCGGAAAAGGTTCCCCGAACGTCCACAGGAGCATCCAGTGGCTCCACCTCAGCCTACCTCTCCTGCTACTCCAAGGCCTATCCCTCCGCCTATTACACCCAGGATGACACCTGCTTCCCACATAGCAGTGCCACCAAGGGAGGACCCATCGTCATCAGATGACGAAAGGGAAGAAGGTGAGGTTCCGGAACCCCAGCCTCCGCAAGATGAATGAGACGATTACCTTATCCCCACTCCGTCGCCTCCACCAGTACAGCCAGTAGACTCTCCTCCAGAGGATATCAGGGGTTTACATAATTTAATGACCAGGCTGCAATAAGGTTTCAGTTGCCAATTTCTGTCAAGCAGTCCAACTGCTTTCTTTATGACTTTAAAGAACATAGCAGGAAGTCAGTCCAAGCCATCCCCATAATTGATTATGTCTGGAAGCAAGGCATTAAAATCATGAGAAACCCTGCTGCTGTGGCTGCTGTTTTACCTCATACTGATAAAAAATACAGGGCTCCAGAGAATTCTCCCGCTTGCCTCACAGGTCACTCCAAACCTGATTCTGTGATTTTGCTAGCGGAGTTGCGTAGCTCCAAAAATCATTCCGCACCCATCTGTAGGAGGCTGGCTCAGTATATGGTGTCCACCTATTGAGGAGGCATTGTGCACTGAGTCCAGGCAACCCTTAGTGATAGTAGAAGTGGTCCCTGATAACCAAAGCTCTCGAGGGGTAGCTGTGGAGAGCAGCTAAGGCTTATTCATGAGGGTGTAAAGCGGGTGCATTACCACAAAGTCAGTCAGGGAACATTACACACAAGAAAGAACCACACCAGTGTCAGATATAAACTTTGTATTTATTACGCACCAACACTAAAACTACTTTGGTATATCCTACCCGGAGATATCAATACACAATAAAATATACTTGAAAACAGGTAAGTTAACCACAGAAAACACATGGGCCCCTTTGGGGTTACCAAATCATATACTAAAAAAAATGGAATGTGAGGTGAGAACCAAACCAAGACTAACACCCTAGGAACTAGGGACCAGGTAGAGCACGGAACCACCACTGGAAAGTAACTAAGAGTTGCTAGGTGCCCATGTGCAGAGGTGATGCCCTGGGTCAGGGTCCATAGGATAATGTGGGGAAGTTGTGGTTGGAGTTTTATGTTTCAGAACCCTTCACGAAGTACCCAGAGGAAACCAGTTGGAATCAGGGAGGTTGGAGGACACCATCACCCGTGTATACCCAGAGAACCAGGATAGCTACACCATGGAGCCCGGGTGCGTAGATGCGAATTGGTGTCAGAACCACCAGTAGACATCAATGGATAGCCTCAGATTCCCAGCTGCTACAGAGTCTTGTGAATCAGGTCGGTGGAACCCAAACATGGATTCTAGACAAGGAGTACCTGCAAAAAGGGGGGACAGAGGTCACACCACCTGGAGGAGTCCAGGAGCAGCAGGAACACAATGCCAGCAATGAAGAGCATGGTAGACGAATTTGCAGTTGAAGCCTTCCTACCAGAAGCAATCTTTGTCTTGGTTCCTGGCTTGGTCCAGCAGCAGAGTTCAGTGCCAAAAGCAGAAGAGTCATTAGACAAATCTTCGGCGGCGCCAGTCGGTTCTTAAAGATGAAGTATGGACGAATCTATAGATCCACCCTCAGGGGAGCCCTTAAGTAACCCAAAAATGGATATGACTACTTCTGCAGTGACCCGCATATCAGGGGGTTCAGGGACACAACTCTGGTGGCCTAAATAGTCAGAGACTCCCAGGGGCCTCTGCCCATCTAAGATTCAAGATGGCAGAATCAAGTGGCCACCTGGCAGAACTCTGGGCACCTCCGAAAGGAGGGGCTGGACAGAGGGGTGGTCACTCCCCTGACCTATTTCTAGTTTCGCGCCAGAGCGGGAGCCAAGGGCTCCTGAACTGGGGCAAACTGGCTTATGGAAGGAGGGCAACAAATGTACATTCAAAGCAGTTTGGAGGTGCTCTGAATCACCTCCCTGCCTAAGACACCTATTTCTAAAGGAGAGGTGGCTACACCTCTCCTCTACAGGAAATCCTTTGTTCTGTATTTCCCTGCCCGAGTTAAGCTCAGCAGCAAGAGGGCAGAACAGTGTTTGAGGTCGGCAGCAGCACTGGCTTGCATGCAGACCCTGCAAGGCTACACAGGTAGACATGGGAGTGGTCCTCTAAGGAGGCCCTCAGTACATGGTATCATGCAGCTAACTCTGGAATCAGTGTAGTTGCATGATTCCAACCTGTTTGATACCAAAGAATGGCCTCTGGGGTTTGTAGGGGCATCTCTGCTCATGCAGGGATACCCTCACTCTTAGAACTTTGCACCCTGCCTGTGGGGTGTAAGGCCTACCTTAGGAGTGACATAGTTTTTAAGTGTTGTGACCGGGATATAAGGAATGCTGTATATCTGAAGTGAAAGGTGCATACACTATTTCACGCAGGCTGAAATGGCAGGCCTGCAGGCACAGTTTGCATGGGCTCCCATGGGTGGCAGAATACATACTGCAGCCCATTGGAGACCCCTGGTGTACCAATGGCCTAGGTTCCTTAGTACCATTTACTAGGGACTTACAGGGGTACACCAGTATACCAATTGTGGGGTGTGCACAGTACTTACCAATGAATGGAGGAGAGAAAGCACAGACACTGGGGTCCTGATTAGCAGGATCTCTGTGTACTACAATCAAAACACACTGACAACAGGCAAAAAGTGGGGGTAACTATGCCAGAAAGATCCTGCTTTCCTACACCATCTCTACGCCACCAGACAAAGAAGGCAGGCACTTGGACAATATTAACAAGAGGTTCTCCACCATGTCTGCCATCACCATTTGTGCGGCCAATTCTCTGGCAATTCTGGGTCACTACGATCTGCAGAAGTGGTCGTATATCAGTGCCCTCATCGACCTGGTGCCTGAGTGTGAGAGGCTGGCCTGGTATATAATGTCCACTAATGTAAGTGGGTACCTTGCAACAGTCCATACAACCCTTAAGGTGATTTAAGAGGTCTTAGACAACCTTAGAAATCTCTCTAAGTGGTAGCTGTGGAGACCAGCCTCCAGGCTTAGTCCAGAAGGAGTGTAAAGCAGCTTGTTTTACCAGAATGCAATCTTATAGTATAGATTAAGTGAAAAGAACCACACCAAGTATTTATAAAAATATGTATATAATACTCTCTAGAATGTTCAAGTATCTCCAACACAGAGATAAATACAATGCACACAATACTTTAGCAAAGGCATACAGTAAATAGCACGAAATACACAGTGGCCCCAGGAGGGGACCAAACCATATACTAAGAAAGTGGTATAAGAACCACGACTCGAGTAAGGACGATGTTGAGAGGACGTAGAATTGCTGGGGACCCACGGAACCACCCATGGTAAGTAGATAGGGACCCTACGGAGAGCGTGTGCAGTGTGGCAACACGACCGCGTGCTCCGTACAAGTCTATGTGCAAGTAGAGGTTGGATTTTTAAAGATTAAGGACCGTTCCCGGTGGACCCTGAAGAAACCCATTGGAAGACAGAAGGTTGGAGAGCCACACCACCTGTGGATACACTAGTACCCATGTTACCTACACCAGGGAAGCCGGGTGCATACGTGTGAAGTGGTGTCAGAAACCGCCATCGAACCCAATGGAGGACTTCAGGAAAGTGCCGCTGCTGGAAGAGGAGAAAGTGTCTGTGGGAATCCAAACATGGATTCTTGAAGAGGAGTACCTGAAAGCAGAGGGGACAGAGTCTATGTCACTCGGGAGTGACCAGGAGACTTGGAAGACAGAAGACGAAAGGTGACCTTCAAATGGACCCACAGGCCGGAGTCACAGGAGTCGTGAGAGGACTCCCAAAGGAGCAGGTCACAGTGCCCATGAGGCGATGTGGCTGAAGATCTTGGTGGAAGAAGTTGCCGAAGGTTGGGGCTACTTGGAGAACAGTGCACTTTTCGCAAAGTGGTCAACAAGCATTTGCACTTTCAAAAGTAGGCGGTGCACAGGGGTTCAGTTAATGCAGCCCCCACGAGGGATTCTGGCCTCAAACTCGGTGAGAGGACAGCTCGGGCCTTGGGAGACGTAGGTAATCACCACATGTGTTGTGGAACCCTTCAGAGTCCCCAGGAGCTCGGGATCAGCAGACAGGTCAGCAGTGTTGAGGTGCCTGCGAATGCAGGGAGGTGACTCCTTCATTTCAAGGGAGATTCCTTTAAGTGTCTTTGATGCTCCACAAGTCCTGCACGGATCCTGTATGGTGCACAGGCACAGACGATGCAGCAGACTTAAAGGGAGACGAAGTCAGGCCCAAACGAAGTCCAGCGAAGTCCAGAGTTCCCAGACTGTAGAAGTGTAGCGGTTTCAGTTCTGAATCTTATCCCAAGATGAATCTAGGGACCTACACCCAGGTACCCTAGGGAAAATGTTGGGAAGATTCAGGGGACCCTCCCAGGGGAGGGCCTGGACAGGGGGAGGATACTCCCATGTCCTTTGTCTAGTTTCACGCCAGAGAGGGAGCCAACGGCTCCCAGAACTGGTTTGAACTGGACTATACACAGGGGCACCCAATGTGCCCCTCATGCAGACTTCCAGGCGCTGGCAAGAGCACCCACCCGGTCCCAATACACTAATTCCTGTCTGGGAGGTGGTCACACCTCCCTGTGACAGGATGCCTATTGTTCCACCTTCCTCTGCTCGAGCTTGGCTCAGCAGCAGGAAGGCAGAAATGTGTCTCTGGTCAGCGGCAACCATTTTGTGCTGTCCGGGACTAGAAGGTTGACACCGGGAACAGCCTAACGGAGGGCTCTTCCAGTGCTTGAAATCATACCTACCACACTGTTCATGGTGTGGGGGTATGATCCCAACATGTTTGATACCAAACATGATCGGATTCATTGCAGCCATTTTCGAGATGGTCATTGCGTAATTACGCGGTGCCCCTCTATATAGTATATGGCTGCTTCACTGACAACCCGGGAGAATGGACTCCGTAGGCTGGAGGGATGTCCTGCTCATGCAGCAGCCCCCTCTCACTTAGAACCAGGCACCCTGCCGTCAGGATTGCAAAGGCCTGCTATAGGGCTGACCTATAGGTTTTAAGTGCAGTGACCCTTTGATATAGTAAACCTATATCTTTAGTAAGTGGTGCATGCACCAACTTACACAGGCTGCAATGGCAGGCCTGTAGTTCCATTTTGCATGGTCTCCCATGGGTGACATAATGCATGCTTCAGCCCATGGGGGACCTCTGGGGTACCTATGCCCTGGGTACCTTAGTACCATATACTAGGGACTGATAAGGGTACCCCAGTATCCAATATGGAGTGTACCTAAGTACTGAACAAACGAATGTAGGGAGAAAGCAGATAGACTGGGGTCCTGATTAGCAGGATCCCAGTCAGACTAGTCAAAACAGCATCACATCAAGCAAAAAGTGGGGGTAACCATAGGAAGCAGATCCTACTTTCCTACACCCGCCCCCCACCCCCCAAAACGTAAGGAGATGAGACTAACCTTGCCCAGTTGAGTCTTCATTGTCTAAGTGGAAATATCTGGAAAGTCCATCTGCATTGGCATGGTTACTCCCAGGTCTGTGTTCCACTGTATAGACCATCTCCTGTAGGGAAATGGACCACCTCAAAAGTTTGGGGTTTTCACCCTTCATCTGTTTAAGCCACAAGAGGGGCTTATGGTTTGTCTGAACAATGAAGTGAGTGCCAAACAAGTATGGCCTCAGCTTCTTCAGGGCCCAAACCACAGCAAAGGCTTCCCTCTCTATAGCTGACCAACGTTTCGCTCTGGGGGTCAGCCTTCTGCTTATGAAAACTGCTTATGAAAACTACTGGCTGATCCTGACCCTCCTCATTCAATTGTGATAACACAGCCCCTACCCCCAATTCAGATGCATCTGTTTGAACAATGAATTGTTTGGAATAATCAGGACTCTGCAGAATGGGAGCAGTGCACATGGCCGGCTAACTGTCCACTGAACTTTCTTGGGCATTTTCTTATATGTCAGATCATTCAAAGGAGTCACTATGGACCCATACCCTTTGACAAATCTTCTGTAGTACCCAGTCAGGCCCAAGAAAGCTCTGACCTGAGTCTGGGTAGTTGGAGCAACCCAGTACATGATGGTCTGGATTTTGCTCTGAAGGGGTTGAACCTGACCTACACCAACAAGGTGGCCCAGGTACACAACCTTACTCTGCCCTATCTGGCACTTAGTAGCCTTGATAGTGAGGCCTGCTTTCTGCAGAGCCTCCAAAACATTCTTTAGGTGGACCAGGTGATCCTCCCAGGTGGAGCTAAAGACAGCTATATCATCAAGATATGCTGCACTTTAGGCTTCCAGGCCTGTGAGACCTTTATTCACCAACCTTTGGAATGTGGCAGATGCATTCCTCAAGCCTAAGGGCATAACAATAAATTGATGATGCCCACTAGGGGTTGAAAATGCTGTTTTTGGTTTGGCATCCTCATCTAGTCTGATTTGCCAATAGCCATCAGTAAGGTCAAATGTGTTTAAGAACTTGGCTGAGGCCAATGTGTCAACAAGCTCCTCTGCCCTTGGAATTGGATGAGCATCAGTCCTAGTGACTGCATTGAGTCCCCTGTAGTCAACACAAAACCTCATTTGTCTCTTTCCTCCCTTGGTGTGAGGTTATGGTACGAAGACCACTGGACTAGCCCACGGGCTATATGAGGGATCAATTGCTCCCAATTCAAGCATCTTTTGGACCTCAGTCCTGATGCAATCTCTGACATGGTCAGGCTGCCTGTAAATCTTGTTTTTAACAGGTAGACTCTCACCTGTGTCTACTTCATGGGTACACCAGGTGGTTTGACTGGGTGTCAAAGAAAATATGTGCTTGTATTGATTGAGGACCTTCCTGCAATCACTCTGCTGCTGATCAGTGAGGCTGCCTGCCAAAGCTACTCCATCAACTGATCCATCATCAGGGTTTTTTGAGAGGAGGTCAGGGAGAGAGTCACTCTCTTTCTCTTGTCCCTCAGCAGTTGCCATGAGCAAGCCCATGTCAGCCCCGTCTACAAAAGGTTTTAGCCTGCTCACATGAAGCACTCTATGGGGGCTTTTGGGAGTGCCAAGGTCTACCAGGTGGCTTCACCCTTTTGTTCAAGTATGGTTTGGGGTCCACTCCATTTGTCTTGGAGAGCTGCTGAGGCTCCAACACCCACACCTTCTGACCTGGCTGATAGACATGCCAAGCTTTTTGGAGTTCTTGGCTTGCCTCAAGGTTTTTACTTGCCTTCTTCATTTATTCAGCCATCCTGAAGCGGAGACCAAGTACATAGTCCACTATGTCTTGTTTGGGACGTTTGAGAGGTAACTCCCATCCATCGTTCACCAGACACAAGGGACCCCTAACTGGATGCCCAAAAAGAAGTTCAAAAGGGCTGGAGCCAACCCCCTTCTGAGGGACCTCTCTGTAGGCAAAAAGAAGGCAGGGCAGAAGGACATCCCATTTTTGCCTAAGCTTTTCTGGGAGGCCCATGATCATGCCCTTCAGGGTTTTGTTGAATCTTTCAACTAACCCATTGCATTGAGGATGATAGGGTGTGGTGAATTTTTAATTCACACCACAGTCCTTCCACATTGCAGTAATATAACTGGACATGAGGTTTGTATCTCCGTCAGTTAAGACCTCCTTAGGGAAGCCCACCCTGGAAACAATTCCCAAGAGGGCCCTTGCCACCACAGGAGCTGTAGTGGTCCTAAGGGGAATGGCTTCTGTATACCAAGTGGCATGGTCCACCACCACTAGTATGTAATTGTGCCCAGATGCTGTAGGAGGGTTCATGGGACCAATTATATCAATCCCAACCCTCTCAAAGGGAAGCCCCACCACTGGAAGTGGGATCAGCATGGCCTTTGTAGTGCCACCTGCCTTACAACTGGCTTGGCAAGTGGCACAGGAGCAACAAAACTCCTTTGTGTCCTCAGACATGTGAGACCAGTGAAAGTGAGGGACAAGCCTGTCCCAAGTCTTACTTTGGCATAAGTGTCCTGCCAGGGGAATGGCATCTGCTAGGGTGAGTAGGAAGCCCCTAAACTTCGGAGGTATAACCAACTTCCTGGTGGCACCAGGCTTGTGGTCTCTACCCTCTGAGTAAAGGAGTCCATCATCCCAGTAGATCCTGTGGGACCCACTGGCATTCCCAAATTGAAAAACAAGGGGTAACCCAGTATCCCTCAGAACCTGGGCATAAGTTATTTAAACAACAATTGGTTCCGTCGGGTCACACAATTCCTTTGTAAGTCTAAATTGATTTCTTTGCAATTTTGCCAAATTAATTTGATGCAAAAAACGAAAAATTCAAGGGAGACAATTTGCAGATAAACACACAAACACAAAATATGCAAGAAAGCAAAAGTTTTTTACTTAGCATATCAAAAACTAATATTGGATAATCATACGGCTGTCAGTTAAATTCAAATATTCAAACAACGCAAGTGAAAAGGTGACTCAAAGTGACATAGTGGATAAAGTGAAAGTGACAGGTTCAGTGTATGATACAATTAAGTGACGAAATACTGTACAAATATTTACAAATAGCACATTTTTAGAAAAAGAAGGGAGGGGGGTCTAATTTGATTGTGTAGTAACATGTATCTCAAGCTAAGTAATTAAATTGCAATTGATTTGTTAGCTTGGAGACCTATCGAAGTATGGACAATTAGCCGTCGACGTTTCGACCCTATCACAAGCCTAATTGAAGGATGTCAAAACGGGTCTTCTTCACACACCCTAGTGGTGTCATGCTTCATCATCGGGTCACCCTGAAGCCTAAAAGTCAGGGTGGGCTCAACCATATTCCAGGGAGCTCTTGATGATATATGTCCAGGGGGAGTTAAAGATTAAAAATCCGCTGGCAGATCCCAGTTTCCCTTTATTCTTATAACTGTCAGGGATATTTAAAATGTAAGAAAAAGGGGTCAATAAGAGTATTATGGTCCTATGACCCTAGTGCCAACATGTTTCAGTCCTATGTTGCCCCAAATGGGTGCTGGACTTTCTTCAGGGCTGAAATGGGTCCTCCCTTGAAAATGCAAAAGGGGAATCCCTATACTGCTATTTATATAAGGGCAGTTAGCTGCTCCTTGTCTCAGCGTAAAGATAATTTATCTTTTCCGATTGATCCATCTGCAAATACAAGAACAAAATGAAGGAGATCATAGTGTATCATTGTTGGATTAAAATCACTGCTTCCCATATGTGATGTGTTAACCAACACACCTGTGTAGTCACATCAGACCGGTGTAAAATACACATCATCCAGCACACCTATCTGATGTGTGAAGTCAATACTGTATAACTTTACCACACTCGACTACGTGGCAAAACGTAGTGTGGTGGCGACATATATCGCATCCTGTCGCTATCCACATCCTGTGCGTGTTCAATCAATGTGAAACCAACCCGTGTCACTCACACCCTACAGCAAAAAGCTGCTATCAGTCGCCGTGGTTGACCATACATTCTCTTCATTCATACTGCACCCCTTACCCCATTTCGGGAAGTAACAGGTGACTCAGAGGACCTCACAACTTCATGGGGTAGCCCTGTAGTCAAACACTGCATTGCGGTGGTTAACAATGCCCAGCAATAAGGAAAAAAACACGGACAAAACACAGCATATAGCGAAGTTAATGTCAGGAGATAGCGCCCCGTATTAGAGCGAATTTAGCATGTACCTGTAGTCGGTAAGGTTGTAACCCATACTACTTACGCTGTCAAGGGTCCTGCCCCGCTTGGCAACCTACTCGGTGCGGGTCCTCGGGCTTTTGCTGCGAGTGAGCGGAGAAAGGCGTTTAAAAGGACCATGAAAATGCTGAAATGCCGGCAAAAGACCCACCCTCTGGGTGTGTCCCATCTCGCTGGTGACGAGAGGCGCATGTGTATTGCGTCATCTAATGGGAATGAATGCTGGGAATCATAGTCCTCAACGTACATCGTGCCCCGATAAACGAATGAGTGTAACATTCCGAAGAACCTGGTTATGCTCAAGAAGGGAAAATATTTTTAACATACCCTGTGAGTAAAGTCAATCTGTATCTGGTGATAATGACATTACTGTAGCATCATGTTTATATATTATTAAACCTGTGCACGGTTCAAAACTGGGCAATTTTATTGTCAAAAGTCAGTGTGGCTGTCAAACCATGAATGCGTTTTTTTAAACAACCGGAGGTACTCATGGATGAGACGCTGCGAAATTCCAGACATTTTAATTTTTAACCATAAAAATAATCCCTGTGCTCTCCTGTTTGTGTGCTATGTAATCCCAAATCGGGTTCAACCATAGTCCATTTTATTAATACCCCCATCACGTCATGCGCAGAGGTACCAAGATGACGTGGTCCGTGTATGTAAAAGTGTTGGGGTTCGAAGCCAGAGGAACTTCACGGGCACGTTTAATTACACATGAGTGAAAGGGATAAACAACCCTATTATTCAAATTAAACACCAATATTGTGTGATGTTCAGGGCTACATAATCAAAGGGTGTGTGCCTCTGTGTAGGTAAGGATACTGCTAAAAATGTATCATGTTTGAACCCACCACTATATAGGATGTTCATAGTGAGGCCCTGCATCACAGACCAGAGTTGGAGTATGAATATTCATGCCTGTCATGATGTGGTACTGGACAGGGTGGGAGGAGAGGAAGACGGGGAAGAAGGGGCAACAACAGCAAAAAAGTCCAATGGGAAGACGAAAGAACATCTTTGAGTACCCGGAGCCAGACCAGGGGCAAACAACCCAGCACGAGTGCAACTTGGGACTAGTTGTGAACCTCACTGAGTGCACTTTGAGTGCTGAAGAACTATCAATCCTTAACAAAGGGTTAGGATTCGTCCCCACAGCATTTTTGGACAAATTCCAATTACGCTGCAAATTGAGCGAGTTTTTCCGCAAGATTCGCATAAAAACCTTCTTCATGGACAAAGACAAACCTGAGGACGATGACAACCATACCACACTGTGCCTTAAATCCAACTTTTTCCTGCCAGCTTCTTTGATGCCCCCAGAGGTTATTGCCTTTGAAGAGGGCATCTCGAAAGAAGTGGAGCAACTTCAACCTAAAAAAGGTATTTACAACAATCTTAGCAACAAGGAAAGAATGGCCTTGAAAACTTTAAGTACAAGAACGGATATTGTAATCAAACCGGCCGACAAAGGGGGCGCGACGGTCATCCAAAGCACTAATGCCTACAGAACTGCATGTATGAACCTCCTGGCAGACCGAAAGTACTATAAGAAAATCAACAGAGACCCAACGGTACGACTGAAGAAGACTATCAGAACACTGACCACAGATGCACTAGACTGTAACTGGATTACGAAGAAAGAATATGATTTTCTCAACCCAGATGACCCTAGAGTGCCATTGTTTTACAAAATACCAAAGATACACAAAGGCAAACTTCCACCCCCTGGCAGGCCCATTGTGTCGGGCATTGGGTTTCTTCTTGAACCCCTGTCCAAGTACACCGATTGGTTTCTGCGATCCCTTGTCACACGCATTAAATCGTATGTACAAGACACTAAACATTTGCTCAACCTCTTGACAGACGTGGCATACGACCCGGTAGAAAACACCATGGTGTGTCTAGACGTGGAAGCGCTGTACACCAGCATTCCACAAGAAGAAAGCATTCGCATGATAGAGGACCTCCTAAGACGGGAGGAGTGGCACTGGGAAGCACCTGTCAGCTGGGTCATCACTCTTATGCGCTAAGCCTTAACGGAGAACTTCTTCAGTTTTGAAGATCAGATGTATTTACAAGTCCATGGAACTTCAATGGGCAGCACCTTTGCGCCGAGCATAGCGTGCTTGTACGTGGGCCAGTTTGAAGACCAACACATCTGGCCCACCAACCCTTACTCTGATAACATCTGTAAGTGGTTTAGATACATCGATGATATCCTTGTTATCTGGAAGGGGGACAAATCCAACTTGAATAACTTTCTAGGATGGATGAACCAGCTTAATCCACATCTACATTTCACTATGACCACAAACAGTGAGGCAGTTTCCTTCCTGGATGTGAAGCTCTTGGCAAGGGATGGCACACTGGTTAGTTCTCTTTACACCAAGCCCACGGACAGAAATAGTCTTCTGCATTTCGACAGTGCTCATCCATTTGCCCTGAGAGAGAACCTACCTGTTGGTCAGTTCCTCAGGATACGCAGGAATTGCGCTGATTTAAAACACTACAAAAAGGAAGCAGAAATACTGACTACCAAGTTACAACTAAAGGCCTACCCGAAGAAGATCATTGAGAAAGCTAAGAAAAGATCACGGAACACCCCCCGGGAGGCACTGTTGGAGTCCCATCAGACACAACAAAGAGATACACTAATATGTGTCACAACGTACATCTCCTCTTCGAATGACATTAAAAGGATCATTAATAAAAACTGGTCCGTGTTAACATCTAATAAACTGACATTCGAGAAGCCCATGTTTTCGTTCAGGAGAAGTAAAAGTTTAAGAGACACATTGATACGCACAAACACACAGAGACCAAAGACTACCACCCAACTCACTCTTTGGAACAACTCGCCAGTTATGGGTCATTACCCATGCGGGTCTTGCGTGGCCTGCCCCTTTACTGAACACACCAAAGAAATCGATCTGGGTATGCCACACACTTGGGAACAACGGTCGCATACTAATAGTAATAGCGACAACGTAGTATACCTGAACAAGTTGCCATGCCAGTTGATGTACATGGGCATGACTAGTAGGAAGATAAAAGTGCGTATAAGTGAGCACAGGAGCACGATAAGGCGAGCAATCGCGGCCACAAAACTCACTGCTCACTATCTGGAGAAAAAACAGTGATACAGACATTAAATGGACAGTCATTGAGAAGATGAAGGGGACTAGTAACCTGACCATCAGGCTCTTAGAACGCGAACAACTGTGGGTTTACCGTCTGAAGACCGATGAAACTGGACTAAATGATTCCATACCTTGGAATCAACTTAAAAAAAGAGGATTACACTATCACATCATGACAGGCATGAATATTCATACTCCAGCTCCGGTCTGTGATGCAGGGCCTCACTATGAACATCCTATATAGTGGTCGGTTCAAACATGATACATTTTTAGCAGTATCCTTACCTACACAGAGGCACACACCCTTTGATTATGTAGCCCTGAACATCACACAATATTGGTGTTTAATTGGAATAGTAGGGTTGTTTATTCCTTTCACTCATGTGTAATTAAACGTGCCCGTGAAGTTCCTCTGGCTTCAAACCCCGACACTTTTACATACACGGACCACGTCATCTTGGCACCTCTGCGCATGACGTGATGGGGGTATTAATAAAGTGGACTATGGTTGAACCCGATTTGGGATTACATAGCACACAAACAGGAGAGCACAGGGATTGTTTTTATGGTTAAAAATGAAAATGTCTGGAATTTCGCGGCGTCTCATCCATGAGTACCTCTGGTTGTTTAAAAACACGCATTTGTGGTTTGACAGCCACACTGACTTTTGACAATAAAATTGCCCAGTTTTGAACCGTGCACAGGTTTAATAATATATAAACATGATGCTATAGTAATGTCGTTATCACCAGATACAGATTGACTTTACTCACAGGGTATATTAAAAAAAATGTCCCTTCTTGAGCATAATCAGGTTCTTCGGATTGTTACACTCATTTGTTTATCGGGGCACGATGTACGTTGAGGACTATGATTCCCAGCATTCGTTCCCATTAGATGACGCAATACACATGCGCCTCTCGTCACCAGCGAGACGGGACACACCCAGACGCCTTTCTCCGCTCACTCGGAGCAAAGCCCGAGGACCCGCACCGAGTAGGTTGCCAAGCGGGGCAGGACCCTTGATGCCGTAAGTAGTATGGGTTACAACCTTACCGACTACAGGTACGTGCTAAATTCGCTCTAATACGGGGCGCTATCTCCTGACATTAACTTCGCTATATGCTGTGTTTTGTCCGTGTTTTTTTCCTTATTGCTGGGCATTGTTAACCACCGCAATGCAGTGTTTGACTACAGGGCTACCCCATGAAGTCGTGAGGTGCTCTGAGACGCCTGTTATTTCCCGAAATGGGGTAAGGGGTGCAGTATGAATGAAGAGAATGTATGGTCAACCACGGCGACTGATAGCAGCTTTTTGATGTAGGGTGTGAGTGACACGGGTTGGTTTCACATTGATTGAACACGCACAGGATGCGGATAGCAACAGGATGCGATATATCTCGCCACCACTCTACATTTTGCCACCTAGTCGAGTGTGGTAAAGTTATACAGTATTGATTTCACACATCAAATAGGTGTGCTAGATGATGTGTATTTTACACCGGTCTGATGTGACTACACAGGTGTATTGGTTAACACATCACATATGGGAAGCAGTGATTTTAATCCAACAATGATACACTATGATCTCCTTCATTTTGTTCTTGTATTTGCAGATGGATCAATCGGAAAAGATAAATTATCTTTACGCTGAGACAAGGAGCAGCTAACTGCCCTTATATAAATAGCAGTATAGGGATTCCCTTTTTGCATTTTCCAGGGAGGACCCATTTCAGCCCTGAAGAAAGTCCAGCACCCATTTGTGGCAACATAGGACTGAAACATGTTGGCACTAGGGTCATAGGACCATAATATTCTTAATGACCCCTTTTTCTTACATTTTTAATATCCCTGACAGTTCCAAGAATAAAGGGAAACTGGGATCTGCCAGCGGATTTTTAATCTTTAACTCCCCCTGGACATATATCATCAAGAGCTCCCTGGAATATGGTCGAGCCCACCCTGACCTTTAGGCGTCAGGGTGACCCGATGATGAAGCATGACACCACTAGGGTGTGTTAGGGTAATTAAAACAAAAGGAATGGTTTCCTTCCCCACTCCCTATTGGGTAACAAGTCATAACTTCACATAGGGACTTCCCATCCTTTTCTCACCAGGGTTTGCCTGTGATAAATCGTGGACTTTTGTTCACTTACTCGAGGAGTACTTTTTATGGTTTAGAGACAGTGAGATGGTCCCAGGAAACCAGGTGCCCCCTAACACAAAGAAATACAGCACTTGGGTGACCATCAATGGGAAAAGGGTAGAGGCTCTCAGAGATACTGGAGCCAGTGTGACCTCAGTCCAGTGTCACGTGGTCTCTGAGGGGCAGGTTGTCCCAGGGGCATTCCACCAAGTAATTGCTGTGGACAATTCAGAGCGCCAGTTTATGGTGGCGCAGGTTCCCTTCGAGTCGGGGGGGGGGGTCTCAGGTCCCTTCAGGGTGGTTGTGAGCCCTTCCATGCCTGTAGATTGTCTGCTAGGTAACGACCTGGAGCAGTCCTTATGGAAGGATGTTGAGCTCCGGTCTCACTTGGAGATGCTTGGGTTGCCAGAGTGGGCATGCGTGTCCACTCGGTCAATGGCGGCCAAAAAGGGTGATCAAGAGGACTTGGAGCCTGAAACAGTGGCCCAAGTCCCTGCCAAGAGAAAGGGCAAGGGACGCGGGAAACCGGCCACTGACGTTCCCACGGACCGGGAGGAGGCGGACCTCGAGGGGGAAGCCCCGGTGCCTACAGGGGAGCAGGTAGCTGAACTGGGGGATATCTCCGAGCTGACCCATTGGCAGCAAGAAGGGGGTCCCACCAGGGAGGAATTCTGCAAGGAGCAGAAAGAGTGCCCTTCTCTAGATTGTCTGCGGCGACAGGCTGCAGACCAGGCAGCTGGTGATCAGTCCGGATCACATTGGATCTGCTGGGAGAATGGTCTCCTGTATAGTGAGCCTAAGGTCGCTGAGCCTGGGTCAGCCCGTGTGCTGGTGGTACCCCAGCGCTTCAGGACCTTCCTACTGGGTCTGGCTCATGACGTGCCTTTGGCAGGACATTTGGGGCAGGACAAGACCTTTGACAGGCTTGTCACCCACTTCTTCTGGCCCCAAATGCGAAGGCAGTCAGATGGACATTGCAGGTCTTGCCAAACTTGCCAGGCAAGTGGTAAGAGTGGGAGGAAGGTCAAAGCTCCTCTCCAACCTTTTCCAGTTGTTGGAACACCCTTTGAAAGGGTAGGGATGGACATTGTGGGGCCACTGGATCCCAAGACAGCTATGGGCAACAGGTACATCCTGGTCTTGGTGGACCATGCCACCCGGTACCCGGAGGCAATCCCTCTCAGGACAATGACGGCACCAGTGGTGGGCCGGGCGTTAATGGGGATCTTTTCCCGCATGGGGTTCCCCAGGGAGGTGGTTTCTGACAGGGGGACCAATTTCAAATCCAAGTATATGACAACCCTGTGGAAGGAGTGTGGTCTAACCTACAAGTTCACCACCCCTACCACCCACAAGGTAACGGTCTGGTGGAGAGATTCAACCAGACCTTGAAGGGCATGATTAAGGGTCTAACTGAACCCATGAGGCGTAAGTGGCACGTCCTCTTGTCATGCTTTCTCTTTGCGTACAGGGAGGTGCCACAGAAGTCTCTTGGGTTCAGTCCCTTTGAGCTTCTGTATGGTCACCCTGTGAGAGGACCTCTGAGTTTGGTAAAGGAAGGCTGGGAGGCAGCTCCCAGGAAAACTCCCCAGGATGTGTTTAGTTACATGCTGGCCTTCAGAAACCAAACTGCCCACTTCAGGAAACTCGCTCAGGTGAACCTAGAAGCAAGCCTGGAAAAAGTGAAGAAGTGGTATGACCAGAATGCCACTCTGGTCGAATTTCAACCTGGGCAGAAAGTGTGGGTCATGGCCCCAGTGGAACCTTGTGCCGTGCAGGACAAGTGGACTGGGCCGTTTGAGGTGGTGGAGCGCAAAAGTGATGTCATCTACCTGGTGGATTTGCGGACTCCAAGGAACCCTTTAGGGTCCTCCACGTGAACCGCCTCAAGCCCCACTTCGAGAGGTCCGAAGTGAGCATGCTCTTGGTGGCAGATTTTGGAGTGGAAGAGGAGAGTGAACCTCTCCTTGACCTCCTGTCGACCAAGGAGCACAATGGGTCAGTGGAAGGTGTGCTCCTCTCCCCTACACTGACCCCAGAGCTGCAGAGCGACTGTCACCAGTTGTTGGGACACTTTTCCCCACTGTTCTCCCTGACCCCAGGTGTGACTCACTGGTGTACCCATGACATGGACACCGGTGACAGCCCTCCTGTGAAGCACAAGATTTACAGTTTGACTGACCGGGTCAAGGCCAGCATTAAAGAGGAGGTCTCTAAGATGTTGGTGTTAGGGGTGATCGAGCCTTCCAACAGTCCTTGGGCCAGCCCAGTGGTCTTGGTCCCAAAGGCTGCTGCACCCGGTGCCACTTCAGAACTGCGGTTTTGTGTGGACTACCGTGGGCTCAATGCCGTCACCAGGACTGACGCGCACCCCATCCCCAGAGCTGATGAGCTCATTGATCGGTTGGGAGTTGCAAGTTCCTCAGCACGTTTGATTTAACATCTGGGTACTGGCAGATTGCCTTAACCGATGGGGCCAAGGAGAGGTCACCATTCTCAACCCCAGAAGGACATTACCAGTTCTGGGTGATGTCCTTTGGGTTGAAGAATGCCCCTGCCACCTTTCAGAGGTTGGTCAACCAGGTGTTGGCTGGACTGGAGGATTTCAGTGATGCATACCTGGATGACATCGCAGTGTTCAGTTCCAGCTTGGAAGAACACTTGCAGCACCTCAGGGAAGTGTTGAAGGCGCTGCAGAGGGCAGGCCTCACGATCAAGGCCACTAAGTGCCAGATGGGGCAGGGCTCTGTGGTGTACTTGGGTCACCAGGTAGGAAGCAGCCGGGTGGCGCCCCTACATCCCAAGATTGACACCATTCTGGCTTGGGAGCCCCCAAGACCCGAACAGAGGTGAGAGCCTTCTTAGGTCTCATCGGGTACTACAGGAGGTTTGTTAATGGCTATGGCACCATTGTTGCCCCCTTGACAGAGCTGACTTCCAGGAAGCAGCCCAAGAAGGTGATCTGGACTGAGTCCTGACAGAAGGCTTTTGATGCCCTGAAGGCCGCCATGTGCACGGCACCCGTGCTCAAGGCACCGACTTCTCTAAGGAATTCATCGTGCAGACTATCGCTTCAGAGCATGGTGTGGGAGCGGTGCTCTCATAACTGAACGAAGAGGGCCTAGACCAGCCTGTAGTCTTCCTTAGCAGGAGACTACTCCCCAGGGAACAGAGGTGGAGTGCCATAGAAAAGGAAGCTTTCGCTGTGGTCTGGGCACTGAAGAAGCTGAGGCCCTACCTGTTTGGGACTCACTTCCGGGTTCAGACAGACCACAGGCCCCTCAGATGGTTAATGCAAATGAGGGGTGAGAATCCAAAACTGCTGAGGTGGTCCATCTCCCTACAGGGAATGGACTTTACGGTGGAACACCGTCCTGGTACAGAACACGCCAATGCAGATGGTCTGTCCATGTTCTTCCGCCTTAGTGAAGAGAACTCCCAGGAGGGTGGGTACTTGTTCTCCCTACTTTCAGCTGGAGGGGACATGTGTTAGACTTGGCATCTTTTGGCGTGTTTCCCCTGAGTTTTTGCTTTCTGACCTCCCGGTTTTGACTCTGTTTGTGCTAGCTTAGTGTTTCTGCGCACTTTTCTCACTGCTGATCAGTGGTAAAGTGCAAGTGCTCCTGTGGTAAAATATGTTGTGTATTGGTGTTTCCATGATTGGCCTGTTTGATTTATGTGTCAGTCCCTAGTAAAGTCTACTGCGTGTGCCAGGGCCTGTAAATCAAATGCTGTTGGTGGGCTGTAGCACTGGGTTGTGCCACCCACCCAAACAGCCCGTCAATGTAACTCCGGCCTGCCATTGCAGAGCCTGTGTGCGGTCTGGTACTGCCATGTCGACTTGGCAAGTGCACCCACTTGCCAGGCACTAACCTTCCCTTTTCTTACATGTCAGTCACCCCTAAGGTAGGCCCGAGGTACCCCTGTGGGCAGGGTGCAGTGTATGTGAAAGTTAGGACATGCCCTGGTGTGTGTGTGGCATGTCCTGATTGTGAATTACTGCCTATTTCGTTTTTCACTATTGCCAGGCTACCTGTTCCCCATAGGACAGAATGGGGAGTTTGTTTATAACATCTTATAAACATAACTGGCCCTGGGAACTAGGTAGGAAAATGAGGTTTAGTATGCCTGAACTCAGAATCTAAAGATGCATCTTTTAGTGAAGGTGATTTTTACATTTTGTGTTTGAAAATACCACTTTTAGAAAGTAGGTATTTTCTTGCATAACCATCCAGTGTGCCTCTGCTGGGTTTGTGGATTGACTGTCTACGTTTTGGATGACAGAGGCTGGGGAGCAGGAGTGGCTCCGGATAGTCTAGGTGGGTCAGGAAAGGGCTGAATAGACCTGGGCTGCATTGAGAGTAGGGGGAGGAGATTTCCTTGCACCTGAATGGGCCTGGTCTGCCTCTGACAATGCCGTCTTCACCTCATGCCAGGAAGCCACCCCAGAGAAGGCAGAACTGGTTCTTGCTGGGCACAGACACTCTCTGCCTAAGAGATCAAAGGATTTTGGGATATAAATATTGGGGGCCCAGACCCCTGAACTTTAGAACTCTTTTGGACCAAGAAGACTGCCAAGAAGAAGAGCTGGAGAAGCTGTGAGGAGGAACTTCCACATTGCTGTGTGCTTTGCTGGGTTGGCCTACAGTGGCTGCTTCTGCAATCTACTTTTGTGAGTTTCTCCAAGGGCTTGAGGTAGAGCTTGCCCCCTGTTCAAGAAGTCTCAGGAACAGCAAAGACTTCAAGCTCTTCTGCCCTCAGCACTGGGTACTGTGTGTTTTGTGCTGCAACAGAAGAAAAAGCAACCCGACGACGTCGACGACGACGCTACCGACTCAGTGTCCTGACAGCACCGCAGAGGGCACTGCCCTAACGCCGCACCGCGACCCTGGTCTCACCGACGACGCCTGCTGATGCCGCCACCGAGCTGCTGCTCGCACCGCGACCTGTGGACACCGCACTCCGCACTGCTTCGCGACGACGCCTTGGTATCCCCGACGATGCCGCTTCACGCTGAAATCTATGCCACTGCTTGCACTGTGGTTCGAGGGCACCGCTCGTAAAGTTACACAACGCACCGCCCTCATACCACACCGCAGCCTTGGCCTACCGACGCCCGCGCCATCGACTCCAGTTCGTCAGCCGACGACAGCGCTTCAGCAACGACGACGACGCTGCTTGCACCGCGACCTGCCAGCACCGCGACGAGCACCGCATTCACTTCGCACCGTGACCCTGGTCTCACCGACGCCACCATTTGATGCCACCACCGAGCCGCTGCTCGCACTGCGACCTGAGGGCACCGCATGCCGCACCGCTGCACTGTGCAGTGCAGCACCCGACGCCTGCCGACGCCAGCGCTCCTGACTTCAACAGAGAGGAGTTCGATCTGCAACGTGTGTGACTTCGAGGGCCCAGACGACTCCTGCACCGACCTCCGGAACTGACGCCTGCGGACGCCATGCTTTCAGAAGCTCAACGAGAGGTCGCCAACGCCCTGCATCTCTAAAAGGGTCTTCCCGACACCGTAGCTGGTCCGCGACGCCGCGGTCAGCCAGAACTGTTTGGATTTGTTTGTTCACGACGCCGTGATAGCCCCGGACGGAGCTATCGACATCAAGGAACTGTTTTTCAAGCATATTTTGATAACTGAAGATTTTTAAGTACTGTATTGTGGATTTTTATCGTTTTTGGTCTTGTCTTAAGTATATAAAAATATTGGATATTTTTCTAAACTGGTGTGGTGTCCTTTTGTAGTGCTTACACTGTATTACTGTTTGTTATGTGCAAATGCTTTACACACTGCCTCGAAGATAAGCCTGACTGCTCGTGCCAAGCTATCAAGGGGGTGAGCAGGGGTTATTTTAGGAGTGTAACTCCCTTATCCTGACTAGGAAGAAGGGTCCCTATTTGGACAAAGGTGCAAACCCTTGCCAACTAGAGACCCCCATTTCTAACAGGCCAACTGCTCTTGCCTGAGCCTAAGCCTTGCTTTCTCAAGCTCCAGAAGTTGGTACTCCCTATCAAAAGAGTTCCCCCTTCTCTGAGAAATAGAGGTCCCTGCTGACTGTCCTGAGGCATTGGATTCTGCAGAGGAGGATATAGACCTCCTTGGCCTACTCTGCACCTTCCCAGGAGGATCAAAGGGGGCATCCTCTACGCCACCTGTGTTCTCCTCTCGGAGGTCTGAATTGTCCAGGTGGGAGTCATCAGGCTCCACCTGGTCAGGGTTAGATTCTAGGTCGAAGGGGTCATCCCCTCCTGGCCTATCCTCATGCCCTGACCCACTCACTCTATCTTGCTCATCTGACCCTGACGATGTCCTGAGGTCATCTAGCAGTAACACCTCTAAGAGGTGTTGAGTAGTGGCTCCTTTCCCTGTCTTCAAATTTCTAGAGGCACACAGTACTTTCAGTTCTTGGAATGAAAGTTCACTGTATCTAGCAGTCAGAGAGCCCCTGGATCCCCTTTGGAAGACATACTAAGTGTGGTGTGGTGTTGCACCTACCTAACCTAGTGGGAACTAAACTCTCTTAGGTTGGAGAAAGGGTGTGCTAAACCCTTGAGTTATCCAACCCCAAGTTCAGTAGAACGTACTTATTCTAAGCATAAATTATATGTGCCTAGTTCTTCAATTAATCAATACAAAGATTTATCTGGTAAAGCGATGCAAGCTTGAATCCCACCGCTGCCATCAATGTGAGAGGCTGGCCTGGTATATGATATCCACTAATGTAACTGGGCACCTTGCACCAGTCCAGACAACCGTTATGGTGAATTAAGAGGCCTTGGACAACCTTAGAAAGCTCTCTAAGTGGTAGCTTAGGACCCACAGAACCACCCAAGGTAAGTAGATAGAGGACGCTAACATTGCCAACATCGCCAGGGTGATTTCCTTTGGCCACCGCATACTCCACCCTGGTGGGACTCCAGGTCCCAGGGTGCAACGAAGCCCTGTAACCCGCAGCAGCTGTCAGGGGAGAGGCGTGGCCATCTCGCTCTTATAGCGCTGCCATCTCCCCCGTAGCACGGGATGCTGAGATTGCCAACATCGCTGAGGTGATTTTCTTTGGCCGCCAATACTCTACTCTGGTGGGACTCCAGGTCTCAGGGTGCAACGAAGCCCTGTAACCCGCTGCAGCTGTCAGGGGAGAGGCGTGGTCATCTTGCGCTTATAGCGCTGCCTTCTCCCCCGCAGCGCAGGACGCTGACATTGCCAACATCTCTGGTGTGATTTCCTTTGGCCGCCGCATACTCCACCCTGGTGGGACTCCAGGTCCAGGGTGCATCGAATCCCTGTAACCCGTTGCAGCTGTCAGGGGAGAGGTGTGGCCATCTCGCGCTTATAGCTCGCTTAATCTTCCTGACGGCCCCCAGGGCCTTGACACCCTCAGGTAATTGATCGCGCTTTACAAATACTGGACATAGTGCTGCCTTCTCCCCCGCAGCGCGTGCCGCTCCCGGGCACAGCCCAGGCCAAGGGCAGACCTGTCCTGCACCCGTCAGCGACAGCAAGAGGCAGGGCAGGGCCACCTCCCTTGGCCTTGCTGTTTTGTAGTACCCTCTGCCTCTCTGGTAAGGCTTCTAATTGTCTTCACTATAATTGCTGGATAGTGGCCATTGCTATTGACTAAACCCCCAGATTGTATTTAAAATTGAAATTGAAATTGAAATCTGCCTCTCCAAAACTTTAAAACCAAAGTCATCCTCGAACATGGTTCAGCGGGGTGAGAACTCAAACATTCTGGATCACAAATCCCTTTGATGGTGGGGTTGTGCTGTTGACACTTTTTGGCACCCTATTGTTGAGTGTACAACCGGCTAACTTTTGGTTAATGCGATCAATAGGGGTACTGGTAAGGGGTTATATTGTTTTGTTGTCTGGAAACTACTGCCAACCACTTTTTGACATTTTGAAAGGCCCAATGTTACCACCGATAAGGAGCGGAGGGAAACTCCCAGAGTATACTATGGCGGGGGAGGCACTAGGTGAGGCATTTCCATCTCAACATAAGTATCAATATGTCAATATGGGTAAACTGAAGGCCGCAGAGGGGTTAACTAAAGAAAAATCATCAAAGATAAGAAAGAGTGCTGCTGAGAATTGCACCATCGGAGAAATTAACGATTTGATTGAAGAGGTAGAATCGATGCTAAGTAATAAATGTAAAATAGCTAGCAAGCACAAAACAAAAATCACTGCCTTCTATAGTAAACGTTTACCAGGTTCCCAGACAGAGTGTACCTCATTACCGGGCCAAACAAAAGTAACTATTGAGACCCTGCCCAGCGCACCAGGTATCCATCAACCACAAGCTACGGCCACCACCCAAAGCGATTGCGAAGCCCTGCAACAAACGAACTCCTGTGCCTTAGATGAGTTAATTAGCATTGCAAGAGCTAGGGAGGTCCCATTGCCCACTATGTGCTCAAATAGGTTCACCCCCTTAACTTCTGTATCAGTGTCTGATGATGAGCCCACGCATCCCATTACACAGAACCCCACCCCAAACGTACCTTTACAACATGGTAATTCACAAGCAAAAACAAGTTCAATCCCTAATTTGTCAAAAGTGCCAGTAAAACAGGCCCACGTAGCACAAATTAACAACAATGCAGGACTTTGACCGATATGATAGGCCCACAAGCCCACCCCTGGAAATTTAATTTTAAAACATCCTTCACAAAACCAACAAGTCTATCTCACAGTACACAGTGTGGACACAGTGGGAGATGCTGTACCAGTCAGCATCCCACCCAGGCATGAAGAAACCCAGCTATTGGAAAAACGACTAATCTCATGGAACATAGCAGAGTTGAAACGAAAATTAATAGACCACGAATGGCAGGAGTATATGAACCAAAACGACTTCTGCCTGTTACAAAAAACCTGGGCATTGGAAACACCACATAAGCTGGGTTTTAAAACATTCAGTGTTAGTGCTGTCCCCTCAAGGAGAGGTAGACCTTCAGGTGGCCTGGTCCTATGGGTAAAAATTAGTTTAAAGGCTGAAATAACCCAGTTGGAATTTCCATCAGTGTACATTTTGGGGGTAAAAGCAAAAATACACAATAAAGGTGAACTCTATCTACTAAATATTTACAATAGACCAAGACCTGCTAGCAGGGACTCTCCAGTGATAGAGTTACTTGATAAATTCCTAAGTACTATCGACCTAAGGGCAATAGTAATTGTAGGTGGACATTTTGATTGTAAATTTGAACCGGTCGTGGGGTTGGAAACCATCTGACAAGAAGAGGATAGGGCAAGTAGTGTTCCGCCTTTGGAGGCTGGTTCCACTGTTTCCTGCACAGCTGCAGTGGCCCAAATGATCCGACTAGTTTCCGGGCAGGGACTCAGGGCCTACAACTGCAGGTTTCCCTCAGACAGACCGAGTGCTTATACATTCAAAAGAGATCATACAAAGAGTAAAATAGATTATATACTTGTTAGTGTCAACACATGGGCCAACATAATTGATTTAAAAGTAGAGGCTAGAGACGATAGTGACCATCTCCCTCTGTGTTTAACAATGGTGGGATCCCTCTTTGAAACTTGGACCCTGAGAAACAATGTTATTGCTGGAATCCCAATCCAACTGATAGTCAGTAACAATTGCAGAGCTTTAAAATGGCGATCTATCATAGGCAACTGTAAAGCTGTGATGAGGATTTATTAAAAAAATTCAGACGTTTTAGCCCCTCATGTAGATCTATCCACGCAGGAGATTCCACTGCGTGCTCTGTACAAGTCTATGTGCAAGTCGTGGTTGGATTTTTGAAGATTAAGGACCCTTCTCGGTGGATCCTGAAGAAACCCACTGGAAGACAGAAGGTTGGAGTGCCACCCAATCCCTGGATACACTAGTAGCCACGTTACCTACACCAGGGAAGCCGGGTGCATACGTGTGAAGTGGTGTCGGAAACCGCCGTCGAACCCAATGGAGGACTTCAGGAAAGTGCCGCTGCTGGAAGAGGAGAAAGTGTCCGTGGGAATTAAAATGTGGATTCTTGAAGAGGAGTACCTGAAAGCAGAGGGGACAGAGTCTATAACACTCGGTAGTGATGAGGAAACTTGGAAGATAAATGCCCTCAGATGTCGGTGCTTCAGGAAAGATGACGGTGGACTTGACTCTGCCGCTGTGAGGACCAGATGACGCTGAGGAAGACCAGGACATGAATATGAGCTGTCCCACGAAGGATGTCGAGTGCTGAGGGGTCAGTGTCCGACGGGAGCACCAACAAGCCTTGGCAAATGCAACCAACGCAGTAAGGCTTGAAGGTGCACGGTTGCCACCAGCAAGGTCCAGGAGACTCACCACAAGCAGGGGAGTCAGGGCCGGCCCCAAGCAATCAGGGGAGCCCAAGAGAAACAAAGGTGACCCTCAAATGTACCCACAGGCCGGAGGCACAGGAGTCACGAGAGGACCTCAAGCAGCTCACCAAAGTAGCAGGCCACAGTGCCCACAAGGCGATATGGCTGAAGATCTTGGTGGAAGAAGTTGCCGGAGGCTGGGGCTACTTCAAGACCAATGCACTTGTCGCAAAGTTGCCAACAAGCATTTGCACTTGCAAAAGTACGCGGTACAATAGATTTCTGCCGCCATTCAGTTTTGCCACTTAAAGGCCACTCGCAGTAAAGGCGCACTCAATGAGGGCAGTGTCCACTTTGGCTGCTCTGTTTGCAAGCATTCTGCTGAAGAAGATATGTTGTGTTACGATGGGGAACAGCACCCACACATTCACGCAGCACTACTGCCTGGAATCAGCACAGTGATGCAGCCGTAGGACAGGCAGTGTTACGTAATCTGTTCCAATATGGTGAGCCTCTGTTACTGTATGTGCCTATTAATATTCGTATACAGTTGCATATAATGTTGTTGTATACTGCATGATTGTTTTATCATATATGGAGTATATATGCAATTATATTCTTTCTTGGATAAAAAAAATAAAATATATATATATATATATATATATATATATATATCCATCACAATTTCCTCCGCAGAGAGCCCCGACCTCAACAGGGCGGTCTCGGGTCATGGGGACGGAGCACCCCATCTGTATCCAAAACAAACTTCTTAATCCAAAGAAAGAAGAGCGCCGCACACCAGACTTCTGCAATACCAGGCATTTTATTCAAAGAACAACAAAGTGAGAGCTAGCTTTCGAATCTTTAACCTGACGCCTTTCGGCTAATCTTTAGCCTTGTTCACAGGTGAGCCATCTTTGAAAATGCGGCGTAACAACGTAGCTTTGTACACCCTGACTACAAATTATCCACATACTCGTTGCATACTGCATAGCCCAGAATGCATCAAGAAAGTTCAGTCCCAATTTATAATTTTTAATTCAATACTGCAATTCCTTTTCCCTTAACTTCACTTGATTACGGGGACATTGCAAACTTTTGAATATCCAACAAGGGTCCTTTCAGACCACAAATATTTTGCTCATAACATTGCTGTGCCTTCATCCCTGTGTATACATATGCATATATATATATATATATATATGAAACAGGATTCGCCGCAAACAGCTCCTCAGCTGCTCTCTCCCATATAGAAAAGACGAAGAGCGGACCCAAAGTTCTTAGTGCAATTTCGTAGTGCTTTATTCAGTGCCCAGCATGTCCGCCATTACGCGTTTCGACCCCAACACGGGCCTTGATCACATGACGCGTTGCTTTGGTAATGATCGACATTTAAAGTGACAGATGCAGGCAGTAATTGGCTCACGTGCAAAGATGCAAACTGCATAGAAACTGAAAAGTTACTAAGCTCACAGCAGCAAGAGGTTCACTAAAGTGCAAAATTACGCATTATAATAAATATAAATATATATCCGATAAATACTTAAATGCATACAAAAACGTAATTGATATACAAAATGACACAAAAAGGGCTAAAATATTAAAACAAATTTGTGTTGGATTAGAATGTTATACACTGGCGGCATTTAAAATCTATTAAAACATACCATACTTGGTATTGTAAGCAAGCTAAAAATGCCTGGTATATCTCATTAAAGAGCATAAATCACCAACATGAATGTAGCCCCATTGTGTTTGTTAATGTTAATGTAGATGTTAAATGAGTCTTGATGACTCACTCATTACTGTAATAGATAGTCACAATCATGCCCGAAATGGGCTGAGGTAAACCTTTAGCACATGAAAATCTCATTGATCTCGATGGAATAAGCTTGCTGTCAAATACATCTGTCGACCAAAAATTTAAGTGCAAATAATAGTGCAAAATTTAAAGTGCATAGATAAAAAGTAACTAAAATTACATAATTGTGTGGGGAGACAATCCATTCATTATTAGCAGTTTAAAAATTCTATTTACATATAAAATGCAACAAATTCTGACATCTGAGTGTAATACAAACAATGGAAAAAATTCATCATAGACAAGTATAAAAATCTTCACTGGCATTCAACCCTGATGGGGTCTTGGTATCAAGCTCCAATATATATCTTGTTTCCAAGAGGCGCAATATGGCCTCCCGGTTGCCTCCCCTTTTAAGAGGTGGAACTGTGTCTATTACAAAATATTGGAGATACACAGGGTTGCTTTCATGACGTTCCTCAAAATGTCTAGCTACTGGGTAGGCCTGGTCTTTATTGGAAATTGCCCTGATGTGCTGGAGTATTCGTTTGTGGGCTGGCAGTTTAGTGCTGCCAATGCATCTCAGCCCACAAGGACACTCCAGCACATATACTGCAAAATCAGTTTTACAAGTCAATCTTTTGTTGATGAGTGTAGGCTCAGACTTAAAAGGGCTGTTGTAATGAGTTCTATTGCATGCAAATTTGCATGCTTTGCAGCTAGGACACTTTTTAAAGCCCTTGCATGCTGCAAGCCAGCTTGTAGGCGTTTGTATTTCCGCACTGTTCCTCACCAAACTGTTACACATTGACCTTGATTTTCTAAAAGTCAATAATGGCTTAGAGGGTAGGAAACTGCCCAGAACAGGATCACCCCGTATTAAACTCCAATTCCGATCAAATATCTTTCTAAGAGCCTTATGCTGTCTATTGTAGGTCAATATGATCCTTGGTTGCAGCTCAATGTTCCCTGAGCACTCTTCTACCTGAATAGGTTTGCTTTTCAGCGCCTCTCTTCTGGATAGATTTTTGGTTCTGTTAATCGCACTGTCAATGATGTTAGAGGCGTAGCCTCTTGCTACAAACCTCTGTCTACTCAAATTCTGGGCAGCCTCACAATTTTCCTCAGTGCTGCATATCCGCCTGATACGCAGCATCTCCCCATAGGGGATGCTGCGAATCAGGTGGTGTGGATGGTGACTGCTAGCATGCAGCACTGTGTTACCCGAGGTAGGTTTCCTGAATAACTTAGTGGCAATAGCGCCCTGATCCACATACACTTCTACGTCTAAAAAATAGACTGAAACTTTACTTATAGTTGCTGTAAAGTGGAGATTGAGGCAATTGTTATTAATCAGATCAACAAATTCCAATGCACTAGTTTCAGATCCTCTCCAAACCAAAAATAGATCATCTATATAACGCAACCATGATACAACATGCCGGTCCATTATCTCTCTGTGCTGACCCATGAGGACCTGCTCCTCCCACAACCCCATATGCAAACAAGCATAGCTGGGGGAAAAGCAGGCCCCCATGGCAACACCCCTAATCTGCTGATAAATTTGATTATCAAACATGAAAAAGTTTTTCTCCAGACATGTAGATACCATAGTGATTAACATTTTGTTGTACATAGAGAGGTACATTGGTCTTGAATTCAAATAGTGCTCGATGGCCTTGAGTCCATCACAATGTCGGATAGACGTATAAAGTGACGTTACATCTAATGTAATTAGAAGCAAATCTGAACTCCATACAATATTGTCAATTTTTCTCAGGAAGTCTGATGTGTCCTGTATATAGGATGCCAACCCTTTAACCGAATCCTGCAGGAAATAGTCCACATATTTAGATGTGTTCTCCATAATGCCATTGATTGATTGATATATATATAGATAGATAGATAGATAGATAGATAGATAGATAGATAGATATGTAGTAAACTGTTACCCATCATCCTCAATGGGTACTTATATTACTAAAATATTTACCTACAATAACTGCTTGCTATTCTGATTCAAGAATGTAAATCTATGAAAGATCCAATACTGGAGAAGAAAATGAGTTTTCTTACCTGTAACTGCAGTTCTCCAGTATTGGTATCTTTCATAGATTCAAATGCGACCCACCTTCCTCCCCTGAGAAGCTCCTCTTATAGCTCGTAATGATGTTATTCCCACTTGTGCTTGAAAATCTGAGGGACTCAGCTTCTCTTGGGAGTATTCTACAGGATGTTGTTGCCTTATTGGTTATAGTTCACGTTTGGTCCTTTTTTAAAAAGGACATAGATAGGCTATTGAAGTGATTGTTCATTGCCATTTTAGCATATGACAGTGAAACATACTGCTTTACTATGGTACCATGGGACTCCCACTTAGACAACGGGGAATCATTCAAGCATGTGAATCTATGAATTATACCAATACTGGAGAACTGTAGTTACAGGTAAGTAACTCATTTTCTTCAGCATCACATCAAACTCATATCAACTTCTACATACTTAATTGTATCATTTCAATGCCCTGTGATTTACACTTCATCACAAGTAGGATGTTCAGTCCATGTAATAAGATGAAATTCAAAATAAGATACCAGTGTCGTCTCGGCAAAGATGATGCTGTTCCTGGACTACAGCCTGCAAGTGCAGCAGCAGTACCGCTCATTCCTCAGTGTCAAACAGAAATTGTGTGCTATGCAGGTGACCTACATGTTGCTCTTTCTGGCCGATCTAAAACTTATTTTTGCTGGGAAGACACTCTTCTGACAACCCCGGTGAGCGCATGGCAATGGATTGAGGAACATTCTGACTTGAGGAGATGGGACATAAACAAGGAGGAACACCCCACGCTTGGTGACCGACCAGGACCCTGGACACAGTTGCCACGCAGGAACTGGAGAAACAGGAGACGCCTTCAATCAGCAGAGGTGGCAACAGGCAGAGATGAGCGGCAAGAGTTGCCGTCCGAGACTGCTACAATGGTGTTGGACAGTAATTGAGTTTTAGACGCTTCGCTGCCTCTTCCGCCATGTTTATCCTAGATTCTATAATTTCAGACTTGCTATTCTGTTCTCCTCTGCAGCTTTCGGTAGGGCGGGCACCGGCTGCCCCGACGGGACGATGATTTGTGACTGGACTCTTTTCTAAGGGGCCTGCTGGCCTCGAAAAATCATAAAAATATTACTAGACCTCCAGATCTAGTGAGTTAAATAATCGACTCGACCTATTTGTAATACTCTTGACCCATAAACTGGTTCCAAACGATGTGATCGTGGGCAAATCATTTAATTCATTGAGCCGCCATTTTCTTCATTATCACATATGAGAGCACCTTCAAATGTGTGAGTTCAGCATGTCTGCTGTGCAAAAAACTCTTTTGTTTGATTTAATAGACTAAACTTTCTTCCCATATATAATACAAATCTAGCCGCATATAAGATACACATAACACCTGACTTGCCTCTTAGTTCAGTAACAGCATTTTCATCAGGGCGGGGGCAGGAATGTTTCTCCAATCATGTTTAAAAACTATCACTTTTAATAAATATATAACTAGTGCTCCCAGTTTTATGGTATTTTTTTTTAACATTTCTGTCTGTATTTATCCATACTTCTTTTTTGGCCGTCTTATTGGTATTTAGGCGTATTTATTTTGTGTTTCGTGAATAAATGGTGTCATAAAATGATATATTTCCACATTTATTCAACTGATAATTATGCTCTCATACTTTGATGCCTGTAGCGTTTTACCAAATTCAGCAGCCAACCATAGCAAAACACTACACCCACAGGTAAATATCAGCATTATAATACGAATATATGTTAACATATGTCTGTATTTAGGAAACTCTCAACCTGTTTTTTAACTCCCCATGCTGTCCATCTGCTCAGCGGTTGTCCTGGAAGATTAAGAAAGACAGCATGGACAGTCACTCATAAGAAGCACAATTTTCAGTATTTGTCCACTTTTAAAAATAAATAGAAACAGGAAACATTTTATTTTCTGTCTGTATTTATCTGTAAAAATCAGTAAAGGCAGAAAACTGGGAGCCTTATACATAACTAAAGCATGAAGCGGTAGCACACTGTCATTTGTAATCAGCAGATTTTACATTGAAATGGCCACAAATCTTGCCACTGACATGCAACTTTATTGATAAAACTATATAGTGTACAAACAATAATGTTTAGAAATAGAGTTTCTGCAAGTATGCGTCATTTGCACATCACCAAGTAAAGTATTCTGTTTTTTTTTGCTCCCATTTAACTCTTTGTTTGCATCACACCTCTTAATTGTAAAAAATGTGCTTTTGTAATTCCTGATATATTTTGAAATATTTGTAATATTAATTTACGGGCTATTTAATTAAAAGTTATGTGTTAGAGAAAAATAACTGACATCTGCAGACAGCTCACTTGACAAAAACCTCTCACTCTAGTGAGAGAGAGAAAACTAAACCTGATTTTCCAAGCAGCAATTAGTTAAAAGGCAAAATGACATTTGACCTCTTTCCTTGAACAGACAGCAAATGTATCAAGATAAAAACTAGATTTAATGGCATCTTTAGTGCTCATTCACTTTCTGAATGAATAGAACACTTGTTCCTTTCCAGCCTAAGTTTACTCGCCATGTGGGACTAGTAAGTGCTAAAAATAGCTCAACCTGATAACATTTTACTCGCAATTGCGAGTGGGCAAGTAGATTTTTCAAGGCCTGCGGGCTATTAGGGGAGTTGGAGTGTGGGGACGGGTTGGATGTTCACATTATTGGTTGGCAGTGGTCCCTACTGTTCTCCGTGACAGATACTTCCAGTTTTAGAAGTATTGGGCTGGGGTATTTCTTACACTGTTCAGTTCTTGGTACTACCAGGAAATTGTTCTTGGAGCCCTCACATCATCGAAAAAAGCACAGCCACTCTGGGTGGGACGACCCTGCACCAACAGAATCCACTGTGATGGTCCACAGCGATCCCCTTCACACGTCAGGTCAGGTCAGCTTTGTGACCTGGAACAGGGATGGTATCCTCAATAAAATGAAAAGAGGGGCAATCCTAAAGGCAACAAGACGATCTAACATAACATATTCCTACTCCAAGAGACCCAGTTGGTGGGTGACCGTTGCCCCTTTCTCGTCAGATCAGGATTCTCACAAGTCTTTCATGCTGGCTTCACTCGGGATACCTGTGAAGTAGCAGTTCTGATTCGTTCCACTATTCCCTTGCAGAAAATACGAGTGTGGCAGGACAAATGGGGCAGATATGTGGTGGTCGCCGGCCATTGCCCCATCCCCGTTAGCGACAGAATTTCTGCATAGTTTGGGTGAACTCATACTGCAGCTCCCTTAGGGATTGTGAGTAATAGGGGGCAATCTCAAAGGGGTGGGTAGCCTTCTCTTAGATAAATCCACAATCCTGGCCACACCCCAGACCCGAGCAACAGGCCTAGATAGGTTCTCAGATAATATATACCTAACAGATGCTTGGCGGCCTCACCACCTGGGCGTATAAGGCTATAGGAATTATTCAGGAGCCCACAGAGTGTTCTCTCGCCCTGACTACTTGATACTCCCCACCTCTGAGTCCTCGAGGTTGGTAGAGGTGAAGATATTGCCCACGGGCCTCTCTTACCACTCTCCTGTCGAGCTTATTATGCGACTTGGCCCACGGAGGACTGGCTTGGAGTGGTGCCTCTGCGCTGGGTTCCTCAAAAACCTGCACAAAAGGGATCATCTTCGAGAAGAAATGCAGCTCTATACCACACATAACAAAGGGTCTGTTTCCTCCCTGCAGGCACTGTGGGAAGCAGTTAATGCCACACTGTGGAGAGTCCTTATTAGTTACCAAACCGGGGTTAAACAACAAGCCCACAAGGAGATCTCAGAATGAGAAGCCCAGCTAATTGAGCTGGAAAGTCTCTATGCGGATGCACCAGACGCGGCCCTCCTTAGGAACAAAACAATAACATACATCCAATCGTGCATATGTCAGACACTCCTTGATGAATCGAGACTGCCATGGCTCATAATGTAGAGCTGCATATACCAATGGGCGTTAAGACAGGCAAAAACCTTTATCGTCTCTGCTCGGCAAATACCGCGCGCACGCCGGTGTGCAAAGTAGTGGACGACGTGGGCAACAGCGTTACCGATGAACGCTTGATAGCTGCCACATTTGCTGATTATCACGGCAAGCTCTATTGCTCAACTCAGGACCCTCTCCTCCAGAGATAGAATCCTTTGTGGCAGGCTTGCTGACTCGCTGACTGTCCTCCGAGGAGAGGAGCTCATTAGAGGAGGAAATTATACTGGAGGAATTGGGGACACCCTGGCCCAACTTCAGCAGGCAGAACTCCAGCCCACAATGGGTTCCCAGTGGAATTTATTAAGGCATACCAGACACAGTTGGGTCCAGCAATGGTAAAGATGTTTCTCGAGGCACTTAAAATTGATCAGCTGCTGTCAGATCTATGCCTGGCTGCCATTGCGGTGATTCCCAAGTCGGGATTGCCCCCAACCACTTGTTCCTCCTACCGCTCTATTTCCCCCCTTAATGTGAAATAAAGATCTGGGCAAAAACCCTAGCTAACCGACTACTGACAGTGGTGGGATCGTTAATCCATCTGGATCAGTCCAGATTTATGCCTGGCCAAGAGAAGGCATTGCTTTTAGGAGACTTCCAAAAATCTTTTGATTCTGTAAGGTAGCATTACCTTTTTTCTCTCCTTAATAAAATGAATTTTGGACCAGGATACATCAGTATGGTTAAATTACTCTTTACAAATCTAACTCCATGGGTCAGAGTTGTGGGTTAGATGTCCCCAGCCTTTCACATACAAAGAGGCACACAGCAGGGATGCCCCCTCTGCCTGCTACTCTTTGCCCTGTAAATCAAGCCTTTGGTACAGTGGATGAACGGCTTCGAGTGGAGTCCAGGCATCTCTGATGAGATTTCCCTATGTGCAGATGATGTGCTCACTTATTTGTCAATCCCACCCCGGTCAGGTCAGCACGCTTTCTGGATCCTGCAGATTTTCGGAGAAAACTCTGGGCTGCAAACTAAGGTTGCCAAATCCTCTTAACATCTGACAGGTGGTCGATCCTGGCCACTGAACTGGGCCTCGGACGTCAAGATTCAAATGGTAGGCTTCCATTATCTGGGAGTGTGCATCACAGAGGATTGTGGGAGAGCCTGGAAGGAGAACCTACAACCTCTCCTACATAAATTATATAAAGACTTTGAATTTGGTCCACTCTTCCCCTTTCACTGTTTGGAAGATCGTCGATTTATAAAATGGTTGGACTCCCCTGACTATTATATCAGTTACAATACTACCCCTATCTAGTTCCCAAGACCTTTTTCATGAGTTTGAAAACAGTGCTGAGGCGCTTGCTTTAAAACCAGCAACCTCCTCGAATTGCACTCAATAAATGCTACAAGTCGCCATTTGACAGCGGCATGGCCACACTGGATATTTTTTCTGATTATAGAGCTGCGCATCTGGTTGTGCTGAATGATTGGTGGTTTGGAGGAGGAGATACTCCAGCCTATGCCTCTGAGAGGTGGGCTATGCAGGGAACCCCAATCGCCCACTATCTGTATGGAAAGCCCCTCCCCCAACAACGATTTATTTAAAAAGTTTTATAAAGCGCGAACAAGACCCTTACGGGTATCAGAGTGCTGTACAAATTTGGCAAAAAACATGGGTAACCAAAACACAATGGGACGGAGGGAGGGGTTAAAAACAAATGGGGAAACAGATCCGGTCGTGAGATGGGGAGTTGGCTTGACCAGAACAGTAATAGAAGTGCCCTCGAGCCCGATAACAATTTAACAGACAAAAATACAACAAATCGAACCAACGTAGTACAATAAGAATCAAAATTTTGGCACAGCATGAACATGAGAACAAGTCGAAGCTGTTAAAAATGCAGTTAAAGTTCGTTCAGGAATAGCCGTTTGACAAGTTTCTTGAAAGATGCAGTGGAAGGATTGGATCTGATCTCGGAAGGCAGGGCATTCCAGATTCTTGGAGCAAGACCAGTGAAAGCACGATTATAAGATCTTTTCTTTTTGAATCTCGGCGGTTTCAAGAGTAGGGTGGACGTACTTCTTAGGTTCCGGCCTGAGCCTGAAAGTTCAAGCTTATTTGCCAGGTAGATCGGGGTGTTGTAATGTATGGCTTTATGGGTCAAGCAGGCTATCTTCAAGCGGATCCTGGCTTCGATAGATAGCCAATTTAGTTGCAGAAGGTCGGGGGAGATGTGGTCATGCTTTCTTACTTCCCTACAACAAGCATAGTGTTCCAGTCCTGGAGAGACATACTTCCTGATTTGGGCTGGCACAAGCGCCTTACTGGGTCGACCCCATTGTGGAATGAGCTCTGGCTGTCACAGGCAACAGGCTTAGAGGGATTCAGGGAGTGGGATCTTATTGGTATCTCCATTCTGCAGGTGGAGTTCGAACTTCATAAAACCCAATACTTTAGGTCTTTGCAACTCAGACATGCACTCTTGGCCTACGCGTCTACACTTACGGAGGAAGTTAGCCCAATGGAGGCACAAGTGCTGCTCACTGCTCCTGTCCCTCATAAACTCTCCTTCATATATAAGTCATTGGTTATACATATGCCTGATTCCTTACCTGACCTGAGAGCTACCTGGGCGAGAGACTTCCATCAAACTGATGACAGCGATTGGCGGAGAACCCTAAGCTCCCCTCGCGAAGTTGCTACTTTTGCACAATTTTGTTTCATACAGTTCAAATATCTGCATAGGGTATACCTGATGCGCTCCAGACTATGGCATATGGGTGTGATCGCCTCACCGCTGTGTCTGCGTTGCTTCGTGCACTGTGGAGATTTTCTCCACAGGTTTGTGGCTGACCAGCCCTACATTCCTTATTGGTGGGGGGGAGGTAGTCAAAATATGTTTAGGAGGAGTTTTGAGTTGGCCACTGGCCTAAGACCCCAGACTTACGTTACTAAAACATTTCCACATTTCAGATGATATAGAGGGTAGTAGATATAAGCAGGCTCTCCTGTGGATAGGTCTGGTGTGTGCCAAAAGAGATAAAGCCCGGCTATGGATGCCATGGGTTGTGCTGTCAGTAGGGGAATGGAAGGCAGGTATATATATAATATATATATATATATATATATATATATATATATATATATATATATATATATATATATATATATATCCCTTGAAAGGCCAATTAATGGCACCAGGGGCTGCCGCCAGAAACATTGGAGAATTTGTGGGGATTGGGCCCGCCACCATTGCATTGCACTTGCGCCTCAACAGACCGCTCTCTGTCTATGAACAAGAACATGCAGGTTGATGGAACATACTGACGAAGCTGGGGGGGACACCAGGGGAGTTGGGGAAATGGCTGGGATTGACATTCAGACAGGGTAGAAAGGATCTACCCCATTTTACTCTGTTGCTTTTGTATCATTGGAAGGGGGGGCACTAGGCTATATATTGTGTATTATTTTCTGGACCGTGTATAGCTACTGTTAAGGTTATTGTAAGTTTGAGTAACATGCTAAAAAAATATACTATTAAAAAAAAGATACCAGTGTAAAGCTGAATTGTGTAGCTTGGGCACACCCCATTACTACCTGGTCTTCTAGTGTTTAGCTCTCCCATGCCATGAGACATCACGTACTGCTCAAAAGAAAAAGACAATAAAGCAGCGTGTGTGACAGACCCTGGGAAGTCCTGTGTACCCAACATGCAGTTTACTTGTGTTAGAAATGGGGTTTCTGGTTGGCTAGGGTATACACCTAAGCTAGGCAGAACCCATCACTCTAGTCAGGGCAAGTAAGTTACAGACCAAAGATAACCTGTGCTCACCCCTGGTAACTTGGCACAGAGCAGTCAGGCTTATCCCCAGAGGCAAAGTGTAAAGCGTATGCGCACAACACACACACACAAGCAACACAAGGAATACACCACAAAAGAGACTCTGCACAGTATTGAATAAAAATAGATTGTATTGCATATATAAAAACAGAACAAAATGACATATATCACTAATTACTTTGCCAAACAGGCATTGGTCAAGTCTCACAATGAGTGCAATACATGAACAAAAAGCGTATACGTTGCAAGCATCATGGAAAACATTACTGTGCATATTAGGTAGTCACCTTAAATAGTACTCTCTATCCTGAACAGTGCAAGACATAGAATGACATACATCATCTTATCAGGGCACAGAATCCAGGTAGTTAGATGCAGAACATATAGGCGATACTAAAGCATCACCATATACATATTAGTACCAACAATCTCATCATAAAGCTATTCGGCACAGTGCTCTTGTGATCCTATTAGGTATTATGCGGTAACTTAGATTCCCAAAGTAGGGTACAGGAACACCTGCACTCCTGCTACACAGTATACAGTAATGTCTGGAACACCATGTTTGTAAATACAGCACGGCGTCATTCCCGGGGTCCTTTCCAGAAGTTTTACCCCAAGAATGCAGGACAAACGCCTCCAAGGTATGTGTAAACTCAAGGGACTGGGGGGAGGTCACACCCACAGCTGAATTAGTCGGGAGACCTCCACTCGCAAAGGCAGGCTGCCCGCGAACACGTGGTGTAAATGTAAATGTAAATCCAGTACTTGTATAGCGCACGAATCACCCCCGAAGGGGTATCTCGGCGCTGGGGGCCGTTGGGAAGATTAAGCGAGCTATTGGCCAGAGTCGCATGGTGCTGGGCAGACCCCTGCCGCCGGAGCCAGGGATCGAACCGTGATCCCCAGCGTCCAGCGTCAGTCGCCCTGGCCGCGGTGCCACACCTCTCCCTGCACAGCAACATGATACTCCTCTGCCCTAGCGCCACGAGGCTTCCTCTGGTTAGGGCACTGATGTCGTCCTCACGGGGCCCGTTGGAGGGCCACAGCACCTTTCACTGCAGACTTCCTGGGGAGAAGGACACACCCTGAGGAGCCCACGGGGAGACCTCACAGGGCTCTCCCCTCCATACCAAAACTGGCGTGGCCTCTGTCAGACGGGCGGATAAGGTACCTGCCAGGCCCACAGGGTGCCTCAAATGCGATGTCAGGAGTTGGCCTCCCGCCTCGGACCCCACGCCGAAGGGCAGCTCCCAAGCGGTGCTGGCAGTACAGTGTCGGCCTCACTCTGGTCCGGTGCGTCTCCGTTGGGTCGTCAGGCTCCACCCAACCTGCAATATCAGCAAAGTTCCCACACTTTACTTGGGCCCCTCCTTCTGGGATTGCCCTCGCTGCTGCGACGACTCTCTCTCTCTCGCTGGAGTGGCGGCAGAGTAAATCATCCGGTACACAGGAGGCCTCTTCTTCCTGAAGGAGTATGGCCCCATGGGCCACAGCTCTCACCCCGCACTGCAATCGCAAGGGAGCAAAAGTGTAGCTCTCAACACGTGCTGGAGGGACAGGTTTAGGATGCTCATCATCCCATGGCCAGTTCGGGGCTACCACTCGAATCCTTCTAGACCCCACAAGAGCAGGGAGGTGCAGTCACCAGTCCCTTGAGAACACTTCGGAGCACAAGGCCCAGGCAGGCAATACAGCAGCACACCGGGTTTCTTAGCAAAGTGGCAGAGTCTCTAGCAGCCAAGCAGGCAAGCAAGTCAGCACAAAAGAGCAATAATAGTCCAAGTGGGGATCTTTCTGGCAGCACAGCAGTCCTTTGGTGCAGTATGTAGAGCCTGTAGTGTCTGGTTAGTGGTTACAAGTCCCACGCAGTGTGTAAAAGTATGAGGTCAGAGCCCCTTTACCTATACTCAAAGTGTCTTTGATCTAGGGGGCACTTCAAAGGAAACCTTACAAGTGCCCAACACTCCCTTTCAATCTCAGCCCTGGCTCCCGATGTACAGTAGGGGCTAAACGAGCCCTTTGTTTGAGGGCAGGACACAACCTACACAAATGTAAGTGTGCGCCGCGTCCCTCTCTCCCAGCCCAGGAAGACTATTGGTATGCAGATTGACGCAGATGCTTCTTTTGTCACACCCAGCCCTTCCTGTGTTGTGGCTGTCTGAAACGTATGCACAAAAGTGTAGCTGTCAACCAGGCCCAGATGTGGATTGGAGTTAGGCTGCAAAGCACATAGAGTTATAACTACAGAGAAATTAAAAGTGGCATTTCTAAATTAGTAATAAGAAATCCGCCTACATCAGTAAGCATGATTTTTCACTGTCATTTTAAATATACCAAACATGGCAGCGCTACCACATTCAGATCACGAATTACAACTTGAACATGTATAAAGGAATTCCCAATGCTAGCCTATCAGAGGAGTAGGCCTCACACTAGTGAGAAACAAAATAGGGTGTCTGTCACTACCAGGACATGCCACATAATAAAGGCACATACCCTACTTTTTATTTACTCAGCATCCTGCCCATATTGCTACCAGGCGCCTACCTTACGGGTGACCTATATGTAGTAAAAGGGCAGTTTAAGGCTTGGTAAATACTTTTAAATGCCAATTTAATGTGGCAGTAAACTGCGCACGCAGGCAATGCAATGGCAGGCCTGAGACAGGTTTGAAAGGCTACTTCTGTGGGTGGCGCAATCTGCGCTGCAGACCCACCAGTAGCATTACATTTACAGGCCCTGAGTATAGGGGATACCACTTTAGAAGGGACATACAAGTACAGTAAGTATGCCAAACAGGTGTAAACCAATCATACCATGTTTTAGGGGGGAGAGCACATGCACTTTGCCACTGATTAGCAGTGGTAAAGTGTCCAGAGTTCTAAAGTCAACAAAAAGAGGGTCAGAAAAATAGGAGGAAGAAGGCAAAGCGTTTGGGGATAACCCTGCAAAAAGGGCCAGTACCAACAGCCTGCACCTGCGTGCAGTCAGTGTATAGCTATCAGTCCCTTGTTGAATAATGTTCAAATCACCTGCAGAGCTGTGCCTAGGCATCTCTGCAAAGGCGGGTATAAAAGCTCCATATGGAACTCAAGCCTGCAGACATATGGCAGCAGTCAGCTATAGAAGGAATAACATGGCAACCCCCAGAAAAAGCAAGGAACCCTTGAGAACCGCTAAAGGAAATCACTTCTGATCCACCGCAGACAGGCACAAGAGGGGACAGACCTCACCCCACCAGAGGGGGTATCCACTCAAAGTGACAGCTGGAAACTATTATGTACACTTCATAACTGCATGTGGATCATGTCATGTGCCATAGCTTCTACATTTGTAAACCAATACTTCATCCTATACTTCAAAAAGTCAGGAGTGAGCTTCGTTACCTCTAGGGGCCCTGGCAATGTCTCCTTGTGTGGTCGACGCTCTGTGTTGGTACTTGTGAGAGACCAGCATTTATTTACATGGAAGACTGGAAGGAAAGAGCTGCAGCACAAAAGGTGGAACGCCCTTCTCTTCCAAAGTGACATCACTCACAACCAATGCACAATCCCTTTACTCCAAACCAATATCATGCTGCTGGCAAGTGGACACTGTCCCTTCAACAAACAAGTATTAATTCAACTCAAAATATCACACTCTTGGCAGGCAGAATACTGCTCCTCTAACAAATCTATGTTTACCTTGCAACTCAAGGTCCACAGTTCCTCTCATGGTTAACTTTTAACAAATCACCTACTGCGATATTTGACTTACTTCAATGGAAACAAAAAAAGAAAACAGCTCCATGAAAAGTAAATAAAAGCACAAAGATGGATAAGTAGACGCCTGAAATGGGGCCACAAGGGAACCCTAAATAAAAAAGTGAGTGCAATGCCCATTTTCATCCAAAGAACATTACACAGAGCAGACATCTCTTCACTAAAATCACATCACCCTTGTCAGCGCTAATAGCTAGTGCAGAGCACTTCTTCTTCCAAAAGGCAGTATTTAAAAACTCTACACCAACTTATGTCTGTGCTCAAGGCAAACTCGTCAGTACCTACAGCTAAGTCTACTGGATTTGGTGGTCGTAGTTTTCATGGAAACTTTCTCGAAAGCGACCAGGGTAACCTGCTGAGTGTGAATCTGTGATTAGAGTCCTCTAGTTTTAGCTCCCCAGTGCCAAGAGGCACTTGAGGTGGGATTCATGGGCTGTGGAGTAGAGACTAATGGTGGTCAGTCTTTTTGGCACTCCAAAGCTGTAATTGCCAATTATTTTTTAACTTGGGGATCTCATGTTGATGCCCATGTTCTTTGTACATGGTGTTTACGGTCTGAAAACTATAGAATCAGCTTACGTGTCAGAAATCATTTCATATATGCCATAATTAAAAAAACTCTTTATGGGGACAGGGAGCGGAAAGCAAGATGGTGGCGGCAGCGTAGTACGCCACGGTAGCTCCCCTTCCCCAGCCCTAAGTATGCCCCTAGACTAACCCTCTACAGAAAGACATAGCTCACCTCTTGCTCGCAGCGGCTGCCGTCGCAGGCCTGGGTCCGGCGGATGGACCGCGTTTCTCGAGCGGCCGCGAAGCTCCAGCTGGGCATCAGGACGCCTGACGAAGAGGCGGGTGGAATTCCCAGGTGAGGGAGGACGGAGGCGGGGCCGGGCTGTGAGCCGGCTGCTACTGCAAGCTGGAGGCTTAACCCTTTGGCTGCGAGACCTCTGCCACTTCACGTTACCTGGAAGTTCTGGCTGGAATCTGCTTTAGTATTTGGCCGCAAACTATTGGAGAGGTTGGAGAGGGCTCAAAGAACAGTGCTTGGCTCTAGACGCACAAAGGAACCTGAAAATATGCCCCCAAAGTCCTCGAGAGCTGGAAAAGAAGCGATGGGAAGAAATCCTGCGCAACCCCAGGGCTCTAAACCGGAGCCCTCACGTAGCCAGGTTGTTAAACCTAACGAGCCGCATACTCTAAAGAAACAAGCAGATAGTGGAGAAGTGGGGAAACGGAAGGCCCCGATCGAATGCCTACAAACTGGGGGACAGAAAACAACTGCTCCAAAGTTGATGGAAGAAGGAGGGACAACCCCAGATGGGGATGATTTCGCCCCAAATTCTGCACCGCCCCAACCAACTATTACGAGCTTCTTCAAAACGAAGGAAGATATACAACATTTATGTACTCCTGGCCATATGGAGAACACGGACCTAGAATCTCAGGCTCAGCCTCTTAGTGACCTTCGAGGTGATTCCTCGTGGGAGGGCTTGACGATACAGCCCGGAGCTATGGAAGAAGATGGGGTCAGTACATCAAGCGTGATGTCGCAGGATCCCAGTGTGAACGGCTCTCGTACTATATCTGACCCTTCATCTGGCATAACTGTCACATATCAGAACCTTAGATGTTTCAGCGGCAGATGACATCATATCGGATAACACAGAAGTTTTTTTCACTTGCTGAGGAATCAATATCAGGTCTCTCTGACTCCGACTCCAACCAAATTGAAAGCGGGGATAGCATCTTGTCCTCGGATTCTAGCACTCTTGAGGCACCAGAGACTGCCCTAAAACGCCAAAAACAACGAAGGAGTTCTAAGGGACACAAGGGGTCCGCTGAGATGCAAAAAAAACAGGGAAGGCGGATCACCGGCACCGGTCTAAAATGGGACTACTCTCATACAAGGATTACTGGTCCTACAGAATTGGCGCAGTATGATTCTTGAATCAATTAAAGAACATCGTGCAGAGACCAGGGCGGATGGCAAGAAAGCTAGTCAAGCTACAAAGAAGCTGGAAGGCGCAGTTCGGAAAGTCGGCAAAGCCTGCGCAGAGATTGGGGAACGGATGAACGGCATTGAAGAAAGAACCGAAGCTGTTGAAAGAGAACTGTTGGTGGTAAGGGAAGGCTCTACATCCCATGAAGCTCAATTAAAAGATGCAATGTGGAAGCTTGAAGATATGGAGAACCGCCAGAGGAGGAACAACCTCCGCTTTCTTGGGATCAAGGAAGGACTTGAGGGGGAGGGCATTCATGCTTTTATGTTGGACTTACTTAAGGAAGCTTTCCCGGAGCTAGGGGGCTGGGATTGGGACCGAGAAATTCAGCGGGTACACCGGTTCCCAGCTGTCCTCCGTAGATCCTCTGGCAGAGACTCTAACCAGCCGAGGGCTATTTTAGTTTTTTTTGGTAATTACCTGCTCAGACAGGCCATTTTTGAAAAAGCTCGTCCCGAAGCTAGAAGACAGTACAAGGACTCTTCCTTCTTTGTTCGCCCCGATTTCGGCCACATCACGGTGGAACGTAGATGGCGGCTGAGACAAATGATCAAACCTTACCAAGATGCAGGCTTTGAGGCATTCTTGCTGGCTCCGGCTAGATTGAAGACTATTGTTAGAGGGTCCTTTAAGTTTATTACCTCTGAAATTCAGGCAAAAGAGTACCTGGAACAAGTCAGTGGGAAATAAGCACTAGATGAGAACTAGATTGGGCCTTCTCTTTTTCTAAGGGGCCTCAGGGACGACTTTTGGTTTAAAGAGCAGAGGGGTGCACGGGGGCCTGGGGGGGGGTTGTGGTGTTCTTGCTACCTCCATCACTCGGACCCTATGGGTCCGGCTGCTTTCAAAGGGAGGGCAGGGAGGGGGGTGGGTGGAGGGGATGGTTGGGGTGGGGGCAGTGGGTGGCAGGGGGGCACAGGTTAAAATGGCGAAGGGTGAACAACAGCTGAAGGGTATCTTTATGGATTTTTGTGTTTTTCTGGAAGGTATCAAAGACCAGGGACTATTTGTGATGGATGTCAGGATTAGCGAATCGGACAGGCAATGTAATATTTTAGATAAAGAAATGAGGTGCTACAGCTTGGATTTTTTTTAAAAAAAAGGTATAATGGTTAAAATACGAATCGCCACTATAAATATCTGTGGGCTCAACGACAGTGCTAAAAGGAGAAGGGTTCAGGAAGATCTCAAAGTCCTCAAGGCTGATCTATATTGCCTTCAGGAAACTCACATTGCACGGAAAGATTGTAATCTATATAAATCCTTAGGGCTGAAGGTCCTAGCATATACTTCACAAGATGAAAGGACCAATGGGGTCGCTATCCTTGCGAAAAATAGCTCTTTTACCCTGGGAAAAAAGATGGTGGACAAGCTTGGCAGATGGGTTATAATGGAATGCAAGAATGGGGCAGATTCTTTTACATTGTGTTCAGTATATGCTCCAGTGACAGATGATCCGGGTTTACTGCATTATCTAGCTAACGAACTACCTTCCTGGCCGGCACCATATGTGGTTTGTGGAGATTTAAACATCAACGGCTCCAGAGGAACCCCAGGTGATACAGGAGTATCTAGTAAAGGGCATAAACCGCATTCTATGAGGGCTTATAATAATGTATTAAAAGACATGGGCTTGGTAGATGCATGGGCTAAACTAAAACCCGATGACCCTGGCTATACTTATTACTCGGCCCCCATAGTAAGTTTGCTCGGCTTGATTATTTCTTAGTCTCCCCATCTCTCTTGCGGAAGGCTAGGGTGGAGCTCTTTCCCAGAGTAATGTCAGCCCACAACCCAATTGTCCTGGAGATACTATGTAGCGGGATTCGAAAGGGGCGCACAGGTTGGACATTTGAGAGGGCACTCTTATCAGACAATGAATATGTTGAACATATGAGGTGCTGGATCAGAGAGTTTTTTTAGAACAATATCGGTAGTGCCCCTCCGGGGATGACGTGGGATGCTTTCAAGGCAGCAACAAGAGGGGAGACACTGCAATATAGCCTGACCAAGCAGAAAAAAGGGGCTGCCCAGATTAAATTATTTTATCAGAAACTTGCCGGTCTGGAAACAGAACTGATACGCAAGGTGGCTAAGGGAGAAGATCTTTCCGCAACTCTGAATTCTATCACGGTTATCAAAGCCTGTATGTCCGACTTCAATGCGGAAAAGACAGCAGGGCTGTCCTTGGCCAAACGGCAAGATTGCTATGAATTCAGTGAGAATGTCGGTCGTTTATTGGCAGTAAGGACTAGGCAACAGGCCGCGTCCGGACACATCGAATGGGTTAAGAATATGAGAGGGATGGTAGTTACAGACCCGGGGGATATCAGAGAGGCCTTTAGGGAGTTTTATGAGGATTTATACAGTACCTCTCCCTCTGCTACTCTTCCGGAAGACGTCGCATCGGAATTTCTACAGAGTGGAAAGATATCCCAAGAGGAGGGTATACAACTGGGGCGGGCTATCTCTCAGGAGGAGCTACATTGCGCAATCCAAGCCCTACCTGCGGGTAAGGCTCTGGGCACTGATTTCATCCCTATAGAGTTTTATAAGGTCTTTTTTAGAGAGACTTGTCCGGCTTTGCTTGGTTTATTCAAGGAGATCAGGGAGGGAGCTCTACCACCTGGCTCTTGGGGCACAGCCAACATTGTGATTTTCTTAAAGAAGGGTAAAGATCCTATTAGTTTGGGCTCATACAGGCCCATTACGCTGCTTAATAGCGATGCCAAACTATATTCAAAGATTTTAGCCACCAGGCTGAATTCTGTGATGCATCAATTAACTTTAGTTTGGCAGCATGGTTTTATACAGGGAAGGGGGACTGAAGACCACGTTAGAAGGGTAATTTCACTCTTCGATGCTACTGAAGTCCTTGCCAAGCCTATGGGGGCTGCCTTCTTGGACGCCGAGAAGGCGTTTGATTGTGTGGCATGGGACTATTTATGGATGGTCTTGGAGTCCAACGGCCTGAGGGGTTCATTCATCAATGCATTTCGGGTCTTGTACATAAATTCCATTGCACGACTAAGAATAATGGGGGAGGAAACAGAGGCCTTTTCAATCAGCAGGGGGACCAGGCAGGGCTGCCCGTCCTCCCCCTTGCTGTTCGCAATATATATAGACCCCTTTCTTAGACGGCTGGAAGCCTCGCCACGCATCATTCCGGTAAGCTTACACGGCTGGCATACTAAGCTCCTGGTGTATGCTGACGATGTGGCCATAATTACTTCTGACCCCGATGGAGCAATGCGAGCCGTAGAAAGCATAGCGGAAGATTTCGGGATCTATTCAGGCTTCTCGTTAAACAGAGCTAAGACTCAGATCCTGATAAATAGATTTGACACAGCTTCGGATATTTGTATTGTTGATAAAGCGGTTTATTTAGGGGTCTGTATTACAGCTAAGGTCGAGGATATTGTAGAGTTAAATATGACTCCCATATTGGGGAAAATTAAAAATGACCTTCAGCGTTGGGACAACCTGAAGCTGTCAATAATGGGGAGGTGTAATATTATCAAAATGATTGTCCTCCCAAAGCTGTTGTACATCTTCCGCACAATCCCTCTGGAGATACACAATTTTTGGTTTCGCTTAATTGAGAGGGAGGTAGCGAGATTTATCTGGTCATATGGCAGAACAAGGAGAGCTAATGCATTTCTATCCCTCCCCAGGGAGAGAGGGGGCTGGGGGCTCCCACATTTTAAGCTATATTATTTGTCTGCAGCTCTGCAATATTATGGGCCTCTTTTTGGAGTCAAGGCCAGGGAGAGAGAAGATCCTAGCTATGTCCCCTCAATATTTGAAATCTTGATTAATACTCAGGCTAATGGCTGCTTATTAAAATTTTATGAAGCCAGCTATTTCAAAAAAACCTGCTTTAAGGTTTTAATCGCTGCCTTTTGTAACTGGGCTGGTATAAGGAAAAAAGCACGAGTGGGTAGGTTTAATAGGTATACCCCCCTGATCGGGAATGATCAGCTCCCAATTGTCCTACAAGATGAGTGTTTGGTAAGATGGGGCAGGAATGGTTTTTCCAGGATTGCGGATTTTTTAGAAGGTGATCACATAGCTTCCTTCGATATAATTCAAGAAAGGTTTAGTATAGAATCTCGATATTTTTTTAAATATCTGCAGCTAAGGGATTTCCTTCTGAAAAAAGTGGGCGGGGCTGCAGGCTTCGGGCAGGTGGCATTGATCGAATTGCTGACTCGCAGATCGGGGTCCTCAATCTCACAACTTTATAGCTGCCTGTTGGAGGGGCTGCCAGATGATCTAGACAAGCACAGGCAAAGATGGCAGGATAAATTGGGGGTTTTGGACTCCCGCTTCCTTAAGTCAGTTGAATTGGGGAACTCTGTACTGTGTGCAGCTAATTTGAAATCACAACATTTCAAGACTCTGTTTGATCTATATATCACGCCTGCGAAGATCGCAAAATGGGGAGGTGTGGAAGGAACTCACTGTTTTAGGTGTAAGGCATATACTGTGGATATAATACACATCTTCTCTACCTGCTCAGGCATTGAGTCACTCGGACAAGAGATATCGGGATTTTTGCAGTTTGTTTTAAAATAGGAGGTTCCTTTGACACCACTTCTGATGTTATTGGGGGTAGACGAAACAATAGGGAAAAAGGGAGAAGAGCTGATTTCTATTGCGATGGCAGTTTTAAGACTCTGTGTCGCCTCTGCCTGGTTAAGCCCGCAACCTCCTACTTTTCAACAGTGGAAAAGCCGTTTTTTGCATATTTATAATTTAGAAAAAGCACTTTACGAGCGTAGAGGGAGAAAGGGCAGGACAAAAGGGAAAAAGATCTGGGGCCCGTTCACAGATTGGATCACTCCATTTATCCAGAACGAATGAAATGTATGGCTATGAAATTTTTTGCTGGTGTGGTTGCCTTTTATCCTTTCTATTGTATATAGCTCTGTCTCAAACGTAATTTCTTAGCTCTTTAAAACTATTTATTGCCTGTATTTAGATTCTATGCTGCTTTGGGCTTTTTGTTATGGTCTTGCTGATAATGGCCTTTATTAGCTATTTATAGATTCATATTAATTGTACTATAAACATTGTGATTTTATTCTTCAGCTGTATTTTTTTCATGATGAAATAAAAAAAATTAAAAATTAAAAAAAACTCTATGTTGCATCAGCAAAAGCTCTCGGAGATGTAACTTAAGTGCAATACTTTGCTGCTTGCGAATTTTCAGTAGTTGTAAATGGGGGCGCGTGCACCTGCCTCAAAAAGTTACATGTCTAATGTAGGGGCGGAAATGTTCTCTTCATCTTAATGGACATGCAGAGATTGGGGAATGGATGAACGGCATTGAAGAAAGAACCGAAGCTGTTGAAAGAGAACTGTTGGTGGTAAGGGAAGGCTCTACATCCCATGAAGCTCAATTAAAAGATGCAATGTGGAAGCTTGAAGATATGGAGAACCGCCAGAGGAGGAACAACCTCCGCTTTCTTGGGATCAAGGAAGAACTTGAGGGGGAGGACATTCGTGCTTTTATGTTGGACTTACTTAAGGAAGCTTTCCCGGAGCTAGGGGGCTGGGATTGGGACCGAGAAATTCAGCGGGTACACAGGTTCCCAGCTGTCCTCCGTAGATCCTCTGGCAGAGACTCTAACCAGCCGAGGGCTATTTTAGTTTTTTTTGGTAATTACCTGCTCAGACAGGCCATTTTTGAAAAAGCTCGTCCCGAAGCTAGAAGACAGTACAAGGACTCTTCCTTCTTTGTTCGCCCCGATTTCGGCCACATCACGGTGGAACGTAGATGGCGGCTGAGACAAATGATCAAACCGTACCAAGATGCAGGCTTTGAGGCATTCTTGCTGGCTCCGGCTAGATTGAAGACTATTGTTAGAGGGTCCTTTAAGTTTATTACCTCTGAAATTCAGGCAAAAGAGTACCTGGAACAAGTCAGTGGGAAATAAGCACTAGATGAGAACTAGATTGGGCCTTCTCTTTTTCTACGGGGCCTCCGGGACGACTTTTGGTTTAAAGAACAGAGGGGTGCACCGGGGCCTGGGGGGGGGGTTGTGGTGTTCTTGCTACCTCCATCACTCGGCCCCTATGAGTCCGGCTGCTTTCAAAGGGAGGGCAGGGAGGGGGGTGGGTGGAGGGGATGGTTGGGGTGGGGGCAGTGGGTGGCAAGGGGGGGCACAGGTTAAAATGGCGAAGGGTGAACAACAGCTGAAGGGTATCTTTATGGATTTTTGTGTTTTTCTGGAAGGTATCAAAGACCAGGGACTATTCTTGATGGATGTCAGGATTAGCGGATCGGACAGGCAATGTAATATTTTAGATAAAGAAATGAGGTGTTACAGCTTGGAATTTTTTTTTTAAAAAGGTGTAATGGCTAAAATACGAATCGCCACTATAAATATCTGTGGGCTCAACGACAGTGCTAAAAGGAGAAGGGTTCAGGAAGATCTCAAAGTCCTCAAGGCTGATCTATATTGCCTTCAGGAAACTCACATTGCACGGAAAGATTGTAATCTATATAAATCCTTAGGGCTGAAGGTCCTAGCATATACTTCACAAGATGTAAGGACCAATGGGGTCGCTATCCTTGCGAAAAATAGCTCTTTTACCCTGGGAAAAAAGATGGTGGACAAGCTTGGCAGATGGGTTATAATGGAATGCAAGAATGGGGCAGATTCTTTTACATTGTGTTCAGTATATGCTCCAGTGACAGATGATCCGGGTTTACTGCATTATCTAGCTAACGAACTACCTTCCTGGCCGGCACCATATGTGGTTTGTGGAGATTTAAACATCAACGGCTCCAGAGGAACCCCAGTTGATACAGGAGTATCTAGTAAAGGGCATAAACCGCATTCTATGAGGGCTTATAATAATTTATTAAAAGACATGGGCTTGGTAGATGCATGGGCTAAACTAAAACCCGATGACCCTGGCTATACTTATTACTCGGCCCCCCATAGTAAGTTTGCTCGGCTTGATTATTTCTTAGTCTCCCCATCTCTCTTGCGGAAGGCTAAGGTGGAGCTCTTTCCCAGAGTAATGTCAGACCACAACCCAATTGTCCTGGAGATACTATGTAGTGGGATTCGAAAGGGCCGCACAGGTTGGACATTTGAGAGGGCACTCTTATCAGACAATGAATATGTTGAACATATGAGGTGCTGGATCAGAGAGTTTTTTTAGAACAATATCGGTAGTGCCCCTCCGGGGATGACGTGGGATGCTTTCAAGGCAGCAACAAAAGGGGAGACACTGCAATATAGCCTGACCAAGCAGAAAAAAGGGGCTGCCCAGATTAAATTATTTTATCAGAAACTTGCCGGTCTGGAAACAGAACTGATACGCAAGGTGGCTCAGGGAGAAGATCTTTCCGCAACTCTGAATTCTATCACGGTTATCAAAGCCTGTATGTCCGACTTCAATGCGGAAAAGACAGCAGGGCTGTCCTTGGCCAAACGGCAAGATTGCTATAAATTCAGTGAGAATGTCGGTCGTTTATTGGCAGTATGGACTAGGCAACAGGCCGCGTCCGGACACATCGAATGGGTTAAGAATATGAGGGGGATGGTAGTTACAGACCCGGGGGATATCAGAGAGGCCTTTAGGGAGTTTTATGAGGATTTATACAGTACCTCTCCCTCTGCTACTCTTCCGGAAGACGTCGCATCGGAATTTCTACCGAGTGGAAAGATATCCCAAGAGGAGGGTATACAACTGGGGCGGGCTATCTTTCAGGAGGAGCTACATTGCGCAATCCAAGCCCTACCTGCGGGTAAGACTACGGGCACTGATTGCATCCCTATAGAGTTTTATAAGGTCTTTTTTAGAGAGACTTGTCCGGCTTTGCTTGGTTTATTCAAGGAGATCAGGGAGGGAGCTCTACCACCTGGCTCTTGGGGCACAGCCAACATTGTGATTTTCTTAAAGAAGGGTAAAGATCCTATTAGTTTGGGCTCATACAGGCCCATTACGCTGCTTAATAGCGATGCCAAACTATATTCAAAGATTTTAGCCACCAGGCTGAATTCTGTGATGCATCAATTAACTTTAGTTTGGCAGCATGGTTTTATACAGGGAAGGGGGACTGAAGACCACGTTAGAAGGGTAATTTCACTCTTTGATGCTACTGAAGTCCTTGCCAAGCCTATGGGGGCTGCCTTCTTGGACGCCGAGAAGGCGTTTGATCGTGTGGCATGGGACTATTTATGGATGGTCTTGGAGTCCAACGGCCTGAGGGGTTCATTCATCAATGCATTTCGGGTCTTGTACATAAATCCCATTGCACGACTAAGAATAATGGGGGAGGAAACAGAGGCCTTTTCAATCAGCAGGGGGACCAGGCAGGGCTTCCCGTCCTCCCCCTTGCTGTTCGCATTATATATAGACCCCTTTCTAAGACGGCTGGAAGCCTAGCCACACATCATTCCGGTAAGCTTACACGGCTGGCATACTAAGCTCCTGGCGTATGCCGACGATGTGGCCATAATTACTTCTGACCCCGATGGAGCAATGCGAGCCGTAGAAAGCATAGCGGAAGATTTCGGGATCTATTCAGGCTTCTCGTTAAACAGAGCTAAGACTCAGATCCTGATAAATAGATTTGACACAGCTTCGGATATTTGTATTGTTGATAAAGCGGTTTATTTTGGGGTCTGTATTACAGCAAAGGTTGAGGATATTGTAGAGTTAAATATGACTCCCATATTGGGGAAAATTAAAAATGACCTTCAGCGTTGGGACAACCTGAAGTTGTCAATAATGGGGAGGTGTAATATTATCAAAATGATTGTCCTCCCAAAGCTGTTGTACATCTTCCGCACAATCCCTCTGGAGATACACAATTTTTGGTTTCGCTTAATTGAGAGGGAGGTAGCGAGATTTATCTGGTCGTATGGCAGAACAAGGAGAGCTAATGCATTTCTATCCCTCCCCAGGGAGAGAGGGGCTGGGGGCTCCCACATTTTAAGCTATATTATTTGTCTGCAGCTCTGCAATATTATGGGCCTCTTTTGGAGTCAAGGCCAGGAGAGAGAAGATCCTAGCTATATCCCCTCAATATTTGAAATCTTGATTAATACTCGGGCTAATGGCTGCTTATTAAAATTTTATGAAGCCAGCTATTTCAAAAAAACCCGCTTTAAGGTTTTAATCGCTGCCTTTCGTAACTGGGCTGGTATAAGGAAAAAAGCAGGAGTGGGTAGGTTTAATAGGTATACCCCCCTGATCGGGAATGATCAGCTCCCAATTGTCCTACAAGATGAGTGTTTGGTAAGATGGGGCAGGAATGGTTTTTCCAGGATTGCGGATTTTTTAGAAGGTGATCACATAACTTCCTTCGATATAATTCAAGAAAGGTTTAGTATAGGATCTCGATATTTTTTTAAATATCTGCAGCTAAGGGATTTCCTTCTGAAAAAAGTGGGCGGGGCTGCAGGCTTCGGACAGGTGGCATTGATCGAATTGCTGACTCGCAGATCGGGGTCCTCAATCTCACAACTTTATAGCTGCCTGTTGGAGGGGCTGCCAGATGATCTAGACAAGCACAGGCAAAGATGGCAGGATAAATTGGGGGTTTTGGACTCCCGCTTCCTTAAGTCAGTTGAATTGGGGAACTCTGTACTGTGTGCAGCTAATTTGAAATCACAACATTTCAAGACTCTGTTTGATCTATATATCACGCCTGCGAAGATCGCAAAATGGGGAGGTGTGGAAGGAACTCACTGTTTTAGGTGTAAGGCATATACTGTGGATATAATACACATCTTCTCTACCTGCTCAGGCATTGAGTCACTCGGACAAGAGATATCGGGATTTTTGCAGTTTGTTTTAAAAGAGGAGGTTCCTTTGACACCACTTCTGATGTTATTGGGGGTAGACGAAACAATAGAGAAAAAGGGAGAAGAGCTGATTTCTATTGCGATGGCAGTTTTAAGACTCTGTGTCGCCTCTGCCTGGTTAAGCCCGCAACCTCCTACTTTTCAACAGTGGAAAAGCCGTTTTTTGCATATTTATAATTTAGAAAAAGCACTTTACGAGCGTAGAGGGAGAAAGGGCAGGACAAAAGGGAAAAAGATCTGGGGCCCGTTCACAGATTGGATCACTCCATTTATCCAGAAAGAATGAAATGAATGGCTATGAAATTTTTTGCTGGTGTGGTTGCCTTTTATCCTTTTTATTGTATATAGCTCTGTCTCAAACGTAATTTCTTAGCTCTTTAAAACTATTTATTGCCTGTATTTAGATTCTATGCTGCTTTGGGCTTTTTGTTATGGTCTTGCTGATAATGGCCTTTATTAGCTATATATAGACTCATATTAATTGTACTATAAACATTGTGATTTTATTCTTCAGCTGTATTTTTTTCATGATGAAATGAAAAAAAAAAAAATTAAAAAAAAAAAAAACTCTATGTTGCATCAGCAAAAGCTCTCGGAGATGTAACTTAAGTGCAATACTTTGCTGCTTGCGAATTTTCAGTAGTTGTAAATGGGGGCGCGTGCACCTGCCTCAAAAAGTTACATGTCTAATGTAGGGGCGGAAATGTTCTCTTCATCTTAATGGACATGCATCACTACCCAAAGTGCCCAACTGTACTAATGCCTGGATCCCTAATGCTGATTGTTGTTGTCATAGGCAAACATGGATTATGTGTGTGCACAATGACAAAGGCCTTTCTCATTGATTGCAGTCTTGTTGGACAGGGAGGGGCACCCAAAGCGATACCCTCATAGTGGTGGAACGTTGCTGCCTTCAATAAGAGTTAAACAGCACAAATGCGGTGGTGGCAGACTACCGTGTAGTGAACAGTAGGAATGTAGAGGTCCTTTTTAGGTTTCACCTGCACAGCGCTTCCGCTGTGCTTCTGAAATCTAATGTATTCAATATATCTTAAAAGGGGCTTACATCCAGCCTTCACTTCTTATTTGTCCATGTGCTTGTCACTTGGGTTTTTCTTCGATTCTATTGGTTGTAGCGTTCTATTTCCTTTTCTTTTGGGTGTGTTTTTCTTATCAGTATCCTGTGCCCCAATTACTTATTCTCATCCGCTTTCATGGCTGTAACCTCTTTTATTAGGTTAAGGCGGGATCCGACTCCTTTAGATTAATGTTCATGTTCTTTTGCTGATGCACTTTGAAGAATTATTTATCTGCCAGCAGGCATGGCTACATTTTTATTATTTAACCGAGAATTTTCTTTACTTTCCAATTACTGCACGTGTTGAAAGCATGCTTTCACTGATGTATTTGAAGGAAAAAATCTTTTCCTGGTAGCAGGCACAGCTAGTTCACTTTTATTATTTAATCCTGCATTTCCCTGGCATTAAAAGCATGTTTTTTTCGATGTCTTTGATTTAAACTTTGCAATGTTGAGCCGAGGCCGAGACTAGAACCTAGCTCCACAGCATGATTGTCCCCTCCTCCCCCAACCAAAGAGACACGCTGTTCAAATACTTTTTGTGTTCTTATTTGCTTGTGTTATCTTGTTTCATTTGTGTCAGGGCCGTCATTTTAGAAGTTTGGACATGCCTGTATTTTTAAAAGCTGGAAACCACAATTGCATATTTTTCCCTATCTTTCTTTTTTCTCTTCCCACCCACCACCTCTCCATGATGCCAGCTCACATTCCGCCACCCCTCCCAGCCATTCTTGATTGCAAAATCACATACCCCCTTCCCTCGTCTTTTCATTGTTGCTTCCCCAGTCATCGTTGGCGCAGTCGTGGGCTGCTGTGCAACATCTGACTAATTATTTTAATGTTATTAGTCCCAAGAAACTATGGAATGCTCGGTGCCAGGCAACTCGGGAGCGCATTAGCGTGGATTCCAATGATTGTTTTGGTGTGGCATGGGAGTTCTTCGTGCGTTTGTGTAGCTTATCCACCCCCTCACCTTCCTGCATTTTTGTAGCTCTATTAGACAATAGTTTGCTTTCCTCACAGTCAGATTCTGAAGTCACACATTCTGCACTTTGTTGATGTTTTACGGCTCCACTAGTTTAACAGGTATTTTCATTGTGCATTTATAACTCCCTTACTTCCCCCATAGGATGCAACTGAACACGCTCATGCCCATGTCCTGCCCTCCTATGTCATGGCCTTCACAATATGGTCCCTCCCCCTTACATACATTAAATTCATAGACTCCCCCACACCTCACACTCACAAAGAAAGTTAAAATATGTTCTTGTACTAAATCCACATGTTAAATTTTGGCAGCCACCTAATACATTTTTTGCAGTGTTTATCATTTTATCTGAATTCACATGTGCCATGGGAAATATTGCAAGTGAATCAAACGTTTCGAGTGAGGTGGAACGGGGCAACTTTAGGGTAAAGCCCCATGACCATGCTGTTAGCTTCTGTTTTTTCTCGCTCTAAATCAAATGTTAAATGTATTACCATATTGCAAAAGGTATTGGTGTGTGGGATGGTGTATATATCATTCAAGGTAATACACAAAAGTGGGCTGTTTATTTTTCTTTTCTTAAATTATCTTCATTGCCATAGCACTGATATTCAGTTCTTCTTTTAAATGTACATTTTACAAGTGCACTGGTAAAAGCCGATCTGGCTTTAATCTTTGTGAGGTGGCAGATATTGTGCGGTCTGCATCTCTTTTCCTGCACTTCATGCTTTAGTCTTTTCACTATCTTAGTAGTTGTACTGTGTGCTGTCCTTCCCTGTCCCCTTGTCTGCCCCCTGTGTGGGACACAGTCTCCAGGCGAACCTTCAGCTCCAAACAATAGGACACAACACTTAAGATGCACCCACTCCTTCCAAGAACTGGAAGCAATGCTCGAAGAGGGAGCTTGGCGCAGTACACCTCGTCAGATCAGGGCTTACAGTCTAGGTTGAGAGATATGCTTTTTGGTAACACCACCTGGTCTACACTTATAAGTCTGGCATATCCTGGGGTATAGCCTTGGCTTTTCCTCACTCTAAAAACAGGCAGAACTCTCAGTACACTGCAGACCTAATTTCCCATGAAGCAGTGAGGTTGCTCCGGCCGACCACAGCTCAGGCAGTGCATGTGCCTTAGCCCCCTGCTTCTGGGGTCATCCAGAGTACAGCTGCTTCCCCACTCAATATGGCAGCGTTTAAAGTCAGTATTTTGGATGTAATTCTGCACCATTGCTTTCTAAAGAACACATCATGGCAGTCTTCACCAGATAGTCACAGGATTGGACTCCTGTGTGTCCCTAGGGGCAGTGTGGGAGGTTAGTTTCTTTGGGGCGCAACACAACTGTATTGTTAATTATTTTTGTAAGGCACACTTACACCACAAAGCTGTATCCTGGTGCTAGGAGATCCACAGATAAAGGGTAATGTTTAGAGATATTAACAAGAGCTGAGTAGGCATACTGGAAGAGCTGTGTTTTTTTTAACCTACTTTTGGAATGCACATGATTTATATTTTGTTTCCTAGCTCTTTGAAAGACAATGGAAGTGCATTCCACAGTTCCACTGCCCAGAGTGAGAAGGCCCAGCCCCTTCATCTGGACCATATGAAGATTAGAACACAAAGCTTGGTTAATTAGCAGATCCCCATTTTTTGGTGGATTGATATTTTATGAAGCATTGTTTTAGTTTAACTTGGGAGAAGAGTGTGAGGTTAAGTACCATTAAGATGCATCCCACAGCAGTATGTTGGTGTCTCTTGAGTGAAGTGGGAAGGGCAGAGCAGCAAACTATGTAGCATTGCTTACCCCTATCTCCTGTGAGGATTAGAACAATAAGCATTGTTATGTTCCACGGTGACTTTACTAATTGACACCTATGCCTTTTTGTGGAAAGTATTTTTGTCTCTCATGTACTAGTTACACAGGGTTGGGTTAACCTAGGAGCAATCCGGGTGTCAGCGTCCGGAGTAAAACACTGGATACCTATCCCCAAAAAGCAACATTTAACATTTATTATTTCATTAAATATAAGCGGATGCCACCTTTGCAACATTTATTTTGATAAGGTTCCTGAGCACATTGAAGCAACGCAAGACCAATCATGATGATTGCCCAGGATTCCATTTGTTCCTTAATTGTCCCAATGCCACTCCATGCCACTCTACTCTACTCCACTTCACTTTAAGCTACTCTACTCCATGCCACAACACTGACTTTTAGCCATTCTGCTAAATTTAGCTAACATGGCTAACAGACATTGACAAAGCAAATAGCTGTCACATAGGCAAGACCTATTGCCTTTGCCAATGCTTGTTAACCTGTGTCACTGGAGTGAGACCTATAGGCCCACTCACGTTTCAAAGTTCAGCTGCTGTGTGCTTAACTCGCCCTTAGATCTACATCGGTTGGATGTGAAGGGCTGGGCAGTGCAGGAGTGGTGACTGCACTGGATGTATGTGTGCCTGGGAAGGGTACAATACAGGTATTAGAGCATTGCTGTGCAGTGTGTGCATCGTTAGTGCATGTACTGGGTGTATGTGTACCCGCAAGGGGTGCAGTACATGAAAGACGTAGTGCTGTGCAGTTCGTGTATAGTGAGTACTTGTACAGGGTGTATGTGTACCTGCATGGAGTACAGTACATGAAGGATGTAGTGTTGTGCAGCGTGCGCCTGGACAGTGTGTGTGCTGGGTGTGTGTGTGCTTGCAAGTGGCACAATACAGAAAGGCTACAGTGCTGTGCAGTGCACACAGAGTGAATGTATGTGCTGAGTGTTTGTTGACCTGTGGTGGCACAATCCATGGAAGTAACGGTGCTGGACAGTGTGTGTGCTGTAAACGTACTGATTGCAAGGGTACCTGTAATGGTACATAACATGGAATGCCCTAGCTTCATTTTTTAGAAACCCAGGCCTGCATGGTGAAGACATGAGGAGGTAGAGAAATCCCCCTAGATAAAGATTTGTCTAGTCCTGCATTCCTGAGAGCTGGATGGCACACACCATGGAAGGGAGAGCTAGGCTTCCCCCATACAGTTCAAGAGGTGCCATTTGATTAAGTGAAAGATCAATGAATCAATCAAATCATATTTGTGTAGCGTGGCTAATCACCCCGGGTGGTATCCAGGCACTGTGCTGCAGGTATCAGTCAAAGAGCCAGGTCTTGAGTCCCTTCCTGAGGTGGGTCAGTGAGGGTACGGTGTGGGGGTGAAGGGGGAGAGTGTTTCAAGCTTTGGCGGCGAGGTGGGAGAAGAAGCGTGGCAGATATGTGGACGAAAATCCCTTTCTTACAAGACTTCGGAACACGCCGTCACGCGACATCGCATTTATTCTGGGTTACCGAGTACCCTTCTACATATAAACTTTTACTACATACAGTAGAGGAGTGTTTCTTCTTTTTTGCAGAGAAACTTTTCGTTAAGGTACCTTCCTTCGACAAGAAGTATTATGTATTTTTTTCATCTAGACCATTCACAAACGCAACAGCCTTGAAGAAGTCCCGTTGGGATGAAACGCGCCGTGTCGGCTATGAACTTGTGTTGTGGTTTTAACAAAAGAAATTTGGAAAAAGAATAAAGGAAGGATACATCATTAAGAAACCGAAGTCTTATTTGATTTATTGGGGAGATATTGTGCTATTTTCCGCACACTGATTATCACTTACTATTGTCATACACTATTGTTGATTTTTACATTGTATTTAATTGTAGGTGTGTGCTGAGCCATTTTCTGTTTCAGATATGTGGTGTCTGAGCAAGGGCGGGGTGTGCAGAGCAGAGATTTCTTGTTGGCTGATGGAAGAGCAGGCGGTGGTTCATGTAGGCTGGTCCTTGGTTGTGGATGACTTTGTGGGCATGGGTCAGAAGCTTGAATTTACTTCTCTTCTGGACGGTGAGCCAGTGGAAGTCTTTTAGGTGCTGGGTGATGTGTGTCCTCTTGGGCAGGTTGAGGATCAGTCTGGCTGCTGCGTTCTGTATTGTCTGGAGTCTTTGCATGAGTTCTGTGGTGGCGCCTACATAGAGTGCATTGCCGTAGTCAAGTCGGCAAGTGATGAGGTCCTGTGTCACGGCTTTCCATGTGCTGATAAGGAGCCATCTGGCGATTTTGCGGAGCATTCAGATTGTGTGGAAGCAGGCTGAGGAGAGGGCATTGACCTGACGTTTCATGGAGAGTCCACTGTCCAGGATGATGCTGAGGTTGCGGGTGTGGTCTTTCAGCATGGGCGTAGGTCTGAGCTCTACCGGCCACTGGAGTCATTCCAGAGGGCGGTGTGTCTGCTGAAGACCAGGACTTCCGTTTTGTCTGTGTTGAGTTTCAGGCAATTGTCTTTCATCCATGCCGCGAAGTTCTTCACGCAGTTGTGGAAGTTGGTCTTCGTCAAAGTGGGGTCCACTGAGAGTGGGAGGATGAACTGTGTATCGTCAGCATAGGAGATGATGTTGATGTTGTGCAGTCTGACGATGTCTGAGAGAGATGTCATGTAGATGTTGAAGAGGGTTGGACTAAGGGATGATCCTTGGGGTACGCCAAAGATGGTGTGCTTGGGTTGCGAGGTGAAGTGAGGGAGGCGGACTGTCCGGGTGCGTCCCGTGAGGAAGGATGCCATCCATCTGAGCGCATCGTCGGTGATTCCAGTCTGGCATAGTTGATCGATGAGTGTGTGGTGGGAGACGCGTAGAAAGCTGCAGAGAGGTCCAGGAGGATAAAGGTGGCTGATTCTCCTCTTTCATGTAGGGCTCTGATGTCGTCTGTTGCGGCAATCAGGCCTTTCTTGGTTCTATGGTTGGCTCTGAAACCTGAATGGGACGGATCCAGCAGTTTGTTACTTTCCAGATGATCTGTGAGTTAGAGGTTGATGGCCTTCTCCAGGACTTTGGCGGGGTACACGAGAAAGGAGATGAGACGTAGTTCTGGAGCTCGCTGGGGTTTACCAAAGGTTTCTTGAGGAGTGGCCTAACCTCTGAGTGTTTCCATGTGTCGGGAAAGGTGGCTGTAGTTTTGAAGGCGTTTAGGATGCTGGTGAGTTGGCCGCTTTTCTCGTCTCTTCTGAGGTTGAAGAGTCAATGGGGGCATGGGTTGGTGGATGCTCCTGAGTGGATGGAGTTCATAAGGGTGGTTGTGGTCAGTGTACTAAGTTGTTCCTATGCAGTGAGCGAGTAGTCGGTGGTTATGGTTAATGGGTTGCTGAAGAGGTCAGAGGGTTGAGGATCGAAGTTTTTATAGATGGTTGCTATATTATTGTGAAAGTGGTCAGCGAGGGTGTCACAGAGTTCCTGTGAGGGTGGGATTGAGTTTTCTCTGGCTTACGGGCAGGTGAACTCTCTGACGATGGGGGAGTGTTCCTTGGTTTGGTTGGTGCTAGTCTCGATTCAGTGTATCAGCTCCTCCTTTTCTGTGGCTTTGAGCTGACGGGTGTAGTCGTTGGGGGCTGATTTGTAGGTGGCTCAGTAGGTGCTGCTGGTGCGCCATCTTCTTTTCAGTTGTTTGCACCTGCATTTTGATGCGCTGAGATCTGGTGTGTACCAGTTGACATGTTTGCTGGGTCTGTGCATTTTGGCTGGTTTGGTTGGGGTGACTTGGTCGGCAGCGCTGGTGATCCAGGCGTTGACATTCTCTACTGTCTGGTACAGGCTGGTGGTGATGTTGGCCTACGCTGTGCTGAGGGCATCAGTCCAATGCTGCTGAGTTACCTTGGTCCAACTGTGGTAAGGAGCATTGTGTTGGTTGGGGGTGTTGTGGGGAGGACCGGTGAGTATTAAGTGTACCATGGAGTGGTCCGTCCAGGAGAGTTTTGAGAGATGACTGTATCAGATTCTGTTGCTGGATGTGAAAATGGGGTCAAGCATGTGTCCTGCTTTGTGTGTGGGGTCGGTGACCACCTGCTTGAGGCCAATGTTGTCCAGTCTTTCCAGGAGGTCGGTGGAGTTGGTGTCGGTGGAGTCGTCCAGGTGAAAGTTGAGGTCTCTCAGGAAGACGTAGTGTTCGGATTCGACGGCGAGCGGGGTGATGAATTCAGCGATGGCGCCGCTCAGGCCGGTCCGAGGTCCTGGTGGTCTGTATGTGAGAATGCCATTGATGGTGGTTTTGGCATCGGCGCAAAGCTGGAAGTTCATGTGTTCCATGATCGGCATAGTTTTGTCATCAGTGATGGTGCAGGTGATTGATTCCTTGTGTACGATGACAATGCCACCTCTGTTTCTGTTGGTACGGTCACATTGCGTAATGTTCTAGCCACTGGGAGTGGCTGTGGCGATGTCTGGGGCCGATGTGGGGGTGAGTCAGGTCTCCGTGATGAAGGTCACATCGGAAACGATGGTGGAGATGGTGTCCCAGATTTCAATGGCGTGTTTGCAGAGCGATCTGGCATTGATGAAGAGGGAGCTGAGTTGATCCAGGTGGGTGTCGGCATCCGGGGCTGGTGTGGCGCTGTTTGATGCGGTGTTGGTCGGTGTTGGGTTGGAGGTGAATCGGCAGTGGATGCAGGTGAAAAATACCGCTTTGGAGTGCAGTGATACGAGGCAGTAGTTGTTGCTTGTGAGTTCCAGGGCATGGAGTTCTGTGGCAGAGTACCTGTAGGAGTGAGGAGGGCCAGGATTCCTGGTGCTGGGCAAGGTCCAGGCTCGCATGGGTGCAGATGAGCTTGCCTATGGAACGATGGCGGCGCGGCCTTGCTGCAGCCTCCACTAAGTAGACCTGGGTGGTGGGAGGAGCTGTCCGGGAGGCAGGAGGGCAGGGGGCTTGAACGGCAGGTAAAAGGTGCAGTCATAAAACAGAAAAAACAAGCACAAAACAATATTTAACAAGAGGGTAGGAGATACTGCCAAGCAGTATTTACAGATCGGGCAGACAGCAGTTCAACAGACTACGCAATGCAAAACGCAATGCCAAAACAGAACAATAGGAAATTACACTTTTACCTAACAGAACAACAGAAAAGTACACTTTTACCCCTGTATCAGGAAAACTAAAGGGGAGGGACCGAGGCTCGAACAGAAGTTTGAGTGTAGCTTGAGGACCGGGATGGTGCTTCTGCTCTATGGGGATAGGCAGCGGGGGAGCGGCGAGCAAGACTGAGAGGATCTAGATCACAAGGAAGGGGCCTGGACACATCTCAGGAAGGAGATTGGGCTGATAAGGTGATCATAAAGAGAAGAGCTGGGAGTCTGAGATGAACCCTTTGTTGCAGATATCACTCTGGCTGACATCCAGGTAGGGCCTTTACTCACTCCCACGGCCTGTGTTGTGGGACTATCAGCTTCAGAGTCTCTCATGCTGTAGCAGATCTGTTTTCAAGAGGAAGAGCATTAATATGTACATCAAAAGAAGTAGAACCCCAACATAAAACTTCAAAGACCCAGACCCTAAATCACATTTGGTGTCTGGAAATGGATTATAAGAAGGGGGGTTTGAGACCCTCAAAACCTATCATTTGCCAAGCAGCTACACAGGCTGTTGAGGTGGGGAAGCTCTGCTGTTGCAGGCATTCTGCAAAATCTCAGAACTATGCTTGGGACCATAGATCATTAGTAGGCAGGGACTGAATCATCCTACCACCTTAGTAACAATGAGCCCGGGACCGACTAGCTATAGTGTCTCACTTGCCCTCCTACACTCTACCAGAGGAACAAGTGATTAGACACCCCAGAACAAAACACTCCCGACCCTCTCAGGAATCGCGCTAACAGAACCCACCCTTTAGCTCTCAAACTCATACTTTTCCTCAATAAGATCTGATAGAGACACAAGAACAGTTTAAAATATTTATTTTAACTATCTTGTTCTAGTATGCAGTATACGTGCCACAGCGATTAAGAAGATGCCTAACACAAATACGGTCAACATAGTAAGTAATCGATAAATCATAGAAGGAGCTGTCATGATATTAGACAGGGTAAACTAACTCCACTCCCCTTCTACAGAAGCAAGGTGATTATATATCTGAAGATCTCTGGGTATTTGCAGCGGACCTAATACCTTAGCATGCACAAATCAAAGTTCTACTTCTCAGGTGTCGTTGCGATCTCGTCTGTGTAAATTCTCTCTCCAAGTGTGTATTTGCATGTCTGTGCATACATGAATGACAAAGAGTACGTGTTTCCAAACAACAGCTGCATTTGTGTCTAGGTGCTAGAGCCCGACCAAAACAGAATAACAAGGGGCATTGCAGTTGACCTTTGTACGGTGTTCAGACAAAATCCCAGGAAAGAACAGAACGCTAAAAAAAACAGCAGGGTCTGTGTGAAAGTACAGCGTGGCACAAAGCAAAATACATTTGTATAGTAACGTGTGCAAAGCAGAAAGAAGCCTGCAATGTGCTCATGCTAACATAGGGAAAACGACAATGGGCCTACATGTGACATATGACAGTCTCTCCTTGATCAGGATGGTAGCACCAAAGTGACAACAGAACTTCAAGAGATAAGCAAAACCAAAGCGTTTGAACGTCAGTGCAGTCATTGTATCAGAGACAAAGGGCACAGTAAGAGAAATGTCGAAGAGAGGAAGAGGACAAAAAAACAAAATATATTGTTGCGTCATAATATTCAACTATAGCGTGTCGCCAGGACCAAAAATGTGGGATGCCAACTGAGTAGCCAATGATTCCAATGAGAAATTGGAACCTTCTGAGGGACATATATCAGCCATCCAATTGAGCAGGTCAAAGGAACACACATGCTCTTCAGTGCCAGTTGTCGATAAGAGCATGATGTGGCACCCTGAGTTAATTTAGATGAAACTGAGATGCAGAAGACTTTGTGCAGTTGCACAAGGACTATTTCCAGCCAATGATTATAATGCCAGGGTATGAACGAGTGGCATGCCCAAGGAACAGTCCTGGTAATGGGCCACTAAGGGACTCATCAGCAGTTCAAAATTGAGGGCAGCTTGTAATGGCATAGCCTGGCAGATGTCCAGAGCCCATTGAAAGGGGCACCGGAAGCAATGAAACACAAGCTGCACACAGGTGAAGTAAGCTTAACAGAAGGTTAAACAAAACTCGACATCCAGAGCGTCTAGAGCCACCAATCCAAAGAGCTGTAGCATGCACTCACGCTACAGCTGCAGCGATGCCTGCCCTTGAAGGACCACAAAGGGAACATCCATTGTGGAATAGCAGGAAGAGCACTATAACACCCAAAATCAAGACAAGCAGCAGCGGGAACCCACCGAACATGCTGGAAAAAATAAAATGTATAAAAGCTGGTATTACTCCAAAAATAGTTTGAAAAGACTTCACAAGGCCGGAGCCCTCAAGTTTAAAAAAGTGTGGCAGGCCGTGGTATCAGACGCATTAAATATTTGATGCATCAGTTCACCAAAATGTAGGGGGAGATTTGTGTTTAACAATGATTGTATTTCACTGGTAGTTCTCGCCAGCTTGCAAGCTGAAGTGAGAGCAACTTCTTGTTGAAACAACAACACTTTAAGTCTGCTTAGCTTATTGAAATCTGTTTTCAAAGTTGGAATGGAAGGCCATAATGAACTATCTACACTCCTGTGCGTAGGGGAAAACAGGACGTTGTTGCAGCAAGTGACTAACTGGGTTTGGACACCACATACGGGATTCCTGTCCGCAGACCGCAACAGTTCTGATTATTAAGAACAAGATAGTTCTGTTAGAAAGCAATGTGAGAGCGGGAATAATTGCAGGAACAGGAGTACCTTTCAAATAACAAGCCAAATTAGGGGCAGACACATTACAGGTGCCATGAATCTTGACATGTTGACAAACAAGGGAATGACTGGCAGTGGAACCACATTCCTCCTCTGTAAGAAAAACTTCTCTCTCAGCCCATTGACAACGACTTGTAAAGGGCAGGGACCACTACTCATGTATGTAGCTGCTCCCATGGGGTTCGTATCTACCGACTGGGAAATGTTTCATGCAGGCAGTGAAGTGAAAGGTCGAGATAGACAAAGAAATTACCATGTGTATTAACCAGACTGCTGAAGGTGTTTCCGCTATAGTGAAGATAAGTTATTCAAGTTTCTCTATGTGAAAAATGGTGTTACCAGCATATTTCATAGCCATTGATTGCTGTTTGTTTGTTAAATTAAAAGTTAAGAGCAAAGCAGTAGAATTAAGGTAATTCCAAGGAATGCGCCCATTCTTAAGTGTTTGTAGGGTCCAGCTAAATTGCATAATTGATCTAAGTTAAGTCTGACCATGATACAGTGTGGATACATCACTCTGCACAATATCAATGACAGATGATACAATATTATCTAAACTATATATACGAGATGACGGAGTATTAATACTGTTGTCTACCTCAGCAAGAACTTTATCCAAATTATCTTGATCAATTTGGCTTAAATGTACTGCAACTTCCATTTGTGAAAATTTCCAAATTTCATTATAAGCAGCATAAACAAATAGTTTTGAAGAGGGGATTTTGGACCCAAAAGGAAATCAGACCGCTTCATATCCCCGCATAGGAGGGAAAGATGTTGTTTCACTTCAGACAATGTGGAATGTTCTAACCATTGTTTTCATAATTTACCCACGGAGTAAGTAGTAACAGTGTTATGGTGCGCGGATTGTGAATATGAGGGATTAGGTCTATTTGATTTGAACCCAGATGTGGAGTTTAAAAAACGAGCATGACAAACATTAGTGTCTATTTGCCATAGTAACCACCCACCCAGAGCCATAACTGAAGGATTAAATGTACCGTTTTGCATCATACTATTCAGTTGGTCTTCAGTATAATTTGTATAAGATTGCCAACATCAAAAGGGGCAAGGGATGGAATAGTTGGAATATTCAATTATTTAATTTTAGCCAGTCCCAGACAAGTAGTCTGTTCAATTGTGACATTTAGAAAAAATATTTGTGTAGGTATGAGGCATGCACGAAATAGAGATTCTGTACCTCGGACTTGCCAGGACTTAGTGCCGCAAATTGACTTCAAGTCAATATTGTCCTTCCAATAATCATAGCCTTTCAGGGCTAGTTCCTCAATTAAGGATGCTGTATAGATTAACTTTGTTTGAGTAAGTATATATTTCTTTGAGGTAGTAGGAACCAATTTAAAATAGTATTATTTCGGGTCTGGAGAAATGTAATTGGTGAAATATGTGAAATTCATTTTTTGTGTTTTCAAGCTACCCTGGGGTGGAGTTGGGCAATGCTCCCATTGAGTATAATTAATGTTGGGGACGCTGTTTATTAGTTCTATGCAAAAAATTATGTCCATAATGTTGGTAACAGAACAAATCGGCATAGTTAGCAGAATTTAAAATTAAATCCTCAGACTCAAAGACAGTGTAATATTGCAGTTCAGAAAACATTGAATTCACATAATTTACATCCCAATCATCCGAATGCAACACAGGTACTATAACATCACCCATGGAAACTCAGAACTCATATGGTATCTGCAGAGTCTCCGTAGGACCAAATACATCTAATGGTACTTTAGCCCATACAATTCCGTCAGTGACTGGGGCCGCTGAAATGTTAACAAGGGACTGGTCTCTTTTCATTTTATGTGAGGAAGAATGTGGGGCCAACACCCCATCGACCAGTTCTGCAGTTGAACATTCTGGGAGGCACTGGCTGTTAATCAAAAGAAATAAAACAGTCACAAAACCAATCCAAGTGAACAAAAGTACCATTGTAAATACGATCCAGAAATATATCCACGGTGGAACCAGATAAGTGCATTTTAACCAGGAGATGAAAACACATATCCACGCTGGTGGTGGGGAAAATAGAAGACAATGAAGAACTATCCGAAGAAAAATTATCTTGATCGATAGAGTAACCAGAAGAACTCAGCTGGAATAAAGGAGGCTGCGATTCTGGATGGATATTTAGTTCTTGTACTGCAGAAGGGGCCTCAACTGGAGTATCAGAATAAACAATTTTCATTAAGGAGTGTGAGGAAGGTGTAACAGGTACCAGGTCAATTGAAGACTCAATATCCTCCTCCTGCAGCCGGGGTGTATCCGCAAGGATGGTGCTCACGGGCTGTAAAGCAACACTATGCATGGGAACACCTTGAGGCATACAATTTAGGGTTGGCCATATATAACTTAACATGTTCAATGGAAACAAAATGATTTTCAATGTATTCAGGAAGTGAAGGTAAAATCACACTTTGGGTACCCTGAAGACCAAGCACTGGAAGAGGAGCACTGTAGGATGGACCAAATTCTTTCTTGATCGCCACCTTTTCACGAATCAGATCACCAACTTTAGGAAGCTAGCCAGAAACAGTAATCTGAACAGCTGCATCCGATGAGAGAATCGTAGACAAATGACTGTTAGCCAGTGCATTACAACATTCTTGTAGATCCTGTAAGACAGCACAGTGGTTATCTACGTCAAAGATTGCGGCTGCCGCCACTACACCTGGAACATACATCTTGATGTCAAAGAACATTTCATATGGGGTTTGCCCACCCAGAGATCTTTTAGGGAGGTTATTAAGAGCTGGTTGAACCCCATAAAGATGAGTTAACTACCACTTCCTGTATATAATAACCTTGCTGTTAAAGACTGCTTTAAGTCACGGTTCATCCTCTCCACGACAGAATTGCCCTCGGGCCTATATGGAGACGAGAAATGCACCTGCAACCCCATGGACGTCATTGGATCACGGTACGCCTTAGAGGCGAAAGCTGGACCCTGGTCTGAATGGAAAGTGCCACTGACATAAGTTCAGAAAAAGACCTGCAAATACTTAATAACAGTTCGAGCACCAGCCGAGCGCTGTGGCCAGACCCAGGGGGGCCTAGAGCAGGAATCTACTTCAACTGTCCTGGCCCCTGCCGGGCGCGGACGGGCGCAGACAGGCTTGCCTTAGGCGTGCCTTCGGCGCACCAGCGGCGCGCCCGCTGCGCGGCCGGACACACATGGGTCTAAGTAGTGGAGTGGGCGGGAAATTCCTGTTCCGCCTCCCCACCCGGAAATGATGGCCTACGCAAGGTCAGCCACGCCCTCCACACAACGGCACACAGCCGGGATGGACCAGGGCTGGCGGCAACAAGTAAAGAGTACAATGCGGCGCAATTAAGGTAAAAACATGAATTTACAAGAAGTGTTTTAAAACTAGTGCGGTATCAGTTAAAAAAAGGATTAGCAAATATTCATAAAAAGATTTAAAAGCGGTTCAGGCACATGCCAGCGCTCTCACCAAGTGTCAGCAGTGCAGCGCCCACACACGGGTCTAAGTAGTGGAGTGGGCGGGAAATTCCTGTTCCGCCTCCCCACCCGGAAATGATGGCCTACGCAAGGTCAGCCACGCCCTCCACACAACGGCACACAGCCGGGATGGACCGGGGCGGGCGGCAACAAGTAAAGAGTACAATGTGGCGCAATTAAGGTAAAAACATGAATTTACAAAAAGTGTTTTAAAACTAGTGCGGTATCAGTTAAAAAAAGGATTAGCAAATATTCATAAAAAGATTTAAAAGCGGTTCAGGCACATGCCAGTGCTCTCACCAAGAGTCGCGCCCGGCAGTGGCCAGGGGCCAGGACCCCTCGCCCTGCTGAGCCACTTAGGAGATTCCGGTACACAGTTGAAGAGTTGTGGAACCTGGCAATGCCCATGGATATATGTTGCAAACACAACATTAATTTAGATAGTAATGAGTTGAAATGCGATCACTGCAATAAGACATTAAGAGCCATTAATGACAAGGATAATAAAGATAGACTGCAGCTAGCACTGCTAAATTGTAGATCTTTAGGGAAACACAAATATGAAGTACAGGATCTTCTCAGGGAAAGATCATTGGATGCTCTATTCCTGACTGAGACATGGCTGAATGAGAGCTCCACCCCTGATGTTCTGGATGTAATCCCCAGTGATTACATGCTAGTAAGGCAAGATCGGGAAGGACAAACAGGAGGGGGCATAGCCATTATTTTTAAAACCTCAATGAAATGTGAAATTAAACAGGCCGACCTTGACAAATGCGAGGCGTTTTTTTTACTTTAGCGGACACAGCACATAATACTGTAGTGTAGCTCCTATTTCCCTAATAGGCTCTGCGCATTGGAATAATATATCCTATAGGTTTGACATAGGACTAAGGTCGGTATGTCCCTATCGAGTATATTAAACTTAATTACTTGTGCCAGCTAGCTCAGAGGCCACTAGAAACTTCTTGACGACAAGAAGGGAGTAGTTTCTGGCAGCCGCAAAACATGACCACTTTTGTTTCCTTTTAGAATCAGGACGTGTCCCAGAGTCGTAGAAACAATAGATAACTATTTCACTCAGCTCAGTCGTGCATGTTTAGTTACTCTCAAAGTTACACAGAAATAACAGACGGGCGTTTCAATAAAAAGATTTATTGAACAGTCTTGTTTCTGGTGTAAGTTAAATGTGCTGTTACGATCACAAGACAGTATGCGAGATAAATAATGTACAGAGTGAGCAGTAGAAATAAATAATACTGCGATAGCATTATCTTTTCAGCATATATGCATTTACATAAAAATGACACAGCCTAAAAATGCGAGTACTCATACGATGCGTTTCTAGCCTAGTTCTACCCCAGTGTACCTAACCTATCCTAGGTGTAGGGAGAAGTAGAAGTAGGTGATGTAGTCCTGACTAGAGTATACTAAGAGTATGTTACGCCTAGTATGCTAAGAGTCTAGTATGCCAAGAGTCCCTCTAGGTTCTTGTCAGCTCCATACCTGAAGAATGGGAGAGGTAGGAATCTCTTTCCAAACTCGAACTCCAACACCCCGCAAGGGAAGTTAGATCACTGGAAGCTGGACTCTCTGCGTGCAGGAATGACAGCGTCTTCTCAGTGCGTCCGGCCGGGAATCGGGCTCCTCTGAAGTCGAGGTCTCCTCTGATTTACAGGGGTTTGGGAAGGTATATTTATACCTGAAAATGTTAGCATTGACGTGAGTTGGGCAGCGAAAGACGTCATGAATGAACCCCTAAGGAATAATGGTTCATGCATAATATATGAGTCCTTGAAGAAATCAATAGTCCTGGGCTAGGGAAACTCCCGCAGCCTAAGAGTCTGTTTTTTCATGAACTCGTTGAGACGCTAGGGTGGACGGATGTCGGAATCCATGCCTGTATTTGGAGTGCATGGTTTATGCCTAAATAAGGACTGGGATTTTATGCCTATATAAGGGCAGGTTGAATTGTGCCTATATAAGGGCATGATTCTAGAAAGCCTGTTTATGGACACCCTAGGAAGTATACAACACCCACTCCTCTTTCGTGTGTACGATAACACTAAATGCTAAAAACATTTAAAAAATGCTAAACATTAAAACGGAGTACTGCATATTAAAACATATCCTAAAAGCATTAAAAAGACATATTTAAAAATGCAAAGGTTTCTGTACATCATTAAGCAATGCTCTTCATTTCAGCATAAAGTTCGAAACAAATGCAATTGGAATGAAAAAATAAAAAAGGCAATATTTACATATGACGAAAATGATCGATAAGTTGGTTCAAAATCAAAGTCATTTCCTGTCATGAAAATTGAATGAACTGATTTAGACACACAAGATGACTAAGTGTCCCTGGAAGTACTGCCAAGTCTGTATTATAAGGCTAGTTTTACTTTAAGCAGATTGAAGTGCCATTTTCGTTCAAAAAATGGGACAAAAAGTTCAAATTTGGTGAGTTCCAAGTCTTTGAAAAATGAAGGCCAAATTGTTACTGCATCTCTGGAACACTGTTCGCTGAATCAGAGTCAGTTTACGGGTCTGGTGTAAACATGAGATCATCTATTTCAATAGACAAAACATCATCCACTGTCGTTGGTGTAAGTTGGAACACCTCGTGTAAGAGATTGACCGCACAAAGATGTGAAGCATTGCTCTCAGCAAAGGTCGCCGCAGCAATGTTCGCGTCCGTTGTTACCTGTGTGCCTGGAGTTGTTTCTCGTACCTCAGCAGCTGCTGGAAGCGTCTGTGAGATCTCAATGAATGCTGACATCAGGATTGGTAGCCTCTGGGGACAACACAGAGCATGGGCCGTTATCGGGACCAGCAAAGTATCGACGTCCTTTGGCGTGGCTGATGGATATGTTAGACAGGCGTCCAACACGCATTCTTCACCGCATAGCAGGCATCGTAGAACAGGTAAGATGCAATCTTCCCAGATTGGTCTAAATGACAGGAACCAAGTTGTATTAAGGTCCCGTAGACGAGTCATGCCCAATAGCTGTACTATTCGCTCACGGCACTTTCTTTCAAGGAGAGCTTTCTCCATTTCGCTCGGAGTGATGTCTGCGAATAGGCTGGCCATAGCGCAATAGCAGAAAGATGAATAAAATTCCGGCAACAAGTGCGAGAATTAATGGTATGCCACCAAACACCGAATGTGCAAAGTTCGGGATGATTCCAAGTATTGCCTGGAAAGGTGCTAACAGACCGGAGCAAATGCTCTTAAATACATGTACAATTCCGGTCGTATCTGACATGTTAAAGATACGTGATATCATTTCTACGAAATGTATAGGGCAGTTTGTACGTATTAAAGTCTGTATCTCAGCCGAAGTCCTTGCTACTTGTAGATCATAGGTTTCTTTGGCCGAGGTCAAAGGCACTGTTTGCTGTAAAAGCATGGCTTTCATTCTGCTCAAAGTATCAAATCTTATAAAAGAGACGTTCAGCGAAGGCCATAGAGGCGACTCCCTGACTGTGTCTATTGGGGGAAACAATACTTGCATACAGCAAGTGACCCTGGAGTTGACCGTTACTAGATATGGGATGCCTGGCAACATTCCACAGCAACTCTGATCATTCAACATGAGGTAACTCCCGTTAGAAAGTTGTCCAAACGTTGGATTAATCACAGCAGCTGGTGTACCCCGCTGGTGGCAAGACAAATTTGCCACAGAACCATTACAAGCCCCGTGTAAAGAAATGTCCTGACATATGAGTGAACCGGTCAGTGCATGTTTACAGTTAATACCGCTCAAAAACACTTCACGATCCCCACTCCAACATCTATGTGTATACGGTAAATCCCAAGATGTCTTAATGTATTCCTTACCCAACCTTTCATATTTGCCTGCTTGGATTTGTCTGAGGCAATACTGAAACTGAAAAGTAGTCACAGGCAATGATATTTTGCCATGAATAACCCATTCTGTAGCTGGTTTTTCTGCCACTGTGAATGGTAACTTCTCCAGTTTTTCAATGCTCAGCACTGTATACCTTGCTCCTCTTTGTGCCAATTCGATCTGTTTATCAGTTAGATTGTATTCTGCAAACAGAGACGACGTGTTGATGAAACGCCAAGGCACATAGCCCGCTCGCAAAGATTGCAGCGTCCAGCTCAATAACACTATAGAATGTAATTGAGATTGACCTTGTTGTAACATAGCCAAATCTTGTTCTAGAATGTCGATAGCAGAGGATACAATGCCATCCAATGAATATATTCTGGAGGTCAAAGTTGTTAACCCATTGTCGACCACAGAGAGTGTTTTCTCTAAATTAATACGATCAAGTTCACGTATTCGTTCTGCGGCCTCTATCTGTGACACTTTCCATGCTTCGTTATAAGCAGCATAAATGCCGGCATATATGAAACGTTTTTGGTCCAAGCAAGAATTCCCTAAGATCTGCGTCATCTGCAAGTAAGGATAAGTGTTGTTCCACATCCTGTAGTGTAGATTTATGCAGCCAATCGAGGCATAATTTTCCTACACTGTTTGTTGTTACTACCCCCGGATGTTGTCTTTGGACATATCTTGGGTCTGGCCTATGAATAGTAAAGCCCTGAGTTTTGTTCAGGAATCTTTCCTGACAGTTGTTTGTGTCTGTGGGCCAGATCAACCATTTCTTCTCATTTGGACTAGATCTGTTGAGTTGTAGTATATTGTCAACTGTCACCACTGCCTTTGTATTATTATCACTGGCAGGTGTTGGCACAGAAGGTTTTTTTCATGTCTTTGATCTGGGCTAATCCAAGACAAGATGTTTGTTGGACGGTTTCATTCAAAAACAGTATTTGTTCAGGGATGATACAGGCTCTAAATAAAGCTTCTATACCCTGTACTTGCCAATCTTTACTACCCCAGACAGTTTTTGTCTCAATTGTGTCTTTCCATAAGTCGAAACCCTGTGTAGACAGTTGGGCAATAAATGCTTCAGAGTAAATCTGTTTAGTATTTGTTAACATAATTTTCAGTCCTGTTTTGTTTACATTTCTGTAGTAAAACGTTTCTGGGTCAGATGTATTGTAACCTGAAAAATATTGAAACTTACTAGCAAAAGTTTTTGAACTACCTTGTGGTGGTGTAGGACAATGTTCCCATTGGTTAAACATAAACACATTTCTTGGATATGCAGTTTTGTGCAAATAATGATGACCATAGTGGTTATAACAATACAGTTGTTCATAGTCTGATGAACCCTCTAAATATTCATTTTTAGAAAATGCAGCAGATTTTTCTAGATCAAACATTATGTTGTTTACAGTCTCTAAGTCCCAATCATCTGAATAGGTACTGGACGTAATTAAATCACTTAGTGAAATTTTAAACAAATGTGGAATGTTCAATTGTTCCGTCGGTCCGAAAATTTCATAATCTGTTTTGTCCCACACTATACCATCCTGTATAGGAACAGCTGTGATGTTCACTGATGACAAGTCTCTTGCTTCACGATGTGAAGATTTATGTGGTTTCAAAAGTACGTTAACGTTTTTTCCTTCACTGTTCACATGGATGTATCTGCCACTTATAAGCACACTTAGGGGCCGATTCCGATCTCGGCCGGTAGGGCTCCGAATCGGATTCGGCTTTACCGGATCCGATTCGGAGCCCTGTTTCCCGACCGATTCGTACGCGGGTCCGGCCGAGCGAGTACGATGCAAGCGCCCGCGAAATCGCCGACCGACTCGTACGCGGCTTCAACATGCTCCGACCGACTCGCATGGACACGACTCGCACCGCGCAATGTAGACGTTCCCCGGCCGGGTAAGTACGATGCGCGCCGCGAGCAGTCCGACCGACTCGCGCCGTCCGGCTCGAAAGAGCAGTCGGAGCCGCACTTTGGGGGTCCGTGTCGGACCCCCCTGTACGCGTAGCCGTGCGAGTCGCACACAGGGGGCACCCATGGGTCCCCCCTACCTGTGCATGTACGGCGCGACCCGCTTCGACGCGTACCCGCTGTAGGGGGTGCCCTTGTGCGCCTCGCACCCATTGAGTCAATGGGAGCCCGCGTACGCGTTGTACGACCGGCTCCCATTGACTTCAATGGGAGTCCGACCGAATCGAGTCCGATAGCATGCGAATGCATCGTACTCGTTCGGTCGGACTGCTACGGTCCGATTCGGTCGGAAATTTCTCCGGGTCCGGCTCGGTCGGAGAGATTTCCAGCCCGAATCGGAATCGGCCCCTTACAGTTGTTACCAAAGCTAGCCAGAGCAGGAAAACAAAAAGGCCAGATGTAATCCAGAGTTCAATCCATGGAGAAACCAGATAAGTCTTTTTCAGAAAGGGAATAAAGTCTTGTACTTGCTGCTTGAGTTGGAATGATGCTTGGATCTTCTGAGAACGTATCAAAGTCAATGAAATAGCCAGAAGCAGTTCTGTCAATTGTTGGAATTGCATCAGGATTTGTTGAAATCACAGGAACCAGTTCTTCACGTGTCACGTTGGTGTAGACAGGTGTATTTGGATGAACTGTTACTTGGTTGTCAAGAGGGATGAGTTCCATAGCTTGGTTGCTTAGTCCTCTATCAGTTACAGCTGAATTCTCAATAGTTATCAGTCTTTCAGTCTGAACCTCTTGAATAGTAGCGAGAGGAGTGCGTCTGCTACTAGGTCGGAGTCCACGAGGCCTACTGTTCAGTATTGGCCACAAACTGTGGTTTGATCAGGTCGATGGACACAAATCTTTTCTCCTTTCTTCCAGCAAGGGGCGGCAGAAGTACTGTCCTTGTTCCTTGAACAGCTAGAACAGGTACCGGTTGTCTGTAAGAAGGTCCAAATTCCTTCTTGTCCGCGATTTTTTCTCTGACTAGATCCCCAACTTTTGGAATCCAGACAGGCCTTGCTGGGACCGCCGATTTTTCCCCAGTGGTGGTTGGCTGCAGGGATACGTTGCTTTGTTTCGTTCTTAATTTGTTAAGATCCTGTAAAACAGCCAAACGATCTTTGATATCAAATTGTTTATTTTCCACCACTGTGCCTACGTGTTCTAAGTCTGGAACCCACATTCTTGTCCCAAATAGGACCTCATATGGAGTGACCCCCCCTAGAGAACTTCTTGGCAGATTATTGAGAGCGCGCTGCACGCTATTGAGGTGTTTGACCCACCCATCACCCGAACCTAATACCCTAGCTGTTATAGACTGCTTTATGTCCCGGTTTTTCCTTTCCACAACAGAGTTTCCCTCAGGATGGAATGGAGAGGAGTACCGCAATGCAACGCCCAGACTGGCCATGGCTTCTTTGTAAGCCCTAGAGCTAAACGCAGGACCCTGGTCAGAATGTAGCGTGCCTATTGCGTATGTGCCGATAAAGACTTGCAAATCTTTTATAACACTTCGAGCGTCAGCCGAGCGATGAGGCCATAACCATAGGAACCTAGATTCAGTATTTGCGGGAATGCCTTTGTCCAATGGGACGCAGGCGAGTAGATAGCCTAATGCTGTCTAACAGTGGTGTCTGTACTGGGCTGCCACATTCGCAGCATGGTGTCTGGTGGCTCTCTCGCTGTACTTTACAGTCTAAGCAGTTGTTGATGAATATGTGAATCTCGGTATTCATTCCAGGCCACCAGTACATCTCTTTTAATGTCAAAATAGTTTTAGAGATCCCTTGATGTGACAGACCCTCCCCCAAATGTGTTTCATAAATCAAGGCTGCTCTACGTTCCATGTTTGGAATTACCCTATCCCCCACTCCAGGGATTCGAGCAAAAGGAACGTTGTTCGCATCAATTACATAAGAGTACTTGAGTGGAAACTTTTTGGTAATGCTGCACTGCTGCCTTTGCTTGAAGCATTGACAGCCAACATTATCTCACCGTCTATTTTTGTTTTTGAACGAGTGATCGCAGCTACGGAAGCCATCTGAACAGCCCCCTTCGCGGCTTCGTCAGCCAATGAATTCCCTGCAACGTGAACGCCATCACGTTGATGACTCAGTGTGTGAATCACGTGAGCCTTTGGTAGTTCGTTTTTCAACTGAACTACTTGTTCCCAAAGCAATTTATGCTTTATTGTGCCACCTTTCGCATCTTTGAAACCATTTTCAAGCCAGGTTCGTATATAGTCATTATACGACTGAACACAGTAAAAGGAATCGCACACTATCAGTGTGGGGAATTCTCGATCCGTACTCTCAAGTGCTAGTTTGAATGCTTGTAGTTCAGCTCCCTGAGCTGTACAATCTCCTAGTGACTGAGTTTTTGTGACCATGGGTCTGAAGATGCCATTTCGCATGCGACCTTTAACGATAGCACACGCTGCACTGTATGCTTGCTTACTCCCTGTTGCGGGCTGTGCGGATCCGTCAGTGTAAATTATAAATTTGTACTGATCGAGAGGCAGAATCTCAGTGGGCAGAGGACATTCTTGTTCATATTGGAGGAATGCTTGTGTTTTTAAATCTGGATCAAAAACGTATTCAACATCAGTTGCAGCAAGAGAATTAACCCATTGTATCCATCTCGGATGTAATGCTTTAGCACTTGGAATGCTTGCTTTTGTGACCGCTTCTAAAGCTGGTACCGGGGTTACGACAATTATGCGTTTCCCTTGGGCTAAGGCTCTTTCTTTTGCTACAGCCGTTTGAACTGCTGTTAGAATTTTTTCAGTTGAACTGAAGCGCATTTCTGCTTGTGTGTACAAATGTGATTTGTATGCGATTGGTATTTTTTCACCCTCATTGAAGGTTAAGTAGGTGAATCCACATTGACCCGAAATTATTCGAATCACCAAATTTCTTTGACTTACGCGTGTTTGTAAGTGATTTGTTGCTAACATGTTAGCTTGGAGTGAACGCAAAATTTCTGTGTGTTCCTGTGTCCAGTTTTTGATTGAAAAATCAGGTTTGATTAATGCGTAGAGAGGTTTAACCCTTTCTGCGTAATTTAGAATGTATGTTCTGCCAAAATTGAGGAAACCCAGGATGCATTGTAAGTGTTTTAGCGTCTTTGGAGGTTGGAGCAGCGCACATTTCTCTAGAAAGTTAACTGCCAAGCTCTTGCCTTCACTTGAAAGCTCATATCCCAAAAATAGGACATTGGGATGGGCAATTCAGGACTTTTTAAAGTTGAACTTGTAGCCCTCAGAGGCGAAACCCAGTATAATGGTGCTCACCCTGTTCAAGTGTTTTTCCAAGTCATCGTCTGTCAGATAGATGTCATCGACATAGGACAATGCCTCGTTGTCATAAATTTGTAGTAACTCCGTTACCCTCGCAGAGAATAAACCTGGGCTGTTCTTGAACCCTTATGGGAGTCGACAAAAGTGACGCTGGGTCCCCATTATGGAGAATGCCGTTAAGTACCTACTTTCAGGTGCTATGTTTTGACAAAAGAAACCATTTGAGATGTCTAATGTTGTTTTGTATTTTTTACGCACAATGTTATTCATTAATGCTGTGCTATGTGCATTTTGCACTGCAAAAGTTTTAGAACAAGTGTTTAAGTGTCTGTAGTCCAATACTAGACAATATGTATTGTCTGGTTTGGAGACAGGAAACAAAGGATTGTTCATTGAGGAGGTGCATGTTTCAATCACCCCTTGATATTCAAGTTGATTTAAGATCTCCCTGACCTGTTTTTTAGCTTCTTGCTTTATAGGATACTGCCTCTGTGCAGTTGGTTCATGTTTCAGATTTATTTTATGGTGAGGTGAGGCCTCATCCCATCCTACATGATTTTTATATAATGCTGGAGCCTGGGCCACTGCCCATTTTCTGGCATATGTATATTTTAAGTGAATTGGTATGTGATTGGAGAAGGCAGGCATAATCATGTCCTCGCCGTGTGGGCACTCCCTGACAAATTGTGGTGGCCAGTCCTTTTCTGCTAGAAGTATGTCATAACCCTTTGATAGTCTTTCCCAAAAGAGTGCTTTAACCTGTCTAGGTTTGTCTCCCTCCATCCGGAGTGTTATGTCATATAACTTTTGTGGAGTACTAACCCTGGTATCTACAGTCTCTACTGTGATGTACTCATTCAAGTCCACTATCTCCAGAAGTTCCATCAGGTTCTGGCGAGCTATTGTGACTTCTGCTGCACTGTCCAGCATTGTCTGAACCCATTATCCATTCTTGAGTTGTGTTCTCAGTATTCTCAGCATGTCTTATCTTCAGACCTGCTACTTTCTTTTTGGAGAATTGAGGTTTTGCTTTAGTTTTTGGAGCGTGCTTGTCGTCTTTCGACTTCACGCGTTCTTCTCTATGTTCTGTTCGTCCTCTTCTTTCCGAAGTCTGTGATGAGACCTGAAAGGGACGAGAGGAACGTGTATCAGTATCTTGATACCTATCAGGTTTTCTCAAATTATCCCTATTCCTGAGGTTATACCTCCTTTCAGAGGGCTCCTTTTGAGGAGACCTACCTCGGGATTGAGAACCTTTCTCGTTTGAATTTTGATTATTAGATTCCCACTTCTTTTTAGAAGTTGCAGGAGTTTGTTTAATTGAGTCCTTCTCAGGACTGTCAGATAGTTTTGGTTTAACTGGTCTCCCACCCAAACTATCTCTGCCTAATTCTGCATAAGATTGTTCTATAATTCTGGGTAGCTCTGTTTGATGTTCTGTAACATCAAATTCCCTTAATTTTTGTCGGATCGCCACTGCTGCTGCCTCCCCTTTAATATTAGATAATATTATTGTTGAGACCTGGTCAAAATTTTTCACTAATTTCATACCTAAATTTAAAGCAGGCTCTGCCCCGTATTCGTTTTGAATTTGTTTTAGGACATCAGGTATTACCGCTATTGACGGAATGCCGTGTGTTTTAGTGTAGATGGCAGCAAAGACTGAGCCCCAAGTGGTGCAGTCTTCCAGTTGTGGTGTGATCCCCATCGGTAAACTGATTGTAAGGATTCTGTGTTTCTCATGCGGGCTAGTATTTGGAAATACTGCTTCGATTTGAGTAATTTTTTGAGCTATCCAAAATGGAATTTGCTCACGTTTTGTGGGCATTTTACCCATGACTGTGTATAGAGTCTGTGGTGTAATTTTTAGAGTGTTCCCCTGGTGAGGGGTTTGATTTGGAAGTGTTAATGGTGGTTGGACTGTGAAAGTGCGCATGACATATTGGACCAATTGTCTGTAGATTTTTATTAACTCTGTGAGTTGAGTAAGTAGTTCCTCATCTGACATTATATCAAGTTCAGGATGAGGTGTGTAGCCGGCTAGAATCGGCCATGTTGCTCCCGGTCTACCTAGTGGACCGAGCCTGGTAATATTTCTGTGATGTTTTAGGGCACCTTTAAACCAGAGCTGATGCTCTTGGTATGTTAATGGAATTTCAATATCCTCGAAAGGAATGTATTCCTCTGGTGGTTCATCTTCTTTGTAGAAGTGAAAAGTGTGAGTTACTGGATTGGATTCAGGAAGTATTACCCATGAATAGAATACCTCTGTCTGAAAGGATTCGTGTGCCTCTATCACGAAAACTGCTCTACCTCCTCTCGGTGGTAGGCCATGTTTTATAAGTTTTAGAGTAATGGCTCTTCTTAAGTTTGGAGCGATGTCGATGACACCCTCCTCGGTTTCATTTAAACCGGTAAAGTTAAAAAGTGCTGGTTGGGCTGGATCAGCCGCAGCTCCACCGTTTCCGGCGTCTTCATTCATTTTGTTTTATGAAAAATGTAGAACAAGTTTCAAGGAAACAAAGATAAGGTGCACAATATTGTGGAACACTGTATCCTTCAACGTTGAGTAAACCAAACAGCTAATATATAGGGTACTGCCCTATGTAGCCGTGGCGGATACTAACCCTGCCCACTCCAGACGTCTTTTGGAGTATATGGGTAGGGGTCTCTGAGAGAGAAAAAAGAAGCACGGCTGAGTTACTCAGTATCTAACGTTGAATTACTGCCTTACCAAACGTTGGGCGCCATGTAGTGTAGCTCCTATTTCCCTAATAGGCTCTGCGCATTGGAATAATATATCCTATAGGTTTGACATAGGACTAAGGTCGGTATGTCCCTATCGAGTATATTAAACTTAATTACTTGTGCCAGCTAGCTCAGAGGCCACTAGAAACTTCTTGACGACAAGAAGGGAGTAGTTTCTGGCAGCCGCAAGACATGACCACTTTTGTTTCCATTTAGAATCAGGACGTGCCCCAGAGTCGTAGAAACAATAGATAACTATTTCACTCAGCTCAGTCGTGCATGTTTAGTTACTCTCAAAGTTACACAGAAATAACAGACGGGCGTTTCAATAAAAAGATTTATTGAACAGTCTTGTTTCTGGTGTAAGTTAAATGTGCTGTTACGATCACAAGACAGTATGCAAGATAAATAATGTACAGAGTGAGCAGTAGAAATAAATAATACTGCGTTAGCATTATCTTTTCAGCATATATGCATTTACATAAAAATGACACAGCCTAAAAATGCGAGTACTCATACGATGCGTTTCTAGCCTAGTTCTACCCCAGTGTACCTAACCTATCCTAGGTGTAGGGAGAAGTAGAAGTAGGTGATGTAGTCCTGACTAGAGTATACTAAGAGTATGTTACGCCTAGTATGCTAAGAGTCTAGTATGCCAAGAGTCCCTCTAGGTTCTTGTCAGCTCCATACCTGAAGAATGGGAGAGGTAGGAATCTCTTTCCAAACTCGAACTCCAACACCCCGCAAGGGAAGTTAGATCACTGGAAGCTGGACTCTCTGCGTGCAGGAATGACAGCGTCTTCTCAGAGCGTCCGGCCGGGAATCGGGCTCCTCTGAAGTCGAGGTCTCCTCTGATTTACAGGGGTTTGGGAAGGTATATTTATACCTGAAAATGTTAGCATTGACGTGAGTTGGGCAGCGAAAGACGTCATGAATGAACCCCTAAGGAATAATGGTTCATGCATAATATATGAGTCCTTGAAGAAATCAATAGTCCTGGGCTAGGGAAACTCCCGCAACCTAAGAGTCTGTTTTTTCATGAACTCGTTGAGACGCTAGGGTGGACGGATGTCGGAATCCATGCCTGTATTTGGAGTGCATGGTTTATGCCTAAATAAGGACTGGGATTTTATGCCTATATAAGGGCAGGTTGAATTGTGCCTATATAAGGGCATGATTCTAGAAAGCCTGTTTATGGACACCCTAGGAAGTATACATCAATACTTTAGCCGGCTTTCTAATTTACCGTCCCCCAGGCCCAGGGTCACAATTTATAACTAGCCTGGAAGAGAAAGTAGTTCAACTCGCACTTCGACATAAAAACTTTCTGGTACTGGGTGACCTGAACTTACATTTTGATAACATGCAGAACCAAGAAGTATGCACCCTACGCAACGATTTACTGACCCTTAAACTAGTTCAAAGAGTAGGATCTCAAACGCACCAAGGAGGTCACATTCTAGATCCTATCTTCTCCAACTTTGAGGATATAGAGGTTGAGACACCATGGCCTATCCCCTGGTCCGATCACTATCTAGTCCAGTTCTCTGTTCCTGCGCATAGGAAGAGGGAAGTTCAACCTACTAAGGTAATTACTACGAGGAACTGGAAGGACTTTAACTCCAATTCTTTCACACAGGCTCTGATGGATAAAAGGCCCATCTTAGATATAGATGTTAATCTAGCTAACAGTCAACTGGAAGCCTGGATTACAGAGGCATTAGATAAGACAGCACCGTGGAGCACCAGGACTCCTAAAAGACAAAATATAACAGCACCCTGGTTTAATGAAGAGTTGATGATAGCCAAAAAAAAATGCAAAAGGTGTGAGAGAGTCTGGAGGAAGGAATATAATAGTGAGTTGGAAGGAAATTATAAAAAGAACTAAAACAATATCATTCTTTAATTAAGAAAGTCAGATGTAAGTTTTACACTGAAAGGATAGAAGGTGCCAGCAATTCTCAGAAAGAAATGTTTGCGATACTGAAATCCTTAAGAACACAGGAAAATAGGAGCGATACAGATGCCTCGGAGGAGAGCTGTAACAAGGTGGCAGAATTCTTTGCAGATAAAGTGGCCAAAATTTACGACACCTTCCCGATTGAAGTACGGGAAGGAACTACTAGGGCTGGTGATAGCAAGACAAACTTTGTTGGAGCAACGTTGGATGAGTTCAAGATACAGGGACTTGAGGAAATCACCACCATAGCAAAAGGGATAAAATCGGGATCCCCTCTGGACCCAGCCCAACCAAAAATTATAATGCAGGGAGTTAATATAATCATGCCATATATTTCTGATCTTATTTCCTGCTCTTTTCAGAATGGCGTGGTCCCCACAAAATGGAAACAGGCCATTGTAAAACCAGTCAAAAAGAAGCCATCACTGGAGTACACAGTGCTGGAAAATTTACGGCCTATTTCGCTGCTGCCTTTTGTAGCGAAAGTTGCTGAAAAAGCGACTAATAAGCAACTTACAGACCACATAAATAACAAGCATTGGCATAGCCAATAGGTCTCGCCTTTGGGACCTTATAAGTGTTTAGTTATCCAGCACAATATCCTTGGTGCAACAACATCAAGTGTTGCATGGCTAAACACTTATAAGGTCCCAAAAGCGAGACCTATTGGCTATGCCAATGCTTGTTAGCTTTGCTTTTATTAGTGTTTTTCAAACTTTCATGTACATAACATGCATATGTAAGCATATATGTATGCATGCATTTATATTTGTATTTATATAGATATGCAGATGTGTATATATATGTTTATATATGTATGTATGTATATACACATACATATATATAAATGCATATGCATATATATACATATATACATATATATATATATATATATATATATATATATATATATATATATATATATGCAGATGTGTGCGCGTAGAGAGGTAGAGAGAGGTAGAGGTAGAGGGAGTAGAGAGGGGTAGAGAGTAGCAGGGTAGAGGGGTAGTAGAGTGAGGTAGAGGGGGTAGTAGTGGGGTAGTAGAGGGAAGTGGGGTAGGAGAGGGGTATTGGGGTAGTAGAGGGGTAGTGGGGTAGTAGAGGGGTAGTGAAGGGGTAGTGGGGTAGTAGAGGGGTAATAGGGTAGTGGGGTAGTAGAGGGTAGTAGGTTAGTGGGATAGAAGAGGGGTAGTAGGGTAGTGCGGTAGTGGGGTAGTAGGGTAGTAGAGGGGTAATGGGGTAGTAGGGGGGGAGTAGGGTAGTGGGGTAGTAGAGGTGTAGTAGGGTAGTGGGGTAGTGGGTAGTAGAGGGGTAGTGGGGTAGTAGGGTAGTAGAGGGGTAATGGGATAGTAAAGGGGTAGTAGGGTAGTGGGGTAGTAGGGGGGTAGTGGGGTAGTAGTAGGGGGTAGTAGGGTAGTGGGGTAGTAGGGGGTAGTGGGGTAGTAGGGGGTAGTGGGGTAGTAGGGGGGTAGTAGGGTAATGGGGTAGTAGAGGGGTAAGAGGGTAGTAGAGGGGTAGTAGGGTGTTGGGGTAGTAGAGGGGTAGTAGAGGGGTAGTGGGATAGTAGGGTAGTAGTGGGGTGGTAGAGGGGTAGTGTGGTAGTAGGGTAGTAGAGGGGTAAGAGGGTAGTATGGTAGTGGGGTAGTAGAGGGGTAGTGGGGTAGTAGAGGGTAGTGGGGTAGTAGAGGGGTAGTAGGGTAGAGGGGTAGTAGGGTAGTGGGATAGTAGAGGGGTAGTAGGGTAGAGGGGTAGTAGGGTAGTGTGGTAGTAGAGGGGTAGTAGGGTAGAGGGGTAGTAGGGTAGAGGGGTAGTGGGGTAGTAGAGGGGGCAGTGGGGTAGTAGAGGGGTAGTGGGGTAGTAAATGGGTAGTAGAGGGGCAGTGGGGTAGTAGAGGGGTAGTAGAGGGTAGTGGGATAGTAGAGGGTTGTAGGGTAGTGGGGTAGTATAGGGGTAGTAGGGTAGTGGGGTAGTAGAGGGTAGTAGGGTAGTGGGGTAGTAGGGTAGTGGGGTAGTAGAGGGTAGTAGGGTAGTGGGGGGTAGTAGGGTAGTAGTGGGGTGGTAGAGGGGTAGTGGGGTAGTAGGGTAGTAGGGTAGTGGTGTAGTACAGGGGTAGTAGAGGAGTAGTGGGGTAGTAGGGTAGTGGGGTAGTGGGGTAGTAGGGTAGAGGGGAAGTAGAGGAGTAGTAGGGTAGTAGGGTAGTAGAGGGGTAGTGGGGTAGTAGAGGGGTTGTAGGGTAGTGGGTAGTAGAAGGGTAGTAGAGGGGTAGTGGGGTAGTAGAGGGGTTTTAGAGTAGTGGGGTAGTAGAGGCATAGTGGGGTAGTAGAGGGGTAGTAGGGTAGAGGGGTAGTAGGGTAGTAGAGGGGTAGTGGGGTAATAGAGGGGTAGTGGTAGTGTGGTAGTAGATGGGTAATGGGGTAATAGAGGGGTGGTAGTGGGATAGTAGAGGGGTAGAAGAGTAGAGGGGTAGTAGGGTAGTAGAGGGGTAGTGGCGGAGTAGAGGGGTAGTGGGGTAATAGAGGGGTAGTAGAGGGGTAGTGGGGTAGTAGAGGGGTAGTGGGGTAGTAGAGGGGTAGTAGCGGGGTAGAGGGGTAGTAGAGGGGTAGTAGAGAGGTAGTAGGGTGGTAGGGTAGAGGGGTAGTAGGATAGTAGGGTAGAGGGTAGTAGAAGGGTGGGGTAGTAGAAGGGTGGGGTAGAGGGGTAGTAGAGGGTAGTAGGGTAGTAGAGGGGTATTAGAGGGTAGTGCGGTAGTATGGTAGTAGGGGGTAGTGGGGTAGTAGGGTAGTGGGGTAGTAGAGGGGTAGTAGGGTAGTGGGGTAGTAGAGGGGTAGTAGGGTAGTAGAGGGGTAGTAGGGTAGTGGGGTAGTAGGGTAGTGGGGTAGTAGAGGGGTAAGAACGGAGGTGCCTTGACGGAGCTGGAGAGGGGGAGGGATGGGGGCGGAGGGGGTTCCATTTTGATCAACAGGAGTAGTGCTGTAAGAACTGAGGCGCCTCGACGGAGCCGTGTCTATGTCCCAGATCTGGGTGGGGGGGCGGTGTCCAGTTGGGCGACAGAAGGGGCAGTGCTGTGAGGACTGAGGTGCCTCGACGGAGCTGTGCCTGTGTCCCAGTGCGGAGCTGGGGGGGTGGGGCGGTCTCCAGTTTGGAGACAGAAGGGGCAGTGCTGTGAGGACTGAGGTGCCTCGACGGAGCTGTCTGTGCTCCAGAGCTGGGGTGACCGAGTCTGGGGCAGCTGGACTGGCTCCGAGGGTCCATGGTACGAAGTGCATCGGTGGAGCTGTGTGGGGGTCTCGCTCTTCTTCGAAGACACCTGAGCTAAATCTATGACCCCCGCCCCCCTACACCCTGGAATGCCAGTTTACCACTTTTCTGTGCGGTATCTTTCTGATGCCCCTCGGCCATGTAGGCGCTATATAAAATCATAGCTCCTCCGTATTGAAGTATAAGGGGGGGAGCTGAATGTCAGGACTGAATGGCTGAACCAGAGGGGGGGTTCTAGTTCGGAGACAGAAAGGGTAGTGCTGTAAGAACGGAGGTGCCTCGACGGAGCTGGAGAGGGGGAGGGATGGGGGCGGAGGGGGTTCCATTTTGATCGACAGGAGTAGTGCTGTAAGAACTGAGGCGCCTCGACGGAGGCGTGTCTATGTCCCAGATCTGGGTGGGGGCGGTGTCCAGTTCGGCGACAGAAGGGGCAGTGCTGTGTATGACAACTGGAAAGGATGAAGTTACCTTTCTGGCGACTGTTACTCAGTCTGCAGAAGGTCTATTTCCTTCCTTTGTGAAGCATGCATCTAGTGGCATGACTGGAACCTGCTTCTCGAAGTTAGTTATACAAAGCTTTGCGCAGTAGGTACTATGGATGCGTGAGTATCCTATATGAGGTCATGCCCCATTTTGTCATCATCGCCAATTCCACCTTTAAGAAAGTACATCACTGGAATCACAAATTTAACAAGTGGCTAAGGGGCGTAGACAGGAGGGTTCTGGAATGACAGCTAGATTACAGACTAAGACATGGCATCAGCGTAAAAGTAATTTTATCCTACTCATAGAGTGGAGGAGAACTGTAGAATCAGGCAGTTGATAACTGAAGCAAACAAAAGGCCAAATAGTGCATAACCCCATGAGGAAGCTTTCAAATGGCTGCATAAGGTATGTGAGGAGGCTCACGTACTCACTTTGCATACCTTACTGAAAAATGCCTGTGGAATGCAGCAATGGCTTTGGTGGAATGTACATGAACATTGAGAGAGATGCTTTGTAAGTAGCAATGTGAAAGACATCATGTGTTCCCTGTCATTTTGATGGTGAAGGCGGGAATGACCGCACTAACACCGCTGAGACCAAAAGTTGTTCATGAGAGTCAAAGTCCCTGGTTCTGTCCAGGTGAAAATAGAGCTGTTGGCAATATTACGTCGCACCTATTGAGATGAGGGGGTGGGAGGATGCAAACAGAGCAAGGATTAGCAAAGTCAATAGGTTTCGCTTTTAAAAAGCATTTCCCAAGCTAATTGATTTGCAAATGCTGGTTTCCATTAGCAATGTAAAACAAGTGCGCGCGCCTGCAGGGCAGCAGGGGGAGGGGGGAAAGGAGGGAGCCTGCGCGATTCACTTGCGGGAACGAGCGGCGCCAGGAGCGATAATTGCTACCATATGGCGCCGCTCGCTCCCGCAAGTGAATCGCAAACGTGCACGCGTTGCCATTGAAGGCAATGGAACGCTTGCACGTTCTCGGCTGAAAAGCCGAATCGATGGCAAAAGGTCTTTTTGCCTATGCAGCGCATGCGCGCTGCGTAGGCGAGACCTAAAAACGATCTACTGCATCCTTCCCAATCAGGTTTCAGAATGGCCCACTCGACTGAGTCAGCTCTTCTTATAGCCACTGAAATATTGAGGAAATATGCAGATGAGGGACAAACAGCCGCACTGATTTTATTAGATCTCAGTGCGGCGTTTGACACTATCTCCCATAAGCTTCTTATCCAAAGACTAGAGGCGTGTGGCATAAGGCGTAGGGCATTGAAATGGTTGACATCATTTCTCTCCACAAGAAGTTTCCAAGTTGCTCAACAAACCTATTTGTCTAAGAAGACTCCCTTGGCTCAAGGGGTTCCACAGGGCTCAATTCTGAGCCCCACTTTGTTTAATATTTATGTGGGGCCATTGGCGGAGTGTGTAGAGAAGTATGGGGTGTCAATTGTTTCCTACGCTGATGACACACAACTAATTATGTTGCTAGCACAAGACAGAGGCCAGGCTGCGACCCGGTTCTCCAAACGTTTAGAAGAGGTGGCAGACGGGATGTCTAATCACTGCCTCAAGCTAAACGGGAGCAAAACGGAGGTCATGGTAGTAGGCAGAACGCCATCGTTATGGTCACACGCGTGGTGGCCTGAAACTCTAGGTCAATTGCCTCCCCCTAAACCAGAAGTTAAAAATCTCGGTATGTGGCTTGACCCCGAGCTGACTTTTGAAAGTCAGATTCGGAAGGTAGCGGGCAAATGCTATGGGAATATGAAAACTCTGAGGAAGATCTTAGACCTACTACCACCGAAATCCCGGAAGACTATAGTACATGCGGTAATAACTTCACAACTAGATTACGGGAATGTACTTTACCTAGGTGCTACTAAAAGGGGTCTTGCCAAACTACAAAGAGTACAGAATGTCGCAGCACGGCTGGTACTGGGCCTGCCAAGAAGAGCGAATACGAAGAAAGCATTGACAGCCTTACATTGGCTCCCGGTAGAAAAGAGAATCGCTTTTAAGGCAATGTGCCACTGCCATCGTATTCTAGCAAAGAAAAGCCCTAGATATCTGCAACAGGTAATAACCCAATATATCCCAGGACGGAATCTAAGGTCTATGGGGATGGCACAGGTCACTGTATCGAGAATATTCAGAACTAGAATGGGAGCTCGCTCATTCAGGTACCGTGCAGCCATAATGTGGAATGCCTTACCACTAAATCTAAGAACAGAACCTTGCGAAAGCAGTTTTCGTAGACAGCTAAAAACATGGCTGTTCAGGCAAACCGGATAGACGTACTAGTTAAGGAGCTCTACACAGCATAGCTATTTAGGTGGATGATAGCTATCTCCCTCCATAGTATGTCCTCAGCGCGGGGACACACCGGTGGTGTAACCAGGCGCTCTACAAATGAATAAATAAATAAATAAATAAGCAAAATATATTTGAATGCATTATCTGAAACAAGAGGACCGCAATGATCAAGATAAATATAGCCAAAGGGCTCATTGGACATATATAGGTGTGTCTGAGGTGGTCGGGACACAGTGAACACTTCATTTGTTGACAAACGTCATAACATAGGACATAACGGCGAGCTTGCTGGTAAGCCTCGCCACCAATAAGGTTGTAAGAGAGAAACAGTGGCAGCTACTCCTGCATGCGCAGAAGCAATACCTTCATGGGAGGCCACTGTTAAAGAGTGTCTGCGGTCGAGGTTGGATATCAGACGGTCACCCACCCCTGGAATGGATACAAAGGGAACTTTTTCGGCTGTTAATTGATAAGTATATTTAGAAGGAAATCCTTGAGGTAAGGCTGTACCATTCTGAGATGCGGTGATGGCAGCTAGAATGTCATCGGCTTTAGTCATGGAACGCGTAATCGCTGTTACTTTAGTTGTGGCTGCTGCAGATTTGGCTGCTTCATCAGGCAGATTTGGCTACTTCATCAGCCATAGAATTAGCAACAGTGTTCGCTCCCGCACGTTGATGGTCCAATGTATGTACACCATGTGTAAGTGGCAGGAGATCTTTCAGTCCAGCCTCCTTAACCCAAAGGGTTTTATGCCTTATTGTGCTACCTTTAGAATCCCGAAAGTCATTTTGTTTCCAAAAATGCAAATTGTCATTAAAGAATTGTGTACAGTAAAAAGAATCACACATCACGAGGGTGAGCGACTCAAGATCAGAATGCTCAAGAGACAAAAGCAGCATTTTCAGCTCGGCCAACTGGGCCGTAGACTCACCAAAGGACTGAGTATGGATCAAAGTGGAGCGGAAAACTCCATTGATGATAATGCCTTTAAAACAATAGCGCAAGCTGCAGAATAAGTCTGCTTAGAACAAAGCCAGTTGTGCTGAACCATCAGTGTAAATGATACATTTATACTGATCAAGCAGAATAAGCGAAGAAGGCAGAGGATGAACATGTTCATATTGAAGTAATTCCTGCATTTGCAAGGAAGGGTCGCAAAAGAAAGGAGACTTCAACAGATGTCAAAGAAGTAGCCCATTGAATCCAAAGTGGGTGAAGGGCGTTAGAATTGGGAACGCTAGCCTTTTGACTGCCTCTATGGAAGGCAGAGGTGAAATGACAAAGATGCCTTTACCTTGAGTGAGAGGCCATTCTTTAAGGATAGCCATCTGTGCTGCAGTTAATAAAATTTCAGTAGAAGAAAAATGTATCTCAGCAGGAGAGTACAGATGCGATTTATAAGCAATAAGAACAGTGTCACCCTCATTGAATGTTAGTAACAAGAAGTCAACAAAATCTTCTCCAAAATATATATAGGTAAACACTCCGTTTATGATATAAATGTACCATACATCAAACCAGTGTTATTAATAATTTATTGATTTTTTTAAAATATAAATATTTCATTTTTTGGGTATTGTCATTTTTTGGGGGAAAAAACATACATAGTAGTGATATTAAACAATGATACATACTTATACAGTCTGTGAGCTCCACATATATAAAATGTCACAAATGAACCAAATCATTACACTAAAAACCAAGACAAAAATAAATTTACTACATGACAAATTTAAACAAGACGATCACATACATTAACATTGAAACCCAATATATATATATCAAGACATAAAATACAAATAAATAGTGGAATCTTAATTTCTAAAGTGAAAACAGTAACAGTGCAGTATTAAGAAATTGTCTAAAGTCCATTGTTGTGTAGACACAAATGTACCGACACATGTTTCGGAAGTTACTGAAAGATGAAAGCAGATGGTGCGACCTTCATGAGGGCGCTGTCTATATATATAATTCTGTGGCAATTGCCATCCAGTCTGCACTTATTGAGAAAGCATGTATGGGGGCTCACAATAATCCATCATCTATTGCAGTCGCCCCCAGGTGCTTCCGTTTGTTAGACCAGGCGTTACATATTTAATCCGGTCTCTCTTCGTCTTTGTTTCATTCTGCCGATATCCTCTGATGTTCGGACGTCGACTTCTTGCGATCCCGCCATTCTGTCAGGGAAGAGCCTCGCTACTTTTGAGGCCAGTTTTCCACTTGTGATGGCTGTCATTTCAGCAGCCAGTCTTCTTTTTCTCATTTTTCTTATCCTGAATTTAATCAGACATGGCTATTTTTACACTTTGAAGCTGTTTTCGGTACTGCACTTGGGTCCTGACGCGTTCTCTGTTTCCTTATAGGGCAGGCCTTTTCTATTACTATATTGCAGGAATATGCGTCTAGCACCTTGTAACTAGATTTTTGACGAACGCCCCGCTGACTTGTGGGCCTGTTATTTGGATCAAGCAAGTATTCATCTTATTATACTATTTTATTTAGTTTTCTTACTCTTTTACTGGACTAACCTTCAGCTAATCTGTCCTACCTTATATTTATTTCTATACAGAATTGCCCGTCTATGTCTGGCTCTGTACTTGGATCCTTCCTAGTCCATACATCTTGATATTGTGGATTTCCTATTTTGGAGCTTCAGCTAGGATAAGGAGACTGTTCTCTCCTCTAAAAAATATCCTTTTCTCGTCATTCCATTTTAAGTCGGTACCTTTCTACGGCTGTGTATCTATCTTTTCAGTCCTATAAACGTACTACTTCTGCTCACTTTCATCTTTTTTCATTAGATAGTTCTCTGGATTCACTAATACTTTACACAATCTGGGATGTATACTTAGGTTCTGATTCCTTACTCTGTTTTCTAAGCACAATACCTATGCATGTGGCACCAAGTTACCTCTTTCACAATCAATAGCACATTGCGTCCTTTTTATTCAGTCGTTTTTCCTATATCTCCTACCCCTCACCCTATTTGCCTTATATTAATTGATATTCTTTCATATTTCAGACCAGTACTTTGAAGATTTGTGTGAGCTCCCTATACATGCTTTCTCAATGAGTGCAGACTGGATGGCAATTGCACAGAATTATATAATAGACAGTGCCCTGATGAAGGTCACATCATCTGCTTTCATCTGTCAGTAACTTCCGAAACGCGCGCCAGCGCATTTGTGTCTACACAGCATTGGACTTTAGACAATTTCTTAATACTGCACATTTGCTGTTTTTACTTTAGAAATTAAGATTCCACTATTTATTTGTATTTTATGTCTTGATATATATATTGTGTTTCAATGTTAATGTATGTGATCGTCTTGTTTAAATTTGTCATGTCGTAAATGTATTGTTGTCTTGGTTTTTAGTATAATGATTTGGTTCATTTGTGACTTTTTATATATGTGGAGCTCACAGACTGTATATGTATGTATCCTTGTTTAATATCACTACTATACATGTTTTTTTCTAAAAAAATTGACAATCCCCAAAAAATGAAATGTTTATATTTAAAAAAATCAATAAATTGTTAATAACACTGGCCTGATGTATGGTACATTTATATCATAAATGGAGTGTTTACCCATATATATATTGGAGAAGATTTTGTTGACTTCTTGTTTCTAGTATTTTTCCCTGGTTTCTTCTCCATGTTTGAATCAATGTTTCAGGGACCCTCTTTGTGTATTTAGACCCTCATTAAATGTGACATAAGTAAAACCAACTGCACCCGGTACTATCGGGGTGACCAAATTTGTGTTATTAAACCTGGTCTGTAAGAACTGCGTAGCAAGTCGATCAAACTGTAAATCGCATAAGACTGCAGTCTGTTCCGGAAGCCAGGAGGAAGCAGAAAAAGTCTGGTTTATCAAGGCATAAAGGGGTTGTTGGACTTGGCCCTTTTTGCAGAGTCATCCCAGAAAATTTTGCCTTCCTCCTGTATTTTTTCTGACCTGTTGTTGGTGGTTTTATGACTCTGCGCACTTTACCACTGCTGATCAGTGCTAAAGTGCATATGCTGTCCCTGTAAATTGTTGTTATGGATTGGTGTTTCCATGAAATGAAATTTGTACTTGTAAAGCGCACCCATACCCCCAAAGGGGTGTCCAGGCGCTGTACGCATACCGCTGTGGAACCCTTCCTGGCTTTGCCCTGTGAAATGTCCACTCCTGGGCACCCCCAGGGTGAAGCCAGGCATCCCAGCGCTGTTGGGGCCGTTGTGGAGATTAAGCAAGCTATTGCCCAGAGTTGCAGAGTGGGACCCATGATTAGAATAGGCACCGAGGCGAGAATTATCAGGTCAGAGGAAATTGAGCCCAAGACCCGCCGAAGCGGGAATTGAACCCTGGTCCCGGGCCAGATCTCTGCATCAGGGTCTGCCGCTCTAACCATTGAGCCACACTTCTCCACATTATAGCATGATTGGCTATTTGATTTACTAGTGCACTGCGTGTGCCCAGGGCCTGTAAATCAAATGCTGCTAGTGGACTGCAGCACTGATTGTGCCACCCACAGAAGCAGCCTGTAAAATGTAACTCTGGCCTGCCATTGCAGAGCCTGTGTGCAGCCTGGGACTGCCATCTCGACTTGGCAAGTGCACACACTTGCCAGTCCCTAAACATTCCCTTTTCTACATATTAGTCACCCCTAAGGTAGGCCCAAGGTACCCCTGTGGGCAGGGTGCATTGTATGTGAAAGGTAGGACAATGTCCTGATGTGTGTGGCATGTCCTGATAGTGAAATACTGCCAATTTCGTTTTTACTATTGCAAGGCTACCTGTTCCCATAGGACAGAATGGGGAGTTTGTTTATAACATCTTATAAACATAACTGGCCCTGGGAACAAGGTAGAAAAATAAAGTTTAGTATGCCTGAACTCAGAATGTTAAAATGCATCTTTTAGTGAGGGTTAGTTTTACATTCTGTGTTTGCAAAATACCACTTTTAGAAAGTAGGTATTTTCTTGCCTAACCATCCAATGTGCTAGGTTTGTGTATTGCATGTCTGGTTTTGGATTACAAGGGCTGGAGAGGGGCAGCGGCTCCAGAAGTCTGATGAGTCAGGGCTGGGCTGAATAGGCCTGTACTGCATTTGGAGTGGTGGGAGGAGTAGCACCTGCACCTGAATAGGGCTGTCCCTGATTTCCACAATGATGGCTCCTCCCCCCTGTGGTGTGTCTGGAGCCAGGGCTCACACTGACAATGGAGGTTGTTTTGCACTTGCAAAGTGCCCCACAGAACTGGTTTTGGCTGGGTACAGGCACTCTATGCCTTCAGAGAACAAAGGATTTTGGTGTATAAAAAGAGGGGCCCAGACCCCAGACTTTTAGATCACTTCTGGGAATCAAGAGGAACCTTTGCCAAGGAGAAGAGCCGGAGAAGCTGAGGAGGAATACTGCCCCTGTGCTGTTTGCTGTCTGGGATTGGCCTGCAGTTGCTACGTGCTGCCAAGGAACGGAGAAAAGGACATTACTGCTTGCTTTGTCCCCCTGCTTGAGGAAAAGATCTCCAAGGGCTTGAACTGAGCTTGCCCCCTGTTCTAGAGGTCTCAGGAACATCAAAGACCTCACTGTGTCTGTGTGCACCATTTCTGATCGTCGCTCCAGAAGAAAAGGGTAACCGACTCTGTCATCGAGTCCGTCGCAGGATTCCGTGTCCTGAAAGCACCGCTGAGAGCAATGCCTCACTTCGCAACTCAACCCTGGTCTCACCGACTTCGTCAACGAGCCACTGCTTGCACCGCGTCCTGTGGGCACCGCACTTCGCAACGCTTAGCTACACGCTGCAAGGACGTCACCGACTCCGTCGCTGCCCGACCGGAACATGGACCAGCTCCGTCGCCGCACCGTGACCTGCCAGGACCGCAGCGAGCACCGTCTCACCCTTCAACGCAAGCCCTAGTCTCACAGACTCCGTCAATGAGCCGCTGTCTGCACCGAATTGTGAGGATATCATCCGCCGCAACGCTCTGCTTCACAACGCGACCCCGATGTTTGCCCCGACCGACTCGCAACGACGTGTTGGTCGCAACAAGAAAGGTACTGTGTCCAAGTCTGTCGACGCTTTAGCTGGCCCGTATCGACGCGGTCGGCTGGAATTGTTAGGCTCTGTTGTATTCAGTATCGTGGTAGCCCCCGGAGGAGCTACCGAGTCGGAAGAACTGTGTTTTACTGATTTTCCTGCAATTTAAAGGTTGTTTTGCACAAGTACTATTTTTCAAGAGTATTGCATGTTGAATTTTTATCGTATTTGGTCTTGTTGGTTTAGATAAAGATTTCCTATTTTTCTAAACTGGTGTGGTGTCCATTTGTAGTGTTTTCACTGTATTACTGTATGTGTTCCCAAATGCTTTACACACTACCTCTGAGATAAGCCTGCCTGCTCGTGCCAAGCTACCATGGGGGTGATCAGAGGTTATTTTAGGAGTGTATCCCCTTACCCTGACTAGAAGCAAGGCTCCCTATTTGGACAAAGGTACCTACATTTGCCAACTAGAGACCCCCATTTCTAACATTGGTGGTCAGCGGTGAGGATCTGGATTTGCATTTGTGTCCTACATACACTGATTGGTGTAGACTACTAATATAGTGCAGACCATTAAGTGACCACATACTGTTTTTTCTGTTTTCTGGTGTCCTCCTGGAAGTATTTTTTGATACTAGGACTCTGGTTAGTTGTTGCAAAATGGAACTTGACTCCTGGCACATGTTCATCTACACAATGAAGGAGCTACGTGTGTTCTGCAAGGAAAGAGGGCTGCCTGTGAAGAGGAGGTCCAGGGAGGATCCAGAGGCATTCCTATTTCATTATGAGTTACCCTGCTGGGGTCCAGCACTACCAGAGCAGTCTGAGGAGGAGGACTTCCCTGAAAGTGAGGGAGAAACAGAAAAAGATGGCTGGCTTCTAGCTTGGGGGCAGAGGCTGAGGGAGCTTGATGAGGAGCTCGAGAGGGCTGAGGCCAAGAGGGCCTTAACCCAAGAAGAAGAAATGTGTGTAGCTCAGGAAGTGAGCCTGGCTGGGTTGGAAGTGGAGTCCAGCTCAGATGGTGGCAGCAAAATGGTGTTATCTAGTGCTGAGGGAGCAGTACACACACCCAGAGATGTGGTGCCTGACTTGAAGGAGGGGGTTAACATACACCAGGGGGTTCAAGGATATGAGGTAGCTCCAGTGGTGCACAGTGTCCCTGAGGTGGATTGGGTAACTGGCACAGGGGTTCATAGTCCTAGTGGTGGGAGGGACACTCTACTGACTCTGGATGAGAGGTGCAGGGAGAGGGGTTCCCCTATGGTAGAAGTCCTGGTGTGGGAGTGTGGAGACCACCCAGAAGAGTGTGGGTTGAGTGGCAGAGACAGTCAGACACTATCTTGACAATCTCAGGAGAGTGGTGTGGGGTACATGTGTGAGGCACTGGATGGTAAGGCAAAGGATAGCTTGGTTAATACCCTCACACTGGAATCAGACCTTTTGGTGGATTCCAGAGGGTCTGAAGAAGCATCTGGGGATGATCCTGATGGTGGTGGCTTAGGTATTTCCCAACCTAGGGTCGTGGGAAAGGTTCTTAGTAGCTCCGATAAGTCCCTGTGTAGTGGGAGGGGTGTAGGGACTCATGTCCTGTCTCCATGGAGAAGGAGTGAAAATGGGATGCGTACCAAGGTGCCCGAAACTCAGTCTCAGGACCTGGAGGGTTCTTTAAGGGAACACCAGGTGGGGAGCTTAGGCTGTACCGGGAGGCCATCCCCTGAGGGGGATCCCAAGGTGTCAGTAGAGCTGGGGGAGACTGCTGTAACTAGCATTCCACCAGCTCTGGTGTCTGGCAGCACCTCTCAAGAAGGGAGAGGGCATGAGTCCAGAGAGAGGAGTGAGAGGGGGATGCAGTCCCCAGTGGAAGGACCAATGGGTCAGGGGTTGCCAGCTCTGAGGTCAGAGCACCCAAGGACTGACCCTGGTGAGGCGCCTTCTGGCTTGGGGGGTCTTCATGCTCTGTCAGGTGAACAGGAGGCTGGAGACCTGCGCCAGGAAGACTCCTACACAACTCCAGAGGAGTGTTTTTTCCCTGGGGGGGTTTGGTGTACTCCCCCAGAAGTCCTGGTTTGCCAGGCACAGGTCCAGCCTAAGGGTACAGACCCTGGGCTGGAGGGCCAGGTTCAGGGTGTCCCCCAAGACCTGAAGGAAGGGGCAACTGCTAACTGTGCCCCTACCGGTTTGTCTCCCGGGGGCACCGCTCCAGGTGGGAGGATGCAGGGCCCCAGTAAGGGGGGCAGGGAGAGGGCAGCCTCACCCCTGACCTCTGCCCATTCTAAGGGTACAGACCCTAGGCTGGGATCCCAGTTGCAGGATAGAACCCCTGAACTGGTGGGCGAATTGTGCAGGACACCTGCCGCAGTTGCCCTGACAATTCTGGAAGGGGGTACCGCTCCAGGTGGGAGGGTGCAGAGTCCCGAGGAGGAGGAACGGGTGTGGGAAAGCCCACCCTAGTCTCCTGTCCAGCCGCCGGGTACAGGCTCGGGCTGGTGGGTCAGAGTCAGGATGTCATACCTGACCTGACAGGAGGGAGAGTGGACAAAGGGTGCCAGGCTCCTGGGGCTACTGCCACCCGCTCTCTGACGCCACAGAGTGTTGTGTAGCTCCTATAGTACCCCTGCAGGCCCTGCGCGTTTGGATAATATATACTGCGGGCTTGGTGGCAGACTGACTCCGTGCACCCCCACCGTATATGTTAGCCTGGTTTTGCATTAGCTAGCTCACAGTGCCACTAGTGTCTCCTCTTATCGGGGAGAGATTAGTTTCTGGCAACCTTAGAACATGACAACCCTGATTCCCTCAGAATCGTGGAAACAATGTACTCCCTTTCGCTCAGTCATTCGTGCTCACTTATTCGGTTTGCCTCAGAGAGTTAATTTTCTTTTTTATTTGTCCTCATGCTGAAATAGATTGTATATGGAGTTTTCGGGGACCCTTTCATTGTTGGTTCCGACCCTTCACTGCCCCATATGTTCGCATCTGATTTGGGGAGTTTCTCACTGTTTTTTTTTTTTTTTTTTGTAAGGGTCCCTTTGTTTTCATTACCAATAGATATTTTCCGAGGGGGGGAGCTAGCCATCCTGGCTACTCAAACAAGCATTCTGCATATTCTTTATTGCTTTCGCATAATCATTGGACTTTATACATTCATAATGTCAAATAGAAGTACTTAAGGTGACTGATTGGACTGATTAAACTGTTCCCAAATTTTCCAGAAATTGTACTTTTTACTGGGTCTCCCACTTCTATCCAACCTGTTTATCCTGTGGATGGATGCCAGCCATTCCCAATGTGTAGGTGGTACGGGACTTATCCATTTAACACAAATTTCCCTTCTGGCAAGTAATATTAACAAAAAGAGTAGGTTTTCTTGTTTCTTATTGAGCTTCTGTACGCCTTCTTCTATTTGACCCACCCCAAATATAACAAGGTCGATACTTACTTCGATTGGTCGATTTAGTAGATCCTCTAATACCTTACCCACTTCATGCCAGAACTTATCGAGCTGGGGGCACTGCCGAAACATGTGCAAGTCGTCTGCCTTTTCCTTTCCACATTTGGGGCAGTTTTTCGTTTTCTGCCCGGTGAACTTGGATAATCTCTTCGGAGACCAGTAGGCTCTATGGATGGTAAATAAATGGTTTCTCCTTAAAGCAGCAGATTTTACAATAAACCAACATTTTTCCATAGATACTTGCCATGTTTTTTGAACATCCAGCGTCGGCAGTTCTTTCCCCCAGTTCGCGTCTGGAACTGTGAAGTCCTCCTCACCAGCTGATATAAGGGCCCAGTACCATCGTGAGACTTCTTTTTTAAAAGTCTCGCTCTCCTGCATTTCCTTCTCCAATTTTCAGTTTCCTTTTTTACAATCTACTAGAGTCTTCACCCAACTTAAAAGTTGATAGAATTTAAATTTTGATAAAGTGCCATTCGTTATATTCACAAGTTGGTCCCAATCGATAATGTTGTTGTCTGTTTTCAATTGACCCCATTTGAGTATTCCTGCTTGCCTTAAAGGGATTGCAAGTCTATCCTTGAGACATTCTGGGGTCCCTGGTGAGTCCCATATAGGAGCATATTCACTATAATATGGTATCTTCAGTGTACCTCTTATGTGGTACCATAATTTTGCTGCTGACATAAGAACCTTCAGTTTAATTTTTTTTAAATACTTTGGATGCCCAAATTTGTATGGGAAGTTTCCTTCTACACCAGTCATAGCTTGCAAGTAGGCGGGATACAGCTCATAATTATTTAATAAAACCCTCATGTATTTGAACTGGAAAGCTCTGTAGTATTCTAATATATCTGGGCTTGCTATCCCACCTTGTTCTTTTTCCTCCTTAACTTTTTCCAAGCAATTCTTGTCCCTTTTGATGACCATATAAAGCTATTTAGCTCCCCTTGTAGTTTCTTTATTAACTCTCTCTTAAATTCTAATGGGATTGAACTAAAAATGTAAGTGAATCTAGGTAAAATTGACATTTTTATTATGTTTGATCTTCCCATAAATGTCAAGGGAAGACCCCCCCATACTTTAAGTAGTTTTCTCACCTCTACAAAAATCCTGTTAAAATGTATCTGGGCTATTTTATCTATATCTTTAACCAGTTCAAGACCCAGATATCTTATCCTCTCCTTTACTAGTTGATTATTACTATGGGTGTTCCATTCCATGATTTCAGTTTTTGACTGATTGATCATATATCCAGAGACTCTCCCATATTGCTCCAGAGTTTTTTCTATAGTGTTCAGAGATCCTGCCAAATTGTTCGTAAAGATCATTAGGTCATCCGCATAAAGAGCGACTTTTTTCTCCCACCCTTGGTAAGAGAAAGGGGATATTACTGTGTTATTTCTGAGATTTTGCGCTAGAGGTTCGATATATAAATTAAAAAGCAGAGAAGACAAGGGACACCCCTGTCTCGTACCTCTCTTGATCTTTATCATTTTTGTGAGGTCGGCGTTAATTAAGATTTTGGCCCTTGGATCTCTATATAGTCTCTTAACCATTTCTTGAAAGTTTTCCCCCAGCTTGTATTTTTCCAGGACGCTATTCAGGAAAGACCAATTTACCCTATCGAATGCTTTGGCTGCGTCGAAAGTAATAATGGATAGGGGCATCTTTTCTTGTATAGCTATATCTATTGCTCCTATTACCTCGTGTGTCAATTCTTGGATCTGTCTCCCTTTCACGAAGCCCTTTTGATTTATGTTAATTAGAGAATCCGCAACTTTACCTAACCTCTTTGCCATAATCTGCGTGAATATCTTGTAGTCACAGTTTAGGAGGGATATAAGCCTGTATGATTGGCATTTCACCGGATTCTTTCCAGGCTTTAAGAGAATGTTAATTACTGCGTCATTCCAGGAATCTGGGAAATCTCCTTTATCTACAAAAATATCATTTATCAATTCTGTCAGGGGGGACCAGGACATCTCTTAGTTTGGTGTATAGTTCGTTAGGTAGAGCATCCGGACCAGCGGCCTTTCCTTTCTTTAAACCTCTAACGACTTCCTCTACTTCTTTATTTGTAATTTTATCATTCAGCTCTTCTCTTTCGTCTTGTGTTAATAATGGGAGATCTAATTTTTCAAGGTAGTCATGAAGTTGTTCTATTGTTGGAATAATTTCTTCTGTGTATAGCTCTTCAAAGAATTTCACAAATTCCTGCATGATCACAGTATCTTCCGAACTTATTTCTGCAGAATTCCCGGTCTGGATACCTGCTATTTTATTTCTTGTTTGATCTGTTTTTGTCTTCCAGGCCAGCATCTTACTGCACCCCTCTCCATATTGGTAATGGGACAGTTTACTTGCCTCCCATTTTTCTCTCACTATACTCTCCAGGATTTCTGCGAGGGCTTTTTTCTTTGCTTTCCTTTCAGTCTCTATTCTTTTTCTCTCTAATGTTGAAATTTCTTTTTCTAATTGTGTATCTAGGAGTTTTGTAACATCTTTCATTTGGCTAATTTTGTGTTTCGTTTTTTTAGATTTATATGCCGCGATGTTTAATATCTTCCCTCTGATTACTGCCTTATAGGCATCCCAGGCAACTTGCCTGGAGGTGCCCTTTTTATTTACTAGAAAAAATTGCTCAGTCTCTGTTTTAAGAGCTTCTATATTTTGAGGATCCGCTAGAATTGTACGATCGACTGTCCACCTTGGAGGTGCAGTAGCATGCCTCATCTGAAGTTTTAGCAGGACCGCAGAGTGATCGGATAAATGGGCTGGCAGATGTTCTACCCTTTGAGTGCCATCAATTAAATTTCTATCCAACAAGAAATAATCTATTCTAGAAGAATGCCCTAATTTCTTATTCTGAAAAGTATAACGTTGCCCTTTATCTCCTTTCACCTTCCAGATGTCAACTAAACCCAAGTCTCTTATGCATACTCCTAGCCACTCTCTCATTTTTAAAAGATTAGCTTCTTTTCTAACCGGAAGACGGTCCACCTTGGGGTCTAAAATTATATTAAAATCTCCTCCCATAATTATTGGGGATGAGGCCGCTAGTAATTGTGTATATATCTTTTTTAAAGGTTCTGGGTCATCAGTATTTGGCCCATAATAACCAACAATCGTGTGCTGTTTATTAAATATTCTTACTCTTGTTATCACCCATCTTCCTTTCCTGTCTACCTCGGATGACTCAATCCTTACCTTAAGAGATTTTTTAAATAATATAGCTACCCCCTTAATACAGCATTCTTGATTAGTACAGGCAAATGAGTCCACCCATCTTTGATTCTTTATTATTTCTTCCCATTCCTTTTTCAGAAGATGTGTTTCTTGTAATATTATAATTTCACTATCTATTGTTTTCAGGTATTCGAATATTCTCCTTCTACGGCTCTTGGTTCTGAGGCCGTTAACGTTCCAGGAAAGGATATTAACTACTACTGGGTCTTTCTTCATCGCTTTTTTCTTTTTGAAACTGGGGTCTTCCTACCTTCTTACCGGTCCCTATCTCCTTCATTTTGCATTGTGAGGACTCTTTTTTATTTTTTTCCCCTATTATGCTCCCCACCCATGTGCATTTATTTTTTTCATTTATCTTTATTGATTTTACCCACCCTGGAGAAGCCTCCCTCCTTTCTTCACTGGGCAGTATTAATAGCCCTTTTTGAGCTCCATGCTCGCCACTCAACTATTCTATTCTTACTGCTGCTCTCGCATTTGTTCCAGGAAATGCTCAACCTCTTTTGGCTCTTTAATGTTGTACATTTTATTCCTCCACATTATTCTCAGAGCAGCAGGGAAACGCATCTGGACTGTTGCGCCTAGGGATCTTAGATGTTGCATCTGCTGGCCAAGCTCCCACTGTCTATCCTGTGTTGCCTTTGAGATGTCTGACCGAATTCTGAATGACCACTCGTCTTTGTTGTAGGAGCCTTTTTTCAGGGCTTCACCCAAAAAAATTTCTTTGAGGGTGAAGGTTTTAAAATTTATCAAAATTTTTCTCGGGGTTTTCCTCATCTTGTTTTTACCAAAAGGGGCTCGGTGTACCCTCTGTATATCTTGCAATAAAGCAGCTGCTTTTGCCAAGGGAAAGTTTTCCTCTAACAGAGAGATTACATAGTTTTTGATGTCGTCCCCTTCCAATCCTTCGGCACATTTAAAATTCTTAAATTATTCCTCCTCGCTTGGTTTTCCAGGGATTCTAACTTATCTCTAAGGCTACCTTCATTCGACTTGAGTGCTTTAATTTCCTTCTGATGTAATTCTACTTCCTTACTCAGGGTTTCTACTGTTGCCTCTACTATTGTTACTCTCTCCCCTAGTACATTCAATTTAGTGTCCATTGTTTCACAAGCCTCCTGTATCTTAATTTGATTTTCCTCGGAGATCGCAAATTTAGCCCTCATTTCTTCTAACATTCTTTCCAACATTTTTTCTGTCGAGTTTTGGGGGTTCCGAGGGTTTAAGTTGTTGCATGCTACATTCTGAATTGTCTCCAATTTCATTTGTAATTGTAATTGATACCTGGGACTCTTCTACTATATTACCCTCTATTACTTGAACTTGTGGTGTACCTTCCTCCATTTCAGCCACCTTGCCCTCACTCTTATTGTCAAAGAGGGTAAATACAGGGTGTATTTTATTGAAGGGTAGAATTTCGTGGCCATCTTGACCTACTTGTGCTTGTTCTTGCACTTGTACTTTAAAAAATGATCTTAGAGAGGGGGTAACTTTAACCTTGGGCCCTAAGTCTGCACCTGATCCTCTCCCTTTATTTTGTTTCCCTCTAGTTCTGTAGGGGAGTGCTGCAACCGTAACCTGTTTTCTTCCTTTCTTTTTTGTGCTTATGGGGGCTATACTTGGCTTAGGGGCAGCAAACGGGGTGTTTTCAAGAAACTGCCTATTCCTTAGACAGTAACTTGTACCTCTATTTGTGTCACAATCTGCCGTTGTGTCTAGCTCCGAGGAACAGGTGATGTTTAGATTTTCCCCCCACTCCTCTCCAGATGATATCAAACTGCCTTTGCCCCGGGCTTGAAATTTAATACTTGAAATTTTGGCCCGTGCTGGCTTGCTTACCCTTTTCATGCGCTCTCCTTCTCCTTCCTTTCCTCCAGCTTTGTTTGCTTCGTTTGTTTCGTGTGTTGCCGCTTTCCCAATTCCCTTTAGCACACCTTTCGCTTTCGACGGGGAATCCAGACCGCTGATAGCCGCGATCACCCTTCCCAGATTACCCCGGAAGGAGATTCTATCGGCCGCCCTGCGGTATCTCCGTTGCGCCTCTGAGGCTTCAGCCCACACTCCGAAGAGGACACGCCGCGCACTACAGCCGACTGACACCGCCTGCGCGTTTGGATAACATATACTGCGGGCTTGGTGGCAGACTGACTCCGTGCACCCCCACCGTATATGTTAGCCTGGTTTTGCATTAGCTAGCTTGCAGTGCCACTAGTGTCTCCTCTTATCAGGGAGAGATTAGTTTCTGGCAACCTTAGAACATGACAACCCTGATTCCCTCAGGATCGTGGAAACAATGTACTCCCTTTCGCTCAGTCATTCGTGCTCACTTATTCAGTTTGTCTCAGAGAGTTACACAGAATAAACAGTCGGGCGTTTCAATAAGTATTTATTGAACAGTTGTTATTCTAGTGTAAAATATATGTGCTGCGGTAACCAGCAGACAATAGCAGAGATATATTATCAGCAGTACGATAAAAGCAAAGGGATAGAACAGTTCTACCATATTGCGATAATCATGAGTACATACATGAATATAAAAGCATTATGCAAGTGCGTGCACTCCTACGATGCCTACCTAGATGTACCTGTGTGTACCTAGCATATGTGTGTAGGTCTTAGAAGCTAAGAGCCAAGAATCCTCCTAGGATTTAGTCGAACCCCCATACCTGAATAGAGAGAGTGTGGGACCTCGTCCTGGTCTCGAGTTGGACACCCCGTCCGGGTTGTGTCAGACCACTGTCAGCTTGAGCGACTGCATGCAGGAGCCTCAGCGTCTCTGGTCAGTGTGTCAGCATGGAAGTCTCGGTTCCCTCTGTCTTACCGGGGCAAGATGTGGTGTATTTATACCCTACAGAGTCTCGGTCCTCAATATGGTTTGTATTGGACATGAGGAAGACGTCAGGGGTGATCTTTGTACATACATATTATGCCAGTGGTGTATTCTTAGAAAGCCATGCATAATTAATGAGTACAGTGTGGGCCTGTGTTTGGAAGAACCCTGCTGTATTCAAAACCACAGGATAGATAATGTTCAGCCCTCAGAGCTCGTTGTGTACTAGCTGGGACCAATGTAGGTGAAAGATCATGCCTATATAAGGAATCATACTATAATAGGACATGTACAGTTGTGACCATAATAGGGCAAGTACGAATATGACCATATTAGGGTAAATATGAATACGTCCATTTTAGGGCATGTACGAACGGGTCTACATTAGGGCATCTATGCGGGATATAACACCCACTCCTCTTCCGAACTGGATAATAAATGACCATACTTAAAATCTGGACAATTTAAAAGCATTTTTAAAAGCAAGTAAAAACATGGTTCTAAAAAATCTTTAAAAGTTTTTGGTGCTAATAAAAAAAAAATTGTTTAAATTCAGCTTTTTCTAGTTGCCACTTAAAAAGTCAATATCGTCTCTCTATAGAAATTGTATTACCATAAGCAGGAGAAGGCCATGCTTTTCTCAAGCAAAAGTGTCAATGTAAGAAAATGTTCCAAATTTAGATAGTTTATTTTTAAACGAGTAAAGAAGCCGAATTCTTTCCCAGGACACGATGAGCCAATTCAAGATTACGCGTCCTGGCTGGGAAGCTCAATATTATCGGTGTCAGCTGCTGTAGATGACAAATCCAACGCCTCACAGAGAACGTCATTCGCACATAGATGGAATGTAGTACTGCCAACAGACGGTGCTGTGGCAGCTTGTGCGGCAGTTGTAACCTGGGTGCCTGTGGAAGAATCACCTAACCCAGCAGGAGCGAACGGCACCTGTGGATTCTCCAAGAATGCATTCATTAGAATCGGAAGCCGCTGAGGACAACGCAGAGCTTGGGCCTTTATGGGGTCCAGCATTGCATCCGTGTCCGGAGGCGCATCTGATGGAAATGTTAGACAAAGATCCAACGTGCATTCTTCTCCGCAGAACAGGCATCGAAGCACAGGTAAGATAGAGTCTATCCAGACTGGTCTAAATGATAGAAACCAGGAGGCATTGAGTTCTCGCAGGCAAGAAATGCCCAGAAGTTGTACCATGCGTTCACGGTATTTCCGCTCCAGGAGCGTGTTCACCATTCCCTCGGGAAGTGGGCCGTCCATTGCGTAGCAGCAATATTACAATCAGGATTCCTGCAATCAGGAACAGGATGAGCGGGAATCCTCCAAATACGCTTCCCAATACGGAGTGTATAAAATTTGGGATTACTCCGAGGACTGTCTGAAAGGTGCTTAACAGTCCGGACCCTATGGCCTTAAATAGGTGTACAATTCCGCTCGTATCAGACATATTGAAGATACGTCCCACCATTTCTGCTAAATGAATGGGGCAGTTTGTACGTATGAGTGCCTGTATCTCGGTCGAGGTCCTTGCAACTTGAAGTTCATAGGTTTCTCGAGCGGAGGTTAAGGGCACGGGTTGCTGTAAAAGCATGGCTTTCAATCTGCTCAGAGTATCAAACTGTATAAAAGAGACGTTCAGTGAAGGCCATAATGGCGCCTCCCTGACTGTGTTCAGTGTCGGAAACAATACTTGCATACAGCAAGTAACCCTGGAGTTAACAGTGACCAGATATGCAACGGCCTGAAGCATCCCACAGCAACCTTGATCATTTAGCATTAAGTAACTCCCATTCGAGAGCAGCTGGAAAACCGGCGTGATCATGGCCGCTGGGGTCCCTGACATGTGACAAGATAAGTTCGCTACTGAACCACTGCAGGCTCAGTGCAGAGAAATATCCTGCCACGTGAGAGAACCGCTCAAAGCGTTCTTGCAGTTTGTACCACTCAGATACACTTCTTGATCCCCATTCTGGCATCGGTATCTATATGGTAACTCTCAAGTTTCCTTGATGTATCCCTTACCCATTTGCACATATTTGGCTGCCTGCCTTTGCTCAAGGCAATATTGAAACTGAAACGTAGTGACCGGCAGAGTGATTTGGCCATGAATTAGCCATTCTGTTGATGGTGATTCGGCTACAGTGAATGGTAACCTTTCCAGTTTCTCAATACGCAGCATTGTATATTTGGCTCCCCTCTGTGCCATTTCTGTCTGTTTATCAGTTAGATTGTATTCTGAGAACAGAGACCATGGGGCATATTATCAAGCCCTTTATCGCCGCGTTAGCGGCACTTTTCTGCTGCTAATGCGGCGATATTTTTATCACATTACCAAGCTGCAGCTAACGGGCCTTAGCGTGAGTTTTTTAGCGATAGCGGCCGTTTTTGTACCTCCAAGCATGTCAGCGATATATATCGCTAATGACATGCAAAGTAGGCGTTCCTGACTAAAACTCCATTGAAACAGTCGCAAACACAACTTCCCCCTATTATCAATGCCCGCAAAGCGATAGGAAAATTCTCGCTAACTGCGCTTATCGCTGGAATTTAACGCCTGAAAAAAAGTTGCCTTAACCATCTTGTCAATGGGGGGTGGAGTGTTGGGTTAAGTACACACTTGCCTATTATCAAGCTTTTCATTAGCGCTGTTAATTTAGCGCTGGACTTCTCACGCTATTGCTGGTTTTGCACGCTATCGCTGGATTTCCTATCGCCTTTGCGATACGTGTTGATAATAGTGCGCTATCACGGCGAGGAAATCCAGCGATAGCCTGCGATAAAAAAAACAGCGCTAAGCGCGATTTGCGATAAATATCGCAGATCCTTCATAATATGCCCCGTGGTGTTTATAAAATGCCAGGGCACATAGCCTGCACGCAAAGATTGCAGTGTCCAGCTTAACATCATAATAGAACGTAGCTGAGATTGCCCGTGTTGTAACAAGGCCAGATCTTGTTCTAATATGTCGATCACCGAAGACACAATGTTGCCTAAGGAGTAAATCCTGCAGGTCAAAGTTGTTAACCCATTATCCACCACAGCTAATGCCTTTTCTAAGTTAATACGGTCTATTTCCCGTATCCTTTCTGTGGCTTCTTGTTGGGATATTTTCCAGTTTTCATTATAGTAGGCATAAAGGCCTGCATATATGAAATGTTTCTGACGTTGTTTCCTGGGACCTTGTAGAAAATCTCTAAGATCCATGTCAGGTGTGAGAAAGGGCAAGTGGAGCTTCACTTCTGTGAGTGTTGAGGTCTCTAGCCAATCAAGGCACAACTTCCCAACACTATAGGATGTCACTACCCCCGGGTGATGCCTCTGTACATAGCGTGGGTCTGGCCTATGGATACTAAACCCTTCGGTTGTATTCATAAATTTCTGCTGACATTTGTTTGTGTCAATTGGCCAAACCAGCCATTCTGTCCAATCAGGATCTGATCTGTTGTACTGGAAAATGTCATCTAATCCTACCCCTTGTGTAGTTGAATTCTGCCCCCCACCCATCTGTGATGATGTTGGAAACCCCGGTGTGTTCATTTCCTTGCCTTTGGCTAATCCAAGACAGGATGTTTGTTGCACAGTTTCATTGAGAAATAACATCTGCTGCGGAATGATGCATGCTCTAAAAAGTGCTTCTATTCCCTGGACTTGCCAGTCCCTAGAACCCCAGATCGATTTGGAATCTATTGTGTCTTTCCATAGACAACTGGTTCAGAAAAGATGCAGAATAAATATGTTTGGTGTTTGTCAACATAATTTTCTGAGCTGGATTTTTCGCCACTTTATAATAAAATGACTTCGGGTCGGATTGTTAAACCCTGAGAAGTATGTGAATTTCTGTGCAAATGCTTGCGAACTACCTTTTGGTGGTGTTGGGCAGTGTTCCCACTGGTGGTACTCAAATACATTTCTAGGTGTTATAGATTTGTGTAAGAAATGATGACCATATTGCTGGTAACAGTACAATGTATCATAGTCTGAAGTACCTTCTAACATTTCATTGTTCGGAAATGCTGCAGTTTTTTCTAAATCAGACATCATAGCATTTACAGTTTCAGTGTCCCAATCATCAGAAAATGTATTGGAGGTAATGAAATCACTTAAAGAAATTTTAAATACATGTTTTAGTTTTAAAAGTTCAGTCGGACCTAATATATCATAATCAATCTTGTCCCATACTATACCGTCTAGGTATAGGAACTGCTGTGATGTTCACTGAAGACAAGTCTCTTGGTTCACGATGTGAAGACTGGTGTGGTTTTAAAATCAAATTGACTCTTTGGGCTGTAGAGCTTGGTTGGAGGTATCGTCCATTAATAAGCATTCTAAAAGTTATTATTAAACCTAGCCAGAAAATGAAAAATAAAATCCCAGTGATATACCATACTTGTATCCAAGGTGACACCAGGTAAGTCTTTCTTAAAAAGTTCAAAAAGTCATTGAGTTTCTGTTGGAGTGATTTTTTGGCTGGCGTCGTTTCCGGTTCGCTTGGATCCAGTGAAAACGTATCAAAGTTCATGAAATAGCCAGAAGCAGTTCGATCAATTGTTGAAATTGCATCGGGATTTGTTGAAATCGGATTTTGCTCTTGACGAGGCATGTTGACGTAGATGTCTGTATTAGGTCTGATTGCAACTTGGTTGTTAAGTTGATTATCTTCTTGTTGAAGTGGAACGAGTTCCATAGCATCGTTGCTTAGTCCTTCATTCCGTACAGGTGGCACTTCAAACGTGATGAGTCTTTCTGTTTGAACTTCTTGGATTGTAGCGAGAGGAGGGCGTCTGCTACTGTGGAGTCCACGAGGCCTACTGTTTAGTATCAGCCACATAGTGTGGTTTGATTAAGTCAATTGAGACAAATCTTTTCTCCTTTCCGGCAAGAGGTGGCAGAAGTACAGTTCTTGTGCCGTGGATTGCCAGGACCGGTACAGGCTTTCTGTAGGATGGCCCAAATTCTTTCTTGTCAGCAATCTTCTCTCTGACTAGATCCCCGATTTTTGGGATCCAGATAGTTACTGCCTTGACTTCCTCAGTGGCGGCCTGTTTCTGGAGCACGTTACTTTGTTGTGTCGTGGATTCATTTAGATCCTGTAAAACAGCCAAACGATCATGGATATCAAATGGTTTTTCATCCGCCACTGTGCCTTCACAATCAAGATCAGGTACCCACATTCTTGTCCCAAACAGGACCTCGTAAGGAGTGACACCTCCTAGAGAGCTTCTTGGCTCATTATTGAGCGCGCGCTGTACCCCATAAAGGTGATCGACCCATCTACCGCCCTTGCCTAATACCCTAGCTGTTAAAGATTGCTTTAAGTCTCGGTTTTTCCTCTCCACAACAGAATTTCCCTCGGGATGATACGGAGAGGAGTACCGCAATGCTACGCCCATTCCTTCCATGGCCTCTTTGTAAGCCCAAGAGCTAAACGCCGGACCACGGTCAGAATGTAACGTGCCAACTGCGTATGTGCCGATAAAGACTCGCAAATCTTTTATAACAGTTCGAGCGTCAGCTGAGCACTGAGGCCAAACCTTGAGGAAACTTGAGTTGGACGCGCACGAACAGACAACCTAATGCTGTCTAACAATGGTATCCGTACTGGACGTGTTGTGGTGGACCCTTCCATCTGCTTGCAGATGTCGCAGTTCCAGACATAGTCTCTAATCAGCCTTCTCATCACGGGCCCCAAATAGCGCTCTTTTAACAAAGCAACAGTCTCCCTAAGTCCGTTATGTACAGAACCACTTCCTTCGTGTGCTGCCACAATTAAGCCTAGCCTACGATCCATATTTGGTATTACTCTATCCCCCACTCCAGGAATCTGAGCATATGGAATATTTTGTGCATCTAACTTGTAGGAGTACTTGAGTGGAAATTTTTTAGGTACTGCTGTGCTGCCTTTGTGTGAAGCATTGACAGCTACCATAATCTCGCCGTCTATTCTCGTCTTTGAACGAGTAACTGCAGCTACGGCGGCTGTGCGAACAGCCCCCTTTGCGGCTTCATCAGCCAATGAATTCCCTTCAACGTGAACGCCATCACGCTGATGACTCAGTGTATTTATCACGTGAGCCCTTGGTAGTTCGTTTCTCAACTCCACTACCTGTTCCCATAGCATTTTATGCTTAATTGTGCCACCTTTGCATCTTTGAACCCGTTTTGTTCCCAATGATGTAGATATTCATTGTACGACTGTACACAGTAAAAGGAATCACAAACAATAAGTGTGGGGAATTCGTGATCCGTATTTATAAGTGCCAGTATCAGTGCTTTGAGTTCTGCCAACTGAGCCGTGCAGTCTCCTAGAGATTGCGTTTTAGTGCAACTCGGATGGAACTTGCCATTGTGCATGTGACCTTTAACAATCGCACACGCTGCGCTGTAAGCTTGCTTACTCCCTGTGGCTGGTTGAGCAGAACCGTCAGTGTAAATAATGTATTCATACTGATCTAGAGGCAAAATTTCATTTGGTAGAGGGTATTCTTGTTCGTATTGCAGGAATGCCTGTGTTTTTAAACTTGGATCAAATCTGTATTCAACATCCGTTGCAGTAAGAGAATTAGCCCATTGTATCCATCTCGGATGTAAGGCTTTCGCATTTGAATGCTAGATTTTGTAACAGCTTCTAAAGCTGGTACTGGGATCACGACAATTATGCATTTTCCCTGAGCCAGAGCTCTTTCTCTTGCTACAGCGGTCTGCACTGCTGTCAGGATTTTTTCTGTTGAAGTGAAACACATCTCTGCGTTTGTGTACAGGTGTGATTTGTATGCGATTGGTACTGTTTCACCTTCATTAAAAGTTAAATAAGTGTACCCGCATTGACCCGCTATGACTCGGATCACTAAGTTCTGTGTGTTTATGCGTGTCTGTAAATGTTTAGAAGCTATCATGTCTTCCTGTAGGGAACGCAGGATATTTGTGTGTTCCTGCGTCCATTGTCTGACTGATAAATCAGGTTTTATTAAGTCGTAGAAAGGTTTTACTCTTTCTGCGTAATCCAAAATGTATGATCGACCAAAATTTAGGAATCCCAGAATTGATTGTAATTTCTTTAATGATTTTGGAGGTTGGAGCAGCGCACACTTTTCTAAAAAGTTAGCTGCTAGGCTCTTTCCCTCACTTGACAGCTCGAATCCTAAAAATAGGACACTGAGGGGGGCAATTTTTGATTTTTTAAAGTTAAATTTGTAGCCCTCAGAGGCGAATCCCATAATAATGGTGCTCACCCTGGTCAAGTGCCTCGGTAAGTCATCGTCCGTCAGATAAATATCATCTACGTAGGACAATGCTTCTTCATCCAAATTTTGGAGTAACTCTGTTACCCTTGCTGAAAACAACCCCGGGCTACTCTTATACCCTTGGGGGAGTTGGCAAAATTGCCGTTGGGACCCTAACGCACTGAATGCGGTCAGATACCTGCTTTCAGGCGCTATATTTTGGCAGAAAAATCCATTTGAGATATCAAGTGTTGTTTTGTATTTTTGTCGCACAATGTTATTCATTAATGCGGCACTGTGTGTATTTTGAACTGCATATGTCTTTGTGCAAGTGTTTAAATGTCTGTAATCTAAAACTAGACGATATGTATTGTCAGGTTTGGCTACGGGGAACAAAGGATTGTTCATAGGTGAAGTGCAATTTTCTATCACCCCCTGATATTCAGGTTGATCTAGAATCTCCCTGACTTGTTTTTTAGCTTCCTGCCTTATAGGGTATTGCCTTTGGGCATTTGGGGAAACTTTTAACGGGATCACGTGGTGGGTTGAATCCTCATCCCAACCAGCATGATTTTTGTACAATGCTGGAGCTAGGGCAACCACCCACTTCTGCGCATATGCATGTTTTAGATGTATGGGAACGAGGTCGGAAAAGGCTGGAAAATTACAGTTTCTCCCCTAGGGCACTCCATGACGAATGCTGGCGGCCAGTCTGGTTCTGCTAATAGAATGTCATAACCAGATGACAGATTTTTCCAAAAGAGACCTTTAATTTTTCTTGGCTTGTCCCCCTCCATCCGGAGTGTTATCTCATGTAACTTATGTGGGACACTTACCCGAGTATCAGGTGTTTCCACCATGATATACTCACTCAACTCCGCTGTCACCAGAAATTCCTTCAGGTTCTGGCGAGCTATCGTTACTTCTGCCGCGCTGTCTAGCATCGTCAGAGCCCATTCCCCGTTCAGAAGCTGTGTCCTCAGAATTCTGGGTATGTCTGATCTTGAGACCTGCTACCTTCTTCTTTTTGAACTGAGGTTTTGATTTTTGTTTATCTTCTTTTTTAGGTGTGTAGTCCGCAGCGCGTTGCGTGTCTCTGGACTTTGTACGCTCCTTTGACCGTCCTTCCCTCTCGGAGTTTCGTGATGAACCCTGAAAGGAACGAGAGGAACGAGTATCAGTATCCTGATACCTGTCAGGTTTTTTAATATTATCCCTATTCCTGAGGTAATACCTCCTTTCAGAGGGCTCCTGTTGAGGAGACCTACCTCTAGACTGAGATCTGGTGTCTTTAGAGTTTTGTTGTTTTTTATTTTCCCACTTCTTTTTAGGAGAAGTAGGTGTCTGCTTTGTAGTGTCCTTTTCAGGACTGCCCACCAGTTGTGGTTTTAATGCTTTCCCTCCTAGACTGTCTCTGCCTAGTTCTGCATATGCAGTTTCAATTATTTTGGGTAGTTCGTGTTGTTGATCCTCTGGACCGAACTCCCTCAGGCGTTGGCGGATCGCCACAGAAGCTGCTTCCCCCTTAATGTTAGCTAGTATTATGGCTGAGACCTGTTCAAAGTTTTTTAGCAACTTCATCCCTAAGTTAAGGGCAGGCTCTGTTTCAATACTTCAGGTACTACTGCTATTGACGGGATACCATGTGTTCTGGTATATATGGCAGCAAAGACTGAACCCCAAGAGGTGCAGTCCTCTACTTGTGGTGTAAGACCCATGGGCAAGCAGATTGTTAGAATTCTGTGTTTATCACTGGTTGTAGTATTCGGGAATACTGCTTCAAGCTGAGTTATTTTCTGAGCTATCCAGAATGGGATTTGTTCGCGTTTTGCTGGCATTTTGCCCATTATCGCGTGTAATGTTTGTGGAGTTATTTTATTAACTGTACCTTGGACTGGAGTGTCTTGTGCTGCAGCTGGTGCAGGCTGAACCGTTAAAGTCCTCATCACAAATTGTGAGAGGTTTCTGTAGATTTTAATTAAATCTTTGTGTTGTACGAGTAAGTCTGGCTGTGGCATTGTGTCAATGTCAGGATGCGGTGTATATGCCGCTAATATGGGCCATGTGGCTCCTGCTCCTCCGAGCGGGCCTAATCTTGCTCTTCCATGTACGTGGGGTAGGGCACCTTTAAACCAGTAATTATGCTCCTGGTAAGTGAGCGGAACCTCTACTTCCTCAAAAGGAGTATAGTCCGCTGATGTATCACCTTCTAGGTAGTAGTGAAATACATTTGTAATTGCATTCACTGCTGGGAATGTAACCCATGAATAGAACACCTCTGTTTTATTAGATTCGTGTGCCTCAATCACGAAAATTACTGTACCACCCCTGGCTCTTAAGCCATGTTCTAGAAGTTTTATGGTGACTGCCCTTCTGAAATTTGGTGCAATTTGTATTGCATCTTCAGGGTCTTCTTCTAAACCGAAGAGGTTTGTTGTAACTCTCCCTGTTGCTTCTGTTTGTTCAACCATTTTTAAGTGGAAGAAGGGAGGTTAAAGAATTTTTAAGATAAGGTGTAAATGCACAATTGTGGGATTTATATGTCCTTCAAGCTTGAATAACCAACAGCCAATAAATAGTATTCTCGTACTACTCAGCTGCGGCGGATTTTGTGCCCACCCACTCCAGACGTCTCTGGGGTTTTGTGAGTAGGTTCTCTAAGAATAGCACGACTGAACTACTCAGATTCTACTGTTAAATAAGTACCAAACCAACGATGGTGGCGCCATGTCGTGTAGCTCCTATAGTACCCCTGCAGGACCTGCGCGTTTGGATAACATATACTGCGGGCTTGGTGGCAGACTGACTCCATGCACCCCCACCGTATATGTTATCCTGGTTTTGCATTAGCTAGCTCGCAGTGCCACTAGTGTCTCCTCTTATCAGGGAGAGATTAGTTTCTGGCAACCTTAGAACATGACAACCCTGATTCCCTCAGGATCGTGGAAACAATGTACTCCTTTCGCTCAGTCATTCGTGCTCCCTTATTCGGTTTGTCTCAGAGAATTACACAGAATAAACAGTCGGGCGTTTCAATAAGTATTTATTGAACAGTTGTTATTCTAGTGTAAAATATATGTGCTGCCGTAACCAGCAGACAATAGCAGAGATATATTATCAGCAGTACGATAAAAGCAAAGGGATAGAACAGTTCTACCATATTGCGATAATCATGAGTACATACATGAATATAAAAGCATTATGCAAGTGCGTGTACTCCTACGATGCCTACCTAGATGTACCTGTGTGTACCTAGCATATGTGTGTAGGTCTTAGAAGCTAAGAGCCAAGAATCCTCCTAAGATTTAGTCGAGCCCCCATACCTGAATAGAGAGAGTGTGGGACCTCGTCCTGGTCTCGAGTTGGACACCCCGTCCGGGTTCTGTCAGACCACTGTCAGCTTGAGCGACTGCATGCAGGAGCCTCAGCGTCTCTGGTCAGTGTGTCAGCATGGAAGACTCGGTTCCCTCTGTCTTACCGGGGCAAGATGTGGTGGATTTATACCCTAAAGAGTCTCGGTCCTCAGTATGGTTTGTATTGGACATGAGGAAGACATCAGGGGTGAACTTTGTACATATATATTATGCCGGTGGTGTATTCTTAGAAAGCCATGCATAATTAAGGAGTACAGTGTGGGCCTGTGTTTGGAAGAACCCTGCTGTATTCAAAACCAAAGGATAGATAACGTTCAGCCCTCAGAGCTCGTTATGTACTAGCTGGGACCAATATAGGTGAAAGATCATGCCTATGTAAGGAATCATACTATAATAGGACGTACAGTTGTGACCATAATTGGGCATACGCGGCCATGACCATAATAGGGCAAGTACGAATATGACCATATTAGGGTAAATATGAATACGTCCATTTTAGGGCATGTACGAACGGGTCTACATTAGGGCATCTATGCGGGATATAACAAGAGGTTTGAGAGCCCTGAGAGGCATAAGGCCTGGGTGTCATCACTAACAACTGTCAGTGGCCACTGTGGCTTGCTGTCCTGGAGGACAGAGTGGCCCCTGGGGGGGCAGGATTCACACCCTGGGGGTGGACTAGGCCACACCACTGTGTTGGTCATGTGGGTACTGTCTGTCTGTTGGGACACACCTGTGAGCAAGCTAAGGTTAGGTGCTGCACAGATGGTGTCCACAGGTAAGGAGAAGGGTTCCCCATGGGTTAGCTTAGTGGGCCCTGAGAGTATGGACAGAGAGATCCAAATGGGTTCAGATTGGCGTAGAACTGGAATATGCCGCTGTAGTTGCGGTCCAGGGTCCATGTTCTATTGCCCCAAGCAGGGAAGCCTATCAAGGTATTGATTAGTCTACCCTGGCTTTAGGCTGGAAGGGGGTCGTGTAGGATTTGGCCCTTTTTGCCGAGTCATCCCAGAACTTTTTGCCTTCCTCCTGTATTTTTTCTGACCTGTTGTTGGTGGTTTTATGACTCTGCGCACTTTACCACTGCTGATCAGTGCTAAAGTGCATATGCTCTCCCTATAAATTGTTGTTGTGGATTGGTGTTTCCATGATTGGCTATTTGATTTACTAGTCAGACCCTAGTATAGTGCACTGCGTGTGCCCAGGCCTGCTAGTGGACTGCAGCACTGATTGTGCCACCCACAGAAGCAGCCTGTAAAATGTAACTCAAGCCTGACATTGCAGAGCCTGTGTGCAGTCTGGGACTGCCATGTCGACTTGGCAAGTGCACACACTTGCCAGTCCCTAAACCTTCCCTTTTCTACATATCAGTAACCCCTAAAGTAGGCCCAAGGTACCCCTGTGGGCAGGGTGCATTGTATGTGAAAGGTAGGACATGCCCTGATGTGTGTGGCATGTCCTGATAGTAAAATATTGCCAATTTCGTTTTTCACTATTGCAAGGCTACCTGTTCCCATAGGACAGAATGGGGAGTTTGTTTATAACATCTTATAAACATAACTGGCCCTGGGAACAAGGTAGAAAAATAAAGTTTAGTATGCCTGAACTCAGAATGTTAAAATGCATCTTTTAGTGAGGGTGATTTTTACATTCTATGTTTGAAAATACCACGTTTAGAAAGTAGGTATTTTCTTGCCTAACCATCCAATGTGCTAGGTTTGTGTATTGCATGTCTGGCTTTTGGATGACAGGGGCTGGAGAGGGGCAGCGGCTCCAGAAGTCTGATGAGTCAGGGCTGGGCTGAATAGGCCTGGTCTGCATTTGGAGTGTTGGGAGGAGTAGCACCTGCACCTGAATAGGGCTGTCCCTGATTTCCACAATGATGGCTCCGCCCCCCCTGTGGTGTGTCTGGAGCCAGGGCTCACACTGACAATGGAGGTTGTTGTGCACTTGCAAAGTGCCCCACAGAACTGGTTTTGGCTGGGTTCAGACACTCTCTGCCTTCAGAGAACAAAGGATTTTGGTGTATAAAAAGAGGGGCCCAGACCCCAGACTTTTTGATCACTTCTGGGAATCAAGAGGAACCTTTGCCAAGGAGAAGAGCCGGAGAAGCTGAGGAGGAATACTGCCCCTGTGCTGTTTGCTGTCTGGGGTTGGCCTGCAGTGACTACGTGTTGCCAAGGAAAGGAGAAAAGGCCTTTGCTGCTTGCTTTGTCCCCCTGCTTGAGGAAAAGATCTCCTAGGGCTTGAACTGAACTTGCCCCCTGTTCTAGAGGTCTCAGGAACATCAAAGACCTCACCTTGTCTGTGCGCACCATCTCTGATCATCGCCGCAGAAGAAAAGGGTAACCGACTCTGTCATTGAGTCCGTCGCAGGATTCCGTGTCCTGAAAGCACCGCCGAGAGCAATGCCTCGCTTCGCAACGCAACCCTGGTCTCACCGACTCCGTAAATGAGCTGCTGCTTGCACCACGTCCTGTGGGCACCGCACTCCACAACACTTCGCTACACGCTGCAAGGACGTCACCGACTCCATCGCTGCCCGACCGGAACATCGACAGGCTCCGTCACCGCACCGTGGCCTGCCAGCACTGCAGCGAGCACCGTCTCACCCTTCAACACAAGCCCTGGTCTCACAGACTCCGTTAACAAGCCGCTGCCTGCACCGAATAATGAGGACATCGTATGCCGCAGGGCTCCGCTTCACGGCGCGACCGCAACGTTTGCCCCGACCGACTCGTACCGACGTGTTGGTTGCAACAAGAAAGGTACTGTGTCCGAGTCTGTCGACGCTTTAGCTGGCCCGTATCTACGCGATCGGCTGGAATTGTTAGGCTCTGTTGTATTCAGTATCGCGGTAGCCCCAGGAGGAGCTGCCGAGTCGGAAGAACTGTGTTTTATTGATTTTCCTGCAATTTAAAGGTTATTTTGCACAAGTACTATTTTTCAAGAGTATTGTATGTGGGATTTTTATCGTATTTGGTCTTGTTGGTTTAGATAAAGATTTCCTATTTTTCTAAACTGGTGTGGTGTCCATTTGTAGTGTTTTCACTGTATTACTATATGTGTTTACACAGGCTTTATTTTAAGAGGCGCAGACATGGTATTTCAAGAAGGGTCTTTATTGAAGTACATAGGAACAACCCCTAGACACGCTCTGTCTCCAGCAACTGTCTCCTCCCTTCTGGTCCAACTCCAGAACTCTCACATGCTGGTAACCATGGGAAGAATGCATGACAAGTTGCTTGGGCACATTGCTAAGATACAACACATCTTCTTTCTTTAATAATAACAGATACAATAGTAAAGTGTAAGGATGTTACAGCAATGAATGGAGAAATAATATATATAAAAAACACAGAAAAGGGAAATTGTGATTAAGAATAACACTAGGTAATCAACGGGTCACATAGTCACTGTGCCATTTTGGAACCTTCCTGACACGTTTGTTATCTCTTACATCATCACTGGTTTTCACCATTTGATTGTCACCCGCTTTTTCCCACCAAGCGTGTAATTCCACATCGTTGCACAGAGTGACACTTCGAATATTCCACATCTTGCCATCACTTAGCCAAACACTGTTACCAACAACCTTGGTTATGCGTTTGGGCACTGACCATTTAGACAGACCTCTTTTTTGAACACCCACACTGTACGTCCTCACCCAATCTCCAACAGCGAATACACGTTTGCCCCTTTTTAATCTGTCATTGTGCCTCCACACATACTTCTCCTGGTGCTTCTTGACTCTACACTCTAGACTCGTGTTGCACACAGGTCGTGAAAGACCCTTGAGCATCCACCCGGGAGCAACCCTCGTCCCTGGTTGCCTGCCCTTGAGGAGTCTGAATGGGGACTCTTTGGTGACTGAATGGGGTGTAGTTCGGTAACTCCACAACATTTCCTTCACTGCCTCCTTGCAGTCTCCACCACACCCTTCAGACAATTGGACACACTCCTTCAAGACTCTGTTGAATCTCTCAACAAGGCCGTTTTCCCTGGGATTATAAACAGTGGTAGTGTGGTGAGCAATGCCCATTCCTCTTCTATGAACTGGGGTCCATTATCCATGACCAACATGTCAGGACACCCCTCCCTACGAAAGATTTGGTCACAAAATTCGATGATGTTAGAGGCTTTAATGTCTCCAGTGAATGCCACTTCCGGCCATTTAGAATGGTAGTCAATTAGCACTAAGGAGTACTTGTTGACAATTCCCTTGGCCGAAAATGGGCCACAGATATCCATGGCAACTTTTTCCCATGGTCTGCTCGGAAAATTAGCGGGAGAGATAGGTGATTCTTCTACCCGATGGGTTTTGTCACTGCACATGCACTCCAAACATCCACGTACATGCTCCTCTATGTTCTTGTCCATCCCTGGCCACCAAAATGGCTCTCTGGCCTTCCTCTTCATTCCAGACATGCCATTGTGTCCTTCATGAAGTAATCTTAGTAGTCTAGACTGCAAGCTAGCCGGAACCACTAGTCTTCCACTTCTGCGAATCACACCATCTACTACCGAAAGTTCTGTCCAGACTGTCCAAAACTCTCCAAATTTTTTCTTGAGGACAAAACTGGGACAATTCAATCACAAGCTCCTTGATAGTGGGATCATTCGTTACAGCATCTTTCCACTGATCCATGGATATGGCACCCTCACATGACTCAGATACACTTGCTACCACACAATCATCATTGGAATCAATGTCGTCGTTATCGCCTTCCAAAGGTAAACGGGATAGACAATCGGCATTGACATTGCGAATGCCCGGAACATACTGTAGTGAGAAGTCATACCCTTGGAGCCTGTACAGCCATTTGGCAATCCTGGGTGTTGCTTTTGCAGCTCCCTTGGTGTTGAACAATTCTATGAGTGGTTTGTGGTCAGACATAATTTCAAAATGGGTCCCCCAGATGTAAGTTTTGAAGTAGTTCACCCCCCACCAGCATGCATGTGCCTCGTTTTCAATGACAGAGTATGTAGCCTCCGCACCCTTGAAGGTACGAGATGCAAAGGCTACCACTCGTTCATGTCCCAAATGTTTTTGCATGAGCACTGCTCCTAGACCAAATGCATTGGCATCCACTACAATTATGCTATGATGTGATGGGTTAAATGGTTTCAAGGCAACAGCTTTGACAATTTGTTCTTTGATGGAAATGAAGACTTTTTGGCATTCATCTGTCCATTCGAACTTGACACCCTTTTTCATTAATGTTCTGAGGGCATGGACTTTGTCAGCAAAATGCTGAACAAACTTGGAATAAAATTCCGCAAGGCCCAGGAATGAGCGCAATTGCTCCTTGTCACGAGGTGATGGTGCATTAGTAATAGCATCCAATAACTTCTTTTTTGGTTTTACCCCAACCCTAGATAAGGTGTGCACTAGATAATCAATTTGCTTGACACCAAATTTGCATTTCTTGACACCCACGGTTAGGCCTGCGTTTTGCAACCTGTCGAATGTTTGTGTCAGTATCGAGTTGTGTTCAACACGATTAGTCCCCCACACTAGCACATCGTCTTGGAAAACTAACACCTTGGGTAAACCCACCAATACTTTACACATTACTCTTTGGAAAACCGCCGAAGCAGAAGCCAGGCCGAAGGGCATTCTGATAAACTGGAAGGCTCCTTCAGGTGTAATGAATGAAGTGAGATGCCTTGAAGTGGGATGCAGTTTGATCTGATGGTATGCATTAGATAGGTCAATTAGTGAAAAGTAGGTGGCATCGGTTACAGCGGACACCATTTCGTTGATGTGAGGTAATGGATATCGGTCAACTACGATGTTGCGATTAAGGTCTCTCAAATCAATGCACATGCGTAGGTTACCATCGGGTTTGCGTGCTAAAACAACCGTTCTAAGCCATTCAGATGACTCAATTGGCTCGATAACCTGCGCATCACATAACCTTTGCAACTCCAATTTTAATTTTTCTCTAAGGGTAAAGGGTACACTTCTCCCCTTATGCACACACGGAACATTATTGGGCTTTAGTACAATGCAGTGTTCAAATTTTTCTAAACACCCTAACTTTTCCCTAAATAATTTTGGAAATTTGGTGCTCCATTTAGTTTTTTCAGTATCTTCAGTGGCTAGAACTTGTTGTGGGTGGTTAGGGTCCAATGTGATGCCCAACATTTTTTGTTCGCACCGCCCCAGCAATGCTCTCCCTTTTTCCATCACATATACCTTGCTAGTAGCTACCTTACCCTTGTGAGACAATGTGCATTTGAAAAAACCCAACAATGGGAGCTTAACACAACAGTACCCTACAGGTTCAACATCTGGCGGGTTCAACTGATGACTTCCTACCTTCTCCCATGTGTTCTTATCAATGATAGTATAAGGGGAGCAAGAGTCTGCCCAAACAGTTATTTTGGTCCCATTGATGCCTAAATCACATTTAGGTGGTTTGTAGCACTCAGATACATCGTTAATAACATTGTCGCAAATAACCATAATTTCAACTTCCCCTTCGTTATCAGAATTGTCATCCTCAGAGTTTTCTCTAATGGCAGTCACAGGACGCTTCCATTTTGAGGTGGGTAAAGATCCGGCCTTACACATGCGTGCTACGTTACCAATCTTTTTGCATTTAAAGCATTTCTCTTTAACTGCAAAACATTTGTCGGAATCCGCGGTGTGTCTCGTACTGCCACACCTGTAACACACCCTGTTGTTTTTGGGTATATTGGTTTTAGTATTACTTTCTTTCTTTTTGGATGGATTCTTCTCTAAAGCACACACTTTAGCAGTGCTAGTCTTCTCCGAGCTTAGCTCTTTGACATACTTAGAAGTATTCTCGACCCGCCTTGCCACTTCAATAGTTTTCTGCAGGGAAGGATCTTTCATATCTAGTAATCTTCCTTGAATTTTAATATTGTTAGTTCTATTTATGAATTGATCCCTTATGATCTCCTTGTGTAGGTCTTTGAATTTACAAGTGGCAGCAAGGGTTCTCAATACGGAAATATATTGCTTGACAGACTCCCGGGTAGTTGGGATCGAGAGAAAAACTTATGCCTTTCTACTACTATGCTAACCTTTTTACCATAGTTTTCTTCTAGTGCTTTGATTACCTCAACATACTCATCAACGGGAACTACCTCATCGTAGTGTAGATTTACTTCCTCACCTTCTTCTTTATTCTCACCTTCGCTTGCTTTCTCTCCTATAACTTTTAAGAGGTGCAGACATGGTATTTCAAGAAGGGTCTTTATTGAAGTACATAGGAACAACCTCTAGACACGTCCTGTCTCCAGCAACTGTCTCCTCCCTTCTGGTCCAACTCCAGAACTCTCACATGCTGGTAACCATGGGAAGAATGCATGACAAGTTGCTAGGACACATTGCTAAGATACAACACATCTTCTTTCTTTAATAATAACAGATACAATAGTAAAGTGTAAGGATGTTACAGCAATGAATGGAGAAATAACATATATAAAAAAAACAGAAAAGGGAAATTGTGATTAAGAATAACACTAGGTATATCAACGGAAAATTGTGATTAAGAATAGCACTTGGTAATCAACGGGTCACATAGTCACTGTGTGACTATGCCCGCCTATAATTCAATCTTCGCTTGCTGTCACACCCTTTAAAATGCTGGTTCCGTATCCACAATCGCGTTGTAGTTCTCGTGTTGGGTTGTTATGGCAACCATACGCAGCTTGCATGCAAACGTCAATAAAATGCACGTCACAACGCAGCGTGGCTCCCACACTGCAGTGCGTTTGTGACTTGTGGAGGGCTCAGGAGTTTCGTAGAAGAATGCCCGCAATGACGCACAAAAACAAGGCAGAAGCACACGAGCGGTAAGCGGTGAGTAAACTTTTGAAAAGTAACAATGTTGGAGAATGGCGCAGACCTCAGAGCTCCCGGTCCCAACGGTAACGGTGGACTGGGGGCTGGGTTCGGCAGGTTGGCAGTTAATCAGGCCAGATAGTTGGACGTTGCCTCCACACACTTTGTCAAATACATTTTCTCTCACCCGCTGCGATACACCACAACTAGTCTTTACAGCAGAACTAACACATCCAATTCTCCTCATTTAGGGCAGAGCACTAGGTGAACGGATTCGTACATTCGCAGCACTAGATTACACAAAACTCATGTCCTTACCCGAATCTACATGAATAGGTGCTTTTTTTTTTTCATGTGCCCTTTGGTGCTGACATGATTCCGTTTCTTTCGCATGTGCCTTGGTGTAGACAGGACTCCAACATCAGTTCTCCACTTATTTTTTTCTTTGGCAGACAGTACCGTTATGGTAAATCGATTCCAGTCTCTTTTTATAATATCCTCGATGTGGTGAGAACAGCACCGCAAGATAAAGCACCATTGATCGTCCAGTCAAATATCGATGTCTAGGGGTTGACGAACTGCAGCATGCAGCATCTCTTAACCAGCCTGCCCTCAGGGAAATTACATCCCATCCTCGTCGCCACTTTTAAGAGGTGCAGACATGGTATTTCAAGAAGGGTCTTTATTGAAGTACATAGGAACAACCTCATGACACGTCCTGTCTCCAGCAACTGTCTCCTCCCTCCTGGTCCAACTCCAGAACTCTCACATGCTGGTAACCATGGGAAGAATGCATGACAAGTTGCTAGGACACATTGCTAAGATACAACACTTTACACACTGCCTCTGAGATAAGCCTGCCTGCTCGTGCCAAGCTACCAAGGGGGTGAGCAGAGGTTATTTTAGGAGTGTATCCCCCTTACCCTGACTAGAAGCAAGGCTCCCTATTTGGACAAAGGTACCTACCTCTGCCAACTAGAGACCCCCATTTCTAACAGGGGTTTTATGTGCTGAGCATAATCAGGAATATAAGTCCTGCCAAAATTTAAATAAACAAGCAGAGACTACAATTTCTTGAGGGTAGAAGGGGGTAGCAATTGTGCCCATTTCTCCAAAAAATAGGGGGCCAAACCCTTTTCCCTTATTGGTCATTTCATAACCAAGAAAAAGAACTGCAAGAAAAGCAGAGTGTGAGACTTTGCAAAATTGAACTTGTAACCAAGTGCATCGAATCGCATTATGATGCGATCTACTCTAGCTAGATGGGGATTTAATTCATCAGCAGTAAGATATATGTCATTGACATAGGACAAAGCTTTAAGATCAATGTCATGTAAAAGGGACACAGTACGTGCTGCAAATACACCGGGGCTGTTCTTATACCCCATAGGTAAACAGGCATATCGCCTCTGGGAACCGAGGGCGGTAAACACAGAACAATCGCGGCTGTCAGAAGCCAGGTTGTGACTGAAAAAAATGTTCGAAATATCAAGTGTAGTTTTACGTTTTTTACGAACAATATTATTAATCAGAGCCATACTCTGCATGTTCTGCACTGCAAAAGTGTGTGCATGACCATTCAAATGTCTGTAATCCAAGAATATGTGATAAGAGCTATCAGGTTTCAAAACTGGAAAAAGAGGATTATTCATAGGAAAGGCACAGGGTTCAATAATACCCTGATACTCCAGCTGAGTAAGAATGTCATTAACGGATGCTTTAGCGTCACGTTTAATTGGATATTGAGGCTGCAGCTGAGGGGTGGAACGTATTGGAATAACATGTAGTGGAGAGTCTGTATCCCAACCAGTCAGGTTCCGATATAAGGCAGGGGCCAAAGCCAGGGCCCACTCAGAAGCATAAGCATGCTTCGTCTCATCAGGGACGAGATGCGAAACAGAAGGGAATATTACATCTTCACCACAAGGACAAGCGAGAACAAACACAGGAGCCCAGTCGACCTCCGCCAACAAAATATAAAGAATTCAAATTATCCCACAAAATATCATTAATTGTTTGTTTAATATCACCTTCAATCTAAATATCTAAATGATAAAGGTGATCAGGTGGAGCAACGCAGGTGTCCGCGGTCTCAACAGTAACAAAGGTGTCAGTTGTTGACCCCACCAGAAACTGGCGAAGTGTCAGGCGCAATATGGTGACATCCGCCATGCTGTTGAGGAGAGTCCCCGCCCAACTCCTGTCCAGGAAAAGGGTTCTCACCATCTGGGACATATTTCGCTGTTAAAGCAGCAACCTTCTTCTTCTGGAAGGGGGCTCTATATGGAGGCGGTTCCTTTCTCTTGACTTTTGTGTCAAAACAGCATTGCGCGTCCCGCTTAGGCTGCACAGACTCGCCGAGTCTGTGATCTTGATGCCCGCCTCTGTTGTACTGTTGATAAGATGATCCCTGAAAGGAACGAGGAGAACGAGGATCAGGAACCTGAAAATGCTCCGGAGTCTTAATTTTAGTGCAATCACGCAAATCATATCGTTGTTTAGAAGCGTCCGGCGGCGGTGACCCGCCACGAGACCTAGGCTTCTGTTGTTGTTGCTTAGATTTATCCCAAGATTTCTTAGGAAAAACCAGACGAGCATCATTTTCAGAAGGTTTGCCCAGAGATTGTGCAGATGGTCTGGACCCCAAACTATTGCGACCCAAGGATGTATAAACATCAGAAATATTAACTGGCATCCCACGCACACGCTAGACCATGGCCACTGCAGAAAGTCGCTGCCGTATAGTCAAGGACGATGCTTCACCTTAAACATTTGAACGAATCATTTCGGAGACTACCGGAAAGTTACTGAGTAGCTTCACCCCCATATCTGGGACAGGACCTGCCCCAAGTTCATTCTGTACATGTTTGAGAAAATTAGGAAGAACGCTCATTGAGGGAGTGCAATAAAGTTTATAAACTGTGGTAAACACCATCCCCCAGGTGTTGCAGTCGGCCAAGGGGGGGTGTGTGGGGGGGAGGGGGAGAACACTAGGCAAACACATGGTAAGGATCCTATGTTTTTCCAGAGGACCCGTAAGAGGAAAACATCATGAGCTGATTCATTTTTTGAGCACTCCAGAACAGAAAGTCCTCAGGGTTTATGGGGACGTTTGCCCATAACAGAGTTGATAATAACAGGGCTTCTAACAAGCGCTCCACTGTGTGGAGCCTGCACAGGAGGAGCTGCCAGAAAGGCATGGGCAACAAACTGAATCAAGCGCATATAAAGATGGACTTCTTGAGCGCACAACAAACGCACATCCGCCATAGTGGTGGGATAATGTGGATATGGAGTAAAACCGGCCAAAACAGGCCATGTGGCCCTGTCTATACTTAAGGGCCCAATTTGAACAGAAGCAAGAGGATGGGGAAAGATGCCATTAAACCAAATCTGGTGCTCCCAGGCCATAAGAGGAAGCTCAATGACCGCATAAGGGCGATAAGCTACAGGAACATTGGCCACGGAATAAGAACAAAAAGTATTATCATTCGCATCAACAGCGGGGAACGTAACCCAGAAGTAAAAAACTTTGAAGCGGTACGCAGGGTCTGCTTCGACCACAAAAATAACATCTGGTGTCTGGAAATGGATTCTAAGTAGGGGGGTTTGAGACACTCAAAAATTGGCATCTGCCAAGCAGCCACACGGACTGTGTGAGGAGGGGAAGCTCTGCTGTTGCAGGCATTCTGCGAAATTACAGAACTATGCTTGGGACCACAGAATGGGATGAGTCATCCTACCACCTTATTACCCATGAGCCCTGGACCAACTAGTTATAGTGTCTCACTTGCCCTCCCACTCACTCACAGAGGAACAAGTGATTAGACACCTCAGAACACAACACTCCCAACCCTCTCAGGAATCATGGTAAAAGAACACACCCTTTCGCTCTCGCGCTCGTACTGTCCACAATAAGATCTGACAGAGACACGAGAGCAGTTTAAAATATTTATTATAACTACTGTGCTCTAGTATGCAGTTTACGTGCCACAACAAGTAAGAAGATGCCTAACACAAATAGGTCAGCATAGTAAGTAATCCATAAATCATAAAAGGAGCTGTCATATTAGACAGAGTAAACTAAACCCTCTCCCCTTCTACAAAATCAAGGTGATTATATATCAGAAGATCTCTGGGTGTTTGTGGCAGACCCCGTACCTTAGCATGCACAGATCAAAGTTCTACATCTCAGGTGTAGTTGCGATTTCTTCTGGGTAAAATCTCTCTCCAAGTGTGTATTTGCATGTCTGTGCATACCTGTATGACAAAGAGTATGTGTTCCCAAACAACAGCTGCATTTGTGTGTTTTGTCTAGGTGCTAGAATCTGATGAAAACAGAATAACAAGGGGCATTGTTGTTTGACCTTGTCTATGTTGTTAAGACTAAATCCCAGGAAAGAACAGAGCGCAAGACCAATAACAGGGTCTGTGTGAAAGTACAGTGTGGCACAAAGCAAAATAGTTTGTATAGTAACGTGCGCAAAGCAGAGAGCAGCCTGCAACGTGCTCATGCTAACATAGGGAAAATGACAAGCGGCCTGCACGGGACATATGATACTGCAAGACTGCTGCTTGCGACCAGGACTGGGGGCCAAGGGATGCTAGTCTCCTTAGAAGGTGAGGGAACATCACCCAGGGAAACCAAGACCACCTGCCCTGGAGCCTGGAGCACCAATGCCTGCCTGCTTGCAAAGGCCAGTGTGCCCTGTGAGGAAGGGGAGTGTGTTGGAGGGAGCAAGGTCCAGTAGGTAGCCCTTCTGAGTAAGTGGTTGCTTGTCATCCATCTTGGGAGTATTAGTTGCAGTTGTTGCGCTGACCCACTTCACTGGCAGAGTTGAGGACAAGGTTTCAAACACCAGATATGGCAGTGCAAATAAGAGTAGCAAAGGATACAGTAGAAGCATCCAACTCATCCAATAACACTGTGAGACTTAAATACTCCTGGGAGAGAAAAACATAACAATAGGGAGGAATGCCATTGTATCAAGAGATGACAGCTGAGATAGACAACAAAGCCACCCAACCATGAACAAGGGGCTGACCCACTCTACGTTCATGTTATATAATTGTACAATAGGTCTTGCCAACAGACAGTTACAGCTGTCTGTAGCCAGGACCTTAAAAAAAAGTGCCCCCCCCCAAACCTTTTCTTAGGAGTTGGAGACCCAATCCACAACTAGCGTGGTCCACTTAGTTTGATAGCTAAAGCAAACAGGGTGCAGATACATAATAATATTATAGTGAGTAATTAAGCCATCTGTTTATGTGTTTCTTTTGTGTGATCTCTAGGTCTTTCCTATTATTTTATTTAAGAAAAGATGCTGTAAGGTATTGTAAAACGAATATAATTTGTACCAATAATGTTCTTACATTAATTTAAAATGAAAATATTACATTTAATTTAAAATGATGTAATGCGCATATTACAAATGTTAATCTAATGTTTACCATTCTCATGTCCAACAGGCGGGTTCTACTACTACTATCTAGTCAATCAATCAATCAATCAATCAGGGGTTTGTTAAAGCGCGACTACTCACCCGTAAGGGTCTCAAGGCGCTGGGGGGGGGTGCAGGTTCCATCCATCAAGGAGGGGGTCTGTCGAAAAGCCAGGTTTTGAGGTTTCTTGCGAAGATGGGGAGCGATGTTGTCTGTCTGAGGTGGAGCGGAAGGGCGTTCCATGCTTTGGCCACGAGGAAGGAGAAGGAGCGGCCTCCCGATCTGGTCTTTCTGGTGCGGGGGACCACGGCGTAGGAGAGCTGGGCTGATCGTAGGGTCCTTTGGGGTGCGTGGAATTTGAGTCGGCTGTTCAGGTATGCTGGTCCGGTGCCGTGGAGGGCCTTGTGTGTGTGGGTGAGCATCTTGAAGGTGATTCTCGCCTCGACAGGGAGCCAGTGGAGTGTGCGCAGGTGCTGGGAGATGTGGCAGTGTTTTGGCAGGTTGAGGACCAGTCTTGCGGCGGTGTTCTGGATGTTCTGTAGCTTGCGGGTGAGGTTCTTGTTTATTCCGGCGTAGAGTGCGTTGCCGTAGTCGAGTCTGCTGGTGACCAGGGCGTGAGTGACGGTCTTCCGGTGTTCGAGGGGGATCCATTTGAAGGTCTTACGAAGGAGGCGGAGGGTGTGGAAGCAGGAAGACGAGACAGAGTTGATCTGGCGGTCCATTTTGAGCTTGGAGTCCAGGATGATTCCCAGGTTGCGTGCGTGGGGGTTGGTGGGTTTCCGAGGGCGGGGGGCCACCAGGTGTCGCTCAAGGCATCGGGGTTTGGGCCCATGATGAGTACTTCTGTTTTGTTGGTGTTTAGTTGTAGGCAGCTGTTTTTCATCCATTTGGCGACGGCAATTACTGCTAGATTAAAATTGTTACTTGAGTAATACTAAGCAGGTGCTGTGCATTCCTTCATGGTGCATAGGGCTGCATAGAGCCTCGTTGGGTATCAGCAGGCCTGTGATGCTGCCAAGTGCGCATTTACCATTTTGTTGTATTCGACAACTTCAGTTCCACCTCGCACTCTGTAAGCAACAGATGTACCTGCTGCCCCTAGAGGGCATTGCAGGAACTACCTTTGAAACAGCCCCCAGGATCTTACAGTAGTTTCTGTCCTGTAGAATTTAGCACCTCTGCTTGCACTGTATATGCTAAGTCGAATGCACTATACTGCTTGTATTACAGATGTATCAAAGGGGCCACTTCTGCAATTGCATAAGAGCAAACCATCCTCTGTGCAGGAGGCAAACCGGCAATATTATGAAATATATTGTGTGTGTGTGTGAAATGTGCGCGGCGGAGCGCTCTCCTTGTGGCGGTCTCACACACCTAGCTCTCTGATGCTCCTCTACACTCTCGTGTTACTTTTATTTTTCAGAACGATGCAGAAATCCAACCCCACAATTGCCACCTTTTACCCTCTCTCCCTCCAAACCGTGGTACAACCGTCGAGACAAGGTACAAGTGACGTGCTCCGAGAAGTATCAGCCATCACCGTCTGAAATAGAGTGCAGGCAAAAACATCAGAGTAGCGACAGTGAATGGGATGGGACACCCACCTGCATCCGTAAGTAACCCTAATCCTTCTGTTGTACTTGGGGTCTTATTTATCACTGGGAGGACTGCAAATAGTGGGTGCAATTTGCGCACTGACTGTGACTTACACAACATTTTCAAACATGTAGTGATCAGGCGCTGTCCTGCAGGTGGGAGTGGCTGCCCTGATGCACAGCTTTACATGGAAGACAGATGTAGTAATCAGGCACTAATGCTACATGTGGGAGGGGCAGCACTGATGCACAGCTTTACATGGAAGACAGATGTAGTAATCAGGCGCTAATGCTGCAGGTGGGAGGGACAGCACTGATGCACAGCTTTACATGGAAGACAGGTGTAGTAATCAGGCGCTGACGCTGCAGGTGGGAGGGGCTGCACTGATGCACAGCTTTACATGGAAGACAGATGTAGTAATCAGGCGCTGACGTTGCAGGTGGGAGGGGCTGCCCTGATGCACAGCTTTACATGGAAGACAGATGTAGTAATCAGGCGCAGACGCTGAAGGTGGGAGGGGCTGCCCTGATGCACAGCTTTACATGGAAGACAGATGTAGTAATCAGGCGCTGACGTTGCAGGTGGGAGGGGCTGCCCTGATGCACCGCTTCACATGGAAGACAGATGTAGTAATCAGGCGCTGACGCTGCAGGTGGGAGGGGCTGCACTGATGCACCGCTTTACATGGAAGACAGATGTAGTAATCAGGCGCTGACACTGCAGGTGGGAGGGGCTGCACTGATGCACAGCTTTACATGGAAGACAGATGAAGTAATCAGGCGCTGACGCTGCAGGTGGGAGGGGCTGCACTGATGCACATCTTTACATGGAAGACAGATGTAGTAATCAGGCGCTAAGACTGCAGGTGGGAGGGGCTGCCCTGACGCACAGCTCACATGGAAGACAGCTCCCGCTCAGAAAACGTCTAGAATTTTGTCTGTCACTGCAGAAACCGAGACCAGTCGCCACCCGTCATACATTACTGGGCTGTGTGTTTGATTGAGTAGCAGACTGAGCATGTAGAAATGAGCATGTCTTCTCTTCATTCGGTTAGTGTGGCTATGATTTGGAAAGCCGTTTTGGCGTGACGCGATAGCAAGTAAACCTATTCACTTCCATTTAGTGCTCAATACCCAGTAAACAAAAACTGGCAAATCCAGTAGGTTTTATTCTTGTAAGGTGCTGCAGAGCTAAATGCCCCGTGTCGTTTCCTAGAGGTATGAGTTAACTCTTCCAAAAAGTGGCATGAATGAATGCTGTAGGTGTGCAGAGCTATATTAATGCTGGAACTATTGGTTTTGCCAGGGCTTGTTATGGGTGAGATTGGCTTTGCCAGTGCTTGTTATGGATGAGAACCAAGCTGTCAATAAGAGCCCAAATGTCTGGAGTATTTCTATGAAGTGTCTCATGAACCTAGCTCTTGTTGCTCCAATCCCAACCCCAACTTTTGAAGTGTTTTCACTTGCCCAAGTGAGAACAATGGGTTATTTATGACTATATAAAAATACTACATAATTCTGCATCATATCCAAACTGGGACTCTCAACTCCTTCAAATTCCAACATACTTAATTGTAACATTTGAATGCCCTTTGATTTACACTTCGTCACGAATAGGACAAAGGCGTTAAGTCCATGTGATAAGATAAAATCCAGAAATCGGATACCATTGTCAAGCTGCATTGTGTAACTTAGGTACGTCTTATTACTACCTAGTCCTCTAGTCTTCAGCTCACCCATGCCACGAGACTGTACCAACTGATGAGGGATAATAGAGCAGCTTGTGTGACAGACATTGGGAAGTCCTGAGTACCCAACATGCAGTTTGCCTGCATCCTGTGCAGTCCGTGTACAGCTGTCTGTCTCTTGTTGTATGATGTTTAACTCACCTGCACAGCTGTTCCCAGACAGCTCTGCGAAGGCAGGTACAACAGCTCCATATGGTACTCAAGCCTGCAATACTGTAGTAAATTGCACTCAGTCTCTTTTGCAGTCACTGTTTCTCAGCCAGGATGTCTCTCAGTCTGTGTTTGGGCTGCACTCTTGGGTAACTCACTGGTCCTCCTCGTCGCACCCGCTTTCCCTCTTCTGGGCTGCACACAAGCTGGCAGTTCCTCTCGACTCGCCCTCCTCTGCAGTCATGGTTGCAGTGATGCTGCTTCTCGGGCTGTCGACTGCTGTGCGGGGAAGTGCTCGTTTTGTCATGGCTGCTCCAGTTGGGGCAGGTGCAATCCTACTTGGGCTGTTCAGGTCAGGATAGGCCACGCATAGGCCGGGCTCGAGCAGGAGGTATGGCTCTGCACAGGTCTCCCTACCTGGATGGGGGCACCAGCACAGGTCATGCTGTGATCTCAGGTTGGGTGATTGCTCAGGTCATTCCATAGCTTCACAATTGGCGCACATTGCCTCAGGTCACGTTGAACTTCACAGTTCAGGAACATTGCCTTGCGAATCGCCACAGATTCACCTTTCGGGCACAGCGGCTCAGGTCATGCTGCAGCTTCACAATTTGTCAACAGCAGCTCAGGTCACGTTGCAGTGTCACAGTTGAGGCATATAGGCTGGGCTCATGCTGCAGCTTCACGATTCCTGACTGGAAGATCAGGGGAGAATCTGGGGCCTGCCAAGACTGAGATGTGCAGGTCACTTTCTGAAGTCTTCCGCCTCTGCAGATCCACCACACCTGGTCACACTGCACCTAGCTCCTCCTGCAGGGATGGCATGCTCCTGGCCTCTCTCAGCAGACTCTCTTGCTTCAGGACCAGTGAACAGTTCTTCAGCACGGAGTAGACTTAGGTGATGTCCCCTCAGCTCCGGGAAGCTTGCTGACAGGCAGCAACCAGCTCTCTTTGCAAAGCAGTGTCATGAATACTATGCAGAGCACTCCCTTCATTGGTCATTGAGAAGCTGAAACTGGACCAACAAGTGGGTCAGTGAATTCCACTTTTATACAGTCAAAGAGCTAGGAGATATAGATCAATTGTCTGACCTTTCAGAACCCGTAAGAGGTGATTCTTCTTCTAGGTATCCTATCCAGGCTGCTCTCCAAACACTGGCTTTGTGTAAACTGATGCTCCTTACAGCAGATTAGTCTCCAGTCTGGAGCACCCATAACAGAAGCAAAATGAGATGAGCGCTTTCATCACCTGTCATCAGTCACGCTAAAAGAGTGATCAGGAAAATACACAAGTCTGGCCTCACCCAACAGAAGAAGACTCTCAGCAAACGGCCTAAACACATTTCTAAAACCAAATAATTTTCTCGGTTAATTATGACTATACCCTTTGTATATTTCCTTTATTTGTGACTGTGAATAAATGGCTGCATTAATAAGGCAAATATTAAAAGTGATACGGGGAATATCTGTCTAGTTCCCCTTAAAATTGGTAATGTCGTGGAGCACTCGCCTTTCACTTTAATCCTGGTTATTGTTGTCTTGAAGTTGGTTTCTTTTTTATTAGACCCATGGCTGTCCTGTCCAACACTTTAATAATGTAGTTGCAGTCAACTCTGTCAAAGGCCTTATGGGCACTTCCATAAGGGTTACCACTAACCTAGTATTATTGTGGGCGATTCTTTAGAATCCCTGAATGTTGGGTTAAAACCTGGCAAGACTAAACTGTATGCAAATGTGTAACTAATAATGACTTAAAGATTTTCATATCGCTATCGATAAATTGATATATGAAGGAGAGGGTATGTTAGAGGAGCAACAAGTGGGTTATTTCTCTTCTTTTGCTATTAAGGTACGATGCAGTTTTAACCAATCACTATGCCGTAGTTAAACTGTGATTGCAAACTTTAGAAAGTGGTCCACCAGGAGGTCTGCAAAGGTTCCGTTTAATAACATTGGGACACCGTTACGGTCAGATGCCTTGCAGCCAGGCATTTTTTTTGTTTATGGCTCCTTCCATCTCCTCTGTGGAAATTTCTCTGAGGGGCTACAATATATCTGCTCTATTGAAAAAGTGCAGTCCTATAAGTAGGTCAATTGCTTGATTGTTCCAGGGTTTATTCCTCAAACAACGCCATGTGGAAGGTGGGAAAGGTGTTGAGGATTCCCATGGTGTCGGTATTTCTTGTACCCATTTTGTCTTCTATCTCTTTAATATAATATCTACTTTGTATTTGCCTAAGATTGTAAGCCAAGTCTGTCCTCTTTGTCCCCCTTTTCACAATATGATTGCGTGATATATAGAGCAGTTTCTTAGTTGTGTCTCTCATCATAAGTTGTTCTAACTATCCCCTTACCTTTCTCATTTCTCTATAAGCTCTTATAAAATTGTCCTTTTACGTAGTGAATCTAGTCGCTTTAGGTGAGTTTCCAACTCTAGTTTTCTCTGTTTCGGTATCAAAGGTTGTCGTATGAGAAATTAGTACACTCCTTATCTCAGCCTTGGCAAATCCCAATTAGTGCTCCAGTTCACCTAATCATTGCCATTTTCTTCAAAATAGTGTTGTATCACCTCCCATTTTGTATCTCCTATTGTTGGAAACCCGTAGGGCTATTTCTTTAACCAGATAAGACCTGTGTAGAGGTGTTTGCGGTAGGGTTGGATCTATAATCTATTAGGTCTATAGTCAACCTTACTGAGGCATGATCCGACAAGGACTCAGTCCCCATCGGCAAGGAAAGTATCTGAGCGGTAATATCCCTTGAGATGAGGGAAAAGTCAATCCATATGCATGACCAATGTAGGTTAGAAAAAATACATGACATTTTTGTCCACTATATGCTTCTGTCGTTGTATGTCTAGCAGGTTTAAATCATTTATGCTTTGTAATAAAAATGCTGGGGTTTTAGGGCACATAGGCCTCATAGGTGATCTGTCATCTGTGTGGTGTACAATTGAGTTAAAATCACAAACCTATAAATTTGCAACCTTTAGTAAAAATGTTCTACCTTGCGCAAGAAATCTCATTGCGTGCATATTGTGAGAAGATGGTAATTTTTAATGGCCTAGTGTGCCTCCTTTGCCCCATGTATCTGCCCTCTTTATCTGTACATTTTGCTTCGTCTCAGCATTATGGCTATCCCTGTTGCTGTGGTGTTGCTTCTTCCATTAAATTGAGAGGAGTACCAATATAATCATAGTTGTGGTATGTCGTTTGCAACCAGATGGATCTCTTGCAAAAGAGCAACATCTATCTCTTTGGCTTTTAACTTGATTGGGGAATTAGAGGTCTGAACATTTAATGTTATGACTGTTTCAGCATTCATTTGTGTACCTTAAAGAGTATCTTGAAGCCCATCTCTATCTGTCTTAATGTTTGAGTCCCTTTCCTAATGACCATTGTGTACATAGGATCCCAAGAACGGTTAACCCTGTCTGGTAGATGCTTTACAAAGTTGTACATTTCACAGTACATGCCATGGCTAACCCCTGCAAGCAGTAACAACAAAATAATTTAAAAAGGCGCTTCAACCTATAGAACCTGAACCAAAACAAACAGTCTCATGCATGACAAATACTTATGTTACCATTCTTGCTCATTTACCATCAAGGCTGCTAATGTCCATGCAGCCTTCATAATCTAAGGGGCTGTCTCTGGTGGGAGTATCTGCACCCCCACCTCCTACACTGAAGCTGTTACTGAATTTGAAATCTCATTCAGGCAGGTTAGTCATTGATGAGACCATTATGGAGCCAGGAATATTGAATGAGAGGACAACCTTTGGGAGCTGTGTAGGCATTGAAATGAGCAAGCACACAGGGTGGATCCATAAAACCAGGAGGTGAATTTCCGGAAGTCTGAAGCCAGTGAGTTTCAGTAGCCCTCCATGGTTGCTTGTCAGCCATCCTTTTCTTGCATTTGTCTTAGTCTCCTGATCACTTTACAAGCCTTATTCATTTTAGGAGTGTGCCAGTCCCTGAATATCGTTCTTTTGGGAAGTCTTGATGTCTTGTAAATCTTCTGTGTGTTGGGTTAAGCCCAAAATGTCTTTTGTGTCATCTAGTTTCTTTGCTGTATGCTGTGTACCTTTCAACAAAATTTGAAGGCAGAGTGACTACCTGTAAGGGATATTTTCCCACCTCAAGTGGATGTGATTCCCTTGAATTCCCTGTGTTCACGCATGTAGCCTCTGAAGGTCACTGGTTCTTGTTCACATGCATGGACCCTGGTGAACATGTCTGGGACTAAGTTCTTTATCTGTTGATATGTTGAGAACAGCCTATGAGAGGAGTCCAGATGGATGGATAGAGTCTTCAGGCAAATTCTTGGGAGAGGGCTTGCACATGGGCCTCCAGGTTCTTGTTGACAATGCTGTTATGAATGCCCCTTATTTAGATATTGTACCATCTTGTCTATTGTTGTGTAACCTGGGCCAAGGGGCCCAGGTCTAGAAGGTTTGGATTTCCAACCCATGGATGCAGGGACTTAGTTCTGTGCAACATTACTGAGCAGGTAAGTCCAGGCTACTGTTGCCCCACACAACCCACTGAGCATTCTTGCAGATGTGGTGTCCCTGCTTTCTGCATTACTAAAAGCCCCCTAAAGGGATTCAGGGAGGCAGTAGGAATTCTAACCCAATTCGTTTTTAAGATAGCTCAGCCTAGCATTGCACTAAGACTAGACACTATGGGGCCGATTCCGATTCGGGCCGGAAATCTCTCCGACCGAGTCGGACCCGGAGAGAATTCCGACCGAATCGGACCCTAGCAGTCCGACCGAACGAGTACGATGCGCATGCATGCTATCGGACTCGTGTCGGTCGGACTCCCATTGAAGTCAATGGGAGCCTGTCGTACAACGCGTACGCGGGCTCCCATTGACTCAATGGGTGCGAGGCGGACAAGGGCGCCCCCTACACCGTGTACGCGTCCATGCGCATCGCGGCGTACATGCACAGGTAGGGGGGACCCATGGGTCCCCCCTGTGTGCGACTAGCGCGCCTACGCGTACAGGGGGTCTGACGCGGACCCCCAAAGTCCGGCTCCGACAGCTTTTTTGAGCCGGACGGCGCGAGTCGGTCGGACTGCTCGCGGCGCGCATCGTACTTACCCGGCCGGGAAACGTCTCCATAGCGCGGTGCGAGTCGTGTCCATGCGAGTCGGTCGGAGTGTGTTGAAGCCGCGTTCGAGTCGGTCGGCGATTTCGCGGGTGCTTGCATCGTACTCGCTCGGCCGGACCCGCGTACGATTCGGTCGGGAAACAGGGCTCCGAATCGGATCCGGTGAATCCGAATCCAATTCGGAGCACTACCGGCCGAGATCGGAATCGGCCCCTATATATTTAAAAGTGTTTTATTTCAGCTATTTCACCCGTTTGCTTAGTACATGAATTTAAAAAAAAAGGTGCTTATTGGCATTTGATAACAGCATACAATAACAACAAATATAAGGGAAGGGGGGAAATAGGGGTCAAGCCTCACATGTCATTTAGTTCCACGTTACAATAAAAATACAGAGCAGTGAATCAAGATACGGTTGAAAATTTGTATCTTAAGTAACATCTCCCACCACAGATGATGGGTCGAGGCATACGTGGGAGGCAGGTCAGGAGGGATGGTCCAGGCCATATCACCGAACTCCGATGTGGGCCATCCTCTATCAAGAAGGAGCAGCCAAAACTGAAAGGCCCTCCACATCGTCTGTGGCCTCATCCGTGCCTCGCTCCCCCAAATACAGGACCATGGAGGACCATGGGCCCCCAAATGTCCTTAGGCCTGGAGCGTATCCGCATGAGTTCCCAGTAATGCATGAGCTGTTCCTGACAGTATGTGGCGTCTTGGAGCCAATCTTCAACTTTGGGCACCGGTCACCTACCCCAGTGAATGGCCACTCTCCGTTCAGCCAGGAGATGCAGCATGGCAGTGAGTCTCCGAATCTCTGGGGGATCTCCTTTACGAAACCCAACAGGGCTACCTGTGGTGTGCACTGCGGGAGATGGCCAGAGATCTGGGCCACTACACGGTGGATGCCAGCCCAATACCTCGCCAACTGGGGCAGTCCCAGGCAAGATGGAGAAACGTGGCCATGGGAGCGGCGCATCATAGACAGTGAGCATCTTCCTTGAGTCCCATTCTGTGGAGTTTAACAGGTGTACGATATAGTCTATACAGGAATTTAAAATGGATTAGTCTGAGTCGATAGTTTGGAGATAGGGCCACTGACTGGGTGCATCAGTAATTGCGTTGTGTTTCAGAGATGGTTGGGAGGGGTGTGTCTGACTCCCAGACGGCCAGAGCATCAGGGATGCAAACAGATGACCTTCTTCTGCATCACTGCATACAGGCCGGTTATGAGCCTCCAAGGAGAGGGAGTTGTGAGTAGGTGGTCCAGGACATGAAGAGTAAGGGGGGCACCGGGAACGTAGCATGCAGTGCTCAACAGTTTGTGCGGAGTTGGTGATAGAGAAAGGCCTCTAGTGCTGTGGGCAAGGAGTGAATCCTCCCACCTGCTGGCGGAATGAATTGCTCGTCAGGGTAGAGATCTCGGAATGTGAAAAGTCCCATGTGGCGGGCTCACTGGCACGCCCTCTCATCTGCCATCGGGGAGAGTTGAGGATTTTGAGCTAATGGCATAGTCAGTGCGTAGAGGCAGTGGGGCCGGGCTCGTCTCCACAGGCCTTCCCAGGCCCAACGGGCACATTCCACTGTGTCTATTTCAGTACATGGGGTCTTATAGGGATGGTAGAGGGCTGTGGCCAACGGCAAGGAGCCAGCTGATTGTCTCCACTGCAGTGTGTGGATGGAAGAGAGTGGGGTGAAGCCAGAAGTGCACGAAGGGGGCCTGTGCGCAGTAAGCATAGAGAGGCATATCAGGCACACTGAGTCGTACTTGTTGAGATGGCAATGTTAAAGTTTCTCATGCCACTCTCAGCTGTTTGCCCACCCAGGCCAGACACACCAGACACACCAGGTTGGAGCAAAGTCATTTAAAAAATTGTTCCGCTCGCGGGATCAGGATGTTTATGAATAAGTAAAGAAATTTAGGCAGTATAATTATTGCAATGGCATTCCTGCCCGCCAGCCACAGGGCAGCCTGGACTAGGCTGGTAAGTGCTCCTCATGCCAGGGCATGGCCCGTCCTTAATTAGCCCTCCACAGTTCATCAACATCCCTGCTGAGCCTTATTCCCAAATATCAGACTGGCTCCATTGCCCACTTTTAGCGGGTATTGAGATTTGAACTGGTGCCACACCTCAGTGAGGGGGAATAATGTAGACTTGGACTAGCTGATGAGGATTCTGCAGTGGCCTCTGAATCTAATCACCTCTCAAATGATAGGGGAAAGGTTTGTCCAGGGGTCGTGGACAAACAATGTGATGTAATCGACGTACATGGACACCAATATTCTCTTAGAAGTGAAATTGAGGCCCCTGCTCTCGTGATATTGGCATAGCCAGGTGGCCTGCAGCTCAATTGCTATCGCAAAAGGGATTGGAGATAAAGGACACCCTTGTCTGGTACCCTTAGTAACAGGGGGTGGGGTTAAAGGGAACTATGGAGGCGGAGATGAGCCGCAGGGGAGGTGTATAGAATGCTAATTAGGCATAGGAACTGTTGGTTAAAGTAAAGCCGCGGGAGGAGGTGAAAGAGGTACGGCCATTCTAAAGAATCAAAGGCATTTGTGGCATCCAGGAGCACTGCAGGCGCCTTCAGTTGAGAATCTATGGTATGCATGAGGGCCTACATCGTGCAGAGATTATGGGTGGTCAATCGCCCTGGAACAAAACCAGACCGGTCTGGCCAGACAATGTCCGGTACACGGGGCAGCAGACGGTTTGCTATACGTTTGGCCAGTATCTTGTTGTTGACATTTATCATTGATAGCGGTCTAAGGGAATCACAGCTGTTAGACGGCTTGTCAGGCTTCAATATGGTGACAATAACCACTTCTCGCAAGGAAGGCAGTAGCCGACTCAGGGATAGTGAGTCCTTATACATTGCCAATAGGTGGGGGAGAGAAGAGAGGCATACTCCTTGTAGAAAGTCGTGGTGAGCCCATTCAGGCCCAGTACCTTATCCTTGCCCTGAATTACCTGAATTATCTCTTCCACCGTGAAGGGGGCATCAAGGTACACGCGGTGTGCAGGATTTTGCCAAATAAGTTGGAGAGAGTCAAAGAAGGTATCCAGGGCTGCGGTATCTGGTGCCATGGTGGTTTGATATAAGTTACAGTAAAACAATGTCATGAACTGAAGAATCCATCAGGTTTTGTGTGAGCTATGTGGTGATTGTCAAGAAGTCCTGTCACGTACAAGTTTGCCAAGGGCTTAAGAAGAAGACTGCTAGCACCTTGCCCAATCGATCCCCTTCACCATAGCGCCTCGTCACCGTCTCTTTGTGAAGATGATGAGTCTCCCGGATGACCTCGTCCTCATAGCTGGAGAGTTTCTGCCACAGAGTTGTGAGTGTCTGCACGTTTTTTGATTCAAAGGAGGTAAGTTCGAGTGTGCAAATGTTCATTTCTAGTGTGGCAAGGTGCGTGCGGATTGCTTTGAGAATCCCCGACTGCTTCGCTATACAGGTGCCACGAATAATAACTTTAAATGCCTCCCACAGTGTGGACAGGGAAGGGACCAACCCCTCGTTGTGGGCATAGAAAATCCAGGATGGCCGTCTGGATTTCATCCTGAAAAACAGCATCTCAGAGGGTGTGCGCGCTCAGTCTCCAAGTGAATGACCGAGGAGGGGAAGAGGAGGAGTGAGCTCCAGCAAGACTGGTGCATGATTAGAGAGAGTCCTGGGGAGGTGAGTGACATCAGTGGTCCAGGTGGGAGCTTCAGGCATGAGTAACTAGTAGTCGATTCCGGATGAGGTATTATGTGTGGATGCAGTATAAGTGCCCTCAATGCTAGTGGAGTGTCACAGGCGCCAAACGTCTTGTAGGTTGTTGATGTGAATAGGTGTACAGAGTTGAGCAGTGGCGCTGGGGTGGAGCCATCTGGTGCTGCTGGAGCACTCTCCATCCTGGTCCAGGATGACATTGAAGTCACCTTCCCGTAGAATGGTGCTAGGACCCAGAGTGGTGGCTAGGCGCCAGACCTCCACAAAGCATTCTGGACTGTCTGTGTTAGGGCCATAAATGGAGGCTAGGGTGACGGGCGGTTGTGCAGCTTGGCAGACAAAATGACGTATCTGCCATCAGGGTGACAGAGGGTTCGGCGTGTTTGCCAATGAAGTCCCTTGCGAAGGAGTATTGCAATGCCTCCCGCAAGTTAGAGTACAGGAAGGCGTGTGAGTCCCCAAACCACCCATCTCGGAGGCGCGAAGCAGTTGCCAGGGTCAAATAGAGCCAATGTGGTGTCAATTTATATAGGCATGCACTAAGCGTGCCTTGCGCCTATTGTTGAGACCTCGGATATTCCAGGTCAAGCATTTAATGGATACCATCTGTGGTTAAGGGGTGCTGCAACGCATGCTGCTGGAAGCGGGGGTAAGTGATAGTTTCCTGCAGCCGTAGGGAGGGAAAAAAAGTATGCTCGTGAAGTGTGAGACATGTAAGGCATAACAAACACACAACAACAACAAAGGTCCCACCCATTACCCACTTCAACCCATTCAGTTGGTTGGAAAATCCCATCCCACCCCCCACCCGAACCACAACCCAGTAGAAATAAGACATAATGGGAAACATCCCTTGGTGCGACAAAGAACCAGGTGAACATCCCCATCATGAACTAACCAAGCAGCATAGGGAACAGAAGAAGTACTCCGGAGAGGGGTCAGTGTAGTGAGCAGAACAACTGCAACATATGTAGGTGGTGTCCCAGGTTAACAAAGTCGCATTCGAAAGGGTAGAGCACGGTAGGTATGCCCATGCTCATGGCTGACATGAAGTGGACCTCTGGGCAGCAGCAATCGAACAGCTAATCATTGTCACCGAGACAACTGTATTTGGCCAAGGCAGGGTCCTGAGTCATATACTTCGTATTCACCAGTTTCTGGGAGAATTTCATGGCAGCTTTGGGGTCAGTGAAGAAATGCAGTTTGCGCTCCAGATGGTTTTGCACTTTGGCTGGGAGTAAGCGATTCAGCTTTTTGGAGGGAATGCTTTACGGGCAGGAATTCCTGGCGAGCTGCTTGTACCGCGAGAGTAAAATCAGGATATAGAGATATACTATTGCGTTGGTGCTGGACCATATGGTGTTCTCTGGCAAATTGTAAAATGGTTTCTTTGTCCCTATAGTTACGGAGTCTGGCCACGATGAGTCTCACTGGGCCCAGCTCACGGTGTGCACGTTCGACAATGAACACCGGTGAGCGAGCATCTCCGAATAGGGAGAGAAGTATGCAGAGATTGCTGCGCCTAGAGCTTATTTCTTAGTCCTCGTTTTTGAGTTTGATGACTTCCAGGACTTTCTCAATGTGGAGTAGGTGCTCAATAGTGTAGCATTGGAATCTTCGATGTCAGAGGTGCGGTTTTCCATGTGATCCAGGCGGTCATCATGCTTGTCTCCTTGATGCGGTCAATCCTGCTGGACAGTAGGTCAATATTTCAATATTGGTATTGATGGTACGAAGGCTATTTTTCATGTCTACAAGCATCTCCTTGAAGTGCAATGTTCTGTTCACTCAACTCAGAAGCAGGCTCAGCGGCTGATCCATCGTGCTTGTCTGCCTTTTGCCATCAAAAGCCAGTTTAGATGGTTTGGCGTCCTGCTTGCCCATGATGACTGTCTGCGGCACCTGGCAGTGCCTCACATCCCGCCTCACCCAACGTCCCTGCACCAGACCAAGGAGGGTACAAGCAGACCACAGGCTCAACTCCCAGCCTGAGGCACAAGGCAGGGAGTTCGGCCTAGTGTGGGAAGTTGTATGTGGTCTCCCAGGGTCCGTAGGTACAGACATTGTAGTAGTGCCAGGCGGTGCTGATATGTGGGAAGTCCCCACACCATGCTGTCCCACCTCACCCCAAGTCTTGCAGCAGGGGGACCAGGGAGCCTGAGCAGACCCAGGCCCTAGAGAGGAGCAGATGTCACAAGAGGCCCCCCTCCTTCACTAACACAGGGCCGGGCTGTGCGGGATAATGGTGTGTTCTTCACAGCTAAGAAGGCCTCAACCCTCCCCAGGGGGCAGCAATCCACCTGAGGCAGCAGATGACACCAGGCACAGATGTGGGGAAATAAAGGGCTCAAGACGCCTACACACTCCAAAGTCTTGCCCCGAGTTCAGCAGCCGGGAGGGCAGGGAAGTACAAGCAGTCTCAGGCCCGGGTGGAGGATTTGCGTTCCAGCCTCAACTCCACGTACGGATTTAAGGCGGCACTACATTAAGGAGTTCCCCCAATCGATGATCGCCACAGCAATCCATTGGGGGGGCAAAACCCTCCAGGAGGCCCCTCAGGCTCAGTGGACCAGGGACGATTAGGGCACCAGCGGTAAAAGGGCCTCCTGTCGACCACCCCTAGTCCAAGATGAGGGCGTCCAACACAGCATCTCCTAGGAGCGAGGCTAGATATCACCTACCTTGGTTGCCTACTGTGCGGCCTGCTGCCAGATCATGCCCAGGGACCTAGATCCGGGTCATGGCTGCCTCCGGTCTCAGACGGTGGGGGTCTTCCCCCCGGGGTCTGGCGCCGACCCCAGCAGCAACCAGGGGGAGGCACCCTGTAATATTTGCTTGGACAGGCAGGGGTGGCGCTGCGGCCACAGGAGACGCCGACCCACTGGGCCGCGCACGCACGCTATCTGGGCCCAGTGTGACCCAAAAAGCCAGACGTGTCCCTCTCCGCCCCAGCCACCAGGTGCAAAAATAACCATCTCAGTCGTCTCTCGCTGCAGTCCATATCACTGTAGGGTCAGTGCTGAGTCCATAGGTGCCGTAACACTGCAGACTGGTGGCAGATTAATGGAACGGCAGGCCGGCCGAGCCTCGCTAAGCATCGGTCATCTTGCTGCTGGGCTCTCTGGCGCCTCCTGCTTAGTACATGATTAATGTCAACACAGAGTATAATTAAAACAACATGTTGTTAGCAGCGAGAATAAAATGAACAAAATGAGAGCATGGAGGAGTTGCTTGCCTCTAGAGGTTCTTGGGACTCAGTGCACTGCATACCTGTCCACAGCAGATTAACTGTGGTTAGCTGTGGTTATCATACTTCAGACGGGAGTGAGTGTTCTCTCAGAAGAAAATCATGCGATCCAATGGGCTTGGCTCCTCTCATCACTGAATCGACTCTATTAGCATAAGCGTGGATGCTCCAGCAGTCTGGCAGGACTCGTGATAACCTGGTGCAAAGACCTCTTGAATTCAGTGGTCAATCCAAGGGGTTTATATAGGATTGGCCCCTGGCTTTTAGCCTATATTGCAAAATCCAGTAGGACTATAATCTGAAATGTAACCGGTCTCAACCAGCTAGATGAAAATATGTCAATTCAGAATAAACGTTTATTTTACACGTCTACTGTCAAATCTTGAAACGCAGATATTGCGTAGCTTGTGGCAGACTTGTGTCGCCTGATGTTAGATAAAAGTCATTGTTTAGATAAGATGACACTTTCAGAAGTTCTGCTAAAGATAATGACATGCTGAATGTGGACCAAGGGCAGACAGGATAACTTTACGGTTTAAAATGAGTCTGACTCGGGAGTTCATGTCAGTAGCAAGTCTCTGATTTGTTTCAAGGCCTTCCATTCTCACTGCTTGCTTATCATGTTCATTTGAGTGCATTGCAAGATCAAGTTCGATATGATCCAGCCATTCATGCTTTTTGGAGAAATGTATCCAATTCCAACAATTCATTGCCAATGTCCTGGTACCAAGAAGAGATTTCTTTGTAAAATTCAACGAGGAGTGCCTCATTATTTTCTTTAGTGGCTGGAGCCTGGATGTTCATACCGGTTGCATCCATATTTATGGTAGCCACTAAGGATTCAGTGTCATCTTGGTTTTGGTGTCTTTCCGGTGTCTGGGAGTGAGGGGTATCTTTTATTGAGGCTCCTTTAGTCACCTTTGCTTTCAAATGTCACCGTCCTGGTAGCTGCCAGTGGCTTAGGAGTACTCCCGGTGTGCTGGTTGTTCTGGCCGGCGCAGGTTGTTCTGGCTGGTGCTGGTTGTTCTAACCGGTGCTGGTTGTTCTGGCCAGTGCTGGTTGTTCTGGCCGGTGCTGGTTGTTCTGTCTGGTGTTGGTTGTTCTGGCCAGTGCTGGTTGTTCTGTCCGGTGTTGGTTGTTCTGGCCGGTGCTGGTTGTTCTGGCCGGTGCTGGTTGTTCTGGCCGGTGCTGGTTGTTCTGGCCGGGGTTGGTTGTTCTGGCAGGTCCTTCGGACCCTAATTGCTCCCCTTGAAATCCCCTGGGGAACTGTGGATTTCAATGAGCTCTTCCGGGTTTTTCAGGAATGGCACTAACATGCACACTGTTTTCATGCCAGCAATGCTCCTTTATACTCGGCCCTTTGGTAAGGACTCTGTCCTTTCCCAAATACGCTGAATGCTCCCTCCATTCCTTTGCTCGTCAGCTCGCAGAAATCATTAGCTGAGCTGCATCCTCCTAACATTGTATCCCTTTTCAAAACAAAGGTTTCTCATATGGCACTCACCAGTTTTCCCATCCAGCATTTCTTATGAAATCCATTGCTACCATGGCTCACTAACCTGCACTGAGAGCGAGGCTCCAGGCTGGTCATTCAGTAGAGAAGTGCGGTGGACACATGGCTTCTCCTGCCTGTGCCTACATGCCACACTCCCCGATCACGTTCTTTTAATTGTAGGTATGTGGGCCAATATGGGCTTGTCCAATTAATTGTAAACAGTTGCTCTAGTCTTCAATTGCAGGGAGACTCTGGTCAATGTCACTTTATGAAGAAGTGCGGCAGCCATCTTGGATTCACCCGCTCTGTTTACTTGATGGTCTGGAGGCACAGGCATGGACTCTTCACCTTCCAGCACCTTTGTCTGCTGGTGCCTGCCCTTGGGTCCTGCAAATTCTTATTGCATGAGGCTTCAATGAGAGCCTGAATGGTGGAGCTCAAGTGGGATGTATCTTACTGGGTCCCCACCCTGGCCCGACCACCCGCATTAGTTCTATTAAAGTGGCTCCACCACTCACAATAGCACTTTAAAAGTTGTAAGTTGGTAATCAAGTTCTCAAACACTGGAAAGTCTGGTAAAGATGTGCTATTTTCCGGCACATTTGTGGATGTAAATGTGTTCTACTAAAATCTGGAACTTTTAATTTTTTGAACAACTGTTGTTTTTTTTAACCTAAAAAATACAGAATTGGGAGTTTTTATATAAAAAAAATACTTGCTGTTTAGTGAATAAAACAAAATCTGGATTGCTCGGTTTGCACAGATGTATAGTACCTAAATAGCTGGGGTGGATGTTTAAGACCAGCTACTTCAAGGACATCTTTAACACCGTTTAGCCACACAGAGTTTTTTTACCACATCTAATGCCAGTGGGCAGCATCCATCAAATGATGGTTGCTGCATCCATTACTTCGTGGCCTACAATATTTATGGTGATGATTACCGCCTGGCAGCCATCTAGAAGATTTAAGATACACTTTTTGGGCGGCGCTTGTAACAACATTTCTCTTGCCCACTGATAGATCTTCCAACCTAAATATACATAAACTGCAAACAGGATTGATATGGTATGGTAGGCTACTTTAGACACTGATGTCTCATGTTGATAATGTCCATCAGTAACATCAAGGAATGTATAGAATACTTTTACAGAAGATTCGGCTGTTGAAGGACATTTTGGGAGCTTGGTGTATTTGTAAGGATGAGGATGTTTTTCAATTGTTCCTCTGCCTCTAAAGCCAAATTGGAACAAGCTGAAGGAGTGCTGTCAAATTCAGTTACATTTTAAGCATTTGTCCCTCATGATCCACCATCTATTATATAATTTGCAGATTTAAACCAAAACCTAGCTCAAAAGCAGAGTTAGGCGGAACTCGTGGAATTTGACTCCAGCGGAATTCCATTGAGTTACAAACAAACTAAGTGAGATTCCGCCAACGGGCATAAATAGGCAGGTCGCGCTGTGATTTAGTGCCGGGAGCACGTTATGCGCTGGAAAATCAGTGTGAATGGCACCACGTGGCACGTCAGAAGGTGCAGATACTCACGTTGATTTTCTACTCGAGTGGCAGCCTTCTGACCGCAAACGGTCGAGACCGCCCGCTGCACCTTCCTGCCAGCCTAGGCACTCTCCGTTAACCAAGCCAAACAAGGAGAGTAATTTTACACTTCTTTATTTTGCTGCGTCTAAGTCAGAACTTAACATTCTAAGGTTGCCTTTACCTCATCTCGTTCGATGTTTTAAAAGCAATCATTTGTAAATGGAGTTCAAATATTTTACGTTTACCGAATGTGCACTGAAAAACGTAGGAATTTTGATATTGTAAATGTGGGAATTGTGATGCTGAAAATGGGGGAATTTTTAAAGTGTTTTGTTTGGGCTGACATTCCGTTTTGGGAATCTTAGACTCACTTTTGAGGGCTTCTTTGTGCTGGGGGTCTGACAGTCAGACTGCCTGCTGGGAGGAGGGCGTTTTGAAACTCAGAGCGACGCCATCTTTTGTCGGGCACGCTCTAGTGTTTCACAGGCTAATTGGATGAGGCTCTGTTCTAGAATTATAAAATCATGGCCGCACCGTGGACACGCAGTGGACGCACACAGCAGGTGCGCCCCTGGCGTGCCGAAGGTGTGCTTAAGGCAAGCCCGTCTGCACCGGCCAGCACCAGCCATTATGCTGGTTGTACAGCAGAGGGTCAGCCTCGTCAGACATACTCGCCAGCTTGTAGGTATGACAGGAGGGATTTTCTGAGGGGTAGCCCTATATTGGTAGATGCTACTGGCCCTATTCCATGTGGCAAGTGTAGGCATAGATTCTTTCCACTGAACTATTGAAGCATTAATAGTGCAGTCCACAAACAGGGTCAGAGGGAAATTAGAGCAACATTGGTGAACGTTCGTTCTTTGCACAAACATGCTTTAGATGTATATGAACTGTTAAAGGAGGAGATCCTGGATATAATTTTTATGACTTAAACGTGGATATAGGAGGACGCTTTTCCCGATTTGTACTTTGCTATCCCGGAAGCTTATGTATGTGTGCATGAAGATAGAGTGGAAAGAAGAGGAAGTGGGGTGGCAATGGTCTTTAAAAGGTCATATGAGTGTAAGACCTTCAAACCAGAGGGGTTAAAAGGCACTGAAACTTTGGGCTTTAGCGTAGCCATTGACGGACAGCATTGTCTGTCTGGGATATTAGTCTATCGCCCCCCAGGATATGCAGGAGATTATATTTCATCCTTGGATCAAATACTGGCCCCTGAATGCATCTTCTATGCTAACTTCACCATGCTTGGGGATTTTAACATTTAGCTGGATATGGCTGAGGAATTTAGCAAGAATCCCCACGGGACCTACACACATGGCTGGTCACTCCATCGACAGCATGTTCTCTAATGCAACATTAAATGCGGGTTCCCCCCAGCAAGTACCCTGGTCGGACTATTTCCTCCTGCCGTTTGCATCGAAGTTTGATTATCTAAAGGATCCCCGTCCTTCTTTGCTGCAGATTGAGAACAGATGCTGGAGTAGGGTGCTGTTAAGGAACATCCTGCTGGACTCTAAGCTCATGATCCCTGACTTGGTATTAGAAGTGGACATGGCGATTAGCTCATGGCTCAGGAAGGCGGCTGACCTTGTAGCCCCCATCTCAGCTTCAATTAAAGCTACAAAAACTATATTGGCTCGCTGGTTCTTGCAGGAATTAGTTCAGGAAAGAGCGGCATGCAAGAAGTTAGAAAGAGTGTGGAACCGTGCATATTGGGACGCCGACAAAGCCCATTATACATTGGCCCTGATGGCTTACCATAGTAACCTTAAGAGGACTCGCAGCACCTTCTATACGCATTGTATCAGGGAGGCTGAGAATGATGGGAGGGAGATTTTTAAAATCGTAACTCAGTTTACTGATCCAAAAGTTACGTCCGCTGTGTACGAGCAACGTCAGTGGAGGACCACCCTTGGAGTAAGTGTCACTATAGGGGGCCTCCCCTTGCCCGCCGCCAGTTCAAACCCGAAATAGGGGTAAACTCGTACTCTTTTGATTTGCTAGAGGGACTTCCTCGACACATAAGGAACTGGTTGTAAGTTACCCTCTTATCTCAATTGAAGGTGAAAGTGAAGACGCACTGGGACAGGCAGAGTCCTGAGGAAGGCCGGCGTGACCCCACACGAGGGGCATACACTAACGGCCGAAACATGTTGACCACCTGGCAGTAAAGGAGGGGTGCTAGGAGCACATAGTATCTCCCAATCACCACCATCCTTCACACTTTTTAACCCTGGCCGGAAGATCCGGGAATAAAGTTTTAGGCACAGCGACACTTCCGAGCTAGTTTTAAATTACACTACACTGCACTTTCACTACCGTCGTTCCCAGTCACTGTATTATTATTTTGTGTCTCTTTGTGTTGTATTGTCTTCCCCTACCCTATTGCTCCACCCCATGCGTGGCTACGCTGGGGTGTTTTTGTAAGCAGCTCTATGATGAAGCATGTCACACATCTGTGTGAGTGAGGGCAGTATTAGCATATAGAGCGCATAATGACTAGCACCTGATACTGCACATGCTGGGGGCAGCTAAACAAACCCTCGCCTTGCAATGGAAAAAGCCTTCGACCTTATCCATCTCGCTGTGGTTCATTCACCTCTGGCACACTATGGCAATGGAGCTTTTAACTTGCCGTATTACACACTCTAAAACTAAATTCACGCATGTATGGCAACCATTGCTGGAGCATTTCTCTAAATTAGAATACTGTTGCTTCACCACTCCCCGCCTTCGCGCCCTACAGCTCTTTGAAGACACTCTGCTACCGCGCGGGGCTGAACTCTCACAGTGAAATAGACCACACTTGCACAGGCAAGCGACCCTCTACCCATTACCGTCCCCCCTGTATCTCTGCCCCAACCCCTCGGTTCCTCTCCATGTTCCCCACCGAGCATGGCCAGGTTTCAAGTTACGACCCCTTTGGGCCCCGCCTCCCCCTCCTTGTTTTTCATAGTTATCCTGTTTTATTGTACAAAGCGGATTTCTGCCTCAACGCCGCAGCCCCCACTCTTATTTAGGCTGTGCGACCTCACTATATGTTCTATACTGTGGAATGTTTCTATGGCTTACAGCATATATTTAGTAAAATAGATTCTCAACAAAAATATTATCACAGGGGCCAGTAAGAACGCTAAATATTTAATGACAGTGTGTAGGACGACAGAACAATACTATAAAGATCAAAGCTTTGCTTTAAGTAGCCACATAACAAGTTTATGCTATACTAGGTTGGTTCGCAGCAAATATTGTTTAGATCTGTAATCCTAAATCCTTGAAGCTTGGAACATTTGCCAGAGTTCACTGGGAATTATTACATGCATACTAGCACTGTACTGTTATAAGTTCCATCACGATATTGTGGGTATCTATAAGTATATTGATATGATCTGCCACGATATTAACATACTGTACAACTGATGCTAATGCTGCATGTACCATAAATGTGCTTACAGTTATTTTGGAAAACAATAAAACAGATTTGAACGAAAAACTGTTATCCAAAAACTCCATTAGTTACCAGGGAGAAACAGGATAAAGTTCAAATCTCTTTGCATTGCCTATAAGGCACTTCAGAACATAGGCCCATCCTATCTCACACAGACGTTTAACTGGTATGTTTCTAACAGGGCCCTTCGGTCGGCTAGTGTCAAAACCTTGATGGTACCCAGATTTAAAAAAGCTAACTGGGGAGGAAGAAGTTGCTTTACAGGCACCGTCAAGGCCTGGAATGAATTACCCTATTCTATCTGGGCTGCACCAAGCTTGCTGGCCTTACAAAAGGCCTTAGAAACTTGGCTCTTTTGCAACTAGGCTTTCAAGTAGATCATGATCAGAGAGCTAGAGCCAGGACACCCTAGCGTAACAGTGCACAGTACAAGTCTCAATAACATTAACAACAACATAATAAATTATTAATTAGTTTTTAATCAATATTATTTATTTAATTGATAATTATGTTAATTGTGCATTTTTTAATATTTAAATGTTAGGTTGTGGGGTTTATGGGGTACAGGGTGGGAAGTAATTACATTTTAATTAATTAAAAATTATTATGTTAATTGTGCAAATATTTATTTTAAATTTTAGGTGCGGGTTGTGGGGTTTATAGGGGTACAGGGTGGGAAGTAGGTTAATTCTAATTCATTAATAATTAGTTGTTAATTAATATTACTTATTTAATTGATAATTATGTTAATTGTGTAAGTAATATTTTTTTTATTTTTTATTTTAGGTGCAGGTTGTGGGGTTTGTAGGGGTATAGAATGGGAAGTGAATTTATTTTAATTAATAATTAGTTCTTAATTATTTAATTGATAATTATGTTAATTGTGTATTATTTTTTTTTAGGTGCGGGTTGTGGGGTTTATAGAGGTAAAGGGTGGGAAGTAAATTAATAACAAGTAATTAATGTTTAGTGTTTAATGATAATTATTTGATTGATAATTATGTTAATTGAGCAATAAAAATGTTATTTCTTAAATTTTAGGTGTAGGTTGTGGGTTTTGTAGGGGTATAGGGTGAGAAGTAAATTAATTTTAATTGAGTAATAATTCATTTTTTAATTGATATTAATTATTACATTGATAATTAATTATGTTAATTCATTTTTTGTTAAGTTAAATTTAAGGAGCGTGTTGTGTGTTTTCTGGGGTATATTGTTGGCAGTAAACTAATCATAATTAAGTAATGATTAATTTTTTATTAATGATAATTAGTTTATTGATAAATATTTATGTTAATAGTGTAAACAATTTGTTTTTTAAAGTTAAGGTTTAGGTGCGGGTTGTGAGTTTCGTAGGGGTATAGGGTGGGATGCAACTAAAATAAAATTATTTAATAATTTTGTTTTGTCAATAAATAATTTTTCAATAAAATTATTTATTTAAATGAAAAAATATTTTAGTTTTTTAATTATAATAATATTTGGAGTTATTTATGATATGTGTTTAACATTGTAATATGTATTACTTTTATTTAATATTTAATATAAAATATATTTGTATTTCTTTTTTACATATTTATATTTTTATTTGTTTACTATGTTTTTGAAATTATTTTATTGTGTTGAAGAAAATGTGTGTGTTTTTAATGTTGCACTGACTGGAGTGGTAATAGTACATTTTACCCCTCCACAATCCAACACTTTCCCTACTATTGCACTCATTGAAGTGGGAATAGTACATTTTTCTCCTGTGTGATGTAACAGTTTTCCTACTTTTGCGTTGTGTAAAGTGGGAGTAGTACATTTTATACATCCTTAGTACAACACTTTGCCTAAAAATTATAGTGGTACTAGTATATGTATTAAATGTAAAATTTCATACTTTATTTAATATTGTTACAATTTATATTATTATGGTTTTGGCCATTTAAAGTTATAATATGTATATTTAAACGTGTAAAATATTTGTATTAAATCGCAAGCAATGTATGCTGTTTAATTCTTTATTTAAAATAAAAATGGGTCGTTTTTTAAATATTTTATGGTATTGGTGTGTATTACATTATTTAAAAAATTCTGAAAATAGAATATAAATTAAAATTATTAGTTTAATAGCTTTTTTAGTAGATATATGTAAATATATATATTATATATATATATGTGTTTAACTTTTTTAGATAAGTTTAGTTATATTTAGTGAAATATATTTTAAATCTATTTTATTTTTATCAAATTAATGTTACTATTTAATATTGTTAATAGTTAATATTTAAATTTATATATATTTAAAAATCGATATTTAATACAACAATATTAATGACAATTATATATTTATATTTTTTCGCTATTTTTGTACTTACCATTATAAGCATAGGATGACAATATTTTTGAAAACGATATTTTGGTCACAATATTTTGGTATGATGATATTTTCATAGGCGACATTTTGTCAGTGAACCCTCTGATGTAGCGTATATAATTAATTTGAATAGTAGCACATTACCTTTTATTTGCGGCCAGTTCCTGGCCACCGACACGTAGATTTTCAATGTCCCTTTATTTATCTTTAAGCATTTTATACAGGCTGGCGTTGTGTGAGACTCCACCGGAGTCGGTTCTGCACTTCAACTGCAGCACACATGGCATGCACGAGCAGTTTGCTGGACCACTGCAAACTCTCTGGAAGAGCGCTTTCAGTGTACAGGCTTCATATTCCCTATTTCGTCACCAGTTGTAGCGTCCTGCTAGCCCAGGTACTTGCCAATAACCAAGCCACACACAGAGAGTTATTTTACACGTCTTTATTTCGCTGCCTGTAAGTTAGAGCTCAACATTCTAAGCATGCCTTCAACTCATCCCTCCAACGCTTATGTCACAGGCCTATGGTTTTCAGTGGGAACCAAAAGAGTTTCAGTGTTCTTTTATTTACAAGACATTACATCCATGACCGCCCCTGTTGGAAAAATCTCGCCGGATGTCCTCCTAGTGATCGAAAATCGTGGTAGGGTAAGCCAAATCTCTCTTGCGCTCACCAACGTACCATTTTGCCACTTACCACGTGGCGATTGGCAGAATTTGTCCAGAACTTCTTGTTACAAAAGTAATGCAGTCACCAAATTTCCACCATTTCCGCCGGTGGAACAGAATATTTTATTCACCCTTACTAAAAAGATCTCTTATTAAAATCGGTACACACAGGGTGCCTTTTCAAAAATGTAACTTGCCACCTTTGAGTTTTTGAATGCTGTATTGGCGCATTTCAAGACATGACAACTTTTATTCAACTAGCATCCTCAATTTCTTGATTGAGGGAGGGAATTTGCAGCCAGAAGCAAAAACATTTTGAATGTAATTAAAACAGATTAGAAAGAACTATTCATTTTACACCAAGTCATGTTTATATTTTAGTTTTCAAAAAAATGAATGTTTACACCTCAAACACTGTTCTGAATGGAGCATTTATTGTAAGAGGCCACTAAGAACGTAAAATGTTCCGAAATAGGTTCCCCTGTCTTCTTTAAGGAGTAACACTATTATAATATATGTAATCCCATGTCTAATACTGTATAATGGCTGTCGTCATCCTATACATTAGAACAGTTGTTCTCAACCTTTTGACTTCTGGGGACCCCCAGTGAATCATTACTAGAACCCGGGGACCCCCAGTGAATCATTATTGGAAGCCGGGGCCCCATGCCTAAGCATTGTCGATGATTTGAACCGCAAAACAATACGCAAAAAAATACAGAAAAATGCATTCATCAAACAAAAACACAAATGATGATACATTTTATTTAATTCAGAAACATATATAAATTTTTAACCTTTTTTTTAACTTTAATGCAAAGGTTGGAACTTTTCTAAATTCAATTGAGACCACTCATCGTCCATACTATATTCTGTTTGATGAACCTGCACTGTGCCCACAAATCATCTGAGGATACTAATTTAATTTTTATGTTCCAATTTCAAATTCCTTCACATTTACAGTATTACATTTTCTAAGTAGTCGTGGGTCCCCTGAGGAGGCTAAGCAGACCCCCAGGGGTCCCCGGACCACAGGTTGGGAATCACTGCAATAGAAGGGTCTTTTCCGTTTATAGCACACTGTCAGCAATATGTCACTGATGCATGCACTCGTGTTGTGTTGTCGCTTTGGTGTTTGTTGATGTCATGAGTGGGTTGAGAAATAGCATGGCTGGTCTGATCAGACTAGGTGAATCGAAGGTGGGAGCAGTGTGTGCGCTGGTTCCGACACCAACAGGGTCGTAGAGAGGGATCTTGCGAATATTGCATGGGGGGAGGATGGGTTTAATGTTTTGACTGTTCCTTGCCCGTTTGTCCTATGGCCATGCCTTCTTACCACGTGTGGTGTACTGTGCTGTGTGTTTCCTTCTGATTACATGGGTTGCTGTGCTAGCAATATTCTATACTGGATAATTGCGAAGTGCAGAACTCTTCAAGGCTGTAGAGGAAGTTCATTTAAAACACGAGGCTACGTGATCACAGATGAAGCAATGGAGAATGAAAGCCTTGAAGGCACCTCACCAAAGTTTGTCTTTTTGGTGATTACTGGATTATTGAAGTTCTTCATGGTGCTATTTGCTGCATGACCGTAGGGAGGCAAGAAAAAGAGTCTGAGATAAGTTATATTACCTTTTAGGTGTTACCTACAAGACAGCATATGCTCTGGATGATGCGAGACATACTGTTAGCTTACAGTGTGTTTAGAGTCTGCCTATTGCTTTCCATTGGTTGGCTTCACTATCACTCTCATTTGCTTGCTTCTCGTTAGCATGTATGAGCTTTCCTTCCTCTTCTTGTGTTTGCCCCTCCCCAGGAGCATGGACGCACTTGTATCCTTGCATGGCTCATTTTTCAAGAGCCACTTTTTTCTTTTTATTTTGGATATTCACATTCGTGTTTTCGCATGTGTTTTCCAGCTGGCTTCCTAGTGTGTCCCCCCCCCCCGCACTCCATGTTGTGCTTGCTCTCTTACCGGTGTGTTTCTTCTCTGCCTACTCAATCAATCAATCAATCAGGGAATTTTAAGCGCGCTACTCACCCATAAGGGTCTCAAGGCACTGGGGGCGGAGGGGTACGCAACTCCGTTCAGCCGAAGAGCCAGGTCTTCCTGAAGGTGTTCAGGGAGGGGGCGTGTCTGATGTCTGCCGGTAGCTCGTTCCAGGTCTTGACTGCGATGTGCCAGAATGATCTTCCGCCTCCTCTGGCTCTGTGGATGCGCGGGGTTTCAGCCAGTGCGAGGTTGGCCGATCGTAGGGTTATTTTGGGTACGTGGAAGTTTATGTTTATTCGGTCGTTGAGGTATTTGGGTCCGTTGTTGAGGAGGCATTCGTAGGCGTGAGTGAGGATCTTGAAGGTGACTCTTCTCCACGGGGAGCCAGTGGAGTCTCCGCAGGTGTTGGCTGATGTGTCTGTGCCGGGGAATGCCGAGGACGAGTCTGGCCGCAGTGTTCTGAATTGTTTGGAGTTTGCAGAGTAGGGACTTGTTGATGCAGGCGTAGAGTGCTTTGCTGTAGTCCAGTCTGCTGGTGATGAGCGCGTGGGTGACTGTCTTCCTTGACTCGGGGGGGGGTCCATTTGAATGTCTTGCGGAGGATGCTGAGGGTGTTGATGCAGCTGGAGGTGACGGCGTTGATCTGTCGGTTCATGGTGAGTGATGAATCGAGTACGATGTTGAGGTTTTTGGTGTGGTCTGTGGGGGGGGGGTGGTTCCGAGGGCTGAGGGCCACCAGGTGTTGTCCCATGCTGAAGGGGTGGCTCCAAGGACGAGGACTTCTGTCTTCTCAGCGTTGAGTTTTAGGCAGCTGTTGGTCATCCAGACTGCGACTTCTTGCATTCCTCTCTGGAAGTTGAGCTTCGCTGTGGTGGGGTCTCTGGTGAGGGAGAGGATGAGCTGAGTGTCGTCGGCATAGGATACGATGTTAAGGCCGTGTTGTCGGACGATGGCTGCGAGGGGGGCCATGTAGATGTTGAAGAGGGTCGGGCTCAGAGACGATCCCTGTGGGACTCCGCAGGTTATTTCCGTGGGGCGGAGAGGAAGGGTGGTAGTCTGATCCTTTGGCTTCTTCTGGTGAGGAACGAGCGGATCCAGTCCAGGGCCATTCCTTGTATGCCGGCGTCGTGTAGTCTGGCGACTTGTGTGCGGTGGGATACTGTGTCGAAGGCTGCAGACAGGTCGAGGAGGATGAGGGCTGCAGAGTGGCCTTGGTCCAGGAGGGTGCAGATGTCATCTGTGGTGGCGAGTAGGGCGGTCTCGGTGCTGTGGTTGCTTCGGAATCCGGATTGGGAAGGGTCGAGGACGGCATGCTCTTCGATGAGTTGTCAGTTCCCTGTTGACTGCTTTCTCTGCCACTTTGGCTGCGAAGGGGAGAAACAAGATGGGCCGGTAGTTTTTTAGGCAGGCGGGGTCGGCCGTGGGCTTCTTGAGCAGGGGCCTGACTTCTGCGTGCTACCAGTCATCTGGGAAGGTGCCCGTTTTGAAGGTGGTGTTGATGATGCGTTGCAGTTCAGGTGCGATGGTGTCCGCGGCTCTGTGGTAGATGTGGGGGGCAGGGGTCGGTGGGGGCCCCCGAGTGGATGCCTTTCTTGGTTGTGGCAGTATCCTCGGTTGTGATAGGTGTCCAGTTGGAGATGATGGGCTGGCTGGAGTCTTGGGGAGGCGGGGACCGGCTGTGGCATCTTGTGGGTGGTCGATGAAGTTGTCGTAGAGTGTTCTGATTTTGAGGTGGAAGTATGTTCCAAGCTTATCGCAGAGGTCTTGGGACGGGGTGATGTCTGTGGCTTCGCTGTGTGGGTTGGTGAATTCCTGAATGACACTGAAGAGTTCCTTGGAGTTGGCGAGGATTTTGTTGTGGATGAAGTTCCTTTTTGTTGTTCTGATTTGGCTGTGGTTGTCTGTCATGGCGTCTTTGTAGGTGGAGTGGTTATCTGTTGTCTTGGTGTTCCTCCAGTTCTTTTCCAGGCGACTGCAGGTGCACCTGGCTTCTTGGAGATCGGTGGTGAACCAGGCTGCTTTCCTGGGGCGTTGTTTGCTGGGGTTGCGTAGCGGGACGAGCTCGTCTGCGCAGTTGGAGATCCACGTGGGGAGTCCTCTGGCTGCGGTGTTTGCGTCGGACACCCAGGTGTGGTTGTCTCGGTTGAGGGTGGAGTTCAGTTGCTCGTCGGTGACCTTGCTCCAGTTCCTTCGTGGTGGGCGGGGGGCTGGTTTTGGTGCCTTGGGTTTGTCAATGGTGAAATGCACGCAGTGGTGGTCGGTCCATGGTGGTTGGGTTGTGTGGCTGAAGGGAACGCTGTTCCCTGCAGCGAAGATGGGGTCGAGGGTGTGTCCTGCTCTGTGTGTTGGTGTGGTGACTAGTTGGTTGAGTCCGATGTTGGCGAGGTTGTCACGAAGGGTGGTGGAGTTGGGGTCGCTGGGGTTGTCGAGGTGGAAGTTAAGGTCTCCAATGAGTATGTAGTTCATTGATGCGATGGCGTGGGGTGCAATGAAGTCGGTGATGGTGGCGGCGAAGGGAGTCCGGGGGCCTGGGGGTCTGTAGATGAGTGTTCCTCGGAGAGTAGTATTAGGGCTGGTCTGGATCTGGAAATGCAGGTGTTCAGCGGAGGGGAAGGTTTCGCTGGAGGTGGTGAGGTGGAGGGTGCTCTTGTGGGTGATGGCGAGGCCCCCTCCCGGGTGGTTGGGGCAGTCCTTCCTCTGGATCTTGTATCCGTCCGGTATGGCGTTGTTGATGTCGGGGGCGGAGGCGGCGTTGGTCCAGGTCTCTGTGAAGAAGGCGATGTCGGGTGAGAGAGAGTCGAGTAGGTTCCAGATTTCCATGGCGTGTTTGTGTATGGAGCGCATGTTGAGGAGGATGCATCTGAGGGTGTTGGTGCTGGCATCGGTGGTGTTGAAGACCGGGGTGGGGGTGAAGGTCCTGGGGCAGTGGAGCCAGGAGAACTGTCCGTGGGTCGTGTTCGGTGATGCCTGTTGGCAGTCTAGGGGTTGAGTGTGAGGAGGGTGGCGAATTCGTATCGGTGGGAGGTCGTGGATATAGGGTTCCTGGCGCTGGTCGCGGTCGGGTCGCGGATGGGCTTGCTTTAGGCGCGCCAGAGGTGCAACCGCACAGCGGCCGCCATAAATAGGGAAGGGCGGAGGGCCTTGCAGCTGGGAGGCGGGAGCGGGGACCGGCAGGGGGGAGGGGCCACAGGGGACGCAGCGGCAGGAGAGACAAGGGGCAAAACGCTACGGGCAACAATACAACAGATCCAATACAATACAAACAAAAATTAAATTAATGACCAGCACAGAATAATATAGTGTAAACAGAAGGTAAAACACACCAGGGGCAGGAGCAGGCTGAAACGGGCCGAGCGGAGCGAGGCTAGCACGCGGTGGACCTGGGCAGCCTCGATCACCTACCAGGAGGAGGTGGAAGAGGTGCGTGCAACCAGCGGAGCTGCTGGTGAGAGTGCAGTTCTAAGACCAATAGGTCAGAGGACTTGCACGCACTCCCCCGCAGCGGCCGCCATAAATAGGGAAGTGGGGAGGGTCTTGCAGATGGGAGGCGGGAGCGGGGACCGGCAGGGGGGAGGGGCCGCAGGGGCGGGAGAGACAAGGGGTAAAACGCTACGGGCAACAATACACCATATCCAATACAATACAAAAAAAATTTAATTTATGACCAGCACACAATAATACAGTGTAAACAGAAGGTAAAACACACCAGGGGCAGGAGCAGGCTGAAAAGGGCCGAGCGGAGCGAGGCTAGCATGCGGTGGACCTGGGCAGCCTCGATCACCTACCAGGAGGAGGTGGAAGAGGTGCGTGCAGACAGCGGAGCTGCTGGGGAGAGTGCAGTTCTAAGACCGATAGGTCAGAGGACTTGCAAGCGCTCCCCCGCAGCGGCCGCCATAAATAGGGAAGGGGGAGGGCCTTGCAGCTGGGAGGCGGGACCAGGGACCGGCAGGGGGAAGGGGCCGCAGCGGCGGGAGAGACAAGGGGCAAAACGCTACGGGCAACAATACAACAGATCCAATACAATACAAACAAAAATTAAATTAATGACCAGCACAGAATAATACAGTGTAAACAGAAGGTAAAACACACCAGGGGCAGGAGCAGGCTGAAACGGGCCAAGCGGAGCGAGGCTAGCACGGGGTGGGCCTGGGCAGCCTTGATCACCTACCAGGAGGAGGTGGAAGAGGTGCGTGCAGGCAGCGGAGCTGCTGGGGAGAGTGCAGTTCTAAGACCGATAGGTCAGAGGACTTGCACGCGCTCCCCTGCAGCAGGCGCTATAAATAGGGAAGGGGGAGGGCCTTGCAGCTGGGAGGCGGGACCAGGGACCGGCAGGGGGAAGGGGCCGCAGCGGCGGGAGAGACAAGGGGCAAAACGCTACGGGCAACAATACAACAGATCCAATACAATACAAACAAAAATTTAATTAATGACCAGCACAGAATAATACAGTGTAAACAGAAGGTAAAACACACTAGGGGCAGGAGTAGGCTGAAACAGGCCGAGCGGAGCGAAGCTAGCACGCGGTGGACCTGGGCAGCCTCAATCACCTAAACACACAAGATGATGGACGGAATGTTGCACATTGGCAAAACATTCACCCCCAGTCACAGATCTGGGTTTAATCCATCGTTATTTTGCTCACCACGCCACCCCAGTTCAGACATGGCCATATGCAAATCAGTCTTGACCCTGTGCCTCATGGGAACAGTCCAGCCCGAACTGCCAAGCCATGTCTTCCCTGGACCGGAATCAAGCATCCTAGGACCGGTTTCTGGCTATCAGCTGTCATCAGCCAGGATAGCTTGACTCCAGTGGCGTAGTGAGCACGGGACCCACGTCTGGGCATACCCTTCCCACATAGGGCGAACAGCAAAACACACAAGATGATGGACGGAATGTTGCACATTGGCAAAACATTCACCCCGAGTCACAGATCTGGGTTTAATCCATCGTTATTTTGCTCACCACGCCACCCCAGTTCAGACATGGCCATATGCAAATCAGTCTTGACCCTGTGCCTCATGGGAACAGTCCAGCCCGAACTGCCAAGCCATGTCTTCCCTGGACCGGAATCAAGCATCCTAGGACCGGTTTCTGGCTATCAGCTGTCATCAGCCAGGATAGCTTGACTCCAGTGGCGTAGTGAGCACGGGACCCACGTCTGGGCATACCCTTCCCACATAGGGCGAACAGCAAAACACACAAGATGATGGACGGAATGTTGCACATTGGCAAAACATTCACCCCCAGTCACAGATCTGGGTTTAATCCATCGTTATTTTGCTCACCACGCCACCCCAGTTCAGACATGGCCATATGCAAATCAGTCTTGACCCTGTGCCTCATGGGAACAGTCCAGCCCGAACTGCCAAGCCATGTCTTCCCTGGACCGGAATCAAGCATCCTAGGACCGGTTTCTGGCTATCAGCTGTCATCAGCCAGGATAGCTTGACTCCAGTGGCGTAGTGAGCACGGGACCCACGTCTGGGCATACCCTTCCCACATAGGGCGAACAGCAAAACACACAAGATGATGGACGGAATGTTGCACATTGGCAAAACATTCACCCCCAGTCACAGATCTGGGTTTAATCCATCGTTATTTTGCTCACCACGCCACCCCAGTTCAGACATGGCCATATGCAAATCAGTCTTGACCCTGTGCCTCATGGGAACAGTCCAGCCCGAACTGCCAAGCCATGTCTTCCCTGGACCGGAATCAAGCATCCTAGGACCGGTTTCTGGCTATCAGCTGTCATCAGCCAGGATAGCTTGACTCCAGTGGCGTAGTGAGCACGGGACCCACGTCTGGGCATACCCTTCCCACATAGGGCGAACAGCAAAACACACAAGATGATGGACGGAATGTTGCACATTGGCAAAACATTCACCCCCAGTCACAGATCTGGGTTTAATCCATCGTTATTTTGCTCACCACGCCACCCCAGTTCAGACATGGCCATATGCAAATCAGTCTTGACCCTGTGCCTCATGGGAACAGTCCAGCCCGAACTGCCAAGCCATGTCTTCCCTGGACCGGAATCAAGCATCCTAGGACCGGTTTCTGGCTATCAGCTGTCATCAGCCAGGATAGCTTGACTCCAGTGGCGTAGTGAGCACGGGACCCACGTCTGGGCATACCCTTCCCACATAGGGCGAACAGCAAAACACACAAGATGATGGACGGAATGTTGCACATTGGCAAAACATTCACCCCCAGTCACAGATCTGGGTTTAATCCATCGTTATTTTGCTCACCACGCCACCCCAGTTCAGACATGGCCATATGCAAATCAGTCTTGACCCTGTGCCTCATGGGAACAGTCCAGCCCGAACTGCCAAGCCATGTCTTCCCTGGACCGGAATCAAGCATCCTAGGACCGGTTTCTGGCTATCAGCTGTCATCAGCCAGGATAGCTTGACTCCAGTCACCTACCAGGAGGAGGTGGAAGAGGTGCGTGCAGACAGCGGAGCTGCTGGGGAGAGTGCAGTTCTAAGACCGATAGAGGACTTGCACCTCCAATAGCTCTCTTGCCCGTTTACTTTCCCCACTGCTCCAAATTCCTCTCTCCTTTTAAGTTTGCTTCCCACCTAGCGTCCTCTGTGTTGCTTCACCCCCACCTGTCCCCCAATGTTGCTTCTCCTCCATCCTCTGTGTTGCTTCCCCACCCTTCTGTTGCTTTCCTACAGCCTGTCCTCTGTGATTATGCCCCACCTCTCTATTGTTTCTCCCTCTTCCCCCAGCGCTCCAGGTTGCTATCTCTCGCCTGTGTTTCTTTCGTTTTGCATGACTCCCAGAGAAACTGCTGTGCCAGGGAGCAAATGGCCTGCACCACTTTTGGACCCACTTTGTGTGGGAACAAATACTGCAGCTCCACTTCTAAAAGGACTTGTTTGCACCAAGAGCCCTGGGACCTTTAATCACAGCTGGGGTGGTCACAGCAGTGAAGGTCAGACCCTTGGGTTTCTTACACCCCCATGTGTAACAGCACCTGTGCTCCAAACCTCCCAGAGACACTGCAGAGTGTCACAGAACAGCAAAGTGATCACTTCTTTTTGCTACACTACTTTTAGATATGACTCCAAGGATGCTACAGTTGTATAATATCACAATATTTAAGTCTCGTCTAAGAACCAGTTTTCAGCTTTTTGTAGGTAAAACCCTATTTTCAAGTGAGATGAAAAAAGTGTGTTGGGGGGTGGTTAAGTATTAAGGGTGTGGCTTAAAACATGTCAACTACAATCATGTCCTTTACGCAGGATGCTGCCTGACCAGCATGTATGTGCCTCGTTGTGAGTTTTCTGCTTTTGCGTCCAGACATATCACTCAGCAACCAACGTATGCCTAAAGCAAGGCAGACTTGTCGGCTTTGTGACTGCTTGTTAGCAGTTTGATACAAATGAGTAACAACAAAGGATTTAATGTAAATAATTAGAACTGGTAATTATAAATAGTACCTATGTGACCCTCACTAAGTGCGCACTGGAGAGAGGCCAAGGATTGGATGAGCATGTACCCTGAACACTGCTATGGCCCTCAGACTCATACTGCCTTCAGCCTCAGCTCCAGAGCTCTCCATCATGGTCCATTATCAACATCCTCCCACAACCAGAACTTAACCAGACACCTAAATGCAACTCAGCCCTTTATAACCGAGACCTCTTGGCTTTGCCAATACTTAGTAAAGTAAATTTCAATTATAATATAAAATTTCATTAGAAAGTTTACAAATGTTAACAAATTCAAAGTATGTAAAATGTCCAATGTATATACGATAATATATTGATAGCACCATTGGCAAAGCCAGTAGGACCCAACGGTGAGACCTGTTGGCTTTCCAATGCTTGGTCCTGGGGCGTAGTGTCCATTGGTGCAGCAGGTGCAGTGCACCAGGGTCCAGAGGCGTGAAGGGGCCCATTGAACCCTGATTATTGCTGAGTTGTATTATTCAAACTGCAGCCAGAGGGCCCATTTCCTCCTTGCCCTGGGCCCACCACACACTGACCACACTACTGGGTGGGTCATTGAGCAGTCCAGCCCAGGCCTCATGCTACAACATTAAGGAATCCCAGTCCTTGGGGATGCTTCCTGCTGCACTCTGAGCTGCTGAGGGATGCAGTGTTATATGCTGCTATGGACCTCCAGTGCAGCAAAACTGAGGCAAATCATTTAAAATGCACCCCCTGGACCCTGTGATTGACTTCAGCAGCGATCATTGAAAACAGTGGTGAAAACAACATTGGATCAGAAAGGGATCCAACCCATCTCTAACGTCTCCAGTCACACAATTCCCTATAAAAGATTGGACACATGCGGCCATCTATTCTGAGTAGCTGTTGACCGTCGCTTGCCCTTCCTGCACCTGACGTCAGAGCTCATATAGTAAGGACAGGATGTAAATAGGATGCTAGGACAGAGACGTTGCAAGGCATGGGCAAAGTGGGCAATTGCCCAGGCCCCCACCTTCCAAAGGCCCCCTGAGAAAATGAACTTTGTTAACAATTAACATATAATTTAGTATTATTTTGCGTGTGGACTTGAATTAGCAGGAAATGGTTAATAAAAACCAAATTTGTCCTGTAATCCTTAAGATGACACTGTGCTAGGAGCCCTGTCTATTGTTTGTGGTTTCCACTTCTTGCCCTAGCCCCTCACTGACAAATAGGAGGCAGTTGATGCGTGAAGGGTGGGACAAAGGGTCAATCCTGTGATGTCATTGGGGTCAACCTTGAATGAGTTGAGAAGCATTCATGATTTTTGTCAATCTTTAGCAAAAAATGTTCTTTGGGGTGTATCATCAAGTTCTGAGCAATACTGATGAATAGGATATAGTCAGTGTTTTTAGCAGGGAGGCGCTGTAATTGTAATTCATTCAGTAAAAATGTACATTCCCACAGCTGCTGATGTCAAAGCTGATGGTTGAACTCCTTCAGTAATGGCTGAAGGTGTGTGCGGTGTTTAGAGTAGGTGGAGCTCGCGGCGTGCCGAAAACTCCACTCTGCGTAGCGCGGCGGAGTTTTTCCCTGCTCGCGCTCGCGGACGGTAAGTTAGCGAGCGCGAGCTGCCGCTCGGGTAGAATTTCTGCCCGAGCGGCAGGAAGATCAACGTGAATGGCAGTTCGGACCGCACTCCGCCGTTTGCAAACCTCTGATGAGTGTCTTTGTCACTTTGCGAACTACGCCCAGGCCTAGTTTAGACTCCTAGGTCCAGTGGGGACGTCCCTCTGAGCCAGTCTGACTTCAGGTGTCTCCAGTTGAGAACAAAAGACCTAGGCAATTAACTGGTCATGCATTAACCTTTGTTAGACACATTGATAAGAACATTGACTCAGTGTACACAAACATTTATATTAAAAACTTCATTTTATTAATATAAGTTCATAATAAAAAAGGTTATGAAACTAGTGAGACATGCTTTACTTAACAACATAAAGAAAAATATTAATATATTTATATACAAACAAATATAGAACAATACAGTACAAATAATTTCTAACATACAAAGACTTAGAATTATAAACTGTATGTTTCTAATTGAAACATAGTGGCTAGACAAGTTCTTTATTTCTCTACGCGCATTTCGGCGTGCTAAGCGACTTCTTCAGGACAGCCACAATTTCCTAAACAGACAAAATAAACACATATATATAAAATTACAAACATACAGTGTACACTGAGTCTGAATACCATGTGTTTTAATAAAAAGTTTGCTGAATAGCATACAATAGTAAAAAACAAGTTAATCTCTGTGTAGATTTTTAAAAGAACCATAAAAGAAGATGGTGTAGAAGAGGGTTAGAACAATAGTGAAAAAAGTAACGTAGATGTGATTCGCCTAATGAAATAGTACAGAAAAAGACCCTACATCCCCACCAGAAAAGAAAGACAACTGGAAACCAAGATAGTTATAGTACCAAGTCTTTACAAAAGTTCATAATAAATGCAAGTAGTCATAGGAGGTAACAGAAAACCATGAGCCCAACAAATGAAAGAAGCATACCTAGATTGGTATATGGATGGGACCAAAATGGATGTATGGTACCACCAGAGGTGATTAAAATACCTATGATAAAAGGAAAAGAAAGTAACAAGGACGGGATAAGTCATTGTCACTAAAGCAATGTATAAATGTTTGATCTAACTAATTGAATTGCACTTACCTATATGCAAGGCAATTGAAAGCCACGTTGTTGGTGGAGTCAGGGCTTCCCTATATTATGATTTTATGTGAAGGAAACAAAAAAGGAAAGAACAGATATATAGTGGAAATTATATATAGTTTGTAAACTAAATAGTTTTATTCCCAACTGGGGGACTTACAGTAAGGATTACCTAAAAACAATGTATATCTGTGATCCTTCTGTAGATCAGTATACGGAGCACTGGTACTTAAAACCCAAATTTGCAGGGGCAGGACCGTCAAAACTGGTATGTCTGTGAAGTTCGTAAATCAGAAACCTACAGATTAGAAAAACGGCATTACACAATGAGGCTATAAAATTGTGGGCGTAAAATTAGTAGTAAAGGTCTATATGGGCGTGTTACCTTTCTTTTGTCTAGGCTTGGAAAACAGTCCTGGGTATGGTGAGAATCTTAGAACCGTACGGTCATCTCAAGAAGTAAGAGAAGGATCACCGTAAAGATGGAAAAATATTTAAGGTGCGCTCAGAACTGTGTACAAACACCTGGACATATATGTATAGACACGTGTATGGCTGCATGTTGGTTCTACCGAAAGAAACAAAAAACAAATGATGGGTTTATCTGCTAGTATACAAAAAATGGCAGCATTAAATCTAAAAGTCAAGTTATGTTACCATAATGAGGGTAACTTTCAGCAATCGTGCTGTAGACATGTGAATTTTACTTAGCAGGGTATCTGAGCGCCGTAACAAGGTGAAAGGGTGTCGATCTGTGAATTGATCGCTCAAATGGCTGCATATATTCAGGTGGACTACGTGAGGTATTTAAATGTGGTCAACAAACTCAAAATGGAGCGCTCAAATTGGCTGCATAGAAATTTGGCGGACTGCGCAAAAAATCTAGGCGTCTTAAACTAATAAAAGGATATCAAAATCTCTGAATATAGCGATAAGAATGACGGCTACTGCTCACAATATAGATGGAAGCAAGCCTGCGAAGTGTAAATATTGCGAGGCGGCTAGCAGACGACCAACCGTTAATTCCGGAATAGATATTCTTTTATTGTTAAATTAATTCTCTAGAATCCGGGAATGTAAATTCTATTTATAGATGTCCGGCTAAGAGCAGCGAAAGAGGACCGTATTAAAACAACAAACATAGTCTCTTGTTACTTACTTGGAGAACGAAAAGTTTTCCGCCGAGCGGCCGTACGTCCGGTGATTGCCAAATAACAGGTGAGTAGTTAAGCATTTAAAAGGCCGAAACCACGTACAGATCCGGCGCGTCTCGCGATATTCAAAGAACGCGATGACGTCATACGTAGGGTGATCATAAGTAAAGGAGAATTGCGATGGAAATTGAAAACAGACGATGTCATCGCCTAACATGTAAATAAATTTACGGTAATAACGTTTGTCGTAGTACCAATAATAAACAGTAAAGACAAACTGTGAGTGAAATTAACTGAAACCTGGGGATAATGTCAAGAACGAATATTTCGAATGATTCCTGACCCATAAAATTAATAGATAACGACCCACTAGGATGTCATTCAATTAAATGCAAGATGACTGTAACTTCAAATGTGATCGGGGGATGGTAAGCCCCAATAAGGGAAAGGATAAAAAGATTGTGTCAATAGTTTAAAATAGAACCGGAAATGAATGGGCCTCATCCTAGATATACTAGGAATGGTGAGAGACATAAGGAGGTCATAAAATACCCCCGAAAATATCATCCATTGTAACGGATGGCATTTTCCCAGGGTATCTCAATATTTAGCCCCCGTTTGCATGTGTCCAAAACGAAAATCCCAAAAACTTCACGTTTTTTGCGAACTTCGTCACTTCTTTCGCCTTGGGGGATTTCAATTTTCTCAATAATAAGCCATCTTATGTCATTAGGAGTATGTTTATGTTCTACGAAATGTTTCACTAGTGGGGCATTGACTTTGGATGTGTGTATTGCTGAACGGTGTTCAGTATGGCGGACGTGGAACGCCCGCGAAGTCTCCCCCACGTAGCCCATGCCACATCGGCATAGTAGAAGATATATCACATTTTTGGTCTTGCAATTAAACATTTTCCTAAATGAGATCTGGTAGCCATTGAGGGTGAAAGTATCTCCCTCCACTACAGTTTCACAAAACTTACATTTAGAACATTTGAAAGTTCCTTTTATAGGGAGTGTTCCATCAATGGTTTTTTGGATAAATGCGGAGCTTTCCACATATCTAGATCTTGTGACAATGTCTTTTAGATTTTTGTTGCGACGGTGTGCAAATATGGGCTTCGGTAGTTTATGTTGTTCTTCAGGATCACTATTTAAAATATGCCAGTTTGAATTAATGATCTGTCTTACTTTTTCATTTAATGTAGAGTGTTTCGTAATACAGACCAATTGGTTAGTTGTTGCTAGTGTTTTACCTGTCAATAGGGAGTCTCTATCATAGAATCTAGCTCTTTTGTAAGATTCACGAATCAGTCTATGAGGGTAGCCTCTAAAGGCAAATTTCTCCTTCATAGCGATTGCTTGTCTGTCGAAATCAATCAGGTTTAAGCAGTTTCTGCGCAAACGCAGAAACTGCCCAAAGGGTATGCTTTCTTTCTGTGCACGTGGGTGATAGCTGTTAAACTCTAGTAATGTATTTCGTGAAGTCGGTTTGACGAACAAATCCACTTCTAAAATACCTTCATTGTGACGAATAATGATGTCTAGGAACTCAACTTGATTATGACTATGGTGGAAGGTAAACTTGAGGTTCTGGTCACCCGAATTTAACCACGCTAAAAACTCAATAAGGTTTTCTTGAGTATCAGTCCAAATGAAAAAAATGTCGTCAATATATCTAGACCAATAGGTCACAGATTCGAAGAATGGAGCCATCTCATTGTGGATATTCTTATTCTCAAACAATGCCATGTAGATATTAGCAATCGAGGGGGCAACAGAGGCCCCCATACTTACACCTTTGATCTGTTTGTACAAGGTGTTTCCAAATTCAAAAGTGTTTTCTGTAAGTACGATTTCTAGACTTTTCAGAAGGAAACTTTTAGGGCAGGATATATTGAATTCTTCAATAAACCAAGTAACCGCATCGATGGCTTCACGCTGCGGGATATTACTATACAATGATTCAATATCAAGAGTCACTAATGTGTGCCGACAATGATTAAAAGGGAGATTCTCTACTTTTTTAATTATGGCTCTGGTGTCCATAATATAAGATGGAATTTTTGCGACATGTGGTCTTAATATTTTGTCAGTGTATTTAGAGAGAGGTTCCGTAATGGATCCAATGGTGGAAACGATTGGACAATAAGGAGGATCTAAAACATCCTTGTGAATTTTAGGGATCCCATAGATACAAGGCATCTTGGGTTCATTCAGGTGTCTCCAGGCCAGGAATTACATGGCCTGCAAACTCCAGACCTGATAATTCCAGGCCTGGGGACCCCCGACCCATGTGTGGTGCTGGGACAGCTGCTGCAGTGACCCTGTGACTCCTGCATAGCTGCAGATGCCCCGCCCCCCAAGCTCTCCCTTCACACGCAGCGCCCTCCCTCTGCCCCGCCACCCACACTTACAGCCTCAACAAAGTCCCTGCAGCCACTGACCACGCGCCTCAAGGAGGTGGTAAATGGATTCGGACGTGGGTATCTTCGTCCACACAGATTTGGGGAAAATACAAGGATATTCCCAGGTTTACATGTTATTCCCCCTTCTGGGAGAAATAATTTGTAATCCCACGATTTAGGTGCGACATACCTACAGAATTGTATATTTCGGCCCCGATTACACCCGCACATAAATCCAGGAAACTCCTTTGAAGTCCTTATGGTGAAGTTTCTTTTCGATTGTACATTACAAGGTACAATGTAACCTATTTTATGCAAAATAATATTGCAATTGTGTGCTTGAAACATTCACGACGCCCTTTGTTCTTTCACAGAAAAATGTGGAAAATCTAAAGTTGCCAACATTACTATTGCTGAAAATCGACAAGAATACTACGGAGCTGGAGAACAGATGTGGGTGAGCTGTACCGAAGGGTATGAAGTGATCGAACCACGGGGCTACCTATATGTTCAATTACAGTGCGTTAGACAAGGCTCTTTCAATGTCTGGCAGCCAGCTGTTCCTTGCATCGGTGAGTGCTTAAATGACTTGAACAAGCAGTGGTAATCAGGAAATGATTGTAACCAAGTCAGGCATACATGTCTGCACATATGTGTGTGCTGTGCTCTGGTCTGGCAGTCGCTCTGGAACAGAGAAGAGGTTGAAGACGCATTTGAGAGTACCAGAAACAATATGTCCTCAGACTGGCAGATGATGGGCTGAGGTGATGTGACCAAGAGAGTGGATGAAAGTTGGTAATATTCGAGGTGTGAGGTGAATGACCCCTGCGTATGACATCAGGTGGGGAAAGTTAAAGAGACAGGGTGACAAGTGCAAACCAAACGCCACGCACGAGAGATGACTTTGCAGCCTCGGTGTGGGAGAGAAATGACCCTTTGAGATGTAAGGCTGTGCCTCCCTAGGCTGCTTATTGTTTAGTGAAGAGAGCGTAGTCCCAACTGTGGTGTCGTGGGCCCTAGGCCCACATGCTAACAATGATGTACACAGGCACCATGTGGTAGGGTACTGTAACTCTCCTCGGGCACGTGCGCCTGGCCCCTTTTATTAACAGGTTTACCTGACTGGTGACACCTGTGATGGGTGGGTATTAGTGTGTGTTTAACAGGGTGAAACACTAGAACGTGTCCAGCCGGACACGACATCCCTCCCAAACTTTAATGAAAAGAAACAAACAAAAGTCCAAACTGTAAGAAAACAAATAAACACAACACAGCACCAAATGAGTCTCTTCAGGCCATCAGCCAGGCAGCGCAGGAGCTTTGGACCGCATGGTCAGGATGCTTTAGTCCGCCTTGGGGATGTAGTTCAGACCGGCCTGGTCTCGCGGTGTTGGAGTCTATTTACAAAGTTCAGGTATCGGTGCATCTGGAGTGGTGGTGGTGTCCACTTTGGAGATCTCGCAGGCGCTCAGGTTCCGGTGGACGACAAACCTACAGCTGTTGGGGATGATCTCGGTGTATGATGCCTTTCCTTGGAGGCGACATGCTTGATGGTCTTTCTAGCTCCTGACAGCCGAGCAACTTCAGACTTGCCTCTCTTGCCTGGACTCCTCTCTCACTGGAGCCTCCTGGAGGGCCTTCCTGCTGGGCTGCCATGGGACCGCGTGGACTGTGCGGGCTTCGAGTAGGCCGTGCGAAGGCATCGCTGAGGAACTGCCAACAGGACCACAGCCAAGTCGCTTATGTAGCCACAGAGGGTGGTGTCTCAGTCTTGGTGTTCTCTCCATCAGGACTCAGGTTCTATGCCTTCCTCCGATGTTCTTTGGGTGACCAGTCTTCATCTGTGTCCTCCATGCTTCCCATGCCTGTCGTGGAGCTGCTGCCGACGCATCTCTCCTATTTGGATTCCCCTCTCACAGGAACTCCGTCGAGGCCCTTGCCCCTGGATTGCCACATGACTACGTGGGCTGTGCGGGCCTTTCGTAGGCCGCGCTGAGGGGTCGCTGCATAACTCCCAACAGGGCCATGGCCAAGCCTTGTGTAACCCTGAGGGTGGATATTCCAATGGTCGGGTATGCTCTACTCCGGCAGGCTTCAGTTTGACGGGGGCACACAGAAGGTTCCTGGGTGGCTAGCCTCATTGTCTGGAGTGTTGGGATCGACTCTGGTGTTGCGATGCTCCTTTGACGTCCTTGGTGATGATGCACCTGGATGACGATGACGAACACAGTTATTTTCCGTCAGTTGGGCAACAGGCGGCAATCTCTTGCCTTGGGTGACCTTGTGGAGTGAGGAGGACTGGAGGGACTTCGTGGCCACTTGCAGTTGTCTTCCAGCAGGTGCACTTGCTAGGCGTGGTGCTATCGATACCAAGCAGCCGGTGACAGGTGAGAGGACGGTCGAACTGCGAAGCGTGGGGCCTGGATGCAGATCGTGCTTGCTAGCGGCTTACGGTTGGTCCTCCCGCGAAGCTGTCTCCAGTGACGTCTCTGCACCCCGGTGGTTGGCTTGTGCTGATGAACACCTTCTCCAGTGCTGGCGCGAGTCCTCTGTCCTGTCGCTCTTCTCCTTTCATTCTTGCGCGCCTGTGGTGGTTGTTTGCCCAGTGGCGTTGTGCCACTGTCCTATCTTCCTTCGCGGAGTGGCGTCATGCCATGCTCTTCTCCTTCGCTAAGTGGCATCCAGCCACACTCTTCTCCTTCCGACCAGGTTCCTCCCGTGGATGTGGCTTCCTGCCACCTGTCTAATGTTTGTGCCACATGGACATCTTGCTGGTCGTGTCCGGTTCTTGGGACGATCTTTCCTTTCCTGCGGACCTGTCGCAGATCTGCTTTCGCAGGCACCATCCCCTCCTCAGGGATTTCCACGGTGGTCCTCTGCCAGGATGGCAGGTTACCTCTTCTCTCGAGGGCGTCGTGCTGGCGCCTCAAGCTGGTGCCGTCGTGGCGCCTGCTCATGCCTTCATGCAGGCTGCTCAGTGGGGTCGGTCACTTCGTGCGACGTGCTCCTTGCTTGCGGTGCGAATGTGGCATCTGGCCACGTGTCGCCTGTCGTCGGAGCACACGTTGTGGTGGCAGCTTGCCACGTGGAGTGTGCGACTCTCCTCTAGCCTGTCTTGGGCCTCTGGCGACTCCGTCTTGAGGCAGTGTCAGAGGACACTCTGCTGTCTTCGGCCCACTGTGGGGCTTCGCTGGCATGGTGGAGATGTAGAGGATCTCCCTGCTGTCTTCAGCAGTGCTTCTCTGTGGAGGTGTCTCTACCTCCCGGGCGCCTGCCCGTGCTGTCACATTCGCCGGCACGGCCTTCTGCGCACCTCGTGTACTCTGCCCTCTTCTGGCACTTGATGTACCCCTGTTGTAGTTTGCAGTGGTGTCCGTCCACCACTAGGGGCGAGTGGCGCAGTTTCCTCACTTGTGGTGGCGTCGGGCCACCACTGGGGTTACACGCTCTGTGCACATTCTTCACGTACTTTAAAGTGGAACTCGCATGGCTGCCTCATGTTCCATTACCTTGGTTCTCGCACTGACTCTTTGCATCTGTCTTGGCTGGGCAGCTTTGGGGTACCTTGGGCTCTTCGTGGGGGTTGACAGCATCTGACCTCTAAAATGACCTGCAGCACCTTCTTGGCCCTTCTCTTGCTGCCTGGAGCACAGGCACTGCAAACTCTCTTTCACTTGAATTTAATTGTTCCAGTCTGTGACAGGGCTCAGGCAGTGGTGAATGTAGTGGCCACTACTGGCCAGCTACGGGTGCAGTACTGCTTCTCCCTCCATTGTGAACTCACCAGTGCAGTGCTAGCGGTAGGACTGTTGCATCTTGTATCAGCATAGCAGCTCCTGCTCAGATCTGTCTGTGCATGCTGGCCTTGTATCCAGGGCCGGACTGGGAACCAAAACCAGCCCTGGCAAACTGCTCGGCCGGCCCCCCTTGGGGGCTAGGGGGGGTGTGCGGCCGAGCTGTTTGCTACGGCCGGTTTCGGACGATTTTGTTACAGGGGGCCGATATTGCAGGACCCCGGTAACAAAACCGGCCCCCAGGTGCCCAAAACCGGCCCCCATCCTGGTGGCCCACCGGGGAAACGCCCGGTGCCCGCTATGGCCAGTCCGGCCCTGCTTGTATCATGGAAGGATGCTTCCTTTACGGGATGCTTATTGATAGACTGTGCTCTTCATTGAGTGCAGTACTGCTCATCATCACTAGGTGTCACTGCAGGCAATTTTTATGAGACCCGGCAGCTTTCCTCATGCTGTGGGCCTGTTCGGCTCTCTCAGGCATTGGAGGGCTTATCGGAGGCCACAACAGCTTTCCCTCACGCTTTGGGGCCTTGTGGCTCAGACATGCACATTGCAGGAAGGTGCTGGTGGACACTGCACCAGTACGGTAGGACTGCCGTCGTTCTGAGCACTTTCTTGCATGTTTTTTTTTCTTGCGGTCCCCCGTGTTGATGCAGTTGTCTGGTGCGATGCTGTAGACCAGCAGCTAGGTGGCGCTGCGCACTTCTCCCAAGCCGTAGCAGTCTTTTGAGTGCGGGTCTCTTCAGTCACAGGAGAGGCTGCATCTAGGTGCAGGAGTCAGGATCACTCTATGGGGCGTCTCCCGCTGGCCGGCAGCACCTCATCAAACCGGCAGACCAGGTGATCGCTGTTGGGGCTGGTAAACCTCGACAGGGGGGCTTCCGCTATGGCATCTCTTCGCTGGGGCAGCTGGCAGCGAGCGAGGCAGCCTCCAAGTGCCTGAGGATGTAAAAGGGGCTCAGACCCGTTCACAGCGCTGCTGCTTTACCTTAACTTCCTCTCGGGCCCCTTACGCTGGCGACATTCTTCTGTGCCTCCACCCCTCAAGATCCTGCTCTCTCTTTTTGCGAGTACTTTTGGGGGCATATGGGGTGTCCTCCAAGTTCACAGCTGGCTCACTTCTGCTTTCTGCGGACGTTGCGCCGTACTTGAAGGACTTGGTGGTGCAGCCACTACATGCTGCGGTCAATCCCTTGCTGGCGGGATTTCCACCAGACAGTTCCGCTTGCCTGGAGTAGGGGCGACAGGGCTACTAACTCGGTCTTTCGTTTTTTTGGGGGCAACGAACAGCCGCACAGGGGAGCGAATGTCAGCGCAGGCTGACTAGTCACTCTGTAGAGAGGTGACGTGCACTAGTGGACACAGCAGGGCCAATCTCTATTCCTCTCAGCTCGGCACTTGGTCTGTCGGAGGGTGGGCGCAGTCTTCTCGCCCCACGCATGCAATGCTGGTGGGAGGTGGCGTGTCAACTCTTGTAGTGCGGGTCGATACAGTTTGCGGGCACCTCGAGCCCAGTGCTGGCTTCAGCACTCCCCCTCATCTACGGATCTCTCGCTGCGGGGCCTGTCTGTGTGGCGGGACTGCCACACCCTCAGCATGCGGGCAGATGCAGGGGCATTACCGGTAGACACATATCCAGGCGTGCTCCGGCCCCGGTGTTCTGGTTACTTCAGCAGCAGGCATGGGGGTGTTTTAGGACAAGGCTGCACTTCCCCCGCATGACAAAACTGGAAGACAGCAGCCATTGTTCACGGGGGGATCGACCCCCTCGTCGCCATTGTGGTGTCGTGGGCCCTAGGCCCACATGCTAACAATGATGTACACAGGCACCATGTGGTAGGGTACTGTAACTCGCCTAGGGCACGTGCGCCCGGCCCCTTTTATTAACAGGGTCACCTGACTGGTTACGCCTGTGATGGGTGGGTGTTAGTGTGTGTTTAACAGGGTGAAACACTAGAACGTGTCCAGCCGGACACTACACCAACACGTGTGTTTTGTTCTTGGGTGCCATGTCTCCCCTTTTTCTGCTCCACAGACAAGTCAGATTTTAGCGTTTTTTCCAAAATGAGCTCTGCTCCCCCGGTGCATTGTGATCACCAGTTTATTCTGCTCCATTCTCACTTTGGAGAAAGGTTTGACCCATCCGCTTAAACGTCATCAAACTGCCGGGTCCCTGCGTGTCATGAAAAGTATCAGGGATTGAAGCTCCATGGGGGCTACCGCAGGTGAACCGTCCTCGCTCATCCCAAGGCTCCGGTCATTGTTTTCTTATTATCATATTTAGTTACATAGCGCTGTGAACGCTACTGTATCCAAGCGCTTGGTGACCACACAACAGAAGTGGAACGCCTTGGATATTATAACAGTTAAGAGCCTCACGTATACCCTGGTGGCCGGAATGAGGGGAGGTCGCCGCTCTTGACCTCTGCCACCCTGGCGGAGAACGCTCCTATTTAGAGGGGGTGTGAAGGGAGCCGCCGCCTCAGCTCTCCTTGTACTTAAATCCCTTAAATCGCTTCTCTCTCCTTCCATCTCTCCGGTAGGGAATGCTCCCTCTTCCTCCATTTATGGTCACAGACCCCTTTCTGCACCCTTTTTCATATCTTTTCCAAAGTCTGTGTCTGAATTCTCCCTGCTTTAGCTCCATCTGCTCTCTGTTGCCTTCTCACATACTCTCCTTCACACTGGTCCTTTCAGCTCTTTCACTCCTGTTCTTGTGCAAAATCTGTTGTCCATCGTGATCCTGTTTGTCATTTAGTCTGTAATGATTGCAGCCAACGAGAGGGAATGTCTGTAAAAGATGTATGTTCACAGTTCTTATGTGATTATGTGGTGAAATCAATCCTTCAATACACAATACCGAGGACCATGAGACGGGCAGACACCGGTCACAAGGGGGACAGTGAAAGTTAAATAAAAAAATCATTAGTCACAAATGTAGACTTTAGCAGACACATTGACAATGCACTTTATTTCTTTCACAGAAAATGTAAACCACCCTACAATGCATTAGACAAGGTTCCCAGAATTTCTTTAAAAATCGATATTTAATACAACAATATTAATGACAATTATATATTTATATTTTTTCGCTATTTTTGTACTTACCATTATAAGCATAGGATGACAATATTTTTGAAAACGATATTTTGGTCACAATATTTTGGTATGATGATATTTTCATAGGCAATATTTTGTCAGTGAAGCCTCTGGTGTAGGGTATATCATTAATTTGAATAATGGCACAGTACCTTTTATTTGCGGCCAGTTCCTGGCCTCCGACACGTAGATTTTCAATGTCCCTTTATCTTTAAGCATTTTATACAGGCTGGCGTTGCGTGAGACTCCACCGGCGTCAGTTCCGCACTTCGACTGCAGCACACATTGCATGCACGAGCAGTTTGCTGGACCACTGCAAACTCTCTGGAAGAGCGCTTTCAGTGTACAGGCTTCATATTCCCTATTTCGTCACCAGTTGTAGCATCCTGCTAGCCCAGGTACATGCCAATAACCAAGCCACACACAGAGAGTAATTTTACACGTCTTTATTTCGCTGCCTGTAAGTTAGAGCTCAACATTCTAAGCATGCCTTCAACTCATCCCTCCAACGCTTATGTCACAGGCCTATGGTGTACAGTGGGAACCAAAAGAGTTTCAGTGTTCTTTTATTTACAAGACATTACATCCATGACCGCCCGTGTTGGAAAAATCTCGCCGGATGTCCTCCTTGTCACCTTTGAGTTTTTGAATGCTGCATTGGTGCATTTCAAGACATGACAACTTTTATTCAACTAGCATCCTCAATTTCTTGATTGAGGGAGGGAATTTTGCAGCCAGAAGCAAAAACATTTTGAATGTAATTAAAACAGATTAGAAAGAACTATTCATTTTACATCGTCATGTATATATTTTAGTTTTCAAAAAAATGAATGTTTACATCTCAAACACTGTTCTGAATGGAGCATTTATTGTAAGAGGCCACTAAGAACGTAAAATGTTCCCAAATAGGTTCCCCTGTCTTCTTTAAGGAGTAACACTATTATAATATATGTAATCCCATGTCTAATACTGTATAATGGCTGTCGTCATTCTATATATTAGAACAGTTGTTCTCAACCTTTTGACTTCTGGGGACCCCCAGTGAATCATTACTGGATCCCGGGGACCCCCAGTGAATCATTATTGGAAGCAGGGGCCCCATGCCTAAGCATTGTCAATGATTTGAACCGCAAAACAATATGCAAAAAAATACAGAAAAATGCATTCATCAAACAAAAACACAAATGATGATACATTTTATTTAATTCAGAAACATATATACATTTTTAACCTTTTTTTTTTACTTTAATGCAAAGGTTGGAACTTTTCTAAATTCAATTGAGACCACTCATCGGCCAGACTATATTCTGTTTGATGAACCTGCACTGTGCCCACAAATCATCTGAGGATACTAATTTAATTTTTATGTTCCAATTTCAAATTCCTTCACATTTACAGTATTACATTTTCTAAGTAGTCATGGGTCCCCTGAGGAGGCTACGCAGACCCCCAAGGGTCCCCGGACCACAGGTTGGGAACCACTGCACTAGAAGGGTCTTTTCCGTTTATAGCACACTGTGTCAGCAATATGTCACTGATGTATGTACTCATGTTGTGTTGTCACTTTGGTGTTTGTTGATGTCATGAGTGGGTTGAGAAATAGCATGACTGGTCTGATCAGACTAGGTGAATCGAAGGTGGGAGCAGTGTGTGCGCTGGTTCTGATACCAACAGGGTCGTACAGAGGGATCTTGCGAATATTGCATGGGGGAAGGATGGGTTTAATGTTTTGAGTGTTCCTTGCCTGTTTGTCCTATGGCCATGCCTTCTTACCACGTGTGGTGTACTGTGCTGTGTGTTTCCTTCTGATTACATGGGTTGCTGTGCTAGCAATATTCTATACTGGATAATTGTGAAGTACAGAACTCTTCAAGGCTGTAGAGAAAGTTCATTTAAAACACGAGGCTACGTGATCACAGGTGAAGCAATGGAGCATGAAAGCCTTGAAGGCACCTCACCAAAGTTTGTCTTTTTGGTGATTACTGGATGTGCTATTTGCTGCATGACCGTAGGGAGGCAAGAAAAAGAGTCTGAGATAAGTTATATTACCTTTTAGGTGTTACCTACTAGACAGCATATGCTGTGGATGATGCGAGACATACTGTTAGCTTACAGTGGGTTTAGAGTCTGCCTATTGCTTTCCATTGGTTGGCTTCACTGTCACTCTCATTTGCTTGCTTCTCGTTAGCATGTATGAGCTTTCCTTCCTCTTCTTGTGTTTGCCCCGCCCCAGGAGCATGGACGCATTACTTGTATCCTTGCATGGCTCATTTTTCAAGAGCCACTTTTTTCTTTTTATTTTGGATATTCACATTCGTGTTTTTGCATGTGTTTTCCAGCTGGCTTCCTAGTGTGTCCCCCCCCCCCCCACACACTGCATGTTGTGCTTGCTCTCTTACCTGTGTGTTTCTACTCTGCCTACTCCAATAGCTCTCTTGCCTGTTTACTTTCCCCAGTGCTCCAAATTCCTCTCTCCTTTTAAGTTTGCTTCCCACCTAGCGTCCTCCTTGTTGCTTCACCCCCACCTGTCCCCCAATGTTGCTTCTGCTCCACCCTCTGTGTTGCTTCCCCACCCTTCTGTTGCTTTCCTACAGCCTGTCCTCTGTGATTATGCCCCACCTCTCTATTGTTTCTCCCTCTTCCCCCAGCGCTCCAGGTTGCTATCTCTCGCCTGTGTTTCTTTCGTTTTGCATGACTCCCAGAGAAACTGCTGTGCCAGGGAGCAAATGGCCTGCACCACTTTTGGACCCACTCTGTGTGGGAACAAATACTGCAGCTCCAAGAGCCCTGGGACCTTTAATCACAGCCGGGGTGGTCACAGTAGTGAAGGTCAGACCCTCGGGTTTCTTTCACCCCCATGTGTAACAGCACCTGTGCTCCAACCCTCCCAGAGACACTGCAGAGTGTCACAGAACAGCAAAGGGATCACTTCTTTTTGCTACACTACTTTTAGATATGACTCCAAGGACGCTACAGTTGTATAATATCACAATATTTAAGTCTCGTCTAAGAACCAGTTTTCAGCTTTTTGTAGGTAAAACCCTATTTTCAAGTGAGATGAAAAAAGTGTGTTGGGGGGTGGTTAAGTATTAAGGGTGTGGCTTAAAACATGTCAACTACAATCATGTCCTTTACGCAGGATGCTGCCTGACCAGCATGTATGTGCCTCGTTGTGAGTTTTCTGCTTTTGCGTCCAGACATATCACTCAGCAACCAACGTATGCCTAAAGCAAGGCAGACTTGTCGGCTTTGTGACTGCTTGTTAGCAGTTTGATACAAATGAGTAACAGCAAAGGATTTAATGTAAATAATTAGAACTGGTAATTATAAATAGTACCTATGTGACCCTCACTATGTGTGCACTGGAGAGAGGCCCAGGATTGGATGAGCATGTAACCTGAACACTGCTATGGCCCTCAGACTCATACTGCCTTCAGCCTCAGCTCCAGAGCTCTCCATCATGGTCCTTTATCAACACCCTCCCACAACCAGAACTTAACCAGACACCTAAATGCAACTCAGCCCTTTAGAACCGAGACCTCTTGGCTTTGCTAATACTTAGTAAAGTAAATTTCAATTATAATATAAAATTTCATTAGAGAGTTTACAAATGTTAACAAATTCAAAGTATGTAAAATGTCCAATGTATATACGGTAATATATTGATAGCACCATTGGCAAAGCCAGTAGGACCCAACGGTGAGACCTGTTGGCTTTCCAATGCTTGGTCCTGGGGCGTAGTGTCCATTGGTGCAGCAGGTGCAGTGCACCCGGGCCCAGAGGCGTGAAGGGGCCCACTGAACCCTGATTATTGCTGAGTTGTATTATTCAAACTGCAGCCAGAGGGCCCATTTCCTCCTTGCCCTGGGCCCACCACACACTGACCACACTACTGGGTGGGTCATTGAGCAGGCCAGCCCAGGCCTCATGCTACAACATTAAGGAATCCCAGTCCTTGGGGATGTTTCCTGCTGCACTCTGAGCTGCTGAGGGATGCAGTGTTATATGCTGCTATGGACCTCCAGTGCAGCAAAACTGAGGCAAATCATTTAAAAGGCACCCCCTGGACCCTGTGATTGGCTGTAACAGCGATCATCGAAAACAGGGGTGAAAACAACATTTTCAACGCTCTGCAAACATGGATCAGAAAGGGATCCAACCATCTCTAACGTCTCCAGTCACACAATTCCCTATAAAAGATTGGACACATGCGGCCATCTATTCTGAGTAGCTGCTGACCGTCGCTTGCCCTTCCTGCACCTGACGTCAGAGCTCATATAGTAAGGACAGGATGTAAATAGGATGCTAGGACAGAGACGTTGCAAGGCATGGGCAAAGTGGGCAATTGCCCAGGCCCCCACCTTCCAAAGGCTCCCTGAGAAAATGAACTTTGTTAACAATTAACATATAATTTAGTATTATTTTGCGTGTGGACTTGAATTAGCAGGAAATGGTTAATAAAAACCAAATTTGTTCTGTAATCCTTAAGATGACACTGTGCTAGGAGCCCTGTTTATTGTTTGTGGTTTCCACTTCTTCCCTAGCCCCTCACTGACAAATAGGAGGCAGTTGATGCGTGAAGGGTGGGACAAAGGGTCAATCCTGTGATGTCATTGGGGTCAACCTTGAATGAGTTGAGAAGCATTCATGATTTTTGTCAATCTTTAGCAAAAAATGTTCTTTGGGGTGTATCATCAAGTTCTGAGCAATACTGATAAATAGGATATAGTCAGTGTTTTTAGCAGGGAGGCGCTGTAATTGTAATTCATTCAGTAAAAATGTACATTCCCACAGCTGCTGATGTCAAAGCTGATGGTTGAACTCCTTCAGTAATGGCTGAAGGTGTGTGCGGTGTTTAGACTAGGCGGAGCTCGCGGAGTGCCGAAAACTCCACTCTGCGTAGAGCGGCGGAGTTTTTCCCTGCGCGCGCTCGCGGACGGTAAGTTGGCGAGCGCGAGCTGCCGCTCGGGTAGAATTTCTGCCCGAGTAGCAGGAAGATCAGCGCGAATGGCAATTCGCACCGCACTCCGCTGTTTGCGGACCTCCGCTGAGTGTTTTTGTCACTTTGCGAACTACGCCCAGGCCTAGTTTAGACTCCTAGGCCCAGTGGGGACGTCACTCTGAGCCAGTCTGACTTCAGGTGTCTCCAGGCCAGGAAATACATGGCCTGCAAACTCCAGACCTGATAATTCCAGGCCTGGGAACCCCGACCCATGTTTGGTGCTGGGACAGCTGCTGCAGTGACCCTGTGACTCCTGCATAGCTGCACTTGCCCCGCCCCCCAAGCTCTCCCTTCACACGCAGCGCCCTCCCTCTGCCCCGCCACCCACACGTACAGCCTCAACAAAGTCCCTGCAGCCACTGACCACGGGCCTCAAGGAGGTGGTAAATGGATTCGGACGTGGGTATCTTCGTCCTCCCAGATTTGGGGAAAATTCAAGGATATTCCCAGGTTTACATGTTATTCCCCATTCAGGGAGAAATAATTTGTAATCCCACGATTTAGGTGCGACATACCTACAGAATTGTATATTTCGGCCCCGATTACACCCGCACATAAATCCAGGAAACTCCTTTGAAGTCCTTATGGTGAAGTTTATTTTCAAGTGTACATTACAAGGTAAGATGTAACCTATTTTATGCAAAATAATATTGCAATTGTGTGCTTGAAACATTCACGACGCCCTTTGTTCTTTCACAGAAAAATGTGGAAAATCTAAAGTTGCCAACATTATTATTGCTGGAAATCCAAAAGAATACTACGGAGCTGGAGAACAGATGTGGGTGAGCTGTACCGAAAGGCATGAAGTGATCGAACCACGGGACTACCCACATGTTCATGTACAGTGCGTTAGACAAGGCTCTGTCAATGTCTGGCAGCCAGCTGTTCCTTGCATCGGTGAGTGTTTACATGACATGAACATACAGTGGAAATCATGAAATGATTGTAACCAAGTCAGGCACACGTGTCTGCACATATGTGTGTGCTGTGCTCTCGTCTGGCAGAGTCGCTCTGGAACAGAGAAGAGGTTGAGGACGCGTTTGAGAGTACCAGAAACAATATGTCCTCAGACTGGCAGATGATGGGCTGAGGTGATGTGCCCAAGAGGGTGGATGAAAGTTGGTAATATCTGAGGTGTGAGGTGAATGGCCCCTGCGTATGACATCAGGTGGGGAAAGTTAAAGAGACAGGGTGACAAGTGCAAACCAAACGCCACGCACGAGAGATGACTTTGCAGCCTCGGTGCGGGAGAGAAGTGACCCTTTGAGATGTAAGGCTGTGCCTGCCTAGGCTGTTTATTGTTTAGTGAAGAGAGCGTAGCCCCAACACGTGTGCTTTATGCTTGGGTGCCATGTCTCCCCTTTTCTGCTCCACAGACAAGTCAGATTTTAGCGTTTTTTCCAAAATGAGCTCTGCTCCCCCGGTGCATTGTGATCACCAGTTTATTCTGCTCCATTCTCACTTTGGAGAAAGGTTTGACCCATCCGCTTAAACGTCATCAGACTGCCGGGTCCCTGTTTGTCATGAAAAGTATCAGGGATTGAAGCTCCATGGGGGCTACCGCAGGTGAACCGTCCTCGCTCATCCCAAGGCTCCGGTCATTGTTTTCTTATTATCATATTTAGTTACATAGCGCTGTGAACGCTACTGTATCCAAGCGCTTGGTGACCACACAACAGAAGTGGAACGCCTTGGATATTATAACAGTTAAGAGCCTCACGTACACCCTGGTGGCCGGAATGAGGGGAGGTCGCCGCTCTTGACCTCTGCCACCCTGGCGGAGGACGGTCCTATTTAGAGGGGGTGTGAAGGGAGCTTAAATCCCTGCCACCCTCTACGCCCCGCTTCTCTCTCCTTCCATCTCTCCGGTAGGGAATGCTCCCTCTTCCTCCATTTATGGTCACAGACCCCTTTCTGCACCCTTTTTCATATCTTTTCCAAAGTCTGTGTGGGAAATCTCCCTGCTTCAGTTCCATCTGCTCTCTGTTGCCTTCTCACATACCCTCCTTCACACTGGTCCTTTTACCTCTTTCACCCCTTCTGTTCTTGTGCAGAAACTGTTGTCCATCGTGATCCTGTTTGTCATTTAGTCTGTAATGATTGCAGCCAACGAGAGGGAGTGTCTGTAAAAGA